>JAYRBT010000181.1:25933874-25974686 GCA_036023395.1 Myiotriccus ornatus | reverse complement strand
GGCATTCGGACATGTGGCTGTGTGTCCAATCATGAGTTGTTATGTTTATGCTAAACCAATAGTGCATGTACATGTGTACACCCAGAACTGTATATAAGTAGAGGCACTGTTGTAATAAAGGGGGGCTGGTATCCCTGATCACCGTGTTGTCCTCCCACCTTGACCACGACACCCCCCCCACTCCATACTGAGCACACACTTTGATAGCTGCTCTGATATCAGTATTAAAAATCTTTCATGCCTCTTTCTCAAAACCTTAGTAGCAAGGTTTTTTTAATAAACATTAGTGACGTCATTTTAAGACAAACGTGTACAATCTGTGTCTCTGTGACAAGGAACTGAAACAGGAAGATGAAGATCCATTTAGGTTCTCATTTTAAGATTCTCAAGGCTTGATTCCCCCACCCTCCAACTCCCTTTTCTGAATATGTAACATCTAGCATGTCCTGGGCTCGCAGCACTATTGCTACTGACTTGCTGAATACATTCAGCACTTGTGCAAACCAATACATATCCAGGCCAGGCACCGAGGTGGGGAACACACCATCTCACTGGGTGTGGTTTAAAGGCACCTTCTGGCCCCTCACAATCCTGAGGTACAGGAAGAGCTAGAAAATCATCTGAGCAGCATGTAAAGGTTAGAAACAGAAAGGATGGGTTTTTTTTCCTAAGATCATCTACACGACTAACATCACATCCCTCAGCCAGAATAAACCAAACAGCAACACACCTTCCCACTTCAACAACAAACGAGGAGAGAGCTGGGCCCAACACCACAGCCTTCATTATCCTGAAGCAGATCCTGCTTGTGCTCTGGCAGTCAAGTCCCTGGGAAGTGTTAGGGTTTGAATATATAATCTCACACCAACAGCACCCACAGAAAGGGTGTAACTTGCCTTTGTGGACATCCTTACAGCCAGTGCTGCCTACTGCAGACACCTTAAGCCTTCAGACATGTTCTTCTAATAGAGTTTGTATCTAAGGTTTCCTACATGTGGGGGTTTGGTGGTGTTTTTTTTGATTGTGGTTGGTGTGTTTTTAATTGTTTTGTTTTCAGTTTGGTCTTGTGTTGGTTTTTGGTTGGTTGGTTTTGTCTGTATTTAAAAAAGCAGGATTTTTTATTGCATGGCTGGTTACCACATTTTTTTTTCCCCACACAGTTTCCAGATCCACTGTCCTAGATCAACACAAGCTAGTCTGCCCCTCTCAGTTATGTCACTCTTTCCCACACTGCATCTTCTCACATAGTGCCACGGCCAATCTCTCTTTTTCCCATTCCCAGCATCGTTTACTAGCTCCCCCCATCTTCCCTAGTAGCTTGCTATCTCTAGCCATATATTCATTCTTTTTCCTCTCCTAAACAAAAACAAATATCAGAGTTATTTCAGGAGACAGTAAAAGAACAAACTCTGTCAAAAAAAAAAAAGCAAATAAACCCCACGCTTCAATTGACACTTGAATGGAAAGTTTTACTTCAAACAGCTCCGGTCTCATAGAATCTGTAAGGGGATGTGTCACGCATGACACTTAACAGGTGATAACACAGCGACTACTGCACGCTACTCCCCTACTCCATATACAAAGAGAAAAGAAAAACCAAACCATGAGTAAAGGAGAGCAAAGGGTTTTTTCGGAGACTTAATGATTTATCCATATTTCCTACAGAACAGCAGAAAAAAAAATGACTGCAAGAAATCATTTTTTCTTTTTCTTTAATGTGTTTGCTCTTTTACTATAAACTCAGACTGAAAATTATTCTTTGTAGCTATTTTGTGATGTACATTTCAGTCATAAGCAGTGAGTTATTCGATGCAACGGCTGACAAAATTTAGTCCTGCATGTAATGTTCTTTTTATTTCCCCCTCCCCTTTGAAATTAACCACTGTACTATTTTTTTAGGAAGGAATTAAACTCCAGAAGCTTCAATCGAACAATTTTGTCATTTTGCTTTTGGAATTAGGCATCTGAGCAGATTATAAAGTAATAAAAAAAAAAAGGCATCTGATTAACTACACTATATTGGATTTCTCTTCTATAACATCTCTGTTTGTCAACAGCAGCATTACAACTGGCAACTGAAAGAAACAATCCTTTTTTTGAACACAGGAATCTATGCCAACTACAGATAGCAACAAAAATTGTAATTACATGAAAGACCCAAACAAATCAATGCCTGATCCTCTCTTCTGGTCCTTCTGCACACAGCAAGTTAACTAAGGTTTCTATTTGCAATCTTTGTAAGTGCAATCACCCTTCAGTAATGGATGCAAACTTCTAGTGCTGAGTTCTGGTTCTGTTCTGTTTGTCCCTCTCCCCTCTAACCCCAGCACTGGAAGAAACATGATCCCTATTTAAGTTTTCAGTGCAGAAGAGTCAGGGTCTTGCTGTTATTACGGCACTAAGCAAACTAGCATTTTGAAATTGGGCTAATTGTAGAATTAGGGTCTGCCTCTCTCCACTGAATTCCCTGCTTTGCCCCAAAGCCACTAGTCACACGAGACAGAATGGTTCCTTCCTATGCTATTCAGTCTGTGCACTTAGCAACAGAACAGCAGAAGGAGATGATCTAGAAAAATACCCCACTCATACTGAAACATGCTGTGCAGCAACAGTCAATGGGACTTGACTATGCCCTGCATGCTCTCCCGCTTCTTGGAAGTCAGAAGGTGAACCATTCAGGTCACAAATTTGCTCTCCTCACAGACAGATATCCATGCCACAGAAGTTTCTTTTAAGAGAACCAGCTTGAAGACGGGAAGTATTAAAGAAAGAATTTTTACAACAGAAGGTGAATAATCAAAAAGTGCAGAATCAGGTATAGATTAGCCTCAGTATAGATGGCACATTACTTGGGGGGGAGGTTGGAAGTAGGAACTGACATTTCTTTAAAAAACCCCAAACAAACACAAGTTTGATCTTATGTCAATAGGGATCTGCTGTGCATTCACGGGGTTAAGGTAGCAATCATTATGTTTATTACCTGCAGGCCATCCCAAAACCATTGGAAACTACATTACCCCATGCAAGACTAAATTAAAGCTAATGAAATGAAAAAGCTAAGGAAATGAAAACTTTCATCTATCAAGACATCAGTCAGAAAAAAGAGTAAGCACTAGAGAAGGTATATTTTGAAAGGGCAGCATGGTGCCTTGGCCTGAGGTAGAAGGAAATTACCTGCTGATATTTGATGTACCTCAAGGAAGTGCTTTCTACTCTTCTGCAAAACGCTTTCCATTTGGGTTGCCACTGCTATGTACAAAAAACCCCTCTCCTGCTCTGCTCTTAGGCCAGAAAAAAGCATTTCAGTAGGACACTTAATTAGGGATGATATTCTGGTTACTTTCAGAGTGCTATGTAGGTAAGCACTAAGCAGCATTGCAGTATTGAAAGACCCACTAAAAATAATGCTGTTTCATGAGATATACAAATAGCAATGTAATTCTTTTCTTCAAAGTTAATTTCTGAACCATATTGCACTGCAGAGCTTTTATTACACAAAGATGTGTATTAATAAATAGCACCAGCAACCTGTTTTCTACAATGAAGCCTCATTTCAAATGCTGTAGCAGGCAAACACTGTACAAGATACTATTCCAGAAGTGAGCTGGACTAGAAATATCAATTACCTTCAAAATCCTTTTTATTGACATGGCACCATGATAGGACTTCAAAATTAAAAATGAAGGAGAAGAATCATTCAAAGTGGAGAATTATAAATGCTTCTCGGTCTGTATTCCAGTCTCAGAGGGTAATGCAAGTGGCAAATACACAGCATTACAAAATTAAAAACAAAAAAAAAAAAACCCCAAACCAACCACAAAGCCAAAACCCCAAACAAAACCCCAACAGTTAAATCTTCTGTGGGGCTACGTAATTTTTAACTTTCAGTCAACTAGTTCAAAAAACCAGAAGTGCACCTTTCTTCTCTTCAGCCAGTAGCTCATTTACTTCAGTGCTCTTCTTTCTACATCTCATACTTCATGCTCCAAAATGTAAGTTAGAGGGCCAGATGTATTATCTGGGAAGTTTTCCAAATTCATTAACTCCTTGGCACCAGTGACTTCAGGATACCTGCTGCCAGCACTGAATATTATGCCCAGCAAAAAAAACATCTCTTGGAGGGAAAGGATTAATAAAATGAGACATTCGGCAGTGGCTGTTGGTCTCTTTGGTCACAACAAGCAACTAAAAGAATCACAGTAGCTGCCAACATTGATCACAGCCAACTTTCACCACCTAGTACTCTGAAGGTCTTTGCCGACTATCTGCAGATCATTCACCACAAATGTTGAAAAAAGCACAGGTACTGCTTGCAGGAACACGAAACCAGTAGTAAGAGAAAAGACTGGCAGGAAGGCTGCGACTCCAGCTCTAACTGCAGAGGGGGGGAAATGTTACACAGGGGTGTTAGAATCACACCATGACTTTCTCCTCAAGAACAGAAGATGCAGACTGAGCAAATTTGTTTTGATTTCTGAAATGGATGCAGTGCCCTAAAAATGCAGGAGAGCCAGTGGATCCACTTGCTGTTTTCAGCTTTCTTCTCGGGCCAAGGCAGGAGTTCCATGAAGGAAACAGCTTACTATCAGTCATGTAGGCACTTTCATGAGACATTTGTTCAGGCATCATCACCAGAAAACCTCTCTCATTTAAAGACCAACATATAGCAAGAGGCCCCAAGGATTTTAAACATTAAACTTGTTTTGCTGGCTGCTGTGCCTTTGAATCTCCACAGTTTCACTAAAATCACTATAATTTCTTTATATTCTTTAAATTTCAAATATACGGTTTCTTAACATTTGCTTAGGCCTAATGCCAGCTTTCTTGGCTTTTTTTTCCCCATCTCCAATCACTTGAAATTTAGTCACAATTCTTACTGCGTGTGATATTCCAGGATCCAGAGATACCAAGATGTCAGGTCCTAATAAGCACTTCTGCAATACTGTAGCATCTCTTATCCTGTGCGAAATTCTGCACTAACACTTCTTCTTCTTTCAGACAAAGCTCTATTTCTGCCTAATACAGCACTCCTCATGTAGACACATCCACCATATTTACAAGCTCTACTCTGCTCGTGTCAGAAACAACCTGGAATACAAGGCATTAGGAAGTTCCAACTCAAAGCAGAAACTTTCAGCAAAGACAAGAAATGTGGCAGGCTCAGCACAGACCATCACAGGGGAAAGTATTGCCAGGCCTCGGGAAGAGAATACATGTCCCAAACAGCCTACAGCTGGTAACTCCTGCCAGCACTGCACCATTTACTAGAGAATTTCAGCCACACCGGGTGCAGACTCTGCAGGCACGCTGCTCCTTCAGCCCACTGTGGGCTGACACAGACAAGGGAATGACCACACACAGATGACCACTTATTTCAAATACTAGCAGGCCTTAAGTGGATGCACTCATCCCAACCATTAAAAGTCTGCGCTTCATTTTATACTACTTAAACATTTTGGGGTTTTTAATACTCTCTTGACTTGCTTCACTGAGTTCTGCACAGCAATACTGACCTAGGGGAAAAATAGCAACTATGGAGTGCGAACATCAAAACCCACCCTCGAGCCTCAGTTAATACAACTACTTCCCTAGAATCACTTCAGGAAATTAAAGAAAAAAAGTGGAAAAAAAGGAAGTAGAAGAAATATGAATGTATGAGTACCTTGGCTGCAAAAAATTTCTGTGTGTTGGTTTTTCTTTTTCCCTAGTCACTTTTCCCACTTCTGTATCGCAAAGGAGCTGTAATACTGGGTAACTGCTGAGCATGAAATTTCCCAAGTTACATTTAACAAAGTTCCTATCCCTTTCTTTGCTCCTAGAGCAAAGAATACTCCCCAAGGAAAAAGGTAATGCGTAATTCCCATATTATTGAGATGTGATTGAATAGAAGTAAATCTTTCACCTCTGTTGTATATTTTTGAAGACTGTAGTTTGGATACCTGCCAGACCAGGCCTTCTCCTCTGGGAAAAGGCTGTCCTTACTGCCATGCAGACTTTCCCCCTCCAAGTTTACACACATTTAAAAATAAGGCATTGCTGCCATGAAGAATCACTCTTCAACATCTTTCTCTAACAAACTAATGTTGCAGCTTCAGCAGGTTATGTATTCACAGGGGTGCTCTGTATAGTTCCAGCCTGCAGGAACTTTTAAGTTTTATTTCATGCTGGCCAAATTGAAATATCTTACTTTGGTCCACTTTTAGGGCACAAGCTCCTTCACAGAGAGGTCTGAGTTGTTGAAGACTTTATTGGTAGATGTACAAGCACTTTTGTTCTTAAAGAGGGAACATGAAAAGGACTTTGTTGTTGTAGTACAGATAATTAGCTTTTTCTGGATGAGACAGAGTGAAATTAATGCTTCTGCTCAACTCTTACAGCACCACTTGTTCTCTGGTTCAGCAGCTTTCTGCGATCAGTTGGATTGAAGGAAACCCTGCCCAGTCCCTGTGGTTCTTAAGGAAAATTGTCCCTCCCGTCTGAGCTGCCTGTTCACTCCATCTGGCACTTACGAAAGCTTCTCCCAGCTTGTCAGACTCAGCTGCTCCTCAGGACTGCTCAAGTCTTCTCTCATTCCCTGGGACAGGACCAGACCCAGAGTGCAGCAGTCCCAACAAGACTAAGATACAGTCCGAGCATTTTAACAGCAAATAACATCGCAGTCAAAATTACACAAACCCAACTGTCACTGGCCATTAAACAAACCTTACAGAAGCTCATTTTCAGTTTAGACTTCAGGACAATAAAAAGAGACTCACTTGCTCCCCAACTTCTTTTCTTTCAGCACAAAGACACCTCTGAAGATCTGCAAATCTTCTTTCATCCACCCTTTTTCCCTTAGATGTATCTACCTACACTCTCCACCCCAGTCAACTTCCTTCAGCTTAGGCTGATCCCAGGATCAAAAAATGTCAGTTACAAAGCCATTCTTCTCTTCTCCTGAACTTCCTTTTTCTTGCTCCCTTGACTAAACCAGAAGAATACTATTCCTTTTTGTAGAATTATTTTTCTGCTAGATCAGCTTCCCACAACAGCTCATCATGCAGTTATAAGAATAATAAAGCTGGCACAGAGAGAAAGGGAGCAGAAACATGTGGCTAGGTATTTATGAATACAAGGTTATCGTGGGATCGTCTTCAGGAGACAGGAAAACATTAAGTCAACTATGCTATTTTAAAAAAACTCAGTTAAAGACCCCTTGAATTTGCATCTGCAATGCAGTTGGTCTAAATTCAGCTCTGCTCCAGATCTTAAATCTCACACAAGAACACTGAGGGAAAACAGGCTTCTCCTGCAAGTTTGTTCTCAGCAGATCAGATCTATTCACTTTAATAACTACAGTTCAAAGAAAGATCAACGGGCACTGCTTTGCCGTATCTTCATACAATGCACACTAAGAGTCACAGAACACAAAGCATTCATAAAATCAAAGTGAATAAGTGATTTAAGAAAAGATTCTTGCAATTAAAGGATGAGACAGCAGGGATGCTCTTGTTCAGTTTGCACAGGTTTAATGCCACTTTTATTCCTGGACCACTTGGTCCTGCTGCAGAGGAAGTGATTTTATTCATGGCAAGTAAAACAGCCTTAAAAAAATAATAAAAAAAATAAAATAAATGCAAGTTTGGCATTTGAATTTAATAAGGATATAGTTTGACATGGTAGATAAGGGGATTTGATAGGCAGCTGTCTCAGAGTCACAGTTCTCACATCCATCCACTTGCTGAGTTTCTCTTCTACTGGCATGCAAGATGGTCTCTCTCAAATGAGTGGTTCAAGGACATAAACTCAGCACTACTCACTTTTGTCTATCTTGTTATAGTTTTTGGCTGGTTTAGCTCTCTCAACCATCTCCCCAGCTAAGCTGTGGGACTGGAATAAAGAAGTAATGGAAAGCAGGCAGCTGCAGATAGGAGGTATAGTGATCGAGACTGCTTTTTCGGCAGCAGAAAGTTTTTAGATCAACATCGTAACATCAAACAGCACCCTCAAGTGAGGGATTTTTATCTACAGATGAGTTTCTCAGGACCTAAAAAAACAGGGGTCACAACAAATCATCATCACACAGCTAATAAAGTCTTAAAAAATAAAATAAAATAAAAAGGAAAACCAGCTGTCATAGGAATAGTTACAGCTGTTGAGTTACTGGGGGCATAAAATGGTTCTTCTTAAGAGTAAAAATGAGTGCTTGTTTCTCCCCACAGAGGAGAACCATCTAACTACATTATCTGAGAGCTGTTTATCAGCCACATAGACCTGGCAGGAAAGGAGCACTGTAAAGAGCCCCAGCCTGACGTTCAGAAGAGATTTTGACCAACAAATGGCTTTTCACTAAAATTCAACAGTACGGAAAATTCTGTTAATTTAGAGAAATGGTTTGAACCACAGGAACTGCTACGAGTCCAGCCTTCCTTTTCCTGAGTCAGTGAAAAAGCAAACTTCTCATGCAGAAATACATACGATTTTTGTGCAACTAGCATTGTTAATCAAGCTTCCCCACTCCCTCCCAGCTTGAACCAATGAAGATGGTTAGAACAATATATAACATGGAAACCATTATACATGCTAAAAAATAAAAAATAACATCCACCACAAAAAGGGTAGCCAAGCCACTTTGGCACAGAGTATTAAGTACGTTAATGTATCATCCTAGTTTGAGTGGGCAAGTTGCATTTGAAGAAGAGAAAAAAACAACAGTAGACAGAGATTTGACCTGCAGAAAAAAAGGAACCATATTTTTTGTTTCTCAGCTGCATGAGCTGATACAGATTCTCAGATGACAACAACTTATTTGAAATTATAAGTTCAAAGGAGCACTTTATTTGGAGAATCATAATCAAAGTTGATGATGATGATAATAACACCACCACCACTACCAAAAGAAAATAAGCATCCAGGGAGAGAAGCCCAAGGTGATTTTAACAGTAAAAGAGTAAAATATCCTGCAAAAATATTCCTCACAATAAAACATCAAACATTACCCACAGCTGAACGATTCAGAGCTGACAGAGGCATGGGTTGTGGGTGATTTAGCATACAGGAGCATCATAGAAAGATACTTGCATTTGGTTTTGTGCCAGTCAAACTAAAATAGCACCAAGCATCAACTGGCTGAACTAAGGGAAAAATCACACTGCACAGCTTGCAGTGACACCACAGTTTACTTATGTCCCATACCCAAGCAAAGACACAAAGGTTAGGCTACACTGGCATTGTGAAGGTATCCTGCAGACTGCAAAGTAGGTAATTCCTCTTCACACTTGAAAGAACAATTGATGCAGCCTAGTATTATGCTCTTATGCTCAAAGAGAACTAAAATGAACTGAAATCATCCTTTTTTCTCCTCTCACAAATGCAAAGATAAGTGTCAGATTCTATAGGCTATGTTTTCAGTTAGTGGCAAGGTCCTTGTTTGGCCAGGCACTTCACTTGCATACACCAGGCAGCTCAGCCATTTACACGAGTCTTTTCTATGTGGAGCTACTTATTATATAAATCCTTTTGAACTCAGTACTAAACCCAATGGCCCCCTTTGAAAAGCTCAGCTTTAATGACATCTACAGCAGCAAGAAGGTTTGTTTAATAAAATTACAAGATCTGGCATGAGGAGAGGAGAACAGCACTTCCCTATGCACCTCTTCAACATAATTGTGTTATCCGCAAATCAGAATCAAACCAGAAGTCAAACTTGCTACAGCGGCACCACTCTCAAACAAGCCTAGCAGCATGCACTAAGCTTTCTGTAGTCTTTCCTAACCCCACTATTAACCCCCACTGGAATCCTTGATTAAAAGGAAGACTTTTGTGCTCCATAAGCACTGGATTTTACTGGTGTTCCAACAGCTCGATCTTTGCATAATTTCTCAGGCTAAAAAAAATAAATTAAATATGTTCTCCAGTTTTCTCTGCCCTTCCAAGTCCAAACCGAAGTTGCAGCCGTAAGCTTAGTCTAGTTACTATTCACACTTTTACCAGAATAAACTTTAACACACTGAATTCTGCCTGCACCAAACTCTATTTTGTCCCTGTGAAAAACTACACTGGAGTGCTTCAAATCACAGGTTATGTTTATATTTGCAAATTTAGCAGTGTCTGGGCACACCTGCGTTTATTAGAATATAATCATCTACTCTGCAAAAGTCAGAAGAGCCCTTCTGCTCACACAAACACGTCCCAGAAATGCTTCTGGAGTTAGGATATGCCAGGCATGGCTTCTTGAGGCAACCTGAAGCCATCTTACAGTGGAGGCTCAGAGCACAGATGGGGATCATCCCGTGTCACTCAACTTTAAAGCCAAATGGGACACTGAGCTTACACTTTGTAGATGCAACCTGAGCATCTCATAGACTTATTTCACCTCCCAATGGAAAAACCATGGCTTTTGCAACAGGATGAAGAGCCTTTTCTGAAAGTAATGAAGCTTAATTTTTTGTACTTTTCATACCCTATTGCAGTGGGTCATATAAAATTTCCCAATAAACCTAACTTTTCAGCCACTCCTGTGTCCTAAACCCTAATCTTAATCCTCATCCTTAGCCTTAGCAAAACCTCAGTAAAACGTATTTAATGCAGAATACATCCTGGCATTAAAGGATGCAGAGAAACACTGAGAACTTTAACCTGCCTTATTCCAAACTATCTCCACTTCTAAGGGGAATGGCCATTTAATCCCAACCCAGTTACCTACACATGAAGTAGCACAGACTGGAGGTCTACCATACATGACAGCACTCAGGTCTCATCAAACCTGACCTTGCAGGATTGAGCTGTACACCCACCTCTTTAAGCTTTCTTTCCCAGAACACGAGTCCTTCCTATAGGCTGAACAGCAACCTGGTAACTGCACAGTCATCAAAATTAAGAGTAAGGGGCAGAACCTGACAGAAGCATCCTTTAAACGATCCCAATGGGCTTTTTCCTACTCAAGTCCCAACCCCATCTCTTGACATAAGTTGTGGTTTAACCATAAAGCATTAATTCAAATCTAGCTTGGTAGCAGAACTACTCTGTATCACTCGGCCTTGCTGGTACTAATCCATAGCCCAGTCACATGTTCCTCACATTGCAGCCAGCAAGAAAATAAGATCTTACTCATCTTGTCTCAAAACATAACCCCAGCCAAAAGCATGGTCTAGTGACATTAAAATAAAAATAGGAAAGCTTTTTTGACCATTTTGCTAATTAATATGTCAGAGCTCATAAAGAAAGACTCATCAGCTTTTCTCCAGCACCGCCTCATGTGAAAGAGCTGTGTCAGCAGAGACCTCAGCAGACAGTCAATAAAAAAGTGTTCTAAGCATTAAATCAGAACACAAAAAAGAATTTCAGAAAAAAATTAAATAGCTGCAAAGAATTCAGTAATCAATTTCAATATTTGATATAAATTAGGTTGTATTTGATATGCAAGTCTTGCCTTTCCTTACGAAGGGTATCCTCCTAGCTGTCCTAACATTGCTTTTCTAAAAAGCTAAGTGTTCATGAAAAACTAAGCTAAAGTTTGCTGGTTTTTCATCTTGGTTAATTTTCAGGGATCTTCTCTGCTTTACTACTGAAACACCACTTGTCTGCTTCTCATTCTCATCACTGGAATTGTCATACCATTGCTAAGCACACAGGAAGGTTACACAGGACAAAATTCCTCCTTAGAGGATTTAGAGCAGATGCCTTACACACACACTCTGAACTGTTTTTTTGCCAGAAAGGGATGAGTAGGCACCATCAATACACCATTCCAGTGATTTTGATGATGGCATTGCGGAAAACATTCACAACAGTAAGAGCACCTGTAAGCACTGTGGGAATCTTCCATCCAGCAGGATGATGGACAGGCCAGGTGTAAGAAGCAGAATTCACAGATGCATTTCTGTGAGGGTGATACACAGGAACAAAGCTGCAGACATCTTCCCATAGAACATGCTTACACGCTCAGGATGTGCTCAGACATACTTCTAAAAATCAAATCTACTTTCTAAGGGAAGAAAAAGGGTACTGTTTGTGGGTGCAATATATAAAGAGACAGATGTAGAGCTTCAGATCCTTCTAATGTCTTGGATTTATGCAGAACTGTGATATTGCTTTTTGAATGAATGCATGCCTCTAACTCGTGCTGCTGTTCAGTAACATGTAATATGTGAGGGATACAGTAGCTGTACCAAAAGCTGAGACTAAATGCTTGAAGAGCCACTGCCCCTGAAGGAATAGAAGGGATACTTCCCTAGAGAGAGTTACTCAACTGCATACTACAAAGAACAAGTCATGTTGAAGGAGAGAAGGGATAATTGCATTGATTGTTAGTAGGTGATAATTAATTCTGTGGAGAAACACGTTTAATTTCCTGAAGTCTAGAATAGGATGGAAACTCTTCGTTTTGTAATGAGAAAATAATCCTGTTTTGCTCCCAGCACGAGGAGCCGCAATGTCTCCCTTAGCACGTTCCTAAGGTACCTACAGGAAGGCAGCACAACCAACAGCATTAAAACAAGAGTTCTGTGATGTGACCGAATGCCAGGAAAATGCACATATGACACATAATTTCAAAAAGCATAGGGTAAAAAGGGACCGGGAAAAAGAACACCACATTCCTGAACAAGCGCATAAAACAAATATTTGAATGGAAAAATGTGAAAGACAAAACTGCAGCTTGATTTCTCTTTATGAAAGGTTAGGAAACTGAACACAGAAAGGGGAGAAACATTTTTCAATGGTATTTGAACAGTATTTAAAGTGGATAGGACCAAATAATTTACACTCCAACCTTCTCAGAAGTTAGCTAGCTCCTTTTATTCTGAAAAGGGAAAAAAAAAGAAACAAAACCAACTTGTGGGATCTTTGTATCTATTCCTTTGGTGATCCGTTGACCACTGAATTTAGTCCATGAAAAAAGATCCTAGGTACCTGTGAGAGGTCTATGAAGACTAAGTAAAGCAAACAAGCCAACGTTCAATAAACATGGGTCCACATTTTCATATAAAATTTGTAGGTGTCTTCAAACAGAAAACTTCAAAGTCACAGTTTTCAAGAATCTGCAGAAGTGCACAGAAGTAAGATCTAATACGACTAAAAATGATAATATAAAGCTTAATATAACCCTTTAACAATTGATTGCCAAAGAGTTATATTCTTACCGGGTTCCCCTCCAATGTTCTTTGATAGCAGTGAATTCCATTGATCTTTGGTAAACTGCATGATGTTGCAATGTTTGTAGCAATTTTTCTGAGCAGGGAAAAACCCAAGGGCAACACCCTTAGCTTCTTCAAGTTGACAAGATCATTTCTTTGAAGTTTTCACATTCCCAAAAGAGAAAGTTGAAAGAATTTTTTTCTTCCCAGAAGTGATAATGTTACAAGACACATGAACTATTCCCCGATTCAGAAAGAGAATCCAAGAAGTTCACAGACTTAGGAAAGATGCCAAAAAATTTAAAAAGAATTTGTCTACTAAGTTCAGGAAAAGGTCTTCAGATAAGGAAAATCCACACCAGAGAACTAAAGAAGGACATCCAGTTGCACAGAGAAGGAATACCACAAACAATTGAAAATCTCATAGTCGACCTTCCTTTACATGGATTCTGCTTTTTAGATCTATCAAAGGAGTGGAAAAAGGCAACATACAATCATGCTACAAAAGGCAGCCTGAAACTTCAGGGTTATCTAACATCAGAAGAGAATGCTGAATAACTAAGGTTTTCAAGGAAGTTCAAGGTTTCTCACGTCAGCTTATGAAAAATTATAATCTTATGTGACATTGCCCTGAAAGTTTTTTAATACAACAACTGAAAGTTGTGCAAGAGCACAGTGTGGTTGGCAGAACTTATGTAGTAAGTAGGTACAGTAATGATAGCAGTAAAGACTAATTTTTTTTTATTACTATGGCCTGAAGGTTTAAGAAAAAACAAATTATTTCTACTGCACAAGCACAATGAAAGGAAAAGCTTCAACACTCTTTTTTTTTACTCTATGGAATTTTTTAGTGTTGTCTTCAATATTCCTGCTAACGGAAGTATAACTCAGCATAAGAGGAAAAAGCAAAGAAATACTTGTATTTTTCAAAATGTGTACTGTTTAAGTCTCTACACTCCACAAGATATGTTGCACTTGCCCTTATCTGAAAGGGCATATTTTCCAGTTTACAACACCTGCACTGAAAAATAAAGTTACAACTCTTCCTGCAAATGACTTGGCTACATACACTGCCAGGTTAAGAGCAGCCCATAATTCATCATCGTTCAACTTGGAGTCAGTGCATACAACACAATGCCTTAATTTGCAACTCTCTTAGTCACCACAGTTTCTGTAAGCTGATTTCATTTACTGCCCATACTACTTTCAAGTTGCTGACTTTTTCTCCAGAACAGGAGGACAGCTTACCCGATTTGTGTCCGTCCAACAAACCAACTTTGCTTTCATCTGCCACTGGAGAAATAAAAGAAAAGACACAAAGATCAGAAGCTTATTTAAATTCACAAGCCTTTGAAACACTGTCAAATTATTTCAGACACAGCATCCTAAATCTTTAAATTACAATAATCTGGAAAAAAGTGCCTTTCTTTACCTAATCCACCTGGGGTGCTTCAAAGTCCAAATATCTGAATCAAAGCCCTCTGAAACCAATAAAAGGACTACCAGCAGTCCTTGTGGGTTACAGATCAGGAGCTCAGCACTTACACACTCAAAACTGAGTTGTCAGAAGAGCAATTGCATTTGTAAATAACTCATCTTGCCAGACAAATCACAGGGCATAGGAGAGTTGTAACATTTTCAGATCAAAGACCTCAATTGTAAAAAGAATCCAGATGTGGAAACCTTCCCATCTGCAAGACATCTCACTGACTCACAGGACCCTCTGCAGACAATAAGGTCTCCAAAAATCTGATCTTTTCAAAGGCTTATGCACTTTTTCTGTTTTATTTTTATCTGCAAATCGTAACTTTGTAGTATTGCACACTATATTTTATAAAGATGTTTACAGTTGCAACAGTTTGCAGACAGAGTAGTGGAAGAGCAAATTCTGAATGTAACAGAAGTAGTAATATTTGCTCAGTAACTTTACTTCAGTTTATTATCATATATCTCAAAAAACTAATTAAAATACTCTCCTGGAGGGCTGAGGGGAAGAACCAATCACCATTTCTTAAAATGAATTCTATGCAAAGAAACGGTGTTAATGTAATGTTAGGGATGATAAAACAAGTACAGGAAATGAATGTTAGGGTTGAAAGCTTATCCTTCAACTCTGCCCGCCCATGCACTCCCTTATAACTCGCCTTAAAATGTAATCTCTTTATATGATAAAATAAATTGTAAAGTCATAACAAAAATACTACAAATGGAAACTTAAGCTTTGCATAGTGGTCACTATAAAAGTTTATGTAGAGGGTTATCTGCAATGAAACAAGAACCTGCTATTTTCTACCTGGGAAAGAGCAGTGCAGTAGTTACTGACATTTAGGAGCTACTACTGAGGAAATAATCACAGTAAACATTTTCTTATATTGCTTCCCCACTTCACTTTTAGGGAAGCTTTTACCCTCAAAAATCAGCATCAAATTCAGGACTGGGATTCATAACTGAAATCATGAATCCACAACTGACCACTGTAACTCATTTCCACTTTTGTAGTCCATCATCTGATTATCAGTAAACTGACATAGTGTGCTTTTTTTGTAGGACATAGATGCTAATGAAGTGAGACTAATACTGGTTGTGGCATTACGTAAAGATGCTGCTAAACAAACTAGCAGTGGGGGCAGTCAAAATTAGAAGTGCAACCAAAACTCAAGGCAGTTCTGCACTCCTTGGCCTTTAACCTTTCATCTAGTCCATGGAAATGATAACTATTTAGCTCCTTGCTGCGCAGCTTGATCCTATAATGCAAAATGACTGGACAAAGGTTTGCTATAAGGATAGTTCAAACTCCTTTTCCTCCTCCCTCCCCCCAAATTTACCTCTAAGCAAAACAACTGTGGAAAACTTTAGTCCCAAAGGTTAGTGTTTTGACAACTTATGATTGTGTGAAAACAAGGGATTATAATGGAAACTGAATTGCAACCTTAATTATAGCAGTCACTAATGGCAACCACTATAATATATGATAATTACTTAGAGTAGGTTATGTTACAGTACATAGGAACTTAAAAAAAAAAGTACCAAGGTTCACAGTATTTTTTTAAAAATGTGCTGATGGCTTGGCTTGCCTGAAACTAAGTTTTACATTATTAAAAGGGATAAATCCGTTTGACTTAATCATACTTTACACACCAGCTTCACACACAAAAATTAGATTTTAATACTGGAGGGAAAAAAGGAAGAACAAAATGATTAGAAAATGAAAAATAATCTTACTAAAATACAAGGTTTAGCATTATGAGTTTAAGCACACACATGCACAAAAACTGGAAAATGCAAATATTAAAGTTTTATACTAAAGTTTGAACAAAATATGTGTGCTCCTCCACGGGGTAGTTTTCAGTTCATGGGATATTATGCTTAGGTAGTGCCTTCTAGGTTTGCCATCTTTCACTAAACTGAACAGGAGTGGCACAGACAAGTCCATTCCTTCCCTTGGTTCCTCAGAGAACGAGGAGAAGAAAACAGAAAAACAGAAGAAGGTTAACAGGAGATAAATACCATGGATGTCAAAGTTGAAAACTTTGTAACTAAAGATTTCATTTAGGAAGTACCTAGGACATCCTGTTCCGAAAAACAGCATTTGAAAACGCTGCTCTGCACGTTGTTAGAAGTTGATGCAATCATTCAGTTATGATGAAAATAGTCTTTCTCTAGATATCTGTCTTGGCCTTTGAAAAAAGCAAGAACTAAGTGGAAAATTCCAAGATTTCTACTAGCATTGGTCTTTGTAGAAAATCACCTGAAAAATGTTACACAAGGAAAAAACACCATCGCCTCTTAAAGCTCTAGTAAAAAGAAATTCTAATTATTTTTATATTGCAACATCAAAAAGTAATTACATTGCAAATAACTATGAAAAATTTCAGCTCAAGAGGATCACACTTGGGAATGTGCAAACTGTAACTATTTTTATGAAGACACTAGAATTACTATATATTCTTGAACTAGGATTATTAAATGCATAACATTAAAAAAAAAACAACACCTAATTTAGGGACTGCAAAGAAAAAAACTCAAACAAAAATCTTGGAAGGACTCATGCAGGGGAGTAAATACATTCACAAATAAGATGACACTTCTCCTTAACTTGTGAATAAAACGAATACTTCACATTTTGAAACGTCCCTGGAACTCCAGGGGATAGTAGTTCATGAAGTTATTAATGTTTGCCTGTAGAAAACACACCAGCTCTTTTAAAGTAACATCTATAATTTAGGAACCACATTTCCACCACAGAAGCCAGTTACGTATTCATTGTCAGAACTCAAAGTAATTGCTGGAATGAAAGAAGACGGAAGTTCTACGGCTATTTAATAAAAGCATGGACGTTTGGGGGACTAGCAAGACCACAGACTATGAAAGATGGAATATTACTAAACAAAACAAATCTGCCCAGCTGACAGCAAACAACTGATAGGGTTTTTTTAAATTACGCCAACAACCACTCCAGATGATAAAAACCCCAACTCTCTACGCCACGAATAATCAGATTTTATTAGTACTTCCTGTGGTCATATTGTGGAGTGCTGTTTTGCTTGAAGAAAATAAGGAGTACTGTTTAGCAGCAGTAAAAGCACCCAGCATGCATCCATGTCCTTCCACATCATCTTTGGATTGCCATTTCTGTGCCCTGCTCAGGATAACCAAGGTAGCCGTTCTATTTGAATTGCGTGACTTTCAGTGGTTTCATAACAAGCCGTCAGTACTTTCCAAAGTTTGTGTCAAAATACAGCCCAGACATATTTACAGGTCAACAACCTAGTTCCCAGCTATGGTTCAGAGAAGCACAAATCAGTGCTGCTGCCTGCTGTGATAACTGATTTCCCTTCTTTCACCCAGTTCAACTGAACCATTATAGTATTTTTGCCCAAAACAAGGATTTACTACTTTTCAACTGAGTGACTTTTTTATGAAGGATCAGTTTTGCACATTGACTAAGAGCTACTAAAAAAAAATCTTCTAAACATGTGAAAGTCACTTCTGTTTCTACTGGACAAACTGACACGTACCTTTGAAGACCAGCTGCAGTTCTGCACTCAGAAAAAGAAGCAAACAGGGATTAAAATTACAATTAATGAGAAATAATGACACCAAAACACCAAAGAATTTCCTAGAAAACCAATTTCCTGATACCTTTATTAGTTAATAGGAAACCAAATAAAAGGTTTCTTAGTGCATAATAATCAATTCACAAGGGCTGTATTCTCAAACTGTGTTATAAATGACACTTCTGTACTTTTTAGAATCCATCAGTTTCTATCATATAAACACATAAAAAATAAGCAAAGTCTCAAATTGGTCACTGTTTTTTTCTGAAGTGTATCCTTACCCAGCCCTTTCATCATAATGAAGGCACTGCATCATCAGTTAGTTTTAGTCAGTGATAGTGCCAACGACATAATTCTCCTGCCATATTTATTTTCTTGGTGAAGCATTTCCCCATCTAGGAGTGGCATAAATCACTTGGAGAAATTGTCTCAATTGTTGGCTCAGCACCATCACTTAGAAAATGCTGCTTCCTGTTCTAAGTTCGCCCCAAAGTACCACATACAAAGACCACAGGCTTTTATACTAAAATCTAGAATAGCAATAAAATGTGTGTATCACGAAGAGTAAACTTGCACTGTTTTAAAATATTTTCCTTCACTAATTCCCTCTCCCCACCTCTCCAGTGAAACTTCACGTAAGGGCATGTGTTCTGGGGTCACACAGCTACCCACCAGGTACTTATTCTTGAAGGATTAGGAGTCTTTGATAGATTTCTGTTTACTTCAATGCTGAAAAACAGCAAGACTAGCATAAAGCTTGCTCAAGGGGCAAGGATAAATTATACTTAGTGGTAAGAAAGGTAAACCTTTTTCAAAATGGCATCTAACACAACATTTGGGATGCCCCGTTTAGCACATTCAAAGGCAGGAATAAATCACATCCAAACCAAGATTCTGGATTCTTTTTCTCTCCTGTACAAGGTTTTCTCTAATTAGATTTTTCAGAACAATTTTGTTAGAACTGATTTAATACTTCAATTCAATTGTGTTCAGAGAAGATCCCCAAGGGAAACATCTTGTGTGTCAGCACATGAGAATGAAAATGCTTAAGCTTGCATTCACTATTACTACTACTTGTTGTTGAAGAACCAGCAGTACAGCTGATGCTGTCCACTGGACACATTTAGCTTTAAATGGAAGTTTTTCTCCTGGTGGAAAATAACATTGTTTTACAATTTCCCAGCCAGCATGATATAAATTTCTTTACTTTCCTGCAGTGGCACAATTACTCATTCTTGAAGGTTACACTGCTAATTGAGGCCATCACGGCTTCTTTTACACTTCTGTTGTCTTCTCTAATCCTCTCTCACCTCAGTACGGAGAAACTGCACAAGGCTAAAACTCCCCCGCTACACTTCTTTCGCATGTCATTAACACTTCTTCCAAACTCCTAGGGTTAAACTACAAGTTCCTAATGTAATCTGTCATTCACTGGTTGAAAACATTGATAGGGAACAGATTTAAGACAAAGTTTAGAGAACAGATTTGTAACAGTGCTCTTAGAAGTTACTTCATTATCTTCCTTATAGTAGGTATACATTAATGTCATTGCTATTTTATCCCACCAACACCTGAATAATCTAAGTGCATTCACAGATCAACTCAAACTTACACTAAAACAGCGTAAGAAAATACCACCTCAGCTATGGGCTACCATTTTCTCGGCTGTGTCACCATCACAGCTCATACAATGCTCTCAGTCTGCTCCACAGTAAGTTTCCTCGAGTCTTACACAAACTTCTGCAGAACCAGTCCAAAAAGTTGATGTTTTCTTCTGCGCACTTCTGTCTTCATGCCACAGCTCATCATCCCCTCAACTGCATCAATGCAGATTCGGTGTAAAACTGAATAACAAAATTAGCTGTGCTAAAAGTCTCTTTTCATACAGAATAAGTCTCATTTCAATTCAGTTCACAGTGTCCCTATCACTTCAGAAATTATTTTGTTTCATTTCCTACTTACAGATTTTACAAACAGAAATTTGAAAGTTGTCTGAACTAAGAAAACTGCATCGTGTTCATTTCTAAAAATTGATTCTGCAGAATGGCCTCAGAAAATACACATCTGATCTGACAATACTAGAAAGTTACTTACGACATAAGCTAGAACAATGTTAAAATCTTTCCTGACCCTTGATCCTAAAGACAATCACAGCCATAAGCAATACAGTTTTTCCTAAACCCATGACATTTTTGGTTTTGACAATTCTTTTCAAGAGATGATTTGTTAAATTAGTCTTATAAGCCAGTAACATTGAAAAGACTGTTGGAATTCTGATCCATCTTCTCCATTTCCTCATTAATGTTCTAATGAACCTAACTAGCTCCTAAACGTAGTTCTGAAATTGGTTTCAAGTCAAAGCAACCAAATAAATGTATTCCATACATACAACGTGGCTTAACAAAATGACAATTTTAAAATACCAAACCACCTTTTGGCCCCACTAATACCATAACTCTCACTAGGGACCTCCCAAAATGTATTCTTTTAATTTTATCTAAATCAAAACATTGCTTAAAAGAGTAATCTCCATTAGCTCTGTCTGGTCCTCATTTGGCTATGTTTTCAGATATTTATTTTAGGATACAAAATTACACTCAGAATAACAATAATCTGGTTCAGAGCAAACCATGAAGCAGCTAATAGCATCTTGATTGCATTTTCCCCATCCTTCTGGATGTGAAATACTGCTTTCCCTTTGTTTTGAGGTGTTTTAAAAGAATGAACTGTAATTGAATGCAGCCCTTCACTAACAAAGAAATTAACATTTAGTTAAATATTGGCTTCCTTGCAGAATATCCCATAACTTATATCTTGCATATTTCCTTGCTAATTATTCCTAAATACATAAGTTGGCCTATATTTTAATAAATACGCCCCAAGGTTAAGGGATTCCAAGTATGTCTAATGATGTTTTAGCAAACAATATTTCACTCACATTTAAAATCAAGTAAAGGACATATACATATATGTTCAGGCTATAGAGTTAATCAGTTAAGATTTATGGGTTTTTGCTTTTGAGAGGGAAAGAAAGAGGGAATTAAGCAGCACCTTGGGATAGTGGTCATGGGTTATTATACCAACATCCTCAAATATCTACACAGTACTTTGCCTGAATTGATACGCAACGGAATTGCTATATATTCATATGATTCAATTTCATGTTGCTTCAGGTTAAAACAAGCCACACTTTCATGTGTTTGCACACAATTCCCCTGGCTGTAGTTTTTACAGTACATTTATGCATAGCTTAAATCACTCCTGTGCATAAAGATTTATGGAAAATAGGGGTGTTGGAAATAGATAATAAGACATCTCCTATCCTTTCATTTTCTTAGAGCACACCGATTTACACCTTCCAATACAACACGAAAAAAATTTTCACATTAACATTGCAAAAATTACATTTTTAAGATAGTTAAAAGAACAAACACTACTGAAAATAGATTCTGGTAAAATATAGAATATAATATATAAAATATATAATATATTCTCTAGACAACTGTGGTAATGTAAGGAAAAATGTGTGCAGATAGGAGGTTGTTAAAAAGAAAGAGAAAGTCATCTTTCCAATGACTAGTATAGAAGCCATTGATTTCTTCATTTTTAATCTGCCCTGAAGTTTCAAAAAAAGTGTTTCACATCAGGGGGAAGGGACAACACAACGTTTATTTCTATGATTTTTTATTTTGTTTTACATATTTTTAACACTATGCTATAAGCACAAGTCCAAACGTGGCATGCAGTGCAACTCTGGTCAGTCAAGCACTCACTCCAAGTCAGACTTTGTTTGGTCCTGCACAAATTCTTGAAGTAACAGTCATAAGAAGGGTCTTTGCTTTGCTAACACATGGATGGCCGTGTCTGAAGAACAAAAAAATTTATGCAACTAAGTGGATGTGTCAGGTGCAAGAATTAGTAAAGGGGGGGGCTGTGCAATTTTTATCACCACCAGGTCCAAAATAAAAGTAGGTAAGGCAAAGAAAAATATGCCATAAGACACAGGAAATGAACTCCACCAGTGATCCAGAAAGTGCCGTCATTATCTCAACACAGCAGCAGGGAAGGACTTATATCTGATATATCTTATATAAGGACTTATAGCTGATATGAAACTAATCTGTACTCTATTGCTCTGAATGAAGCTGTAAATTTTGAGAAGCATTTGAACACCCTGGAAATGATGGATGCTAAAACAGGGAACCAGTTACCCTGCCTCCATATATTTTGCACAAGGGCATCTGTACATATGAGGCAAGTTCTGCTCATATCTGCAAAACCAAAAACATGATCATTACCACTAGATCTGCCTTTCTGTATATTTTTCTTTTTATTTTCTACAACGGTAACTCAGAAAGTCCCACATGACACTGATTTTTGTTTTATTTTTTTTCAAATAGGTCTAAGCAAAGACTAAATCGTCTGCAAATAAAGCGAGTTCTTGAAATACACCAAGGATTCCTGCTATTCGTGAGTTCAGCAGTTAAGACTTGTGTCAGTTCATACATGCGTGTCACGGCACGCACGTGGCAGAGCACAGAGCCCTGCCTAAACAACCAGGCGGCAGCGGCTCATGCGCTCAGCTCCTGTCCAGCTGCCCAGTCACCAGCACGGAAATGCACCAAGTGTCAATAAACTAAAGTACATCTGCCCTACTGGCAAGTAACCTACAGCTTTTGCTGCGTGTGCCAAGTTCCTTTCACTGCAGGATTTGCTCTGGAGAGTGACAATGACAAATTGATGCAACGTGTTAGCAGTACTGAACAATTTTTGGTTACCCATTCTTATTACCCGAGATTGTTCACTGAGTGTATTAATTTATAATATTATTATTTTGTAAATAGGTATGAATCGAAAACAGATTAAGCACTCAAAGGCTTCTGAGCCTAAAATATATAAAACTGAAAAGATAAACATCAATATTAAATGGGTTTCCATTGTGTACCCATGTAATTATAGACTAGTCTTTACTTAACAGATTTGCCTCTTGTGTACACATCAACCCTCATTAAAGCCAGAAAGACCGTTATTATACAGATTCACTACTGCCCTATTTTAGTGAATTTATTATTTTCACATATGGTTCATAATCTATAGTCATATCTGGATTCTCTTGCATTTAAAATTTTCTGTTACCTACCTTTGATGATCCTTTAGATGGCAATGTCATTACGTAATTCATATCTTTGTAACTTTATAATTAGGCAATGGATGCATTATACACACTTCAAGGTGAAGTAAAATGTTCGATAAGTGAACAGTGGTATAGATTTCACATTTATGCCCTGTATTACACCAATTCTGTTGCCTACTGAGTCTGTGATGTTATTCTGTGTCTCTAGACTGAATCTCGGGGTGATTTCCTAGATCTGTGGAGACACTTGATTCAGAGACAACTTGGTTCGAAAAGAAATAAACAGCACCTGAGTCACATTTTCTAAGGTCTCAGAACTCTCCTCCTGGACTCCAATTCTGTGTTTTTTCTGTTCATCATGTTAGATTTTCTTTTTTGAAGGGCTTGACAGAACTTGAGAACAAAAGGAAAGCAGTAAGCGGACAGCATTCCATGACTCCCGGAAAAAGAGGTCTAGCACTTTTCAGAGGGGACACCTCCTCTTTGTTACCAAATTTGCTGGAAGGTGAAGACAGCAGCACTTTTTTTTTTTTTTCCAGCAAACAGTGCACTGAAATCAATAATGGATACACAGCTGCACGTTGGGATGAGAAGTTATTATGGGTCATGACTGCAGTTAAGTAAGAAGGAAACAAAAACCAAGTTATCTTTCCCAAAAATCCATTTTGCCACATGAATTACATGAATGCTCTATTTGGAAGCACTTTTTTATATACCAAACTATTGGGATTTTATTTGTATTAGAAGCCCTTTATATTGCAGTTACTTCCCTTGAGATTTTCATGTTTCTTTTCCATTTCCTGTTCCAGCCAGTAGCTTCTGCTTAAAATCTTTCAAAAGCTGGAAAGTCAAACATGCTACTTCACTGCTTGCTAGAGAATGGCTGTAAAAGGTCCTAGCTTTCATCTTCCTCAGTTTTATTGTTTTTAAGCTATGTGCAAGGAATTTTACTTCATCTATCGTGATTTTTGAAACAATATGCTGCAGTTCTTTCAGAGTGTCTCCAGTTCTCTACATGACTATCTCAAGTAACAGATCCATCTTTACATTTGTGCCTCCAATCAGACTGATTACCACCCCTTTAATTTTTTACTTTCAAAACAGAAGGTGAATTTTCAGCAGCTACCTTCTAACAGGCAACAATCTCAAAGATCTCAAAGACGTATTTGTATAAATTGTTTATTTTATTTTTGCACCCAATTTCATTTTAGGTTTTAGCCACCATGATTTAGTGACTCATATACATCCTCAAAGCGTTGCTTCTGGGTGTCAGGAGCAGATTGCTTTATAGAATTTGAAGTATAGGTCACCTGGCAGTTCTGACTATGCTCTCAAGTGCACTCCCATTGCCTAATTCTGCACTGGTGCTTGTGAGCATTCTTTCTAGTGACTTCTGTGGGAGCTGGAAGTCAACCTTTCTAAAAGACAACTCACTAAAGCTGAACATTAATTTTTCTAGTAGACTACACACAGTGTATGTTGGGACACAAGTCTGTAACTGCAATCATTTTTTGAGGAGCATTTCCATTCTTAAAAAAATACCTAATCCATTACTCTTCGTCAAAACAGTGGAACAGAACTGCAAAAGGGCTGGGATGGTCATGCAGTAGCATTAAAATTCTGCCTTAAAAACTCTCTTAAATTAATTCATATCCACTCTTATCCCACATTAATAACTGTCTGGTCCTTACATGCTATTAGAGGAGTAAACACATTAAATGTTACCTTAAAATATTCCATTAAAATGACAATAAAAATCAAGAATAAAAAAACATAAGAGTGATCTAAAGCATTTCACAGAAAATCAAATCAGCAAGGTAACAAAAAGCTACCTTGAAACTATATATGAAATTAATAATCTTTTATTATCAGTGTACAAAATCTGATCCAACAAAGCGCATAAACATATAATTAAAGATATCCTAATGGTAGGTCTCAAGGTTTCCCCCTCAACTCTTGAATTTGAGAAAAAAAAACCCAAAACAACAAACCAACAGATAAAATGTGGCAAAGGAGAATTAAAGGGAAAAAGAAAACCTTAGTTGGTTTACTTTGAGACTTAAGAAGCTTGTGAATTTTTTCTTGAACCCTCATTAAAATATGGCTTGGTTTCCAGCTGCAATAACCCTTCAGTCTTCCACCTGCAAATGCTTTCCTGGTATTGAAAGAACCTTTTACTTTCTGCTTCACCCACCCTGCAAGCTTTTCTGCACAGCTCTGATGGATAAAGAACCATACCCTTACACTCTTCAACCATTTATAAAGATCTACTGCAAGGCTTTGATTGCTTGTGTTTGTCACTGTCGACGAAGAAATAAACAACTTGTCCGAGGAACCCTTTGTCCAGTGCAGTTTTACAATCATTTGTATTCTATAAAAGAAATTACTTTTGGTATTGCTGGTTTTGCTGTATATTTTAGACACACAAAACTTGCACAGCAATTCTTTCTGCTTATATTTCTATCATTCTGTCTTTTCCTCAGCTAAGATTTCAATGCAGTGGGCCTTTACCAAAAAAACCCAAACTTTCTTCAGCTTCAAGAAAAAGGATACTTGCAAACAGATGCTACAGGAAGCTGACCATTGCTCCCATCACTGTAGCTCCTCTGCAGAACTTACTCCCTGATGTTAGCGTTAAAGAAACAAAAGCAAGAAAGAGAGATGGGCTAAGGCTAAAAAGCTGACCTGCATGTCACCCCACCCCTTCTTACCCAGATCCATGCTTTTTGAGGCTTTCAGATTAATTGATTCAGACTGCTTGGCTGGTGTCAAAGATCTGAAGTTGATGTGCTGATCTGTTAAATGCACTGCTGAATTTATGATAGGGCTGTAGGAAATAAAAAAAATAAAAAAAAGATATGCAAAATATTAAGGCACCAATTCAAACCACAAGTGAACTAATTAAATGCACAAATATACATGTGTTTCTTCCTCTAGTTGCTTACAGCATGCATTTTTAAAATCAGATATTGATCCTCAACTTCCTTTTCTGAGACTTAACACCTTCAGTCAGTTGTTTTCATCATGGATGGAAATATAAATGTAAATGATTAGTAATGATTTTTTTTTTCCCATTTTGCTAGTTCTATCTAACCACTGCATTTCCAAAGAACATGCTACAGAATGTTGAAAAAATACTGACAATGTACCTGGATCAATTCTACTTCATCTGCTAATATAAAATTATTTTATAGCCTTGCACCACTTATGTAGAGGCTGGAGGTCTTATGGAGGATGCCATGACCTTTTGAAGAATTCCAAAGTATTGGGGGTTTGGTTAGTTTAGGTTTTATTTTGTTTTAGTCTTTTTTTAGTTCTTCTACTTCAAGGCAAATTTCTAAACATTTCAAAATTCTGCCTGAGTGAAACTCCAAGTAACTTTCAGGTGTGAGGAATTGAAACACTTCAGGGTAATACATTTGAAATCTTCCATGTCTCTTTTTGATTAGAAACAGAACTTACTATTTTTTAAAATACTCTTAAGCAAAAAAGCAGTTTGAAAATTAAAAACATTTATTTCCAAATTGTTCAATCAAAGGTTGGTTTTACAGCATCAAAATACTTTCCCAAGTGTTTTGCTGAAATGCAATTTCAGTGAAATCAGCATGACTTGATACTGCAATTCAATTTTAAGAGAACTAAGCTCTAAATGGAAAAACAATACAACACTGAAAAGGTCAGGGTGGGAGAAAGGGCCCATAAATTCATCATCCTTTTAATACATTTAAGAGAATATTTTTCTCCTAGCTTGTTGAAAAAATCAGGAACAGATTCTAGCAAACAACTGCAGTTGAGAATTTACTGCTGAATTACATTAATCTGTGTAGACTTTTGTTTGTTTACCATGTCATATATACCTGTCTGGGACACCAGAAATTATGAGGTTACACTAGTGAAATTACTCTATGTTAGCAAAAAGAAAATAGGAGAGTCTTGTATGAGGAATTCAAGGTATCCATAATAAAATATATCTACTCTTTCATACGACATGCAAACATTTAAGGACAGACACGTGGCTAAAGTTTGAGCTGAAATGCATATTTTCCTCATATCATTGCAATAGATGCATGACTATGAAAACTGAATACACAGTGATGAATAAACAGTGTTCAACACTGCATTTCAGCATCATGAGTAGGACAGGTTGAAACTGTGCTTCGCTTTGAATCCTGGGCTACTTGAGACAGGAACAGTACGAGCCATCGTGAACTTCAACGTGTTTACACTTTTTTCTGAACTTCTGAACTTCTGTATTTACTAAGGAAATTAAAGCTTTTAGCTGCTATCAAGCACACCAGCCTTTACAAAAGCATCTGAAAAATCTACTTAATGCATTTACAACTGGTAAAGTCCTCATTAATTTTTCCCTTACACATTTCATTGCTCAGACTTACTGCAGATTCATTTTGTAATCCTAAGAATGTCTTTGGCTGACATAAGAAGATTCACTTTCCTACGAACTGTGTTTGGCTAGGACTTTTAAAGCTTTAAGAGACTTCGAACTGCATTTACACATAGCATCCACTGGTACAGTTTTAAATTAACTTTTTTTCTTTTCTTTTTTTTTTTTTAATAGGGATTATGCTTTGGGATTCTTTTTGTTTTACTGGGTATCATGTATCACGGAGAGCAGGCATACTGCAGCCTGTGAATAACTGAAATGAACACACTCAATGCTACAATAACATTCGCAGTTTATAGTAAAGGATCTTGCAAGTGACGAAAAAGAGTTGTACAAAAAAAAAAGTTAATTTACAATCAATTAGAACTATTACCACAACCACTAATCAGCAATTAGTAATATTAAGAAGAACTGAAGTCCAACCTATGATTATAATTCTCATTCAGTAGATCCTCACTGGGATGTGGTGGGAGAGGTGGAGGGGTTTCGTTTTCACCATGGCCACGATCAGACACTGAAAACTCTGAAATAAAATTTAAAGAGGGGTTAAATAAGCCACAGAAACAAATATATTACACCAGTTCACTGACTGATGACTGGACTGGAAGGCCTCAAGCAACGCTGAAGTGAATCACAAATTATTCAAATCCCTAAACTAACTAAACTAGAATTAAAATCACACCAAGGAGAAAATGCACCCCTTGGGATTTCCTGAAGAGCTGATTTCCAGATTTGCATATGCATAATTAAAGGTAAATATAGGGAAACTTTGTACTTATAGTGAAGTTGAGTGCAAGGCACAAATCGCTTTACTCCATTTGAATGGATTTTCACTTCTACATAGCTGCATCCTAACTGATTGTAGGTTCATGCTTTCATTCCCTTTGATGGGGAGCACTTATCTCCTTCCGTGTACAGAAGAGAACACATTCTCAGCAAGAAGAAAAATTTCTGTTATTCTATGGCAAGGGAAGAAAGAGGCATTTCTTAATTACAGTCTTCGCTTTCCTACCATTTTGGTAACTCCTCCTTTACCTCTACAAAAAGCATTCAGCTAACACCAGAAAATTACTTTGTACAAAGACAAACATGAACTACTCAAACCATTCAGAGGTTTGCTAAGCAACAACATTTACACACCTGCAATATTTTATAAGACTGCCGTGCCTGCTGTAGGCTAGTTCATTATTGGCGTGTAAATTCACTTCTAAAGGTCTAGTCTTAGAAAAGGTCCCTACATCTTGCAATGTAGAATCTGTCTTCTCCCCTCCAAAACTTACTAGGAAACATGGACACTTTCTTGGGTTTCAATGGCAGGTAAGCCATCTAACAGTACTGATGGACCACACTTTCACGTGAGCTGTTCTGCTGCATGGAACACTGGCAGTCTTTCTGCACAATTGTGTGTGAAAGCACTAATCTGACTCGAGAGAAAAAGGGTCACCAGGGAGGGATCACGGCAGAAAGCAATAGATCGTATTTATTTAAAAGGAGCACTGAGATAGTTCCCCTAAAAGAAAAAACAAACAAAAAACCCCAATCCAAACTAATCTACACTATTAGCTCAACGATCCTATAAAATTCCTCAAGATAAGAATGTCAAGAAATAGCTCCAACCCTGTATTTTAAGAAAAGTATGAATGTCATCAGAAGAAAGTGAAGATAAGCAGATGAGAAAAGTTTTAAGGAGACCTCAAAGAATATCAATTGTCAGTCCGACGTTAAAACCAGATATGCTACCTAACATATGCACACTGGTTTCTTGCACTGTGGTCACATTCTTTCAGGTTTGAATTTAAGGACAGGAAACAGATGAGGAGTAAATGGCAAGTTCTCACAGTAAAAACTATTTAGAACAAAGGGGATCTCATACTGTTCAATGTAATTAAATGATCTGTAAGAGGAATCAGAAGATGAAAATATTTCCTCATATAAAAAAATCACTCAGAACTATCAAAAGAAACAGACTATGCAATTCTGCAAAAAGATTGCAGGACAGGTGAAATTCCCTGTCAGAGACTGCAAAGTGATACACATGGGAGCAGGGGAAAACCCTGAGACATACATGAAGGCTGTTGCGGTAGGGATTATCACTGGAACTGTACACTAGATGTGCACTGGACTGTTCTTTGAAGATATGCTTAGTGAAGTCAAAGGGAGACAGTATTTTACAAGTCCAAAAAAGTCCAAACACTCCAACTAGAACTCAGTTTTGAAATAGGACCTGAGGTTTCATTCTTTTATCTGAAAATCATGTAATAGAACTAAGAAACATATTGAAAAGGTAGCAAGGGTAGTTGGACACATGCAGAAACATTACTACAAGGACCAAGGATTAGGATTCTTCAGTTTAGAGTAAAAAGAAATAAAGGGGGATACAAGAGGAGTCTATGAAATTCTAAAGGGTATGCATATGGTGAAAAGGAAGCTCTTACTATCTCATACACAGTAACAAGAAGATAACCAGTGTAACTATCAAGCAGCACACCTAGGACAAACACCAAGTGGTATTTTTCATAGAACTCATTGCCGTGAGAATGCTTTGGGAACAAATTTTTTAAAAAATATTACAAAATGTACCAAAAATTGGAGAGACAGAGCCTCTGACTTAGCAAGTCCCTAAACCACTGACTACCCAAACTAGGAAAGGGATACCTGATGGACAAAAAAGAATTTAAAAAACTAAAAAATCACACACAGTTCTGCTGTGTATTTTTCTTGCAGTAAACAAATGTTACACACAGAAAAATGTCAAGATTTCCTTAGTGAATTGGAAATGATCACAAAGGACTACAGCTCCCAGGAAAATGGGAGCAGAAGCCTGAGAGTGAGAGAATTTAACCTAAGGGGCAGTCACTGGCTCCATGTTCAAGACTTCAGGAAATGACCTTAACAGATCCAGGAAAATCAGAGGAATTTCTAAGCCACTGAGCAAGATGTACTCAATTTTCAGACACTACACGGAGTAACGAAGTAAAAAAAATAAACTTAAAGTGAGTAAAAATGGATTCTGTCTACAAGACACATACAGTGTTTACAAACAAAATCTCAATAATTAAATAAAATCATTAAGAATTTAATTTCTTAATATTCTATCTGGACATTGCCACATATGTATGAAAACAGAGATGCTTGTACAACCAGGAGAACTCAGTCTATGGTAGTGGAGAAAGTCTGATTGTTCTACTACCTAACCAGAGAGATGACAGCATTTCCTCTTTAAGTGTTTATAAGAAATATATTAGAACCTGTAATGAAACACATTCCAGTAATCTTTCAACACCAGAAACGTAAAGCTGCTGGCACTGAAGTATCAATTCTCAAAGAGGTTGTTCTAAAAAACACTGCGCAACAGCTTGGCAGCAAAAGAAGTGAGGACCTGAAGGCAGCAAGTATTATTCATGCAAAAATAGAACAAACACTGGCATTTCAATATTGGATCAGTATCCCCTCCCCCTTTATTTAAATATCCACAGGCAAGACACAATTTAATGTTTTGGCTATAAGCACTTTTCCCCACACATTAGTTTTTCTTGCTCATGTAAAATAAAAGACTCTTAAAACAGACAGCAATATTAGCAGGCCAAGCTTCAGTGTATTTTTGCTGATTTTTTTAAAGAATTTTATTGGTAGGAGCAGTGAATGGTACTGGAAATAACTTATTAGAAAACATTAATTAGGAAAGTGACATTTTATTAAACATAATACAGCTCCTGTCATTAAATTCTTACATTAGATTCTGTATTATGTTAAAAACCTCTTCTGTCTTTTATTATTCTTTGTAAAAATGTACCAGCTGTACTTCTACATTCAAGACCTGGATAGCACACTGTGAGCATGTATAAGGGACTGTTTCTGCCTGTCACAAGAAGCTCACTAGGTCTTTGACTCATGTCCTTAAACAGACACACAACCAAAAGTTCATAACTGAGTTGAGAGGATTGTGCACAGGTGTAGTGCTTTGCCTTTATAGATGCCTTGAAAGACTGATGACAAAACTTTAAAAGAAACAACCCAAAATAAAATTTTGAACCAGTGATGGGAGGAAATAAGTGACAGGCTCATATGGAAAGCAGAATGAGCATTATCTCAATAATAATTAATACCATGACTTCAAAATAAGAGAAATATTTCCACAATGTGCGAGACCAATGTAAGCCCAAAGTGTGTCTCACCAACATAATTTACCAGACCCTTACTGCAGCCACCACACCATGGCTGGGAAGACCCAGCCATGCCAAACCCTCCCTGTCCCAGCAGCACTCCAAAGCTTTCTTTCCACATCTGACACATTGTGTTCTGAGGCCATCACATTTCTTTTGCCATACTGCCTTCTCACCATCATTCTCTAAGTAAAAAGATGCCTATTGAAAATGATTTTATGATTGGGCTGCAAACTAGTCATCTTGATTCTTGGATTGCAATTGTAGAACCCTTATCTGAAAGTACAACTCTTCCACACGCTTTGTTTTGAATTTAAGTGACAAGTTACCTGTTGCCATTCACCTGTATCAGTGACTCCAGAGCATTTGCTTATATGTTTTTTAAGGAAGTATTTAAAGGTATTTGCTCCTTTCTGATCCTTTGGCAACAACTAACTCTACAAGGCAGGCTAGATCCAAGATAGGAGCTCCTTTTCTCCTGTAACTACAAAATCAGCGTGAAATCCACACACGAGAAATGCAAGGTAGATCTAAACAACAGGATCTGATCTTGGAATATTTATAATGCTTCAGCCTATACCTAATCCTTTGCCTGGAATCACACTGTCAAAATATTTAAGTCAACATAAATAATTTACCGTTAAATTCTGTGGGAGTTTTTCTTGAGTTTTTCAGATAAGGGCTCTTTGGTTTTGACTAAAAGCACCCCACACACTCATCACAGCAGCCTATGGAATTACTTTTTGCCGGCCACCCTGACTCCACAATTGTCTAGGGAAGTGGGAAAAATCATGCATAATTCAACTACATCAAAGAAAATCTTTTTTTCCTACTGGAAGGTATTTAAGTACGTGCTTGGTTTGAAGGATGAGAGCACACTTAAAAGGATAGGGGTCAAGACCATCTCAAATACTTGAAGTTTTCAAATAACTAGTACCTCGCTGAGTCAGGAGCAAATTGGACAGACAGTACAGTATGCCATCAGAAATGAAAGAAGATGGGAAAAGAAGTGGTCTTAAAAGCTCTTACTTATATGCTTACATATGCTCGTACATGTACATTTTCTGTGCACAATGTACGTGATTACTTAATTTTTTTTAATGAGTTCATTAATATAATTCCAATTTGTAAATTAAGGGAATGTTTCTAACCTCGGAACAAATTTTACCTTAAATCTAAAATAAGCAAGTGTACTTTATGAATATCATGTTTTAGTATAAATTAATTTAGCTTATAATAACCCGGGACATAATCTAAAAATTAACTGCAAAAATCACTGCGCTCATTAAAGACATATAGAAAATAAACATTTTGACAACATATATTTTGCACTCATCATTTGTTTTTTATCCAGCCTTACGTGTTGGGGCAGCGAGCTAGAAACTGTTACTTAAACTGGAATTTGTGCCAGGAATCTAATTCACAACTTCTGAGTCAGCTCTCCCACCCTCTCTGGATCTTTAAGCCTCAAAGTAACATAGTGTGCTCTTACTCTAATTAACTGCTTTTCTAGTGGCTTTGGATTTCAGAAAAAAAAACACCACAAAGCACTCTCTTTCAGCACAGAGAAGGATATCTAGAGACTACCTTTTATTCCCTCCTGAGGACTGCATGTTACGAATTGCTGAAGAATAGCATCGTTCCGTAGGGAAGCAGCTGCAAAGTTATGACTCCCATCGAAGGCTGATTTTTGCAAGACTCCCTGGTCTGAGCGTTCCTAAGGGAAAAACAGAACCACATGTTGTAACAAAAATTTCCATGTTCAACAGCGCAGGAGAGCACCCACCGCTGCAGACAATGCACAGATACAGTGTGATGTCACGTGTTCACTGCGCTGCCTCCTCTCAAATGAGAAACTGGAGAGATCGCTGCAAAATTGCTGGTTTTGCTGACCGTGAAATAAGACAACATCTAAGCAATAACAACCATTAAGAATGATGCACAAAAATGAAGGCTTTTTTTTTTTTATGACCCACAACTGGCTTCATTCAAATTCTCCATCTGGGAGGGCAGCTTGTGACACTGTCAACACAAGAACACGGGCAATGCCAATGGTATTTTTCTGCCAGCCAGCTGGTTCCCTTCTCCCTGAGACTGAGTGCATATGTTCTGATGATCACACACTAGAACAGTTTTGCAAGTAAGGAGTTACACCAAACTCCCAAACGCAGGTCTTCTGGCTAGCAGCTAAACAAACTCCTGTCACACCTCCAGTCAGCTTTTCTTTTGAGGCATTACCTACCCCCCATACGTGCCGTATCGTTTAATTTATTCTCCTGAGCAGTTGCTCAAAGGAAGAAAGTTGAGGAAAAAAAGAAAAAAAAAATCACAGTTTCTAAAACTGGGACAGACCCAGAAAGACATTTCTGTACTCGTTATTCAGGGAAAACCAAAAACCCACACAGGGGAATATTATGGCTAGTTTTCAAAACAACCTTTATATTTTCTGAGATTTTATATTTTTTTTGAAGGAGGCTTTAACTGGCTTCTATTTTTAAACTGCATGTTCATCATGCCAGCAAATGTTATACTGAATATATTATTTTTTAAATTTCATAGTCACACCTACAGAAGAAATACTTGTATCTAACCAATGTAATTTGTTTTTAAAACGATGCAAGAGGTGCAATGTATTGGCAAGTGATTGCCAGCAAACCAACACATAAGAAAGAACAGCATGTTACAACACCTTGCAACCTTGTCTTTCAAGCTTAATAATAATAAAAAACCATAACTTGATAAAAATGAAATAATAATAATCATAGAATAATAACAACTAAAATAAACATAATAAAATAGCAAAAAAAGCATCTCAGAACACAAATCAATGCTGGGATGCTCATGGTGACAATATGGCTACAAATGCAGGCTCAGTGGAAGGCAGAACATGCAACTCTCTCTCAGAGCAGCATAAGCCATTTGAAAAGGCTATTTTGAACCTCCGTACAGAAATGCACACACACCACACAGCCACCGACAACTATGTTTGTTCTTGTAACTGCAAATCCTCTAGTTTACATAAGATTCTTTACATTGTAAAGTCTGCATTTACCACTTTTCCACAGATATTGCTAGCTAAATTAAGTCTTGCAACCTCCAAACCATCCATCGGAGACTTATATGGAGTGGGATAAGGAGCCTTAAATTAACATCAACAACAAATCTGCTTTTTCAGCTCTTGGTAAATGACACAATCAATATCCCAACAACTGATCAGTAACCAGTCTAATTCGAGTATTCAGCTTATAAAACATAGCTGTCATGGAAGACCTCCATTAGTGTCCCGACCAATAAAAACAATAATGCATTTCTAAACATATTCTCCCTCTGCCAAGCTGAGATGCAGTACTCTGGGAGCTGTTTTGGGAAAAGGAAAGAATGGGCAACAATGCATTTCTGCTGCGCTCTCCAGACTCAAATGGAATTACAATTGAACCTAAAGACTACCCTATAAAAATTAATTCCTGTTTAAAATGAATTTGATTCAATCAAGACCTCATTACGCATTCTTCATAGGGCATGAGTCAAGACTATTTACTCCCTTCATACATCTGGATAATATTCAAAACTATACACTTAACTACAGAAAGCAGACTCATACTTTTATTAGGTCAACCTGATTGATTTTGATTGGAAGGTTTTTTAAAAGAAAATTGACTCTTGTGAAATAAAGAAAACTTGCAGGAGTGAGTTTTCTTTGAGGGTGAGCTATCTTTCTTATATCATAAAAGTGCACAATAAATATAACATATACTTCATAATTCTTCCTTACAGCATGATGCTGTCACATATAAAAGGAAAGCAAAAATGTGTTTTCTTTTAACGTATGCCAGATTTTCATCCTCTTCCTCCCTGATATTTTATGTGAATACACCCACAAACATGATTGTTTGCAACATTTAAAAATGTTCCAGTCATGCTTATTAAATAAGAAGATAGAAATAATACCTTGGAATTCTACAATGAGATTTATTACAACCTTAATTTATACCCCAAACCCACTTCTATGTTCTTTTATTTTTAAGAACTGTACAGATGTTTAAAACATATTAATATATTTACTCAAGGGTTAGAATTAAAACTGGGATGAGTAGAAAAGACAGCCAGTATAACATGCATATTGTCTATGTAAAGATGAGGAGAGACTGTGCATATGTGCATGCATGCATAAAAGAGGGAGCAAGGGAGATCATAAACCAAATCCTTTTCAAAATAAGAGGCAATTGGCAAACATCAATTTATACAAGGTCTAGAAAATGCAATGGTTAAAAATGTCTTTCTTCTCTTATTTTGTTTTCTTATTTCAGCAAATTTTATGTTAATGAACTCAGAAACCCATTCTGAAGGGATCTTCATCTGACCAGGAAAAGTACAACATTAATTCCTTGAAGGTCAAAAAACCAAAAACAAACAAACAAACAAAAAAAAAAAAAAAAGAAAAAAAAAGAAAAAAAAGAAAAAAAAAGGAAAAAAAAAGACAGGACCAGAAAAAACACACTTAATAATTAAAGTACTAATTACACTGAAAAAGCAAGAGTGAAGTAAAATCCAAGTCACACTAAGATACTAAGGTCTCTGATTATAACAACAAATGAAATCAGAATAATTTAAACTGCCTATATCCCAGCTTTTGCTTTGAGGAGGTAGCAAATAGTCAAAACTACATCAGCATATTAATCCTAAACTAACCCACTTTTGGAATCACATTTGCTTTTGTTCTAACACTTGTCAAATTAAAATAAGAGGCAACTTTTAGCCTGGTCTCAACAGGAACAGCAAGACCAGGAGATATCAACCAGAACATTGTGTGAATCCTCTCTCCATAAAGTCAAGAATTCCTTCTGCCAGGAGAAGCTCTCTGTGACCAAGACTTTAGCCATCGCCCCTTGTATGTAAAACCACTGGGACAGGAAACACATTTATCTAATAAATGCATTTACTGCTTCACCTCTGTCTGCACCTCTAGTCTCCGGAGAACTACCAGCTGGATCCTCCCACGAATGTTCCCTTCCATGGACATGGAGCGCCTCAGTGTTTCCATAGCCTCATGATTTGACTTGCCCAGCAGCGACTCCCCATTAACTGCAACGAGTTGATCATTTACTCGCAAACGACCATCCTACAAGCAAAAAAAAACCCACAAGAATAAATTGTTAGGCAGAGGTTCTACATACAGGAAAGCAAGATGAAGACAATCAGACATTGTTTCCTATAATTCAAGAAACAGGAGACTGCACAGTGCCAGAAATAACTGTGTCCAGTAACTGGCCATTTTTCCCTCTATTTACTATATTTTGTAAAGAGTTCGTAGTGCAAACCCAAACAGAAGTGCAAGCACAGACTGCTGCTTTTCTCACATGCAGTTTTATTTGTATCAGTTAAAACCAATACAAAACAACCAAACCCTCAAAACCAAAATAATGCAAACAACAAAAAGAACCCAACCTGCCAAAAAAAAGGAAAAGAAGCTTTTGGTTAGTTAAAAGGGCCCACACCACAGCTGTTAGTATCCCCATTTCAAACACAAAGGAGTACTGCAACTTATTTTCCCTGCATTATCTCCTATAAGGTCTGGTAAGAAACAGCTTCAAAAATATTGTCTTACGGTCTCACCGGTGTCTGCCTTGTCACAGTTACCATGCCATCATATGGGCTGGACTTCTCAGTTCAGAATGGTCATTAAGACTTAAGCATCCTTTTAAATTAATGCTGTCCCTATATTACAACATCCAAAACTGCTGCCAGGCACAAAATTAGGGTTGAGGCATATCAAGTAACCTATGCTTTGAAAAAGTCATTCGGTTTTATTTGCCAAGGCTAACTGACATTTGTGGAGATAACAAAATTGTGGACACTGTTATTTTTTTGATTTAGGAGTCCAATTGCTGTTGTCTTTATGATCTGTGATTTATTTCTTTTCATAAAAGCATGTGCCATGGACTTCTCTCTTTAACAAGAAAACAAGGTCTACATAACTGAGACACAAGAGTTTCTTTTAAAGCTTGTCAAGTTCACAACTATCAGGTTGGCATCAGACCTCAAACAAGGAGGAGGAAGAGTAAAAAACTGAAGACATCCAATATAAGGCAGTGAAGGAAGAATAGCAGGGAAAGCTCTTGCACAGAAATACACTGCTTGGTTAAAATGAATCTGGTGAATTCATAGGCTCATCACAAACTCTTCATTAGGCACTCATCCGAACTGTTTACATATTTCATGCATCTGAGTAATCCAAAATATATACACTATCTGATTGTTATTTTTCCTATAAGATGTTCAATGAATTATTCTGCCCAGTCTAAGTCACTTTTCCTTAAGTGAGCTGCAGTAGCTGTGACACACCCAGCTTTATCAAGTGTTATTTTTACTGGAACTGGGTATCGTTAGTACAACGGCAGAGCACAGATAACCACTGAGCTGAAGAAGAAACAGCAAATACCAGACTCCAAAAGAAACCAGGATGGACAGGAACTGGGAGGTAAGTCACTCAGTGAAGGAAAATAAAGAGAAATAAAACTTTTCTCAGGAGAGTGTGGGAATGGAGGATAGAAAACAGCAATGTTGTTAGGAAGAGTTACTGAAATCTCTCCCACCCCTCTGCTAAAATATTTCATGCCAACTTAAATGTACATACAGCCAAAGTAAGTAAGTTAACCCCCCTGTTTCTCTACATACAAATGATGCCATCACACATGCTAAAGTTTAGGGAGAGAAGAGTTAACACTGCTGAACAGTGAATTTTATTATTTGCACATGTTGTAATTCCTTTGCGTTCTATCAAAATTTGCTGAAATGAATGGAGCTATTCACAGCAACAGGAGTTTGAGGAAAAAATGGTGGGGGTTTTTTGTGAGTTTCTGTAAGACTTCAGAAATTTTACAAGTCCTCGTGTCCTCCTCCTACTGTCCCACATGTTCTCGGATTTGTTTTTTTCCTTTCTGTGGATAAACCACCATATAAATATCTGTCAAAGTTTCTTTCTAGTATATATACAAATACAATGTCACATGCATCTTGTCATGACTACATTTGCTGACTACACAACTGTCCTGAACACAGTGCATATTCTTAAATGAATCACTGAGCCTCAGAAAGCTCTCAACTGGCCCCATTTCTAATATTCCTTGTGATACTTTTGTATGAGACCTTATATTTATGTACATTTTAATAATGTTAATTCTTAAAGAGCTTCTTGTGAGGCATCCTCCTTTCTTCCCACTCTTGTTACGTGCAACATTTAAATGAAAAAGTCAACATTTCTACTGTGATCAGAGAAAAAAGGTGTGCATCCTTTATAAATGTTGATCAACCACACTTGCTAAGTCACCTGTACCAGACAGGCTGGAAGACAGCTGAACACTGTTTTCACACAAGTTCAGGTACGAGTCATTTCACAGTAAAACCTCTTGTCATTTTAAAGACCAGGGAAAAAAAATCCCAACGTTTAAAGAGTTTTCAAACACAGATTTTCACATCCCTTGTGTTATGGCCTGGTTTGGAAGCCTGAACTGCAAGAAAATCTGCTTGGCTCAAAACAAGCTAAATGTTGTTTTAACACGTTTCTTCTTTCATTTCTGAGAGGTAGATTTCTTTGTGGCTTTTCAGCAGAAAAACAACATTTGGCATTTCAGCAGAACAGTTTTCAAATGCCATCTCTGAAACTGTGAGTGAGCTATTCTAATAAGGGGTGATGTTGCTCCTCCCTTGCTTATTCAAAAAATGCTGGGCTTTTTATGAAGACTCACAGCAAGGGATAGAACTTACCTTCACATGGCTACCACATCCTTCACAGTCACTCACAAGACTTAGGCTTTTTACAGTCGAGCAGGAGGATATAATGCCATGTTCTTCAAGGACTTACATTTTTAATCAAAGCACACCTAGTTATTTCCCTTACCACATCAACGACACTTCTCTCAGGAATTCCCTGATAGCATTTATCGGAATTATCCAATTTCCCCATTCACTGCACACAACAAGCAATGTTTACTGCAGCAGCACTCAGAAGGACCGAGGAGGTCCGAGCTACACCATGTCTGATTTGAACAATGCACATGCATGTAGAAAGTATTCCATTATTTCTTATAATAGCTCAACTGCAGCAGACTGCAAGTACCTGATCAACAGGAATGCACCACAAGTGAAAACCAAGACGTCTCAAGATGAACAAGGCTCAAAACCGTTAGGTTATGGAAAAAGATTCTGCCTTTAAACTCAGTCAAATGTTGGTCTTCTTCACATGAAAGGCTCTGCATAATTACAAATATCAAGTATTCTAGTAACCTCTTATCTCAGGGATGATAAAAAATAGACACTTCAAAAATTATAAAAGGATGTTAGGAAGGGACATAATGGTTCAATCAGCAAAAGCAACTGTTTTCATTCCTGCAGGATACAGTGTTAGAATACCAACTAGGAACATTAAGGCATTTCTATTTCTTTTGGTGTTGTAGCAAGAGCAGTAAATAGAACTGAGTCTTACTGTAGCATGTATATAATGCTTCATGCATTGACATTTTCTAAAATCTTTATGTAGGACAAAAAAAATCACCAACTATAAAATTAAAGAATTAAATTTTTCCATTATGTTTCTTTACAAATCCCTTACCACACTTTGCAATGCCACTAACACATCAGAGCCAGATTAATGTGCTAACTTATCAAAAAACTAAAATACCAGACCTTTGGTTCAAACCAGTAATAAGTAACAGTAACCAAACAAGATGGTCTGCATTTCGTTCATTACTCTTCACTCTAAAAAACACACTGGTAAAAGAAATGTAATGTATCAAAACCTTTATAGAGCATTAGAAGGATTAAGCATTTTCTTCATCAGTGGAAGAAATGTGTTGAAATTTGATGTGTTACTTGTCTTTTTTCGAAGACAAGCAGTGACTGTAGAGACAAGGGGATAAAGTTCCCACTCATATTAGCATGATAC
>JAYRBT010000181.1:25902923-25917528 GCA_036023395.1 Myiotriccus ornatus | reverse complement strand
AGTTGGGCACCTGGCTTAGGAGACATCTGCTAGGGGCAGCCACCCTTACTAGTTGGTTACTCATAAGCTGCAGGACTGACTACATGTGTTCTGAATTTCTGGTTTAAAGTTCGTTGCTTTTCTGAAAGAGAATAATCCATATTCAGTTATGCTTGACCTCACACTTACAAAATTAATTTACAGTATTCCCCTGGGAGTTATGCTTATAATATGTCATTTTTAAGGATGAAAACTCAGAATGTGTGAAATTGCATCTAAAGTAGATAAAAATCAAATATCCCTCAAAATCAAATGAAGGTATACACACTTCTCAAAACAAAGCCTATATGGTTACCCTTTGCTGGCTTTCTCCGCTGACAATAGTTCATTTCTATTTCTTGCCATAGTTTTAAAACATGGAATTGTTTCAATATCACTCTTTGGGAAAGAATAACAAGTTTACCAGCTCTCGAGGTAGAAAGGCCTCCTCCTGACGAGCCACAATCAAAGAGACAGTTTCCCCTTGCTTTGTGCTCCTCAGCATAGCTACCAGCTCTTCCTGGGTCCTGCCAGTGATGTCCCGTCCATTCACCTACCAGACACAAAAGCACAGAGGATGTCATATCTGTATGAACTGCCTTTCATCGTTTTCCCCTCACCTAACACAGGTGTCATTCAGTGACTGAGAGCAAAGAACAATTGGTAACAGCTCCCACAATGTCTCCCCCTCTGGCCCTGCACAGATCACTTAACCTTTCCCTCCTCATTTTCACCGTCTATTAAAGCAGCTTTGTAGTACTTACCCACCTTGCAGGGGGTTTGTGAGGCTTAATTAGTTTGTAAAGCACTTTGAAGATGAAAAGTGCAGAAACAAGACCTAAGTATTAAAACTGTTTACCTTAAGAGCTTTTTGAGGTTAGTAAGTAGAAATAACCCATTAGATAATGAGATTGTAACTCACAAGATATCTGAAAATTTTAAACAGGCTGATTCAAGAGAAATTGTCTTAGAATGAGCACTTAACAACCTTATATTAATTGGAGATTTTTGGACTTGGCTGAAGAGGCAAGACATGTTTTGTTCCTCAACTGACACATTTATCTGCTTTAAGAACCAAGATGTTATCAGGTTCCCCTTGTTCAAACATCCCCTTGTGAAAAGAACCATTTTTCAAACTAGGTGTGTAAAATACTTGTTGACAACAGCACAGAAACCATAAGACTGGCTTTTTTTAAACCAAGGGCAAGAATTGTAGTTCTATACATCAATAGTAAGTATAAGGAAATAAAAGATCTATGATAAAATTAGCAATCAATATTTAGCAATGCAAGTAAGATGGATGTTTATCCTAACCTCCAGGATTCTGTCTCCTGACTGCAAACGACCATCTTTTACTGCTGCACCTTTTGGTAAAATATTCTTCACAAAGATTGGACCAGGACCATGTACTGAAGAGTCTCTGGTAACCACAGTGAAACCAAGTCCTTCTGGACCTAAAATGTCAGATAAAGAACTCCTAACATAAATTTCAACAAGCAAATGATGATCATTAAAAGTATGCAAACAATGTCAGCAAGATATCACAGACACTCATTCAGCTTAGCTCTTGAAAAAAAAAAAAGCAAACAAAAAGCTGTAAACACGAGCCAATTTTCTGCAGGGTCTAGAGAAGAAGTCTATCTGCGTTCAAATCTTCCTGCAACAGCTACAGATGGAAATACTTTTGGTAAGCACACAGTAGTACAAAACAAGGAAGAACTCTCTTTTTAAAACGTTTGCCTTTTCGTTAGATTTAACACTAGCCTTCACATTAATGTCAACAGCCTTTCACAGAATCAGAGCAATCGGAGTTGTTTATGTATGAGCATAGACATAACCCAACAGGTTTTACCAAAATTTGGTAAATGGGGAAGATGTCACATGATTTCAATGCAACTGCTGACAACGTGCTGTTAAAAAAAGGACAAAGTGGCATTTCAAAGCTTCCATTTCTGAAGCTGTTTGCTGCTTGGAAGTAAACAACTTCAAGTTTTAACAGATAAATGTTGTAAAAAATAATTAGGGAGTAAAGTCAATATTAGTAGGTATTGCTTATAAGCCACCAAAATCACCAGGAACAGCAGGGTTCATAAAAATCTTTTTATATTGTGCAGTATTACTACCCATGTGATAAGTTTTCAGAGATACCTTCAGGGATACCATCACATCAGTATCACATTGTTATAATTTCTAAAAATATAAATTAATGTTTCTAAATCAAAAGCATTAGATCTAAAATGGGGAAAATTCTGAAGTAGGTTTTGTTAACACAAAGCTGAAGAGTTCAGAAGTAAAAATGAGTTAGAAATAACAAAAATTAGGAAATGAGATCTTGATTACATTCATTATGTGTTAAAATAATAAAGTTACAGATAATTTTTAAAAGGGCCACTTCTATGATCAAATTTAACTCTCAGCCAAATCAGAGACAGAAATTAAACAGAAAATATAAATGCTAATTGGGATCTGCTTAAGCACATTTTACTACATGTGCATAAACCTGTTACTCCATGCAAAGACAGACAGCTGCAAGGAGCAGCAATTAAAGACATACACACAAAATTCTGCCTCTTGACAGCTGAATAAATATGACAGAAGAAAAAATAAAAATATTTTCAGAAAATAAAAGAGGGAAAGACAGATAAATTTGTGGTCAACTTACCTTTTTTCAGGTCTATCTTTATTTTCTTTGCATTTTTTTTATTACCAAAGCCCATAAGGGGAGACAGTGAGGGAGAAGATGGCTTTCTACCCAGACGTGGGAGGTTGGGGCTCTTAGCTTGTTGCAGCATTGCCTGTGCACCTGCCTCCAAGCTGCTTGCTCCAGAAAGATTAATTGTTTTCAGAGCAGGTTTTGGATGAACAGGAGGTGGTATCTTTGCTTTTGGAACCCCTTCTTCGTTATCCAGGAAAAGAGGAGCGATAGCAGACTTCTCGTACTGATCTCGGTTATAGGGAGGAAGGACTTGTAAGACGACACTTTGAAATTTCATCGCCTGACGGAAGATGTCCTGAGCCCTTTAAAAGAAAGGTATGAAAATTCACATAACGAATCAGAAAATTTGGACGAAGCCTGAACTTGTTTACAGAGAATAAGACAAAAATTTACCTTACCTTTACATCTACATGGTCCCTTTTCTAAAAAGTACACATGAAATAAGATTTGTAAACTACAGCATTTACTTATATTTCAAGTAGGAACAGTGTATCCGTCAGAATTCCTAAGCTGCTATGAAAACATATCATCAGAATAAACTCATTAACACAATTCTTCATTCAGAGCATCAGGAAGGGAAGTTCTGATGGCAAAAGATCATCACAAGACTGCTCAAGTTATAGTTTGTTATTTTTTTCAAATGCTTGTCTGTTACATATTTTCTTCTTGGCACACTGAGCACTTATGATCAATTGTTCTTGTGAGTACATCTACTCCTCGCAAGCTCAGCTCTCCGTGTTTTTTCTGAGTTCAGTCTAGTGTGCCTCAGATTCCTTCATAATCCCCAATGCAACTGCTGGCTGATTCCACAGCAATAAAAAAGGATAAGGGTATGGGATAAATGGACATTTTCTGAAGAAATATCGTAACTGCAAATAGTGCAACAGAAAAGGATGATGGCACGGGATACACAAAAATCAGAAAAAAATCTATTGACCAAAAAGGTGCAACTATTTGTGTGTTTCTAGATAAATGGACAAACAAATAAGTAGATATTACTCCCATCTTTCAAGCAGTAGCCTCTTGCTAAGTGGATATGTGGACCTCACTTAATCTGTCTTTACAGATGTGCTCAATTGCAACACCAGAAATTGTGTTAGAGCATTTAATACAACTGCTCCACTGGATAATGATAGGACAAGGAAGAATGGTTTTAAACTAAAAGACAGAAATTTACATCACATGTTAGAAGAAATCCTTTACTCAGAGGGTGCTGAGGCCCTGGAACAGGCTGTCCAGAGTAGCTGTGGCTGCCGTATCCCTGGAAGTGTTCAAGGCCAGGTTGGATGGAGCCCTGACCCAGTGCGTGGCACCCCTGCCCTTGGTAGGAGGGTTGTAACTGGGTGATCTTTAAGGTCCCTTCCAACTCAAATCTGTGGTTTCTGCAAATTGATAACATGGTAACAACACAGTGTTCAGGTTCCCACGCATTGCAAGGCAATTAAGACAAGCTGGTCAAAAGAACTGTTCATAAAGCCTTCCCTGGATTTTGAATAACCTGCAGATTTGGTCAATCAGGCCATGTGACGAACCTTGGGTTCCAAAAGAACAAATGAGACTTCTCTCTTTCTATGCTTCCCTTTCCTACCTCCTGTTGAAGTAGACAGATTTTCTTCCATTCTGTGAGTACAAATAGAATTAGTAGCTGAAGCACATTTTGAGAATGAAAATTCAAGAACTGCTTAGCTGAATTGGGTCAAGAGGGGAAGTAATGGTTACATTAATTTTTAAATAAATCATGGGGTCCTTCTAAGAACATTTTACGTACCTCCTACCTTTCTGTAGTGTGCTTGTCAGTCTAAATCAGTATTTTACTTGGCTTTGAATTTATACTCAGTTATGTAAGAGGAGTCAATGTTGAAAGTACTTCTGCAATAAACAGCTTTGTACAGTGATACAGAAAGGAAGCCAACACAAATGTTAACATCTTGAAAACACATCTACCGCTTTCCCAGATCAACAGAGCCACAACAGTGCCTCCACCTTGAAGCTTTGGGTGGCGGAAAGGAGGGGCTGTTCAAAGAGTGTTTTCTGTAGCATGAAGACACTGAAGTCAGGGGTCAGTCGCAATGGATACTGCTGTGGGAAAGAACCATGTGGGCCACACTGAGTGTACAAGCATTGAGTCAGAATAACCACATTCATTGACAGGAGACACTGCTAGAGAGAAACCTCTAACTTGGAAAAGAAAGGTAGCAGGGTTGTAGGAAGGTATTCGCTCAGCATCAGCCTCAAGGATTAGGTTTCAGAGCTGTAATACCACTGTCCCCCAGTGCGCCTGCAGAGGTTATAGGTTATCTGTTCACCTATAACCCATGAAAATTTCCAAGGACAGCCCTTACCCTGATAGTAGAAACCATGGCATGCTTCCAGCATAAGGATGTAAAATCTTAAGTGGGTTTCTTTCACACCCCATCTTCATCCTTGCAAGTAGCCACTTGGTCATATGTTACAACGTAATTTAATAACTCAGTTTCAAAAGATTAATATTTAAAATAGATGCAAGAGAAAATATATGATCTCCTTCAAACAAAAAATAGTGGAAATAACTCAAGACATCCCATGGGAAAGCCTAAATGCAGTCTTCAGGGGCAAAATAACTGGCTGCACTTCAAAGAGAAAAAATAATGAATGGAGAAATTTACATTTCTTGAGACCCCAAATGCATACTTTAAAGAAATAAGGGAATCAGTTAAAAGAGGTGCTAGAAACTCTGCAACACAACAGAATGTAATTGAATAGATTAGCAGCAAATGAAAAAGCAGACCAACAGTCCCAGTATGTAACTATTATAAACATGGGAATACAGAAAGTAGGCTGCTGCTGCTACAGCTGCAGAAGCAGCAATCATCAGGAGCAACACTAGAAAGTCTCTGCTGAAAACTAGAAGAGACAGCACGTAGCAGTCTCTGCTAAGTGTTAAAACAGCCTTTACAAGGGTTATGCAGAAATGTCAATTTGAAACTAGCCAACTGATTTTCCTCTTAAAGGAGAATTTGATTGCTATTTCTGGGTCAATAGCCATTGGGACAACACTTTGTCACATCTTCTACAACTACTGCATTTCTGTAACTTGGACTTCTGTCAGGTTATGTCATGCCAGATGAAAACAAAAAAGGCATATTCACTGAGATTAGTTTCAACCTAGAAAGCAGATTTTTTTAGCCATTCACAGTCAGGGAAGAGAGATGATGTAGATGGCTGGTCTGGAAGACAATTCAGCAGAACAGTGTAAGACTTGGGAAAAGACTAGAGCTCATCCAAAATATTCCCCCCAGGTCCCCAAACAGATGCTGAGTCCTCACTACCCACAGTTTTTCTCCTCAGATCCAATGCCACTGCAACCACACTACTTGATTTTATAACATAAGGAGACTTAGACCACCTAAATTAGGCTCTGCTCTGAATCGCCTTTACGTCGCTTTTCCCTCCCCCAAGGACAGAGAGATTGTCTAACAAGACTGGTCTCTCTAAGCCAGCTCTCATGGTAAATATTTTTTCCAAGTCCCAAAACTTCACACAAGCTGGGAGAAAGCAAAGTGTCCTGCATTTCTCGTTTTGAAAAAAAGCCTGACAGAGAAGTGGAAAGTTTACTGCATTATTTCTAACTGCCCCAAAACGTAGTAGTCTTACAGAAGAATATTCAATCCTTTACTCCACAAACATCTCGTGGGGTGAAAGCCTCTGAAGATTAGTTATATTGAGAAGAAAACACAAAGAAGCAAATATATTTGTAAAGAAACAATCACATACGATTTTGAGAAGCGATGTTTTGATTCAGTCAAAATCTCATTTGAGAAATTTCATTACAGAACTGCACAGGCAAGGAAATGAATGTTTTAATAAGATATCAACAATTATGTTCTGATAAAGTTGATATTGGGTAGGAATTTCCATGGATGGAAAAGAATGGCGTGTTGTACTGTATAACAGTACAATGTCTTTACCACCAAATACGCAGCAAGCTGTAACTGCAAAGCTATCAGCAGGCAAAAAGCAGTCTCAGAAACAGGAACACCTACATTACAGAACTACGCCGGTTTCATGAGAACCTGTTTTGCAAATATTTATCCCTAACTGTGAAATTACGTATTTGATTTTAGTCTGGAAGTCTTGAACATTTGGCTTACTGTTTAGAAAGTTAAGCCTTGACTCCCTTGACATCTCAATAGGTTTTTGTTATATTATAAACAATCACTCAGCTGTCTAAACATATGGATTAAAAGCAAAAACAAATTACTATTTAATTACTACAGCAAATATCTGTGATATTTGAGAGGCTATTCTTTTGTGTAACTATGTCACATTAATTGACAGACGATCAAAACAACCTGTTACTTAAAAAACCATTTGAAATAGATAATAAATGTCAACAGACTTTTATTAAAAGTCATAAGAAGTGAGACCTACTATTTAGCTCAACTAATCATAGTTTGACAGTATTAGTATTTATAAAAAAAATTAAATGCTCAAATAGCTGCAGTGCAAAAAAAATCTTATTTCATTTGCAAAAGAATGTTAAAAACCACGCTGTGAAGTTGACTCATTCTGAAGGTCTTATGAGGGAAAAATTACAAGGAAAATATGGTAAAAATAACAGAAGCACTGGAAAGTGAAGATAGTGATTACAAAACTTAATGCTACTCAAATTAAGGAAGCCCAGTAAGTTCACTAAAACTACAAGAAGATGTGTGTCCTCAAACTTCACCTTATTTGGAGGTTTCAGAAAGAAAACTGCAATATTTCTGCCAGGTATTAATTCTACAGGTATTTTTCCTGAAATAAGTATTAATCCCTTTAATAATCACTTAAACACAGCACTGTATAAAATCGTGGCTAGTTAAAAGTATCAGTAAAGCAGCACTTACTGCGCAAAGGTTTTATCTGTAAGGTCCACGTGGTTAATCTTCACAATGCATTCATTTTCATGGAAAAGACCATCACGCCTAGATCTGCTGTTTTCTTCAATACCACGGATGAAGAGTCCCAGCATCCTAAAAGGCGAAAACTATCCTTATTGTGCTGATATGAACTTATAGCAAGTAAATATAGATATTAATCTCTGTGTAGGAGATGATAGAGTAGACGGTTATGAAGTGCTTAACCTAGAGAAAGGATTTCCAGCTCACTTATTAACTAAAAAAGAGGGGATTCCAAGAAACACCAAGAAAAATTGCTGGACATTAATGCTATACCACTTGCTAGAACTTCAGAAGCATCAACTTCTGTAGGTCATACTTGGAGAAAACGGAGGAAAAAACCTATATTTCCACTACAGTTAAAAATTTCAGTGTAGCTTATGCAATATTTTTCTGCCACTAAGTAAGATTACTCCAAAGATTGCTCCAAAGAAAAGCATAAACAGATTAAAAGTAATTTTCTACCTTAACTATAATAAAATAGACAGGCATTACAATAAGATAAAAAAACCCTGAAATTTCTACTTCTGAAAAGTTTGTGAAACTTTTTAGTTGCCAAAGCCCCTTGCTTTGATACAAGACAGTGATACTACAGACTCACGTGGCAGGACAGCAGCAGAATTTTTAAACCCAGGTTGTTTGTTAACAGGCTAAGTGCAAGTGAACACAGAGGTGCAGCACAGAATAATGCAGTAAGTGAACATGTGTGGGTGGTGCAAAATCCCAGTGTTGATAACCCTGCTGGGAGTGCCAGGCTAATCCTGACCTAGCTGGAGCATCTCTGAATAGCAAACTATAATTCAACAGAGATACACCCAATGATACCGGTACAATGCCCAAAAACCCCTGACAACTGTGTGTTTGTGAAGAACTTTTATAATCAATCTTTGTCCACTAAATTTCCATACCACATCAGCATCAAAGGCAGATGACCTTTAGAGACCATTTTCTATTGGTTAGACTCCATAAAATATTAATGTGCAATTTTCAAGGTGCCAGCACTCCAATCTCAAGACAGAAGTCTTGTATTTTTGTCTCAGCTTCATGACTGCCCCTCATATATAAGTCCATTCAACAGATTTGCAGCATGCCATTAACTATTTCAAATGACACTATATTCACTGTGCATCTGATTTTAGGTTTACTGAATAATAAGATTTAAAAATTTATGGTTGTGCCCTATCAATTACTAAGTGAAACCTTGGTTCCTAGTGACTATTACTTCTTCAAAATATCTAACAGGAAAAAAAAGTGTTTTAATAGCATAAAGATTCTCTTGCAACCCGTGTTATCCTTCATCTAAGGACTCGAAAGGACAGTGGTGAGGAGCCTCAGCTCTTTTGATGACATCCAACTAGAGACAATCAAAAATCTAAATCCTAAGAACTAATGAAGTATAATTATGCTAAGATGCAAACCAGTAAAAGTAGAGAAAGAAAAGAAATCACAAATTAAGCTGGTTGCTCACTAATCCTATGTGCTTAGATGCTGGATCCATATAGTACAATAGGACTGCCCACTTATCTGAAACTCGTTGTGTGTGCTGTACTGAGTAGCTTGAGTTATGTATGCTGTGGCAGCCTAAATTCATTCTTCCATTACTTTTTTCCACAGCCTCAATTTTAGCATTGTTTTAATGCACTATTAAATTTTAATTTCCTTTTTTTCATGACATTTAAGTGCAAACAAAAGTGGGGGGAAATTATTTCCATTACTTTTATAGTTCTGTAAACACTAGGATTTTGTAAATGAGTACAATTTTTTAATGATGTCTTAAAAAAACTTTGGTCTGTGGCAGCACCAGGCTAAAGTCAGCATTACCTTATTAGAAGACAACTTTACAATTGAAATACCAGACCAAGTTAGTCATGGCCAGCACGTCCCTATAAATTCTATCATTTTATTAACAGAAACAAAAGATGCTCTCCTGTACTTTCTCATGTTATGATGAGTTACAGTTCATACACGAGTCTCAGGCTTGATTAAATAAGAGGGTCAAGCGATTTAAGTCTTTCCACTGCTTTACCAAAGATATCAGTAGGGTTCTGCCAAGGGTCATTAAAATTTCTAGACAACTGTCTAAATAACAAGTAGCTAATCTCTCAAAGACTCTTCTGCTCCAAGGGATCTCCAAAAGCAACTGTAAATAGGGACATATTAACATGCATGCAATTTAGACCAAGGAATGCCACTTCTTCATGGCTTTAAAGGCTGCACTCAACACAGTGATACTTGAGTACAGAACTGTATTTCAGTCACAATAATTACTGATTTTAATAGCTTGCAATTTCATCACTTTTTTTTTAATGTATGATCTTGAAATACAGTGTACACACTACAGCCTTCATGGCATGCCTATATAAAATCTGCATTTCATAGTGGGGTAACAAACATAAGTGCCTGTTTCAAGACAAACAGGCAGCCCGCATAGCCAAGGACACAATTCGGGCCTCCTACAGTTCCCATCGAAGACCAACTTTCTTCTTGAGACAGTGATGACACTTTTACAGGCAGCAGGTGGACATCTACTTTCCCTTTTGGTAAATAAAACAATCTCAACTGATTTGGGTCCACTTACAGACTCAGATTTTGCCAAGAAAACATTTATACACACAGACCTTTACAAGGTAATTCAATCCTTCACATTCTCTGTCCTACATGGAAGTTGACAAGTAAAGAAACATTTAAGAATTAGACAAATTTTACTTTTGTAATAATTGTGTTACAGGCAGCCATTTTACTATAGAGTCATTTATGGCTCTGGCCATTTCCCATCTCTTATTCACGGTTGCCAGGGTCAAATTAACTCTCTGGCTAGGCCTCTGTATGTAAAATTTCAGGCTAGATTTTTTTTTTTTAAAAACACATCTGAGTTACGTAGCTTATGATGAAAACGCTGATGCAGCCTTAACCACAGCACATCAATACGAGCACGCTGCTATAATGGGCTTTTGTGATCCCAACGGACTACGTTAAATCATTTATAATTAAAGTAATCGCACTGTGACAAAGAAAAGTTCATGGTGTAGTGCACATTTTATAAGTGCTACACAACCAAATCTGAGAGATGGCTTGAAAAATATGAGACATGAACAGGCAAGCAGTTTTTTGATTTTTCTTGTTTGATACATCACTAAGGAAGGACCTATACAGTGACATCCGACTGGGAAAATTCAAACAAAACAAACAATAAATTGGAACAAACAAACAAAAAACCAGCAGCACAACCAAACCCAACTAAACACCACACTGCAGTCTAGCTTACCATTCAGAGAATAAAACCAGAGACAATTAAAAGGACATACAGAACAAAGAGCTTGGTATTTACTGAAACAACTGGACGTTGGTGCTATGGTCTAGTTGACAAGGTGGAAATCAGTCAAAGGTTGAACTCAATTACCTTGCAGATCTCCAACCTATATGACTCTATGGTTGCCTAATACAGAACTCAGGGTGGTTGATATTTCAGGAACAGAAAACAGTGTCATAGACCAATTCTCTTTTAAGTATTTGTTCTCCTTATATTAAAAAGAAGGTATTTGAAGACAAGCACAACTAAAATCCTTTCATTAATATACTTCTTGAGCAATGCAGAAAATATCTTACCTTCCACTCAAGGATGAAAAGAAGGGCACTACATGTATTCCCAAGGGTCCACCTTCCCCAGAAATCTCCACTGTTTTTGTGATTTCACTAAAAAAGAGCACAGGGAAGCACATCTCATATGCTTATTCGCAGAATTCTCTATGTTAAAAACAAGTTCCTGATTGATCAGAGAGTGGAAAGGGTAGAAAAATATTTGACTCAGAGCTCACTAATATATAAAAATAAGATTAAAGTAAAACAGCTCTGTAATTCTTTAATTTTTTTTAATATTAGCATTTTTGTATTTTAAAAGGGAAAGAAATCAGTTACTAGATATTTTCCTAAGTTAACTCCCAAATAAATTAATTAGAATATTAAAGAATAAGCTGTTAAGTGAAGAGAGACTTCATCATCAAAAAAAAGAAGGAGGGGAGAGGTCATTCTACATGTTCTTAATTTATGCTCCACATTAGCTGCCTCAGTCCATTTCCCCATGTGGCCACATTATAAACATGAAGATCACACGTTAAGGACATCAAGCCTATAAGCAAATTAATTAATTCATATTTAAATATCTTGATTTCTGCCCTCAGTTGCATACAGCCTCCCTGACAAACAAAGAACAAAACAAACTGTAATCAGAAGTGCAACTCAGCTCATTTTATCAAGAAGTTTCCTTCCTCAAACACCATTATCAAAACCCTCTATACTATCTCTGACAGATTTTTGCTGTTTTGTGGCTATGTGCTGTTTCATTTCCTATTGAGTACAGTGACCTCATCTCTATTCTGGGTTATCCTAATTTGAAAAGGAAGGTACTTCAATTGGCTAGAACACTAAAAAAAAAAAAGAAATTAGTAGCATCTGTATTTCATCAGATCACGTTCCTTCTCTCTACACTAGTGTACATCTTCTGTAACACCCCCTTCGCTCAAATCCTACTGAACACCATCAGCAGGACCACTGGCCAGTGGCCAGCGAGTACTTCCACTCGCAACAGAACACTCTGACACTACAAGCTACAAGCTCACCATGTGCACGCCAATCCTACAGTGCTGACAGGGCATGTGAAGCTGAACCAAATGGCCACTTCATACTCTGCCGTGAGTGAAAGTCTAACTGATGAGAGTGTAGGCTGACAGTGGGGAAAATACTTCTGACCTTCCTACAAAAACCATACAATGGATATACAGGGCACATATTTGCAGAGTAAGATGACGAAGCTGACTCTTCCACACCATCCATCCCCTCCCCCCTCAAATTATTTTTCCCTAGTACAACAACTTCCTCTGGGATCAGCTGACTGTTTTTGCTGACCCACGGTCTTATGATACCACCATTTGGTATGATGCAAGAATCAGCAAAAATGCACCAGTATAAGGCAAGACTCTGTGACCAGCCCTGAAGTGGCAACACACAGTTACACCACATCAGATACAACATAAAAACTCGTAGCACAGCTAAGCCCTCTCACAAGGAGCACATTTCCTGCAAAGGACAGAGTGAGTTTTGGGGAGGGTTTTTTTTTGCAAACTATTCTTCCAAAAAGGCCGACGCTGTAATGAATTTATGTTCTGTAAAAATGAAATAGGAAGACCCTGAACAAACCACCACTGATCCCAATGTAACAGGTTTACATACTCATGCATTTATAACACAGGCACGATCGACAGGCATTTGCAGATTGTTTTCTTTCCTGTATTGCCTCTTCTCATTAATCAAATTGGGAAATCCTGACAAAATCTTCCTCTAAGTTTTTTTACATATACTTTTTTCTAGGGAAACTAGTCAGAAAAGCTAATCAGGGTGGTTACCAAAAACCTTAACAATGAATTCATAGGAAATTAACTCCTCTTTGAGTTCCATCTTCTACTTCCTCCAATTCTCTTAATACACAAAGAAAGATAATTAAAGGGCACTTTTATTGTCTTTTGAACTTTCACAGAATCAAAACGCATAAGTAAAATAAGTAGTTAAACCCTATAGATCCAGAAAACAATCAGAAGTAGTGAATGGCCTTTCATTTGTACAGGGAAAATTTAAATAAGTTACAGTTGTCCCCAGATAACCCTGCGTGTTGCTTAAGTACTTCAGGGAAGAGTTGTCTTCCTGAGCAACTGTGAAGCAGAACAAGAAGTTTTTCGAGGGCTATCACGACAGACAGGTTCACTGTCATGTTAAATCAAGGCACTTACAGTTATAAGTAGGCTCAAAGCCAAAGGAAATGCACAAGCGTATTCATAAATCTAACATGAAATCTACACAGTAAGAAAAATAGGCTTCTTTGTGTAAACCAATAGCCCACATGTACATTGTGTATTACATTTAAACATGGGGGCAAATCCTAAAACTTCTGGATGTTCTAAATACGCAGAATAAGACACTGTACCCATATTTTAAAAAGGGTACTTTGGAACTATAATTTCAATCAAGAATTTATGAATATAAAGACTTCTCTTTCTCAAATGTGATTCCTAACTACATATGAGAAGAAAACTTCCCCTCAAACCAACTTTCAAGAACCTTTGAGGACATGTTATATTATACCTATGAAAGCATGACAGTTAAAAATTAAAAACCGGGACATCTGGGATTTGGTTCATTTTTTATTTGTTTAGCAACTTCAAAGATTAGAAATTCCAACAAATTTGTTAGCATTCACTCATTCTGTCCCTCTCTGGGCAGGTTTAATCTGCCCACGAGAACAGCTGAACTCACCAGTGTACTATTTCACATTGGCTTACAGTTTATACTATACTGGAGAAAGTATTCAGGAATAGGGCATACCTGAATGAAATCCTAAATGGGACGAGCTTTAAGAATACTAATTACTAAACTAAAAGATGCTGGGACTGTTCAGTTTGACAGAGCCAAGCTAAAAAAAATTTAAAAATGGAGTGGGAGAACACAGAATTGCTTTCCACTGCAGGTTGATACCTGTGATATTGACAACAGAGGGTAATTTATAGATTCTCTGCAATATTCAACACTTTTAAAATGCAAACCAACCCCCAAAACAGGAAAAAAATTAAATTCCAGAAGTTACTAGTGACATACTCCTATTTTAAATCTCCCCTACAAATCTGAAATGCCTTTTGCAGTAAAAGAAAACACAAGTCTGGCCTATCCAGTCAGTGTAAAAGTCATGGAGTCCAATGGCTAGATGGGGTTGAGAGGCTGGAAGCATTGGTGAGCGATGCAGAGGGTGCCTCAGTGTGTCACTGTTTGTGTCTCCTGCATATTCTTCAAGGAGCAGACAGAGCTCCTACCTCAGAAAAGACTTTCCTTGCTGTTTGAAGTTAATTTGGCCACTTCTGTTAGGGATAACAAAAAGTCCTTCTATAAATACATTAATAATAAAAGGAGG
>JAYRBT010000181.1:25837043-25902823 GCA_036023395.1 Myiotriccus ornatus | reverse complement strand
GCCCTTAGTGCCATGATATAGTAATTGGAGTTGGATCAGGGGTTGGACTTGATGATCTTGGAGGTCTTTTCCAACCCGATCTATTCTATGATTCTATGCTGAGTTTGGAACTCAGCGGCTGTGGAACACACACAGATATATTCTTACAGCAGTCAAAATAAGTGAACTTCTAAAGAGCGTTTATGTGGGTGAAATTTATCAGAACTGCAGGGTTCACCCCAGCCAGAAACACAGCGCTTAGGCTCCTTCAAATGCACGCTGGCACCTCCCTTCCCCTCGCTGCACTGACCGAGCCTCAGAGGTCTCCCTGAAGAGAGAACGCCTGCCTAGCATGACCCGATCCAAGACCACATTCTACACTGTACTATTGATTTTTAACCTGAGGGAGCTCTCATCATTTACTATTCAAATTCTTCATCGCTTGATGTTATTGATTTCTGACAGATTCTTTACCGTCTATCACATTTGTCAGGAAGGCTTGCCATGCATATTATCAAAAATGTTGATGAGCACTGTTTATCAAAGAGAGGGAGAGAGAAGGCATACGTGTGTGTAGTGAGCATGCTCAGCACTGGTAATATGGAAAGCAAAATTTAAATGGAGTGCTGCACATTCAGCGGTGCATATTTAGTGGTGAATCAATCTGATCCTCAGGTTGGCAGTGTCCTCGCTGTCGAATACTATAGCTCCCTCTCCTGAAATCTGTATCAAAAATTAGCAGTTTGTCAGTTTTGCAGTGGGAAAAGATCTGTCAGCTGAAAGCTTCTCTGCAAACTACCCAACAACACTGATGAACTGATCACAGCCACTGAGAAGTCAGATGCTTAAAAGGGAACTCTTTCCAGAAATAAATGTTTTGGAGTTTTGCAGCAGGGCCCGGTTCACTAAGGTACTTCGACCTTCCTCAGTTAAAAATGCTAGGAGAATCTTGGTAGCATTTCTCTTGGAGAATGCAGCAGACACAGCCTGAAGTGCATTAATTGTTTTGCAACACACTGAAGACAGTACCTTGGAAGAGCTGCTTTCTGCATGGGTTAGTGGGCAAAACTTGTCATTGCGTGTATGTCACAAGAATCTACTGCCTGAGCAAACACAGATCAAGTATTTATCATTCCAGTGGCATTTTCCTTTGCAATTTTACTCAACACTTTCTCGTGTGTGTTTAAGAAAAGGTACCGATTAGTAAGATGCCATATCTGAAAAAAATCTCTTAGTGCAGGATGTCAATGTTTCCCTTGCAAACAGAAAAGCACAGCTCATGTTCTGAACATGCTTTGTGGTGTTTTATTGACCACAGCCAAGTAAAAGGCAAAATAAATGTTACTCAAATGCAGAAAGTTCACAGATGAAGTTATTAAGCTGCATCTCCTCGCTTGTTTTACACTGTGCCTCCAGCCCCACCAGCCAGTTCCAGCAGAGAATCCATCAACAAAGGGTGCTGACATTTGGCAGAGAGCACAGGCCTACAGGTGATGTCAAGTTCCCAAAGGGGACTTTAACAAGGAAGCATCTACAGATTGATCCAAATAAAGAGGGTGGTGACTCTGTCCATGTACTTTTTTCACAGACTAAGCCAGTACAGTCACTTGTGGTAATAAAATATTTGTACCCATTCTTCCAGAGTAGTCAGCAAAACTGAAGCTGTCAGACAGCACACTTCCCACCCACCTCCCACCCCTTTTCCACATTTTTCCTTCCATCTTTTCACCTAGGTACCTAAAGGTCTGTTGAAAGCCCCAAAGAAGAAACTGGAATTCCAGATATAATGTGGACAAACTCAAATGATGAAAATCTAAACAATAAACAGGGATGGAGAGCACCCTGCAGGGAGAGGAGAAGGCAGCTGAAGGTGTAGTCAAGGATGATTTCCAGGCACAGTTAAGGAAACTGCTCACTCTTTTACAAGAGACAGGCTAGCTTCAGCTGCTCCATTCTACACTAAACTAAACAAACCACAAAGTTCAAATATTTACTATAAAATAAGGTCAGAATCTTCCAGTTTCAGTTTAAAGAGGAAACAAATCACCTTCTCCAAACTAAAATGTGTTAATCCTGATTTTTTTTTTTCCCCACACTAAAATTAGTTGGTTCTCACACGATTAACTGTCTAAAAGTTTGGAGAGAAACCAGACAGCCTGCAGGCACCAGGGGTTTGTGTCTTTTTTGTCTTTAAATCAAGTTGTTCCAATTCTCTGTTGTTAGACTAATGAAAGGCACAATAGGTTAAAAAAGGAAAATACAGAGAAGGAAAAAAATTCTGTAGCTATGCTTTAATTATGTATCTACAGTGCTTAAACCAAGGAACTGACCCTGACCCCTGCTAAAAAGAAGTGGGAAGACAGCAAAGCAGAACATAATGAAAACACATAATGAATTATCTGTGCATAAATTACCCTTTGAGTTCCAGCTAATCCACTGCTATTAAGCTAAACATCCACTTCCAAGCAGATTCATGTTTACTGTTTCTTAACACTGTCATTTTTACTAAAAAAAGCAAAGCTTTCAAACCCAGTATTTCAATGTACAGTGTGTGAAGGAACTCAATGCTAAAGGTTGTGACAAATATCTACCTGACAATCTATAGAGTATCAAGATCCTATTCTCTAAAAATCTTTCAAATCTAGTACAGAACACGAAAGGAAGCAAGGAGAAATACAAAATTTTATACACTGATGGCATCAGCTTGGCTTCTGTTATCCTGAACATTATCTTTACCAGCAAATAAACAAAGTAATTTTTGTAAAAAAGCCACCTCCAGAATTTACAAGAGGATTTTCATTATTTATTCCATTAAAAAATGTTCCAATGACCCAATGTTTCAAGTCTCTCCTATAGCAAAGTTCAACTCTCAAAATGTCAAATTAAAATTTTCAGACTCCCGAAGGATACAGTCCTGAAAAGATTCCCAGTACTTCTCCAGTGAAATGTTTTAAGAGGATCCAGGGAAGAGTTGCCACTAGCTTCTGAGTGGAGGAGCTAAAAATCCTCCCTACGGCCATTGGTTTACCCAACGTGCAACTCATTTCACCTACTTAAATCAGTGAACTGATGTTCTTCAAATGGAACAGTTTTCCTACCTGAGTGAGAAGTATAAAACAACCCAAGTCTGGAGCCTTTAAATTCAACTGTCTGGGCTTCACGATCATGAAATATTAATCATGGTATTATTTTTTTTTTATGCTTCCCTCTGAAATACCCATCTATTGGCTGTGGTTAGAGAAGGAACTCTGACCTCAGACAGGTTGGTGCTCAGATCAGTTTTTTTAGCTGATGAGTTGCTATTTTGCTGAAGTGCTAAAGACCTTCAAGATTACCAGACTCAGTGGCAGGAAGGATTATATTCCAGTGAAAGCAGCAGAGACAATATTGGTTTTCTTTCTTCTCTAGCATGGAAAAGCTTCCATAGCATGAAGTAGCTCACAATTAGGCTGAACTATTAGATTTATTAACATCACTGAACATGGTTTACTTAAATGGCATATTTAAATGAAGGCTTAAGGTATCTTGACTGGTGGTCCTTCATGGCCCCAACGTCTTTGAAATACAACAAGAAAGATACCTGAATAAATCAGAATCATAAGTAACACTTTCTTTCAGAATAAACAGTGTAAAAGGAATCAAATTAGATATTAAGATGCTAGTTTTACTACTTGTGGACAAAAATAGTTTTCTTATTTAATATTATTTTATTAATAAAACCTTCTTTACTTACATTCAATCAAATTGAATAACAGTAAGACAGACGGTCTCTAGTGACTTACTATTTTCCTTTATAAACCTATTACTCCTAATGAAAACACTTCTGGAAAAACAGTTTAAAAGACTTCACTTCGAAGAAAGAAGCCAAACAAGAATCAAATTCATTGCCTTAAAATTTAAATTCTCTGACTTTTATAATTCCAGTGAATTCCACAGAAATATGAACTAACTTTGCTTTACAAAATGATGTGTTCAGAATTCCTCTAAAGTTTACTGTTTGAAGAAACTGAAATATATTACAAATACTTCAGCATAATTCACAACTCTGAGTAAAAAAAACCTACAAAGTACCCATCTCAACTCTTGCAGGCAAAAAAAGAAGCGTTTTCTAAATTCTCCTTAGGATACAGGAACTACAAGCAAGGAATATTTTGATAAAATTATTTTAACTGTGACTGTATTTAAAGAAAGGTTGATCATTTCTATTTTGGTTTGTTTTCATTTATTTGGTTAGGTTTGGCCGTTGTTTTTCTGAATGCATCAATCTCAAGATTAAGATAACTCAATTTAAAAAAAAAATTACAACCAATGCAGACAGATTCTTGGGAATACCCTGTTCTGGTCAGCTGTCCCTCTGCTCCCTGTCTGTTCCACACTGATGCTCAGGCACTGATCAGGTGAGCCCCTATCTATATTCTTTACCACTTTTCCTTCCATGCTCCTCTGTCAAGACAGTTTGCAGAATTCAGCAGAAATTGTAAGAGAGCGACAGAAATTTAGGCTTATTATTGACTGATTTTTCAGAGAAGACTTGGCCATTTCGGAAAACTGAATAACTCTGAAAAACATCACAGAGGTTTTTCTCGTTGTCAGCATTTCCAATGGTCACCGAATTATGAAGATTAAAAGCAAATGAGTATCACAACCTTCTTCTGAAGAATGCTAAATGCAAGCAATGAATTGTTTAACTCAACAAACAATAACATGCTCTCAGAAAATTCCTAAGAGGACTCAGAGGGTCTAAACCACCCTAGTAAAGGCATAAGGACAACAGTAAATATGAGCATAGTGTGCACTGAGCTTGATTAATACCCGTTACAAATTAACGAATCGAGAGACAAATGAGTGCATATATTTGGTCATGCATAATAATTATCTCAGGTGAAACAAGCTGTAGAAGTCTTTAGCAACATTCCTTAAAGAGAAAATAAGCATTAGCAACTAAACTAAGTTCTATACGTGCATGATGAACACTAATCAGCTGGCATGTAACTCAAAGGCCCGGCAGGTGCAGAGAAAGCTGGAAGAGCACTCCAGTTCTTTTTCCTAATGAGACCATTCTAAAAATATGTACCAGTATTAGCAGGCAAGAGAAGAAATCGCAAAATGCACTAGGTGACAAGGTCTCCAAAAGGGAGGAAAAAAACCAGACAGAGTGAGTTGAAAAACACAACTATATCAAAATGATAAAATCTCCCAGAAAATAAATGAAATTATGACACAAAGAACAAGAAAAACTAGAAATTATCTCCCTTGCCTGGAAAAGACTGATTTTTGATATGTTCTGAAAGAAAAGGTGATCCTTCTATCCAAATCCTGGCATGGCCCAGAAGACCAGCAAGGTTCGAATCCCTGCTCTTGCAAACTTCCCCACAGGCTTTGGGTATATATTCCTGCCTCTTTCCCAGCCCTCAGGTAGGTAAAACGAGAATATTAACACCTGTTTTTTCTCAGGTGTTTGGGAGGACAAATGCTCTCAGCATGCAGATACTGCTTATTTCATGGGTTCTATTTTATACTGTTTTGGCAAACAACTATAAGGTGCAGAATTATAGCAAAGGATTATTTGCTATCACCAAAATCGAACTAGAGTAATTTTTGACATTTGAGGTGTCACATAGAAGTTTGCCATGTAACACATCCTAATTTCATTATACAGTGTGCTATATATACCACTACAGTTCTGCAACAAACACAACATACTGGACAAAGGACTCAAATCCTTTACCTACCAAAAAGGTGGGTTTAGCACAACCTGAATCACCAGTCAAAACTGAAATTTCAGCTTATAGTGAGACAGGAAAAGAGCAGCACGGAAACATTTTGCTCTACATTCACCAGGTCAAGTCCTCTAATGCCACCACTGAGGACCTGACTGACCTACTCTGTGACACTGTATTGCAGCCTGGCCTGTTAACTTGGTGTAACAAATGCAATCTGCAAAATCATTACTTTTCAATTTCATTTCAGGTATTTAGAATTTTCCCTGTGATTTCAGGAACAATAAACACTGATGCTCATTATCAAAACTCTTGAAATCACCTAATATTCCCTCCTCTTTTTTCAGCTACGCAGCTCTCAAGTTTTACTGTATTTGCTTCTAATGCAGATTATAGATTAACCTAAGTTTCACTCAAAATTTAGACGGGTTAAAATTAAAGTTATTTCCCAAACTGTCATTGGGACCACGACCAACTTCAGGAATAGCAGAACTGGCCATCTCTATCGGTTATAAATGAAGAGAGGAAAAGGATTCATTCCATCTGACTACTCTAGTGAAGCCATGCACCGGGAAATACTGCAAATATTTGCTGTAGTTTTCACAGTGTATAAACACAGAGATAAAAATCTACTACAGGATATAGAAAGTAATAACCACTCAAAACCAGAGGTGACACTTAAACCGAGGATGATGATTTTAGGACTATACGGTTCAGTGAATGGTTATTTATTGAGATATAATACAGGACCTAAGAACAGCCTCTATCTTAAGACATGAAATACCTGCAGGACTGAGTGGAAATCAAAAAAGGAGTATACAATAGTAGTATTATTTCTCCCTTACCCTTACACTACATACAGCACACAAAAAAAATCATATTCATCAACAGGGTAAAAGTCTGTTATGCACAAATAAGTGCTTCGGTATATAAATTGAAGGATGGTGAGGGAGGAGGAGGAAGATGTCATGACAGTGGGAAACACCGTAAAGATTCAAAAGTGCAGCTGGAATGAGAAGTTAGTCTTGTCTTTCATGTTGATAAATCACACTTAAATCAGCACCAAACAGAAGATGTTCCTACCTGACAGAGAATCGGGCCCTCTGAGCCAACAGCACTTCTGTGGGTCCACTGAGGTCCACCTCCCCATCCTGAAAGGATGCCTGGGAAGCACTCTGTTGAGAGATTTCAAAGCACATTTTGAAACTACGTACATCATTGGGTGTTTACATTTTTTTAATCAAATACTTGGAATAGAAAGTCAGTCATAAAGTAGCATCATCTCACTGACAGTGAGGACTGAAAGACCCATTCTGCATGCAGCATCTGTGACAAACATTTGGAGAAACAGGAGGGTACCTAAAGTCCTGCTCCACATACCAGTCCCACCATCCTTCCACTGGAGAAGCTCATGGTACTACCTTCTTGTCTGTCTATCCAACCTGAATGTCACTCCTTCCCACTCTGAGCCTCCTCCTTTTTCACAGCAGGTCACATAACAGATCACACAAATCTTGGATAAACCAAAATGCCTTTTTTTTTCTGCCTTTTTTTTTCTTTTTTTTTTTTTTGTGCTCTGCCCCTTATTAGCATTTATTTGGTAAAGATGTATTTTCACAGTAACTTCACAGAAAAAGAAATTATGAAACCATTTGGCCAGATAAAATACAGTGCAGACAGGGTCCAGACATGAACGTTAAAGCTCTTGAAAACTATTATTTAATTTTCTTTTTCTGATCCTTACACTTTCAGTGCTTGCATTTTTTTCATACTGGGAGAGGGAAATAGTTACCAATGAGATAAGACCACTGTCAGCAGGTGATGTATTAGCTTTAACATACTGTACTTCATCCCAACCCTTATGGCAATAATGTAAACAGAGCAAATTCTCTAACAAAGACTTCTTTGGAGAGGTCACTTCTGTCAAATCTGCAACAGGAATATAACTGGAAGACATAAATCTTCAGCTGTCAACACACAAGAATAATTCAATTCAGACTTTGATCTTAACTAGATAAAGCCTAAAGTTAATCATTACTTTTTTTGTTGTTGCAGTGGTACAGTTTTCCAGTGTATACACTCGCCATATGAAGTTGTCTCAAGACAAAAGGTAGCAATGCTATAAATTAATTTCAAAGAACAAGGCCAACTTGATAGGTAATTTAATTTTCAATAAAAGCTCTACACTGTATATTAAAAGTTCCAATTTCTCTCAAATGATGGTTCTACCCAAAAGATGGCTTTTAAGGTTTGGTGTTTCCAGTTCTGCAAAGATTTGTGAGAGTTGGGGGCAAGTGTGGGTTGCCTTGCATTTCAAAATAGAACCAGGAGCACCCTTGCAAGCAAACCCTTAAAAAATATAAATCAAGCTGGATCCCTTTTTGGTTCACATGCTGCTTTTGTACCTATAATATTAGCAGAGATGCTCTTTGTGTGTTAATTACAGCAGAAGCCAACAGACTTGGCTTCAACTGCAAGACCAATACAGCTCAAAGTGAACTACTGTCACCAGCAGAAGAACCATTTTTAAAACCTGTGTATTGAGTAACTTCCAATCACTTTTCACAATGGAACCACGTGCCAAGGAACAATTCTTGCTATATGAAGTATACCCCATAATAAGCTCGCACGTCAAGAACTCAACCTCAAGCACTGCATTACCAACCAAAATCTGACATACAGCCTTCATATGTTGACTTCATCTTGACAAAAGCTTTTAAAAAAAGTGTTTTGGTAGCAACATATGCTGGAAGCAGACAAACCTTTTAACAATAATGTTCCCAGCAAAGCTAACCTCCTTCAGCTAACCACGGAAAGCACTGGTGCTACAAAGGCTCTGCTTTTTGGAAAGCTGAAGATAGCCAAGCCATGAGGGGATTTAGGGTTGTGAATTAATTGGACTCTTTTCTTTCAGACACCGGCTGCAACACAGTGCAAGACAGAGAACATGATAGTCATGAACTCAGAACTTTTTGCTACCTGGAGCTTCCCTTACAGTCTACACAAGTCTGCATAAACTATGTTATTTCCCTGTTTCTGGGCTTTTGGTTACTACTGTTCTTATTGTAGTGAGATGACATCTATGCTTGTCCTCTGCCTCCACTTCCTGAGAAGAAGATTTCAAAGTGGGGAAAAACACTGATGTTCAGAACACAATCTCGTCTCTTGTTTCTGTTGACTGATTTGCAGATTTTTAACCACAAGGAACGATTTTTTGTTCAGAAAGTACAATCTCATACTTTGATTTGCTTAGTGACACAGGACAACATTGCTAAGAGCACAGTTCCACCCCAAGATAAGTAAGAGGTCGTTATAGTAAGATGGCAACTAAGAGCTTTCTTTTCTGCTAAAGGCTAAACCAGAAGAAAGTATCTTGAAGCTGGATAAGAGGATTATTATAGATACCAGGGATGTTAGACCTTCACAAAAGATTTTGAAGAACAGATTTATAAACATGACACAAAGCTTTCAAGGTATGTTCATTCCTGTGCCAGAAAATAATGGTCCACCCTTGCAAAGCACCTGACAGTCACACACATTTTAAGCTCTCCACAAGATAAAACATGAGGAATCAGTGGATAAAGTCTGGAGTCCACATCCACAATTACAGCTTGCTTTTCTCGTTTCTTTTGTTTGCATTTTTTGGGTTGGTTTGTTTGCTTATTAAAGTGGGGGTTTGTTATTTATTTGTATTTTAAATTTAAGGGTAAAAGCTTCTAAAGAAAACTTGACCTCTCTTGAGCTGGACAGAAGTGTGCTGAAGGATTTCAGAAACACCACGGGGAAAATTTCAGTATCAGAGCCCCCATCCTGCACACCACTGTTTTGATTTGAAGGCATATAGTGCTCACACGTACCATATATTATCACATGTTCAAGTCAGTAAACACAAAGCCAGATATATTTTAAGGCTTAACTGATCAAGGAAACATGAATCATAAGACTGGCATTATAATTGAGCTCTCTGAGAATGACATTAGAGCTTCACATAACAGTCACTACAAATAGACAAATTCCTTTCATACTTCAGCATTTCATTAGAAGCACAGTCAATTTTAACACATCATCCGAGGAACCAACTTGATAAGAAACCAAAAATGCACAAGTGAAGAAACTATCAAAAGACAATTGTCCAATACACACAGAAATGTTCAATCCCTCGTTCGTATTTTAAGGTCTGACTGTCAGCTTTTCAGTAGTAGCAGAATTAACGACACCGACTACCAAAGCTTGACTCAAATTCAGTTGACAATGTAAGCGCCTTACAGCGACAGAACTTCACTTAGGACAGAGGAATGAAATGCAAAACAGTGTGGTAAAAACAAAAGCCAAGAAAGCATATGCATCTAAGAGCAGTGGAAGGTTTTTAATTTATTTAAATACGGATAATTTGATTAAGCAAGTCTTCTTAGTGCATGTTCTTCAAATTAGGACTGAAGCAGAAGAGAGGGATTGTATTAAGTAATAGCCCTCCGCAAATAACTGCAACCCAAATGCTCGAAAGAGTCTCACATTCATTATGTGACAGTTCTCAAGTTAGGTAAACATGTCTGTGTGACAGAGCACATACCAGTAACATTTTGTACTTTGTGAACGTGCAGCCTTCTCAGTTCAGCAGGCAGCACGGACATGTATTCCCCCCAGCAAGAAATGCTGCAATCAGTCATGGTCTTATTGAGCTCAGGGAGTATGACAAATTCTCTGGGTTTTTCCTTTAATTTTGGAAAATGCTCATTTCATAAAAACCACAAAGCATCTGAGGGGAAAAGCCATAGCAGCACTTTTGAACAGAGACATGAAAGTATCCATTTCTGGCTAGAGAAAGAGAGAGGGAAAGATAGAATTGACTGAAAATGGTCAAACCAATGTCTGTATTACAAACAAAGAAGTGCAGCCCTGGGCAGCCAACAGCCCACCAGCCCCACTGTGCTGTTTTCTCGCTGTCATCGCAACCCAAAAAAACAGGATTTTTGTATCTTCAAAAAAAATGCACATCTGTTTTGTAACTAAACTCTGGCTATAATGTAGTTTTGACTTACATTTTAGCTAAAAAGAAATCTTTTGTTGAGGTTCTTCTGCAGCAAAATTCTGCATGTTCATGCAAGAGCAGACTAGATCACCTAGCCCAGAAAGACAAGTTCAGAAATGTTCACAGGCCACCAATGGCTACAGAAGGGCCCCACCTAAATCACCTCAAATCTGCCAGGTAGGCTCAGAATACAATTAATTCTTAAGAAAAGAAGTAAGAATTTGAGTAGTATATAATTGACAATATGTCACTTTTAGAAAAGCTATGTAGAAAAAAATCCTCTTCTTTGAAAAAAAAATTATTATATAATAACCAATAGGAGACAAGTCTGAAAAGTAGATAAATTTAGAGAATGTGGAGTTTAAGCAAAGAACAGGAGAAAAGCCTGAATGCAGGATACACTTGGAGTATAAAGTGGTTATCAAATACTAAGAATAAAATTAGTAGAAATAAATATGATCTATTAATAGAAGAAATACACATGATATGTACTCAAATTAGGAGTGAAGCAGTCTGGTATACCCAACAGGAAGTATCTTTATCTGAGACTTTCTTTCAATGACAAAGTTGGAAGTGAAAATGTATGTCTGAAGTTCCAGTTTACAGTATTGCATTCCCTGAGGGCATCAACTTTTTAAAACAAAGAAAAGTATCCAAACGGAAGAGCAGAAGGTCACGGAGCAGGGTGTCAGGCTGCAGAGCTCACTCGCCCTACCTGGCCAGCAGGAAACCTTCTCCCTAGAAGGTTCAGTGAGAGTTCATAACATAAACAGTGAGATGCAAGGAAACCTGGGGGTGAAAGGGATGCTTAGTTTACAAATGCAGGAAATGTCTCATCGACTGCTCTCACAACAGACAATTTTAATTACCATATGTAAAAATTGAACATTTTTAGCAACACTTTCAGGATTACGTGAGCACTTCTGACAGCCAGAATGAGTTTAAAAAGCCATAGCACTATATTTAGCTTCAAAAATCAACACTTTCAGGAATATTCCCAAACCAATTAGTGAGTGCTATAAAGGTGTTTACCTTTAGTTAGAACAACAAATGCAATACATGACATTGCACACAGAGGACTATCCCCAAGACCACACAAGGAACACATACATAAAGCCCCCTTTTTGTTCAGTAATAATAAAACCAAACACAGGTTAAAATATGAACCATATATCTTGCTGTAATGCCCAGCAGTTCCATATACTGCTGGTTTCAACTTTTGGCCGATTGTACCCGACCTCAAAAAGTCTTCCTCAAGGCTCACTTGGTCTTTTGGGACAAAACATAATCTGTGTGTGTAGGTGTGTTCCTAAAATGGTTAAAGAATAACCACTGCCCTTGATGAGGATACTCCTGCCAACCTCAGTTTGCAACAAGAAGAATGTGGCACACCACAAGCTTTAAAAATATTTCAGACTTAAAATTAGTCTCTTGATTCCTCCATTAGGCCTAAAATCCACAATGGGCCTAATTGAAGCTGTGGCACTGAAACCCCACATAAAGAAAACATTTATCTTATCTCTATTACTTACCATGTACAGAGTCAGGCTATCTCAAGGCCAGGAACAATGTGGCAAGTGAAATACATAACAAGCTTCCACTTAGCAGAAACCTGTACTGTAACTGTAGCAGAAACACACCTGGGGTAGGAAAATTTTTGTAATTGAGGTATCCTGCTTTGGGCTGGGACAGAATTCACTTTCTTCCTAGTTGCTAGTGCTGTGCTGTGTCTTGGATTTAGCATGAGAATATCGTTGATAAACCCCTGATATTTTGGTTGTTGCCAAGTAGTGCTTACCCTAAGTCAGGGACTTCTCAGTTTCTGTTCTGCCAGAGAGGAGGTGCACCAGAGGCTGCAAGGGAGCGTGGCCAGGGCTGCTGACCCAAAGTGGCCAAAGGGATTGTTCCACACCCCAGAACACCATAGCCAGTACATAAACTGGGGAAAGTTGGCTGGGAGAGGCCGATCACTACTTCCAGATTAATTTTTTATTTTAACATATAGCTTTCCTTTTTTCCTTCTAAATAAGCATAATGAAATATCAAACATCCTTTTAAAACCAACCAATAACAGAAAATTGAGTAAGCTGCTCAGTATGCTCTTAAATATTGCAGAGCCCACTGGAAAGAGAACACGTTGACCAACAGACATACCAGCTGTCATACTTACACAGATGTATTTATAACCACAATTAATATATCTCAATTAAAAAATTCCTATTCTCACAGTATCGCTATCATCAATACATTAAGGATGGAAACCAATACCAATCAGGCTAATAAAATGCTGCTAAACTGAAGGAAAAGTATTATTGTTTGTTACTATATATTTCTTATTTTTCCAGCAATCTGCTTGATTTAAATCACTCTGCCTCTATAAAACATGCTAAGTATTTCTAAACAACTTATAATACTTCCATTTCACTTACTGATTAAACTACATCATCTTCTCAACTATTCAGAATGTAATTCATTTGAAATGGATAATTGATGCAATTGTGCAGTATCTACAAATGCAATTAATCACTTGCTAAAGATGATTTTTAGGCAGGCAATATGAAAATAAGAATCATAAAGCTTCTTTCAATGTCAATTAAAATGTATTCTACTGGACTCGTAAAAGATATTTTTCAGCTTCAGAATAGCTGTACATCTTCAGATATTTTTAATAACATGCAAGTGGATTCATGTTTAATTAGCACAGCACAAAGAAAAGCCATAACATAGTATAGCTTTTAGCAATTACATGACAGTTTCAGGAACCACAACAGCATTATTGCCCCCTCAACTACCAATGGATTTCTTGAATATTGTAATGAGTTGTGATCTTGGCACTTAAAAGGATATTCTAAACCAATGGCATAAATAGATATTCTCCTGGGAATCCATCTGAAGCAAGGAATTATTCCCCCAAATTGTTTGTTAACAATTGTCTGCTGAGGGTTATCGTTACAGCTGAACTGTACTGGTGGATAACACACCCTCTGTTGTTCAGTGCAAAACCAGAGCTGGCTGAAACCCCCTTCCCCAGCAGGTCCAACTACTCTGGGCGACTTTGCACTGAAGCAGATTACAAGAAACTTCTGCTCGTCAAACACACCTTGCCACTGCCAACCTTCAAAATGATCTCCCTCAGCCTTCCTGCTCCACCTACTCCCAGTTTATTTTGTCTTAAACATTCAAAAATCTAGATGAGGAGCATTCTCTGCATGAAAAAGCAATGCTCTGAGTCCTACACAAAGAGTAAAATATTTATTATTAAGAGCAACATGGATTAATTCTAGGCCTGGGAATCAAAATTGTTACATATAATTTCGGTAACAGAACTTCAAGAGTTCTCTCGTGAAAGATTTCTCTATCACTGAGAAAAAAAAAAAAATCACTAGTTATAACAGTACTGGAGAGTTAACATCTTCCTTGGCAGTTGTTTATGGGTGAAGGGAAGGAAGAGGTGCAGCTGGAGTGCCTAAGAACTAGAATTTCTGCAGGCCTGAGAGAAAAAGAAAAATGGAAAAATTGCCTAATTTAAAAGTCTCCAGAAGTAGCTTTTCTGCACATAAAACCCTGGACTTAAGCCCAACATTTTTAAGAATTTCTAGGCTGAGGTGTGAGCAATGTCTTTTCCAAAACAGTAGAAAGCTGCTTTTAAAAGCATTGATAGTATATTGATAAATATTTGGATTTAGCACCTCTACTGGCCAAGAATCAATTCTTAAAATAAAAGGAAATGTTCCAGTAAGGGTGAAAAAAACCAACCCAAACCAAACAACCCACACACCAATACCAACCAAAAAACTACTGGAAATGTAAGTAATATGGTACATGTTCACAACTGTCAGTACTGGAATAATTATTGAAAGGATGGAGTAACTGGCCAGCCACATGGCCACTTGCACCTTTAAAACAGAGGATATGTTTATTAGCCTTCTCCCCATTCATCAGGCTGATTTTAATTGCCTACAAGCTCTCTGCCTGCACTGCCACCCAACTAGACACTACAGAGCAATATTAGGACACTGTGCCTGAGTCAGTATTATTTGCATCTCAGAAAGATTATTAATTTGAACTAATACACGCTTAGAGCATTTAATATATTTTGGATGACCTGAGGCATGCTACTCTGCTAGGATATTAATATTTGTGTTTTATTTACCTTATGTTTTTATTATATTTTAACGGTATTTTAAGGTCTATTACTAAATTTACTGTCCAGGAATACATGGGTGGACTTTTATTTACAGAGAATATTTAGCAGTGCTATCAACAACACAGGGCAGTGAAGAAGTAGGTGTTTCCAAGCTAAAACTTCTGGGTTTTTTCTGCATCACCCATTTGGAGACAAAAATATGTGTTCAACGAGCGTACATAAACTTTGGACATTTTAGTGACTATATAAATTATTTGTAAGCAATTATTCCCATGGCAACAAGCATAATTTTAAAAGTGCACTATCATTAGCTCTACGAATGAACACTAATCCCTTCTCTTGGTTGGAAACTGCTATTGAGCAATTAATATTGCAAAAACAGGAAATAAATTAATGTTCCTACAAGAAAATCTACCAAATTTTCTCAGACCAAGGGAACATCAGTATGACATTCCCCAGCTGTTTTAAGCCTCCCAAAATTGACAAAACCTTTTACAAGAGATTTTCAAACTACAAAGTTGTATTTTGACTCCTTCCTTATTTGTGCAGAGTGAAACTGCTTGTATTCCTTTTTTTAAAGTAAAGGAAGAAAAAATCTCTGAAACTACTATGCACTGCATCAGGATAATTTCTTCGTGGAAGTAGTACTTAGAGGACATCTAAATCTTAACTAGACAGTCTTATGTATGATGGCACATTACTATTTCCCCCACAAATAGATGAATGTACAAATGATACTTTAGCCTTGCACCTCTATTCCTTGCAATAAATCCTTTATTGAAGTTACCTGCCTTTTTCATACATGTGAAAACTATGCATATCTTCACCACCACCAATGACAGTGGGAGTGAACATCAGTGGTTTCCAAAATTTAAAAATCATACTCACTTTCAAAGTTAAAAAAGGGGTCTTCATTAAAGATAGTAATGGATATTTTGCTGCTATTCTCTTTATGAATGAAGCATATAATAAGATGTGTTAAACATGCTGAATTGGTCAACAGGAATCCATACAACCCATACTGATTCTGTAACAGCAAGGATAACCAAATTGTTACCATTCATCAGCCTCCTAAGTACCACTCACAGCCTGCGAGAGCCAAAACTAAGCTTTGTCTTGCAACAGAAATCTCTACTCTTTGCTTGGAAAATTAAACAGTAACATCAGTAACATGCTGTAATAGTATAAAAATGCTCTTTCTCTTTAGAAGTCACTGTCATAGCTATATTTAAGTCAAGAAGGCAGACACTTCAGTAACCAACACCAGGTGAAACTCTGAAAAAGACAGAGCCGATCACATTGCCCAGATCTCAGATTTGCCTTTTTGTAACACACCACTAATCAGTGAGAGCCTGAGATAGTCCCTGCACCAGTAACCAGTGGATCACACTCACATCCAAAGACCACTACAGTCAGGACCACCTGGCCCACCTCTCCTCCCAGCAGACAGAGCTGTGCCTTGGAACGCAAGGCCTGGCTGGGGCACAGCTCTGCTCCTCCTGCTCTGCGTTTGCCACTTGCAGTGTATTAAGTTTTCCTCAGTGTGCAATGTGTGTTAGTAATTGCTAGTTATGTTACTACTATTCCTCATATGGGATTATCACAGTAAAGCAACAGCACTGATTAATCAATTAGCATGGATTCATTAGAGAAGAGATGAAAGATAGGGTAATGTAATTGTGTTTACTGAACAATGGATGACAGCGTGCTCAATGCCCAGGATTTCTAATAATACACAGTCACCTAGAATGATATATACATAACATTATGAATATTTAGAACATCCTCACTGCAAAGCCAGACAGACAACAACCAGGCCGTGACTCCGTGTGCAAGTAATGCTGGGGCCTGACGAATGCATAGAGAGGAGAGCACACAAGACAGATGGTACACTAAGAGGAATATTTCACCTTTGACTAAATCCTTGTAGAACAGCTACATCGCTTCTATAATCCAGTATGCACAGGCACGTCTGCACAATACAGTGGCCAACAGTGTAAACCACCAAAAAAACAGGTATCACAGAAACATTAGCCAAGACACCTTCAGCAGAAGAACATGAGAAAACCTGATAGAGCTCCCTTTATAAAATGAACAGAAGCATACTAGGGTAACTGAGAAGCTTTTTCTCCAGATGTCCAAGGTGCACATCCCTTACTGTTTGTCAACAGTTGAACAATGACCTTACATCAGCAACTAAAGAACATGAACACCAAACTCCCAGACCCATCTCTCAATATCTGATCAGTGCGATTTAGGTACTAATGCCCTTCTGTCTCATGGTGGTAGACAGACTGGCCAGCAACGCGTGTGGATATCAAATGATGAGACAAGAATTAAATTCTTGAAAATACAGTGCAAACAAGATACCAAAATATAGCTTCTGCTGCACTCTGCCTGGAAGGAAAAAGACTAAAAAGGAATGTAAAAGGTTACAAGGGAAATGCTTTGCTAAAAAGCTAAAGTAGAAAAAAAATGCCCTCCATACTCCATGAAGTCATAAATCAAATACCGGGGTCCCATGAGAGACCCAATCTATAGCATGACAAGGACCTGAATGCTCTCAGAGACCCACTCATCCAGTATTTTCCTAGGATGATTCCACAATGTCCCATGGAATCAGTTTGTGATCAGTGTAGAGCTTCCTCAGGTTGTCATGCAGCCCCCGAATACAAGGTACTAAGAATCACACTGCCTGTTTAGATCAAAGGCACGTGCATTCCTGCTGGGAGTTGAGTATTTCTCCTTAACTTTGTGGGCTGCAGATTTATTTGCTTTTCAAAAGGATCAGACACTGAGTTTATGAAAAACTTACCAGTTTGTTTCAGTCTAACAATGTGACTACTGACTAATAATTTGAGCGTCGTCCTGTATACATCTTAATATTTAACCATTTTCTCCATACTTTAGGGATGTTAAGACTCCCAACAAAAACTCCCCAACACTGTAGCAAGGGAGCCATCATGATGGCCTAAGGAAAATACAACACAAATTTCTCTTGCCAGGCCTCTATTTGATAGGTAAGAGCTACACTAGAGATACTCACAAATTTCTCTGTTGGCACGCTTTAAGCCCAAATCTAAGAAAGAATTTGTCAGAGAAAAACCAGGCCATCAGTCTTGAAGATGTTTCTAAGAGACGATAAGAACATCTTAACCTACACAGCATTAAACAAGGGAATAAGGGTTAAAGTGTTGCCTGAATCTCTTCAAGGAATTGAGTTGCCTGTATCCAAGTGGGAGAAAACACACTGCCCTACATAAAGCCCTTGATCTTGATCACAATTCTCAATGGAAATTAAGGCAACTGTGCAGCATTTTAATTCTGTTGAACTGTACACAAAACCTTGTTTTAGGATCTGAAAGTACAGGCACAGTGTTACCCTGAATTTATGAGTGGATGTTATTAATAAACCTGAGTTGGCTCCTGTGAGCCAAGACATTACTATCACTGGCTTATCTTAAACCTAGCAGGCAATTGAAACCAGAGGCAGATCACCTGAGAGTATATTGTTATTTCCAATAAATCCTTATGAAGCATAATGGTATTTTCAACCACTCCTAGGATTTTTAAAAGTCATCAGAAAATAACCTTTCATTAAATGATCTGGTTCTATGTTAATTACTAACTACACCTTGAAATAGCAGCACTGGTTAATAACTAACTTGACAGCACTAAAAGTTGCAGTGGAAGAAAACTGGATTTATCACATGGTTGAAAGAAAGTCGGGTGAACAAAATAACTTAAGCAAAGATATATCAGTATATTTTCTGGGAATAAAATAGAACAGCAATAATAAAACCTTAGAGATGTATTAAGTTCAGGCCATTTTAATGAGCACAGTTTTACCTACTAACCAGATTATGAGGGGCCTCCCAGAACCATATTTATTTTAATCATTTGAAGAAAAATAAGCAAACAAAATCACGTGGGTAACCTCATTTTAACATTATAAAGATATATTTATCAACAGAAACAGCTTTTTTAAGGTTACAGGTGGATCTGGTGGCACTACAGTTGTTGACTAATAGCAGCATCTCTAATTGCAAGAACAAAGGTCAGAGAACACGTTGGTGTTGCTTAGGTGAGCATGGCAGGTGACAAGGAGAAATGAGTCTTCTCTTCAGAAGACAGCATGAACTATCAGTTGTCCTATTTCTTGCACGTGCTCCTGGACAAACATGCCTGTTTCCATTCCATGCTTGTTTCTTCGCTTTTGAGAAAAATACAGGGAAAGCGTATCACCAGATATGCTGGTAATAATAAGGTCTGCCAGCAGAAATTTCCAATTTTAGTTTATTCCTGTTTTAAAATAAGTATTATCTGTTATACCAATGATTCCCTAGAAACAAAGTATCACAGAGACACGTTTACTATATCCGTGTTTGCCGCAAAGTGGAAGGAAATAGATAACCTGTTTCCTTGTATGCTTTTACGGAGATTTATCGTTTCCTAACCTCTCCACACAAGGTGCTCAGGCTGGTTTCAGACACACAGAGAAACTACACTCTGAGACGAAACAGTTCCCTTGTCTCCAGTTCCTCAGAACTTAGAAACCAAAAGTAGGCCCCAAATAGCAGAATGAATCAAGCATGGCTACCTGAGAGGGCCAAGGTCAGTTATGACAAAGCCAGGAACATGACAGGAGCAGGAAGGATGGCAAGGGGCAGCTCAGCTGAGCTCTTTATGATGCTTCTCAGCTAAGACATGGGAAGCCCGACTGATGTAAACACAGAAAATTTGAGCAGCCTGAAAAGTTAATGAAGTTCAATGTAAGTGAATTATTTAAGCTTTAAAACTTCAGTACAATATGCTTAGATACAAAGCACAATGCAGTTTTATCTACCAGTTAAATAGTTCAAATACTACTACTTATGAAGGAATCCATTGTTAATTATCCAGGTCAGATTATAATTAAAAGTACTCCACAACCAGAAATGCTGGGAGACTGGCAGCATGTTGGGGTAGTGGGGTGGGGTGTGTTTTGTAGATCTCTTTTTGTTGTGGTCGTTTGCCTCACTCCTTCAGAAAACAAGATTACCTATGCCAAGTTCATTGAAATTTACCATTTAGAAAAGCAAATATGTAAGTAATTTGTATGGGGAAGTTTCTTCCACTATCACAGAAAAGCAAAGCTTTTTTCTGAAGATTTTATATTTGTATTATAATAATCCAAAGCACTGCAAGACTTTGCCTGCATCTTTCATACACTGACACTACTAATTGCATATCACTGTAATGCGTTCTAGGTACTCCCAAGTAAAGACTTTATCTTTTCTTCTAGAACGAAAAGGTGACAAGAAATAGCTTCAGTGAGTTACTCTGTGATGGAAAGAACTGGGTAGACTTTCTAAAGAAAAGCCTCTCATTCAGAGAATACCAAATTCAAAAGCAACCGAATGAAGCATTCACTGCTTTCTGCTGAAAATAAGCTTAATAGTCCAGGACCTGATGCATCCTGCAGGCAAGAGCAATACATCTTACACAAAAGTTGCTCCCAGAAGAAAAGAAGACCACAGAGGGAATGGCATTTTTTTTTCAAGTATCTGTGCGTAATCTCATGCGGGGCTTTAAATTTCAACAACAAAAAAAGAATAGCGATTTAGGCTTAATATTTTAATAGGAACTACTGGATATGTGAAACAAAACAGAGGAATAACAGGATAATACTGATCTGTGTTGCTAAACAGATGCACTGCTGCATTTTAAGCTACTCAGAGCTTCTGCAATACACATTCACTCCTGTGCAATGGTAATGGAGCGATCAAGCCTGGAGATCACAAATACAGGGGCCTGGGGAGCTGAACGGCAGCTCAAAAACTAGTCTGAACAGTGTACTCAAGCATGAACTGCCTACAGCACAGTGTCATGCGCACAGAAGTAGTCCAGGTTCTAAGAGGACAGAGATGAGGCTTTCTATTTGCTATATCCTCTCCCAGCAAGTCAGCCTTTCCTGTTTAAATGGTCATAAATTTCAATAAAGGCAAGTTTAGTTAGCAAACTTTCACTGGAACTTAAAATGGGAACCCAACCAGAACAATTTCAGGGATAACTACACTTGATCTGGACTGAAAATTTGTTTATGTCCTTCGTGCAAAGTACCCCCATGGCTGTATCCAATTCCAACACCTACAAGCACCCTCAAGTCTGGAAAACACAAATGGAAGGAGAGAGGGAGCTGAATGTAAACTGAAATGAAGTTTGAACAGTTTGGGTATGTTTGTGGTTTTTTAGCTCCTCAAGCCTGAACTGCCTTACATATCTGTAACAATTAAAAAGGAACTGTTTACCATACAAAAGCAAATATTATTTCCGTTGTTATGGCTATCTGGATATCTGATAGCCTCACGCAACCCAAAGGGGCCCCAACAGCAACAGCTCAACTTAAAAGTCAAAGGGCAGACACCTTTGAAGTGAGAGATGACACAGAAACAGGAGCAGACCTTGAAGTTTGGTCTGATGAACACTTCAGAGTAAATCTCATTCATCCTCACAGTCCTCTTGAAGGCAGAACAGGCACATTTGATCACCAATGGTGCTAAATGCCAGAAAACCTAACAGCAAAACACTCTTCCCACAAACCCCTCATCTAGGCAAACAGCAAAGGCTACCAACAGTTTGGTTCAGAGAGGTTCACAGTTCTGGCAAATGGTACTGGGTAATTATTATTGAAGTTATTAATACCTGTGACCTAATTACCTTTTATTTCATCTCTGGCAAACATGAGTGACAGAGAACCTCTCAAGGAAAATATTAACTGTGTCTAGTTAAGAAGATCCTTAGATTCTGTAGCACCCAGGCTGAACAGGGTAGAAGTTTTTTAGATATGAGTATGTGAAGACTACTGCTCATGAGCCTGTTCAAAGCAGTGGTGAGGACAAAACTGGATTACCAGTTCTGCATTTGGCTTGATTTTAGAGCCCTACAACACAACTCAGGACACAGATAAGGTAGTGGATTGAAAATAAATGCTGGGTTCTAGGAGCAAGTAGCTGGAAGCCCGCAGCTGTGTCTCCCAGGTCTTTACTTGTATTCTGCACTGGTGATGACACTGCTTGGCACAGGAAAAAGAAAATGGCAACTATCTTTTTGCTGGGAAAGGGGAATACAAACCACCATTCCATGGGTAAGACTGTGGTCTCAGGAAGGGACCTCACCCTCACACTTTGAAGAAATCATGGTTTTTTGTGCAATTGCTGCATCTCAACAGTAAGAGAGGTGCATTAACGTGGATAAAAGGCGTCCAAAGGGGTGTAAAAGCTGTTACACATTATATGTTTTCAAAGCTGCGCTAGGGACAAAGACTTGTCATTCCCCTTTAAATCAGAGGTTAACAGTAATTGCACACCCAAGAACTGTAACAGTGAGAGCATATTTGCCACTGGCATTTTTTATTTTATTGATGTAGACAAGGACTTCAATTTGTGGTCAACAGATCTCTAAATTCCTTGACTACTTTTAGAACATCATAAAAAGAAACTGTGAAGATCTAGCATAAGCTATGTCTTCATTGGAAAATTTCTGGGAGTCTACAAACTAAAAACAGTGAAGTTATAAACCATACTTCAGATTATAAATTGGTTGGCATTTCTGACACTGGCAAACACAATTACTTTTTGGGTGTTGTTTTTTAGTAAAAGGACAGACAATTTCTGATTTTTTGTTTTTCAGAGATAAAAATGAAATATACCAAGAACTGCTGCTGTTTTTCCTGCTGGATTCAGTTCAGATTTATTTATAGCAAGGCTTTCTACCTCTACCTGTAAATGTCACAATTGAACTAGTGACTTTTATATAGTTTCTTGGTTTAATAACTATGGTAGATATAGCACATGTTCTGCGCCTGCCCCTCTCTGAAAATAAACAAAACCTAATCAGGTCTAAAAACTAGTTTATATCTCACTGTTCAAAGCAAATAGAAAGAGTTGGGCACAGATAACCTAATTTTCACCTGTTTCTGCTTACTGCATATACACTAACTCAATTTAGATTGATCTGCTAATGTTTGCAGACTTAGTACAGTGGCACAAGGGTACTACATTCATTCAGCTTATTTTTAAAAAAGACAAACCAAGATGAACTGTTGTTCATACTCCTTTTTAATTTTATCTTAGCTCTTTGTTTATCTCTTCACTTCAAAGCACTTCCAATATGAGGCACAGTTTCAGTGTGACAACTTTGTAAAATTAAAATAGAAAAAATGTGCCAGCATCAATCTGCTTTACATTGGAAAGCACAACAGCCTTGAGACAGAAATGACGACTTATGAGAACAAGCTATAATGAACCCAGAAGTGCTATCTGCAGTAGGAAAAATATGTTAGACTGAAGGATGAACACTCTTGAAACAATTTGTCTTCTTCAATAGGAGCCTCCCGTTCCCCAGTTGCAGCATATGCAGCATACAGTCATCTCTGACTGCAAAAGCAAGGGAAAATTATCAACATGAATCCCCCCAATCCTGCTGGCCAGCATTTCTTATTTGAATTGCAGCTACTTAAATTCCAAATTTTAAAACAAATACAGCACAGAATAAAGCTGAGTCCGCAAGAAGCATCCCCCACCCGTGGCCTGTCAGTGGCTGGGCAGGAAGGCAGGACACCACCCCGGCAGCAGGAATCCCGCAGGACCACCCCTTACAAGACAGGGGCAGGTGAGCCAGCCAGGGCACAGGGCTGGAGGGTGAAAGCAGGGCTGGACAGCAGCTGCAGAGATGAGGCTCTCAGAAGGGCCCCCAGGGCAGGGCCAGCCTGTCTGTGGTGCCCCCCGGGCACAGGGCAGAGGAAACTGCCCGGTGCCCAGCACGACACCAAACCTGCCAGCTGGATGCCCAATTCCCCACTTCAAAAAGCCCAAACCTCAGGGCAGGACAAGCACGTTAGTCAGTGTGGTCCTGGTTAAGAGGGAGGTTAGAGAGGGCTAAGGGTCTGATTCCAACAGTACCAGTCAAGATCCACAGCAGATGCCCAGGTAGACAGACCCTTCTCAAATTTCAGTATTGCCAGAAGTTTTACTCTCTAGTGAGCTGTATTCTCAAACTCCTTTGCACAGATATCCTTTCATTACCTGTGAACTGCAACATATTCATCTCGTTCCTGTTCTTTTCACAACAATGTACCCAAGCAACAAACTCAATTCTCTTAAAAAATGTTCTTAACTAAGGGCACCACATGAATATATTTGCTACATATGCACAGATAGTGGGTAGCATTACCTTATATGGCTTTCCAAAGACATGCTTTCCCACTAAAAAGAGCTTCTAGTAGGCTCTCCTAGTAGGCTGAGAAATCCTCCTTTCTTCTACTTGAATTTTTTTTTTCCTTCAAGAGCTGGTGAAAGACATGAACTTCCTTTCTAACTTGACTATGTACCATTTTAACTTGATAAACATTCATCAAAAGCCTAGAATATTTTAATTACTTAAAAAGCAAAATAAACTGTTATAAATTGCATACATCAAACCAAACAAAATATTTTCTCATTTGATTTTTGCAGTTCAAACTAACCAGAGTTGACAACCAGCTCTCAATGTGCACATTTGGTTGTCATAGGATAAATAGCAGCAGCAGTGGAACAGAAAGCTAGACCTGAAGTAGTCTTACTTACTAAATAAATAATAAACAAGTATTTTTGTGGTAGTCAACATCATAATCGTATGAATATGCAGTAGTATGTAATGAATTCTAAATACTGAATAATTTTCACAAAAATTAAATCAACATAAACCTGGAATATGCATGTTAGACTGAACCTTAACAGGTAACCAACATAAGACACTAGAAGTGTCTGATTAGTATAAAAGTAATTTTAACAGAACTAACATCAATAGTTTGATGTTTTAGACACTTGTATGGTATTACAAATACATATAATTGGCAGTAGATTAATTTCCCAATAGTGTTATAATCTTTTGGCATACTGCCAACATTATTTTTTAAAAATAATTTTATTTATGAATGCATGCATCTGGTTCAAATGAACTAATTTTACCTGGTAATATCAGTATTTGTATGACTGGTGACATTAACACAATAGTATCATCAACATGCCTCTCAAAACAGCCTTTTGGAAGTGACAACTACACACAAACTAGACATTGAAAGGTAAAGAGGCAGAAAATCACAGCCGGGCATTAAGCAATCATCTGGTTCAGTGTTTTGTAAACTCAAGGAGTGCTTTGTTATTATTAACACGGTAATCCCTAAATCTAATAGTATTTCTTCTGTTGACAATTCCTTACTATGTTCTGAGGTGCTTCAAAGAGAAGAAACATATACCAGAGATTCTCTTTTGTTCATTAACTAGACTATCAATGTGACCATTGCATCCTGGTTATCAATTTGTGGATTTGTCTATGAACAGCAATCCAGTTTTCCTTCTCTTCTGCATGATGGGATGGAGCATTTTCTCACACTTAACCACAGGGAATCAAAGATAGACAGAATGGCCTGACCACTTTTACCCCAAGTTAATCAGGCTATTTAGAAGTTTATTATTTGATAATTGCCCTCTAAAGACATTGTGTAAAACCTTTTCTAGCCCATTCTGATTCTCTGTACTCTCCTGAACCTCCTTGGCAGGGACTTGACAAGGATTTATAGTGGTTTGCATTTTTTCCACAAGAAGCAAAACATTATCATTTTAGGTGTTCTTACCGCCATACAGCAGACCACTTCAGTCATCAGCGTTTTCAGGATACCTTTTGTAGAATATTCTTCCCTCAGATACACAACATTACTGAATTCACTTTCTCCGACAGAACTCCGAGAAGGTCCAAGGCGGCACAAACTATGCATACAGGAAATGCTGCTCCTTGTGCCAGAGAATTGTCACCAATATCGTTACTTTGAAAACCCCCCATCTTTGCAGAAGCACACAGCAACATCTGATACCTAGGTAGCTATGGCGGATGCTTCACAGATCTGAGGAAAATATTCACGTTCTTTTAAGCCAAATAAACAGTTATGACTGTACTCTTTGGCTGAAAAAAATACCACTCCAGGAACTTCTGAGCAACAAACTCATTTGTCAGTAAGAAGTGCAGTATTTCACAGCCTTAATTTATTTTTAAGATGAAACACTCATATTTTGGCTATGCCTTTTAAAACCAAAATGAAGGGGATATACTTCTTCCTCCTGATAAAGAGATTTTTTTCTTCTTTGTGACTTAAAATCCATTTAATCTGTGTTTTTTTGTTGCCCGGCATCTCCTCCTTTTATCTCATGCTTGCGATTTCTCACAGAAGTGTTTCATAAAATTCTCCTTGGAATACGACTCTTCTGCATCACAAACAAGTTGCATTTGGGCTTTTAAAAGGAAAGTGTCAAAAGATGAGGCAATGAAGACTAACTGGCCCTTGCTCAGTAGTGCTGCTTGCAGAACTTACTTTACCCCAAAACACTGTATTTCTGTTTGATTCCCATTCTGTTGCTTGAAGGACAGAAAAATTTATATAGATCATAAAAGAAAGGGAGGTGTGGGGGCGGAAGTCAACACCACATCTGAGGAACCTTCACCACATTCCTCAGACTGACATGAGGGCAGCTGAAAAGAAGGGGTTTCCTTTTGTTTCTGTAAAGCTGACAGATGTACTATGAAATTGATTGTACTTGGTAATTCCAAAAAGCAGAAAGGAAAAAGAGGAGGACAATTTATCTCCACAGGTGTTAAACATATAATCATCTCTGATGCACCGCTATTAGGTCAATTGAGCAAGCACACTACAAGAAACAGCAGCTCTTTTATTTAAGGTCCAAGTTCACGTCACTCTAAGACAGCTGCTAAATAGGCAACAGCATGAATGCAACAGGGAGAGCAATCCTGCTAACTCCATGATACCGTGATGTGCTCTCAAAGACACCACGAGGTGCTTCAGTGCAGCCAGGGTACAGTTCAAATACAGCAAATACGGTACTTCAGCATCCCTAGGGACTGACACAAAGAAGGAAGCTTTTTACTTCTGTTTTAGAGAGGAGCTTGGGAATCCACATTGAAACCTATACTAAATCAAGGTTTAAACCAAGACGAATTAAAGGCAAAACTTACTAGTACTTTAATGCAGACAACTAATTTTAAAAAAAGCACAGGCCACTACTCAACTTGATTGTCAAGGAAAAAAATACCAAAAAATCTTACAGGAGCAGCTATTCCTATAAGGTCTCTCTTGGGGGATTACTGGTTTTCTTTCCCCCCCCTTATGATACTGCTTGGAATGTCTAATACTTTGAACCGGCAAATATGGTTTTTAGGATCTGAAATATATATTAAGAGCAACTGTGCCATATCAAATCACTGGTCCATCTCTGAATGCCAGTGTGCCTCACAAACTGCTAATTATTGTCCCTCATAGTACAGAGAAACAGTGACAACAATTTGCTCTTGCATCAAGACAGTTATTCTGATGTCTAGTCACTTCCTTTTAACTGAAGATTTGCATATTTACTAAGTCGTTTATTTCTTAGGTTTTATTTACTTAAAGTTATGTCAGAGAAGTTGTACTGTTCATGTTACAACAAAAGGTCATATTAGACTTACAGGCCAGAAGAAACCATTGCAGTTATAAACCAAAATCAAAGGTGGGATGTTTGTTCAAAATCCTGAAGCTCACTGAATCACTCTTACCATTTTAGTCTCTATTCACAGTGGTCTTAGTTTATTATTCCCAACTCCAACACATCAAACACCTGCAACACCAAAAGCATGCAGTATACAGAAGCACTAAAATATTCTTCCCCTCATTCCAGGTGTCAGTGTCAGAAATTGTTTCACGAGGATGGAGTAAATCAGGACCTGCTGCCATAAAAAAAAACACAACTGAAAGTGCAAGTTTCAAAGAGCACTATGTTATTATTGCAACTCAAAAACCTGTAAATCCAGATTAGCTGAGACACCAGCTACACAGGAGAAGAACAAATCTGCAGTCTCCAACAGGTTGGGTAATTTAATGTTGAATGGGCCTTGCCTAACCAAATAAACAAAAAAAAATTGCACCTCCTTAGAATATGAATAACTGTCGATCCTGTGAGAGAACCAAAGCCACAGATCTCACTTTTGGAGAGAGACAAATACGAACCAGAACAAGAGCAGAGCCTCATATGTCAGTGCACTGCAAGATGACATATTAAAAAATCCAAAATGAGGCTTTTTCCTAATATCACAGCAGCATTTTGGTCTAAGTTAGTATCAAAGATCTCTGCCATTATTCCTAGCTGTCTACGAGATTTCTACATGTAAGAAACATGTTACTTAGTAGTAAGCATTTCAGTAGGACACTGACTGAGAACCTCTTTTATTTTAGCTAAATGTTTTTGGAGCTTGATGGTAAATGATATGCATGAGCCATGTTGACTGTCATCTTCCACTTTTAATTTGACTGTCAGAAATAGAAGTAAGTTGCTAATGTTTCATTCCAATTTCAGCACCGTGAGCCTGTTGCATAAGCTGCCTGCTAAAAGCTGTTCCAGATGGAATGACAGTATTTTGTAGGACCCCAAAGATACAGCTATAAAGATGAATACGTGTCAACAGCATTGACAGCATGACCTTTTTTCCTTTTTTTTTTTGTCAGTGGTTCTTGTTTCCACCCTATAGTTTTCCCCCCCGTTCCTTATAAGATAGGCCATAAAGGAAAAAAGGAAGAGTTTCAAGTCCCTCAGCCATCGTCCTGCAATCACATATACCTGAGTGCACAAGGCAGGGGACAAATGAGCAAGGTTTATAAACAGTAAGGTATGTTCAAAGTTACAGCCAAGGCCCAAAATTTATTTTAAAGAGGAAACAAAACCCAGTTTCCTACAAACAAGCTCCAGAATGATGGAGAGCTTTGATGATTTTCATTAGAGATACTTTCTCTCATGAATAGTCAGTAAAATACCGGTACTCCTCTCATTAGAAACAGGCTTTAGAAAACAACTTGTTAACAATGAATAACAACTTCTACTGATTGTACCATTTTCACTGATAATTTATATACTATATTAACATCAAAGAGCATTCATTATTAGCTCTTATTAAAATAAATCACAAAAGGTCTACTTATCTTTCTCAAATAAAAATATGTAAATTACACCCACCGCTCATCTTAAACAATACAGGTAAAACAAAACACTTTTTCTGACATGTAGGCTGTTCAAGGAACATAAAGAGCACTTTTCCACACACATAGACACACACGTACTTCTTTGCACCCTCAAAAGAGGAAATTACCACAGGGCACTTCTGTCCTTTTTCAGATGAACAATTCAGTATTCTGAAGTACTACAAACATTTAATTTACATTTCTTAGTTTTTCCTCTACAATATAATTTCTTTTTGTCAGAGTGCCACAGCACACAGTACAAGGAAGAGAAAAAAAAAAAGCCGTGCAGGGTTGAAAGGCAACAGAAAGAATGGAGAAGGAATGGCTTTTGTTATTTCGACAGCCCTCAGCTCGCTCCAGAGTTGGATTTATAATAGGTTCTTTAAGAGCAGCAGTTTTCCATGGTGTAAGAGTGCCACACAGCTCTGGTTCCTGCAGTGCCTCACACCAACAACTTCAAAACTAACTCGCTGCAGATGTCCCTATGATCATCTAATCAGACATCAAAAGCAATACACTGACAAGCTGCTGCGCTGATTAGGAGTGTTCTATATGTGCTGCACAGTGCAAACACACACATAGTAGTTGCTTTAAAAATGGATTCACCCACATCAGAATTCCCTTTTAAAAAACTCAAACTGTTTGGAACTCCCCAGCTGAATGACAGAAAATCCTTTTAAAGCTTCCCAGATCTTCTGCTCAGTTCCACAGTGCAGTATTTCAAGAGCAAGAGTTAAATTATTAATAGGGAAACCTTTATCAGAAAAAAAAAATATATGCCTTCCAGAATTTAAAAACGTTGCTATTCTGAATGACAGCCTGAGACCACACCACATCAGGGAGCAGTCTTGCCTTTACCCTACAACACACATGGTAATATCTAAGATGTATTTCCATATCTACTTTGATGTCTAATTATTATATGTCAACAAGCACGGATTTAAAGCATTACAAGTGCACCATCCTTCCAGCACTGCTAGTTCCTGAAAAATTACTGTGTTTCTCCCAATATCTCATTTCCTTCTCAGAGCCCACCTCCTGCAATATTTAAAGAGGGCTTTTAAGAAAGACGGGGACAGACTTTTCAGTGGGGCCTTTTGTGATAGGGCAATTGGTAATGGTTTCAAAACAAAAGAGGGCAGACTTAGACAAGATACAAGGAAGAAGTTTTTTACACTGTAGATGGTGAAACACTGGCTGCCCAGAGTGGTGGGAGATGTCCCATCCCTGGAAACATTCAAGGTCAGGCTAGACAGGGAAAATTTAGGTTAGATGGGAAGAAGAAATTCTTTACTGTGCGGGTGGTGAGACACTGGAACAGACTGCCCAGAGACGTTGTGGATGCCCCATCCCTGGAGATGTTCAAGGTTGAATGAGGCTCTGAGAAACCTAATCTAATGGAAAGTGTCCCTGATTACGGCAGGAGGGCTGAAAATAGATGCCCCTCGAAGGTCCCTTCCAAACCAAACTGTTCTATGATTCTATCTCCTATCTATGGGACAATTTCAAATTGAAATTCTAACACATGCAGAAAGTAAAATGCCCAACCTAGTCCAGTGAACGTACTGGACAAAAGTTCTATCTTCTAGAATGAAGGCAATACAATCCTTATGGCAGTGCAGCCTTTTAACTCAAGTTTTTGCAGAAGCCTGCCCAATCAACCCAAGCTATAAACTCTACAGAATTATTCCACCACTGTGTCAAAACATGCCCTTTTGAATAGCATGATTAGATTAACTAATATGTCTGCTTTTTTCTTAAAATAAAATACCCAAACACTTTGAAAGTACTACTCATAACCTTTATCTCATAGCCAAACTCTGCAGCATACCTTTATGCTTACATATGTATATAATACTGTCAGAAAAGGAACAAATCATAGAGCTGCATCCTTATCCATGTGGACATTATGCTAATTCACAGACTCTTAATCAGGAAGGCTAATACACCACAAGCACAATTAACAGCCAGAAGAACTAAGAGGAGGTTTTGACCCTTTTTAACATGGGCTTGAAACATAAAAATGTTCTGATTATATATGAACCTTATTCAAAATTGCAAATTACATGTCCACAATGCATAAAATACAGTCAATTTCAAGTCACGTCTAGGCAAAAATTGAAATTGTATTGAGCCACTGGAGTAGCTCTTCAATTGATCCAGCATCTCATTGTATCTTTAAATATGGATAAATACAATTTAATCAGCCAGTCTCATTGATTAACTCCAAGATAACCTAAGTATTTATTCAGAAAACATTCAGGTATAAAAGAAAGTCATGCAGAACACAGCATACCCATAATAATCAGCAAGTTAACAAGAGGAGGAGAAACTTTAGTGCCACCATAATTAATGCAAAATTGCCATCATCTCAAATAGGATCACAATCCTCCATCTCAAACTCATGATCAAGTCTTACAATAGTAGGTCTGTCTGTCCCTGGGCAAAAAGAAAGACAAGTAGAAGTCACAGCTCCAGAAACAAAAGTTCAGGTGTTTTACTTCTACATTAGCAATTACTACCTGGATGAACTGGACTGAGCAGAAGCAGCAAAATGTATTCTATTCCCTAAAAACTTCAAAAAACCAGGGTTCTGTGATTCTAACTAGCCAGCTAAACAGCTGCCTTCATAAAATAAAAAATTCACTAACAAATACTTTTTCTTCAATAACAAATTCAGATGTTTGTTATCCCTGTTTTCCCCTGATTACAGTCTCTAAATTTTTCAGTGGCAGCTATCACAATAAGGAAAGAGAGGTTTGGATGAAAAAAGAAACTCAAATTTTGTACCATCTGTTAAATGACTTCCAGTCTGAGAGAACAGATGCTGGACTTCACTATCAGTTTTTGATTGATCTAGAAGTATTTTGTTAATTGGGGCTAAGACTACAGCTAAGAGAGAATAAGTGTCAGGGAAAATATGAAAGAATAGACCAAATTCTTCTCAAACTACCTGGTCACTCAGAAAAGGGTTTGTTATTTTAGCAATCATTATATGGCATTTAAAAAAAATAACCTTTCTTTGAATAAACAGGACAGCATCTGAAAAACAGGATGCAAAAAACCATTTATGCTTAATGCCATAAATACTGTGAACAACACAAATGGTTCACCAGGTTCAACCAGTTCACCTGAATGGGATAGCAATGTTCTTCTCTTGTATTACTGCATGTTTGCTCTTTCATTTCCTGCATTACTTATCTCACACCTAAACTGCACTTTCCTAGAGGCAAATCAGTGCTGTCTTCAGAAAACCACATGGCAGTCACCTCTCAAAAATCTGATCAGCTCCTGGTGTATCAGTACACACTGTACAACAGCACACCGTCCGACTACAGGTATTTCTACGCAGAACTGAACTGCCGGTTCCACGTGTGCCAAACACCAAAGCACCACAAGTGCCAGAACAGTTAAGTTAATTATGAAAGTCAGTTTCAATTACAAAATAATTGCTAAGATAATTGTGGCATAAATACAGAGACTTAATTTTCACTACATGCACTGAAAAATGTTTCATCTACCAACAGCTCTGGGTTTTCTAACTTGCATGTGACCGCAAGGAAGCGGTTTAATGTGAAAAAACCACTGTTCTGTGACAAAGGAAATGCAGTAGTAATTTTAAATTTCCAGCAGCAATGTACAGAACAAATGAATTTTCTCTAAATACTGCTTTAACACTTGCGTGAAAGAGCATAGCTATATTCAAAACGCAGGGTTCAGTAGTTTGTGCCATGTTTTTTCATTTGTCAGATATTGATTTTTCTGTATGTTTTAAAACAATCTGTAGCTAATATAACCTATGTTATTTAAGCTTTCTGTGCTTCCCAGAACATTATGCCAAAGCATATTTCAGTATGATTGACGATCAGAGTTTTAGAAATGGTACTGTTGCAAAAATAAGAGCTGATATAATGTATTTTGCTGTAACTGATTTTCACTTCAAAAAAACCACAAACCCCAAAAAACTTTCAACCTTCTGGGCCTTTCCCCCCAGCCCTTACATGATATGTAAAAAAGAAAAAAAGTTATTTTCCACCCCTGCTACGTGTCCAGCTGTGACTGTCACCCCATAGCTGACAGAGGGATGCTCTGTATTTTAGGCATAGAGAATTCCTTCAGGCCTAGAGGATTCTTGTGTACTGCTGCAAGTCAGTGAAGCATGGTGAGCTTTTAACCTCCAAGTATTACTGCAATTCTCATGTAATGGCATAAAATGCACTTGTCACCGCTAAAATGATACTAAAAAAACCAACTCAACAAAACACTATCTCTCTCTCTTCGATGGTCAAATATAAAGCATTCAAAACATGTCCTGGAATGAAACAGATTTCACCTATTTTTCCACTTTTTTTCCATTTTCATGGTTATGAAATACCACAGCATCCCATACTGAAATACTACATATATTTCTCAACTTTGTAAAGCGTGTACGATCTGCATTGTTAACCAAGTATTCTTTGTACTTTCATTTATCAGACTAAGTCAGTATTTCATTAATATGTAAATGCTTGCAGTAAACATCATGAAAAACCTCTCAGCTCAAACAAATCTGACAAATGATGCAGGACTTTGACAAAGTTCAGCCCCCTTTAACATCATAATGTACTGGAGAGTCACTAGGACTATTAAAATTGCACCACTTAGTGAATAACACAAGCCATTGTAAAAGAAAGTGCATGCAAAAAATTTAGATGCATGTGCATTTGGCCATGCAAAGAGAAAGAATGAACAGCCAACTAAATCCTGTGTTGGCCTTCAGAATCACAATGTTAGACTGAGACCCACATAACATCATTAATGTGCAAGTCAACTGACTTTGTATTTACTGCGTTTATTCACATGAACTTAACTGGAAATGTTGTCTTACATACACCTTCAGCTGAAAGGGCGCCACCTCCAGCGTGTATCCCTGAACCCCAGTTCTCTCCTCCTACTCCCTAATGCACCAATACAGCCATTTGTGGCACCCTGCTATAAACTAGTTGTGATCTGTGCTGCAATATCCCCCTTGCACCAAATGAAGAGACTGGGGGGTTCTGAGTCTTTTTGTTTTGAAACAAAACAGTTGCTTTGCACAGCTGGGCACAGGGAGTGAACTACAACTCCGTATAGAGAAGTTAAAGGGGAAAAGGCATAAATTTCACAAGCAAATGAAAGCAGCACCATTATTTAGGCCAGCATTCATGTGGGCTTAAGTAGAGCAGTAGACTCACCAGAGCTTTCCAGGCAAACACCAAAAAATAGCTCTATTCTGCCTGATACACTTGTGTCTCAGCTGTCATTCAGAGGCTCTAAAGAATTTTCTTTTTATAAGTAATGTAGGAACACCTTTTCCACACACAAACAGAAAGCTTTACATCTTAAAACTACAAAGTGAAACATGTGGCCCCAATGTGACCAAAACAGCATCACTTTTAGAAGATTGAAGACAGCCTGCAAAAAATGATTAAGAGTTACCACCTCCTCACTAATTATGGCTTTGCAATAATATTTAGTAGTAACTATAGTGAAATAAACAAGTTTGTCCTCAAAAGAGAAGAGTCAGGTGTTAAGACAGGAAAGTGAGATGAAGAAAAGCCTGGGTATCAAAGATGACAGAAATGCCATGAGAAAAAGGATGCAAGAACAAAGATGCAACAGCAAACTGGACAATATGATCCTGAACAAACAAAAAATTCCTAAAAGTTCAATTCATATTCCAGGGCCTTATGTCCCCATTCAGCTTTATGTAAATCTCTTTAGAGACTAGCAGAATCACTGCTAATTGACTGTAACATGTGAAATAATTATTTTTTCCAGAGGAAATTACCTCCTTTACAGAAAACAGGTATGATGCATTTTGTTATTGATCCAAATACAGCTTATAAAACTACTATATACCAACAGGTAAGAAAAGCTTTTAGGTCTTAAGAAAAAGGTGATTTACATGACACCTACTGCCACGACATGCTTGAGACTGTGGTCACTGGGATGAGAAGCACTTGGGAAATCAGCAGGTGCGCCCAAAGCTGGATCACTGCTCCTTCGCACTAGAAGTGGCGTTCCTACGAGACAAAATAAAATGCAATGGTTCAAGGATGCTAAATAAGCACAAGGGAAAGCTTCATGTGGTTTAAATAAGAGATGTGTGCAGCACTTAAATATAAGCTTGTCTGTGGTAATATCCACCTGTTAAATGGCTATATTTGATAGGGTTGTGCCACTTAGTATTTACTAAGCTAGAGAAACGATAACACTTTTAAGCGCTGTTATACAGACTTGCTAAGTTAGGTAAAAACTGCTGACGAACAGGATAAAAAGGCACCTTCTCAGAGAAGTTCATGAGTAGTTGTACCATCAAGTTCTGCCAGGGAAGTCATATGGTTGGTCTAAGGAATAACTGTGAACACAGGAAGAACTAGCTACTGTTGTTAGTCCTTACAACTGGTAGTGGTTACTCAACCAGAACATGGACTAAAGACTTTCACTCCCCAGTAAGGACAGCTCTCATTGTGCTATTCTGCACTAATCCACCGAATTGGGATGTCACAATCTCTTCAACTCTTCCTTGGTTTCTCCTGGTGTATGTCCAAAGGCTCTAATGAGCAACTGCTTGTCTTCCACATACCAATTACACAAGCCCACACTTAACCTGTATAGAAGGTCACTTTGGCTATGGCATGACCATACACACAGTCATAAATTCTATTTCCATAAGCACACAAGATGCAATAGTCCATCATCACCACTACACCTCTGTGCTGCCCCAGCCTGAGCCGTATAAATGACAGATCAGGCACAAGAGGCAGCTGAAGGATAACTCCTCACAATAACTTCATTTAGTATCTAACACACCTTGGGCTGGCTCTGCAGAAATGGCCTAAATACAGATATAAAGAGGGGGAAGAAATTCCATTCACAGCAGATCTGTCTCCCACTACCGGCTGCCAGGACTGCCAGGGAACAGACACGGGCAGTTGCAGTGGTTTGAGAAAAGTTATAGACTAAACAGCTTCCACTTGCAGGCATCTTCAGTTAGACTCACCAACTATTCAGGTCTACTGCTGTGCTTTCTGGGAATAACCTCGAAGACCAGTCAGCAGCTTCTAGCAGCACAGCCATCCAGTTAACAGAGTACACTACAGAACACCCTTTGCAAAACTTACGGGTGGGCCGACAGGGAAAACATCTTTAGGAATATGAGAAAGGAATTTTTCTCATTATCCAAAATAATCCAAATATCCAAAAAATCACTTTTTTTTCCCCCTCCAAGCCTTTCCAAAGTAATTAATTTATAGGCAAAACCAAAAAAAAAAAAAAATTATAGAACATTAATCTAAGACAGTAATTCTTCAAATGTTTCAAGTGAGTGAAATTAAGATTATAGCTGTCAGTTATAATACTAATTATAGTGGCTGGGGCTGATGACAGCCATAATTACTAGATCTATAAAAGGAGTTTGAACATGCAACAGTTTCCTCATTAGATGCTAACAAAGCTGGAGTGACTCTACCACATTCACTTTCAGCACATCTTTGTCATTACAGTTGGAATAAATATCAGCACCTGATGCCGAGGAACAACCAGAGAATCCAATGACCTTACCCTTCCTCATAGTGAGCAACAGTTTTTATATGCAGGTAATCCCTTCTGTGCTTACTTCTGCACAAAATCAGTAAGAAAAGCAAAAGTAAGGCTTAAATTTGTGTCCTAGTATTGAGGGAATGCTTAAAAATCAGAAGGTGAATATTGTTTTTTGTGCCAAGTGATTACCATCTTTGCATCAAGAGCTATGTGTCTTTTTACAAGGAGGTTTTGCACAAAGGGTTTGATCAAACTTATTAATTTTGTGTGATTTTCCAAATGTGTCAGTATGTCAAAATGAATCAAATCTTTCCTTTTAAATATTCCTGTTCTTCACATGAAGCTTAAGAGAAATTTGTTTCCTCTCTAGGCACACTTGATGAGGAGGTATATAAAAGGTAAACTCAAGAAGTATTGGATTTTTAAGTCACTCTGTTCTTTAAGATAAATGCTTATTCGTTAAAATAAATTTTTCTATATATGACCCAACTATTTCTGGTGGCCTGTATCCAGTTTTTAGTTTCTCCTCAATACAACAGTTTGAAAACAGATGCTGAGACATTTTTGTGTGATTCAATATAATTTAGTAGCCAACTCCTTTTGACATAAACATGAAAAGTACAGAGAAATGCTCTTGCTAAACCACCTGAAAACCCTCTGCATTGGTGCTTTTATTTGTTCAACTTACACAACTCAATGACCATACTGTTCCTTACACTCTTCAAGGCCACCATTCCAGCCCCTTTCCTCATTTCTGTCCTCCTTTTTCCACAATGATAAATCCACAGTAACTCACAGAGGGTACAAAAAATTCCCCACAGTCAACTGAAGAGGCCAAAGATGGAAGGGAGGGGGGCAAGTGACCTCATCCAAAAAAAAAAAAAAAAAAAAATCACTTATATCAAGCTCCCTCCTCCCCCCAAAGCCAATACTTTGAAATTAGATTTCGCCTTTTTCCTAAGCTGTCTTCTACAACCAACTCCTCCTTTCTTTCCCATTCCTCTGGCTGAGAGAAGGATGAAGGACCTATCACCGTGACTGCTGGGAGACAGGACCCCCATGTGCTCCAGGGCCTCCCAGCAGCCCCAGCAGGTGGAAGAAGATGTCTCCTCTCACGCCACTTCAGCACTTCTCTCCGCTCTCTGTGTTGACTGTTGCAAGATGCTGATTTTACCACATTCTCCATCCTCAGTCCTGAGATCTCCTTTTACTTGCTTTCTGTCACTGTTTTCCAGAGAAACTGAATCTTCAATTTTCAATTTACAGCTGTCTAAACTTTGAAGCCAAAGTCTGCAGGAGCAGCAGGATTATAAAGAATACTGTCTTCCAGTTTGGGAAGATGGCCCTGCAGCTATTTGCTCTCTTTTTATTCTTGCAAGTTTTTGCTTGTTGCCATGAGACTATGAAATTTATGGTGCTCATCTGGAATGCTTCCCTACTTGCACAAAAACAACTGGATTTTTTGGCTATTGTCTATAATGCTTTCTCTTTTCTCCCAATATGCTGCAAATTTTAGGGTCCTACACATCATTTTCTTCTTGAAAAGAAAATCAGAGTCTATTTTCTTCATGTTTTTTTTTAAAATGTATTTACAGACATCTAGCAAGTTCTCGTACAGAAATATCACACTTCGTAACATCTCTGTGAACAACTCAGCTGTAGTCTTTAGCTAAAATTATACAAAACAATCCGTCTGGCCTTTATTGTTTTACATGCACACACCACCAAAACACAAACCCAACCTTTTATTAGACAATAACAAATTGAACCAAGGTAGTCTCTGGTAGGAGAAAACACATATCAAACAGGAAGATCAGGTTACAGATTTGAGAAGTGGTACTTTCCTCCTTGGCAGGGAGAGTCCCTTACCTTTCAGGAGACAGCAACTCTCAGCAGCTCCCTGAGCTGACTCACTCTCCTCCATCTCCCCTCATCTCCTCTGCGGCTCAGGCTGCTCCCTGCCATAAGAATAGCATTCCAGCCTGCACTTCTCCCACGGGCTCCTTTCTTTTTCCAGCCTTTCCCTGCGTCCTCTGTACTGCATACTCAGGTCTCTTGAATGCAAGCATGCTCCCTTGCACTCCAGAGAGAAACCTTTCCAAATCCCACTGCCCAGGACTCAGCCTGACTCGGGAGCTGAACCACATCCATTATACAGACATACCTTGAATTTGTTCATCACCATCTTCCTTAGATGTGAATAAAATGTAAAGAAAACCCATCACCAACACTATTTATTACAGACATGCTATAGACAGTTATACACATTTTCTTAAGAGATTCTGTCATACATTTTCTTCTGTCAGGAAACAGAATGTTGCCTTTTTCCTCACTTCTTTCCTTTTGTCATGATGTGTTTCCATGTTATTCTGCTCACGCTTTGCACTTGTGCTGAACATTTACAACAACCAGTGTAAGCTCAAAGACAAAATTCATCTTCCTCGGAATGATGAGACACAGAGAAACTCCTTCCTGCATACCAAGTTGATCATAGAAACACTTTTTTTTTTACAAACACTACTATTTTGCCCAGAGCTGCACTTTGTATTTTTAACTTAGGAACTCAGTTTAAAAAAATTGTCATCCTCATTTTGCAGCATTGCATCATGAGTTTACAGACAAAAAAATTCAAACACATGTCCAAGACTAAAATTTTTCTCATGGTGGTAGCTTTTTACCTCAATCACTTCAGGGTGTGCTTCCCCTTCTTTCAAAATTTGCACCATGTACCTTTTATTATGGTATCACAGCACCTTCTAAGCACACGTGGATGTGTCAGCCTTATTCACAATACATACTCTTTGACAAAGCTGATGACATAAAGTCCTGCAGTTTTCCTTACTTAAAGTAAACTCTATCACTTAGTTTCAACTGCAGATCCACCTTTTCCTTTTGCCAGCATCACCCTCAAAAATTAGTATCTACACAGATTCATGGTTAACAGTATATTTTCCCTGAACTCTTATGTTTTGGAAATATTTTTTTTTTAACTGCAAATATGGTTGAAACAAGCATATGGTAGAAACCACACTTAGATTTAAATTGGTTGCATTAGGAAAAAAATAAAAAACAGAAGTTCTGCAATTTGTACACAATTAAAACTGAAAACTTGCATCAACACAATGGCAAAAGAAACATCTCCATACCAAATGTAATCCTATTGTCTTAGTTTGTTTTGTTTTTTAAATTTCCCTTAAAAAGCAGTACCCAGGCATTAACATACCTTACACAGGAGTGTGCTCTGCCTCACTTGAGCCCTTAGGCAGTTCAAAAATCATCATGATGTTAGGAGGAGCCTGACTAACCAGAAGTGAAGGGTTTCAGAACATTGTGCAACCGCAGGTAAACAATGCAAGGTCTGGAGTTTGGGATCTGAACATGGTCAGGGGAACTTTGGAGCTCCAGCTGTCCCTGCCGAGGTCCCCCTAAGCTATACAGGGTTTGCAGGCTCTGAGTTCTGGCATCAAATTTAAGGCCTAAATTTAGACAGCTGAGTACTGCTCAGGGTGACCAATATGACCAAAAAAAAAGATTATTCCTATCCTTCCTTAATTTTGCTCATTTGCTCTAAAGTCTCTTAGCTCAGGAAAGCACAGTTTACCCCCAGCCTGAAATTCTTTTATTCCTTGAGATTTAGGATGTAGGCTGCTGTTACTGGGACAAATACAGAAAAATGCTGAAAACAACAAGCCTTTATCACCCAGGAGTGTTTTTGGTAGGCTGAGCTATCTATAATGCAGTCAAGTTACACACTGAAAATCAATTTTAGCATTGCTTTGGATGCAAACACTCTCCAATGATTTTAGGTGGGCTGACAAACCAAGCAACACAGGAAGCACAAGCAGATGTGTATTGGTATTATATTACATCAGTGACATTTAACATATTAGGAGGTTGGTTTATTTGTTTTTCCAGGTAATAGGGAAGAACTGTTTGGGAGGAGAACAAAAGACACACTTGGACAGAATACCATAAGTGGGTAGAAGAGATCTCCAGAAAATCACCTACACAGTTAAAGTCATAATTTTAAATTCTGCTCCTGAATATAAAAACGCTGACTTTGATGGGAAAGGAGCTATCCATCAAGTGTGTATCAACCTGTCAGCTGCTGAAGGCCATACCAATGACAATCACCCTGCTGCCTGCTTCCAAATTACACCTGCCTGGGCAGACAAACAAATTATTTTCTTACCTGCAGATGCCTCCAAATACTTTCTCATAGCTCCTTTTGAGCAAATCGTAACAACATTTCAAGTCAGAGTTGAAACAAAACACCAGAAATACTATATGCATACACATGCAAATGTGAAATTGCACTTCAGCATAGACCTTTCTTGGCTGGAAGAGCTCTGAACAGATACCAAATGAACAACCACCATGTAAACCAAGAAGTAAAAATTACTTTTAAACTGGTTCTGTTATGAAACAGGTCAGGCAGGCACTGGAGACAAAATTACAAGCAAGATATTAATTTATATTTAAATACATAGAGGATAATTAATTTATGCCTATTTTTCTTCTTTTTATCAGAGAATTTTCAGGTTAACAGGCATACAGACAGTTCTTCCACTCAGTGCGCTTTTTGAGACCACTAAGCCATCAATGTAAGTAAATTTGGTCACCTTCAGCTTTATTGCTTAACATCACTTGAGGCACCATGTAATGGTTCTGCCATGTACTTCAGAGGTAGCTGACACGAGCTTGTATGTTCTACCTTGGGATAGGACTGTACAGCTTCTTTTATTTCTTAAATATGTAATGCTCCGACAATGTGACTTCTATGTTTAAAGCCAACTCAAATTGCTCGTAATAGCACCTATCAATACAAATTCAAATCTAAAGCTATCTGTTCTTCCCACAGTGCACACCGCACTTTTCAAATTCCCATGGATACAAGATTAGACTAATGAACTAGGATGATGTAACAGTTAAGACAATTGACTTAAATCTACAAACAGATAAAAATCCATTTCCAACAAGGACTGTCTTTTACATATCAACCCAGTGTAGAAAAAAGTACTTCCCTATCACTCTAAATGAGGTGTAATTTTTCTTATAAATGAAAATTAAAGCAATGACCTACAAGTAAAACTCAGTAATGGCTTTAAACAGGTATTCTTTTGGGGTAGTGTTCTTCAGTGCCAGGTATCTCAAAATAATTACTTTCTCTGGTTGGATGTGCTATAACATATTAAGTCAGATTGCAGACATGAAGTCAAGAACTGTTCTCACAGTTTTTATGACCAGAATGAAATTTCTTTGGTCTGGTTGTTGTCAGAAACAGGGTCTAATGAAAAAACTATGGAATGTTTACAGCTTTTGCAGTTTCAAAGACAGACGTGCAAGAATCACCTACATACATTATTTCAGTAATAAAGTTTATCTAGATCCCATTTTCAGGATCAAAATCCACGTTCCCATGATAAGAAGTTAACCGCTTTTCCTCTTAAGGCACTAAGACATGTATTCATCTACAGAATATGTACAAATAATGTCAATAATTTCCCCCCATTTCAAAATTCTTCTCAGAAAAGTTTCCATCTGAAGGACAGGACTTGAGTTTGGATCTTAACCAGATATTCTCTTTGTGCACTTAAGGACACAACACATGCCAGATATGAGCAACTTCATGATCTTCTCTATCAACACAGTGCCCCTATTTTCAGCTCCTCCTCAGACAGATGGGGAGCACGTAGACTTACTGGAGTCCTGGGAGGACCAGGACTCTGCTCCAAAGGGTCCTGGCTACAGCTACATGGGAGAGACTGAGCAGAGGGGAAGGAGCTGCAGCAGAATCCTCCAGGCATAAGGATCAAACAGCTCACAACAGGGAGTTGTGATTTTTTTCCCCCCAACTCAAGCTCAAGCAAAGTGTGCAACTCCTTCCCTTGCTGGGCAGGCTGATCGGAGTTCTGTGAGAATACACTGGTTATTACAAAAAACAAGCAGCACTTTCCACTATGGGCCAAGACTTCTCTTACTCTTATACAAGTGAAGCATCTTTGTGAGTCACACAACTATTTTGCATCAACTGACTTATGTACATCCTCCAATTCACAGCTTCAGACACAAGATTAAAAGTTACAGCCACTTCAAATGTTTTGGGTTTTAATTATTATTTGGAGGGAAAAAATTGTCTTACATTAGAATTTCCTTACGCATGGGCACGCACACACACACAAACAGACACAGCAAGAATTATTAAACAGACTGGGTTTTTTAAGCACATATTACCTGTAGTTACTGAATTCAAATACATCATTTTAGGGTAATATATCCTATAAGATTTTAAAACTAATAGATCTCAGACTCTCGCACCTCATTTTTATTCACAGATTGAAAGGTGAAAATAAGTATTTCTTCTATTTCAATTCCCAGTCCATTTCTCAACTTCAAATGAAATACTTAATGAACTGTACTAGTTGAATAAACTGACACAAAGAAAATATTCTGTGCACCTGCAAAAGAGGCCACGCTGCCAAAAGCTAGTTTAGCACTTCAGCTAACATCAGTTACAGGTGCTTATGCAGTCACTTTTCCACGGTTCAATGATTTAATTTTCTTTAAAACTTTGGCAGCTAAACTGTACAGCTTGAATATCACTTTGGCAGCATTTTATTGCTAGTTGTAGACTAGCAACAAAATTTTTTTTAATATTTTAATGGTATTTTAAAGGACAATCACAAATTACAGCGTTTGTATATTTTTGTAATATTTAAATACTACCCGTGTTTTATATATACAATTTCAATTAAGAACCTTTTCTGGTTTTCCTTTCCTTAATAAAAGATATCTTACTGTTGTTATCTTCTATATTGGTCCTGGTAAACTAGTTTTAGTCTCAAATTTCAAACTTCCTCCTGATGATTTTAAAGGACATTTAGATAAAATAGTGAAACCTCCTGATCTTGAAACTTTCTGTAAGGTTTCAAGGAATAAAAACATAAGAACTAGTGGATCCACCTCACCCAACAGTGCTAGCAAAGACTCAGGGAGAAAGGATAACAGTGTTGTATCCTACCAGCTTGCAAAAAACAACATTTGAAATATTTCCAAATCCGTGTGTCATCTGGACATATTTCCAGACATTGGTGAGCACCTCCTGTGAATTTGTCTCATCCCATTATAATTCATTGATTTTTGGCATGTTACATTGAATTACACAGTTTAGTTGAATGCTCCAGGAAAAATCAGTTTAGGGCTGTTTTGCTTTGTAATCTGTCAAACAATAGTTTTGCTTGATACTCTAGTTTTTACATGGTGAGGAAATTCAATAGTCATTCCCTATTGATCTGTCTTAATACTCAAAATGGTAAGATGACTATTTCTACAGGAAAGTTAAAAAAGGACTCAATCACAGAGGGTTACCTCTTCCTTTTTGTGGGAGGGTTAAGAAGAAATTATCAAAATACTCTGCAGCACTTATCTTTCCTGATACTGCATCCTTTTTTTCTTCATGTCTAGAGTAAACAGACCTCACTCTAACGAAGTAACAATTTAAGAAGAAAGAAAAACATAAATCAACAGCCAGGAGGTCTATGGGAAAATCGTGCAACATATTGGTAGGGAGGTGCATCTTTTTACAACTGTGTTCAGGTGTAGTAAGTAAATACCACAACTCCACATTTTAATTGGCTGATATTCTAGATATCTGTTGTGAGAAACAATCATAACCTGAAGTGGCACTTAAAAGAAGAGGGACAAAAAATGAACAGTTAACTAAGGCTCTTGAAAGGGTAAATTCAATAAAAAGTAATGAGAAAGAACTACATGGCAATGGGCAAACTGATTGAATGACTCAACAATTATTTGCAACTTCTTTAATGATGACTTTCAGTAAGATGGTTCATCTGTATATGGGAACATGTTCATATAGAAGACAACAATTAACAATCATTAGTGAATAAGCCACGTAGAGAAAAAGCATTAAAACTGTATTATTTTGGTTTCTTAAGGAAAAAAAGGTGATCTACTTCCTCAAGACCTTTAGCTGAAGTCATATTTCTTTTAACGTGAACAATTTCAAACTATCAATCAGCCAGGCTTCGCAGGCTCATCTGCCCCCTGAAATAGACACTTTGCCTCAGAGCCAACACACCACAGAGTCCTGTAGGGCATTATAAACAGGCACACTCTCCTGTCTTCCCCAGCACCAGAGTGTACTGACAGAGGTGGCACTGCAGCTTTCCAGTGTGATATTGTACTCCAGCCTTTCAAAGCCTCCAGCTGCAAATATTTAGCTTACCAAGTGTGTTGGTCTGTTCCTTTTTAAGAGCTCTACCTCTGAAACTAGCTGTGCATCAGAACGATATACAAACGCTCACAGAAACAGCAACATCACAGAATTAGTAAATAGACAAAAATCTGAGGAAGAACACTGCCATCAAATAAAGTGTGTCAAAAAGCACTGCTGACTTTCGTAATAGAATTTATTCCATCATTTTGAAGTCCCATCCATTACCTCCCCCAAAACCTTCCCTGAGGCAATAAAAGGCTGCAAATTAACATCTCAGCTAGAAAGCTACTGCAGAAAAGTCTCTAACTTGTGATGGAAAAATATTTTTCTCCCTACTTAACATATTTTCATGGGGATACCCCTCTTACTCCAAAGTAAGGCATATTAAAGCAAGTGCAAAGGGAATAGAGACAGGGGGAATAATTGATGAGAAATAATCTTTGGGGGAATCAGAGACACAAGGGCTATTAAAAAGAAAAGGGATTCTTTGATAACCAACTCTGCATATAAATCTATTACCTATATTAGTATTAAATTTCTGGGTGCAGTGAAAGGAAGGAAAGACTGGCTTGTTTTGTAAACAGGCAGCCCAAAGACAGAAATACATGGAAATGTTATATGTATCTTTACAGAAAGCATTACTGTACTCTTTTGCTGCAATACAAAGATAAAGCAAAGCTCATTTCCATGAATCAAGGACAACTAAGACCAAGCTTAAGTCATGAGGTCAAAATGAGTCAAGCTTTCACTGTGACTGAAATGAAAAGTTATCTTCAAACCTTTAGCTTGCATGAGAACAGAAACCATTTGATTTAGAAATGCAAGCAGACTTGAATTGATCATCACAATTCTTTTAAAGCAGATTACACTGAATGCTGCAGAGGAGAAAAATCTATCAAGTACAGTGTCATCCTCACAACACCTGTGGCAAACAGCACAGGGCAATGTTGGATATCATTACTATGAGAGCAGCCTTCCAGGGCAGTGAAAGAGAATAGTTATATTTCCTTGAGGAAATAAGCAGTAGTCCCTCAAAACACAGAAGGCAGCATGTGCTTCTATAATGCCTTTCTTTTGAAACTCACCAATTTGAAAAGGTTAGTTTTTCTGGAATCATGCAGGAGAGAACTGTTATATGCATGTAGTACACTCCCATGTACCGACAAACTTCAGAATGCTCAGCCAATAAACTGACATTGCAAGATCAAGATGAAAAGAATAGCTTTCATGTAAGAAAAAGTGTCTGTCCTACTTACTCTGACACAGCATGTGTGCTGTGTACAAGGCATTAGTAACATCTTGTTTATCAAATTAATAGTTTCACATCGTATGTTTTCATAAATCTTAAAAAACACAACCACGTGGTTTCCTCTATATTTAAAAATACAGTCTGTATATCCAGAGTATCTCAACACCAACTTGAAAAAGAAAGGACTAATCAAATACATGCTGTTTAAAATGCCCCCAAGCCTACTTACAATGCTTCCACTTCAAAGAGGATGAGAAAGAGAAGAAATTCTTTCTGAGCTCTGAAGTTTCACAGAAATGGACAACATCCATACCCTGGAGGCAACAATTTAAGCCCTATCAGACCTATCAAGGGAGAAACTGCCAAAAAACTCCTGGAAGAAACCTTCCCTTCAAGTCCCTTGGACTTCAAACTAAGACACTGCCAGTTGAAGCACCACTGTTGACTGACTTAGCCACCCAAACACAAAGGGTCATTCCAAGTAAGTGTTTTAAACAATCCCATAAAGGACAGTTTAAGCCAGAGCAAGCCCAAACCCACAGGAATACATTAAGCTAACTGAGTATATTCTCTACCACTCTCTAAGAGTGGACAGTTAAAAGATAAGAAGGCATGGCCAGAACAGCAACAACTGCATCAAAATGGAAAATCAAAACTTTCTGGGCTAGTACTCTCGTCATCCTGTACTAACCAGACCTTCTGAGGGTTGAAGGATTCCCAGCAAACAGTTTTCAGGAAACAAATGCCCACGGCAGAGACACTAAGTAAGGTGTCCAGAACCAAGAACTGACTGCTCAAAAGCACAAGTGCCTCAGTGTAGCTTGAACTCCAACTACCATTGCCATGTAAGCTTATTTTAGGAGAGAGACCACAATCAGCTATTCCAACCACTATTTATACCGAAGTCTTCCGCTTGTCTAGAATAATGATCAGATGGGAATAGGGGTACATATAAAGGAAGAAAATCTTCTCAGAGATTTGCTATAAAACCAAGGCATTCAAAATTTGAAATACCAGAGTAAGACCTTCCAATGGGAAAAACAGGACACTTGCCCTACTTACTAGTGAAAGCTTCCAAAGGGAGGAGCTAAACTCCTGTCACTTACAAGAGAATGTTTTTAAACTCTCAGTAAATGTTATAAGCAATTACTTCTTTATCTAACCTAAACTATAAATGAGCACTAGCAAAGGCATAAATTCATTAAGAACCTAATTTTATTGTAATAGTCAGCAAAGTAACCTAATTATATCTGCTTCCTTGTATGCAGAAAGCTTCAGGATTCTTTAAACCAATTCCCACAGAAATGGAAAAAGAATAAATAAAACAACAAAAAAAAATGACAGAGATACCTACATATACCTCACTTTTCCCCCTACCTTAGCATTCAGAAGCAACAAGGATCACTGAATACTGCCTTTTTCCAGGCAAAATCCTGACTACTAAACACCAAGGAGACAAGCAAGAAAAAAGCAACTAAGTTCGTGTGCACTCAACCATCATCTACCCAATGAAGCCAATGAAACACTGAGCCAGTCACGAAGGCATTCCCAGCTCCGAGTGACTTGTCTATAAGACAGATCCTCTGTAAATAAATTAGTGCTCTCCTTCCTGCCCATATGGACGGAAAAGGAAAAAACAAATTGACATAATGAAAATAACTCCCCCTTTCCTGTTCCAGGACCTGCCACGTGGGGAAAACCTCTAGCAAACAACAGCAAAGTATTAGGTGCAAAAGGAAAACTGAAGGGCCATTGGCACGCTTACGGGTGCACAGAAAATGACAAGATGGTTTATGAGGGCCATAAACCCTTTCACTGGGGTGCAGGTTACCTTACATTCACATGGGCTGAAGTCATACTACAAAGTATTCGGCATACTGTGATTTCACTGTTCACTGCAAGGTTTTGTCTTTGAACAGTTTCATAACTAAGAAACATGGCAAAAAAATGGCAATGAAGAACCCCAACAGTATTTGGGGTTAAAGATGTTGAAGTTTACCTCCATTCAATTTTTTTTAATGTAAATCATCTTTTTCAGCATTTAGTTGCCTGTTATCATTCTTTAGAAACTGTTGTCATGGCCACACCGTTAGTGTACTCTGGGAAATTCTGCTCACAAGAAACAGCAATACAAGACTAGCTCTGCTGCCAACTTAGCAACTGTGTCTCAGTGTTCTCATCCACAGAAATATCAAAATCAGTAGATCAATTTCTTTACTGTTTCAAACAGCTGCCTGGACATGCTAAACAGCTGTGTGAGTCTCTAAATTTTGTAATATATATTAACAGGTGATTTATTACCCTTTGTATTGTAGTATGAAACGTTTTCTTTACCCAGTCACATATTCTGTCAAATTGGGATTTTTATTTACAGCAGAACTGTATTTATGTCATTGTCAACTGAAACGTGTACACCAAGATTTTCAATATTAAAAGACACTGTCAGCAACAGCACCTGATAATCAAGCTCTGTGGGGGGAGCAGGGAGGCACTCAAATATGTTTGCACCTCACATTATGTTAGGGACATAGTGGAGACAGTGTTCATGAACAGTAGAAGTCTCAAGATTTTTTCTTAAATTAAATATAAGAACACAAAGTTTCACCTGTTTGAGAACAGAGTTAGCTTTAAAAGCAGAGAAGTGTTCATTTTAGGGAAAACAAAACAAATGGCTGAATAATTCCCTGAACTGCTTTAGGGAGATATATGCCATGCATTGAGACAGTAATTTGATAATAAGTAAAATAAACTTTTTTTCTGCCAGTATATGGAAGCAATGTAAAATACAAGGTTATTTCAGCTTTTGAATCAAACACAATATTGCTTTTAATCTGGCTCACTTTGCAACTTATAGGTGATAAAGGGAGAAATTAAGGGTAGCCAACTACACCATAGAAAATCCATGATTTCAGACAGTCAAGCTGATCAGTATTGTTGAGTATCAACCAGGGGAAAAAAAAAAAAAAAAACCAAAACACCAAACCACCCCCCCCAACAAATAAGTAACAATATAATCTCTATCTAGCCACTAAAGGCTTTAACTTAACCAGAGCAAATAGACAATTCATAAAAAATAAACAAGTTTCAAGGCAGTATCTCAAGTGCCTTTTCTAAAACTAGTGCAAATTCCCTCATGCCTGTCAACAGTGTTTAGTTTCATGTGCTTATTAAGCATCAGGCACTACGTATTCTCCAAGCAGAGCACTAACCGAACACTGTTTCTACATAAAACTCTGGATCTGGTTTCACTAACTACAAAACATCCAACAGAATTTAACAGGCAAAATTGCTCCACAATCTGACAAATCCTATAGCAATGGATTCCCTGCATTGCTTACCTAAAGGCATTCTGGAAAAATACTCCGAAAGGTAAGCACATGACAGTTCTTGAAGCACAGCTCTACCATGGAAAGCAACACTTACTTACTACATATATATTCAATCACATCCTTGCTCCCAAAATAACAACAGCTTTATAAATTAATATTATTTATTTCTGCTAGCAAGTGGGAGTCAATTCAGTAATTAGACAGGAAGCCAGACTACTGTGGTTCATGCATCAATTATATCGATGCAACCAAATTGTCCTTCTATTTCTTCATTTACTTTTCAATTTGCCTCTAACAGAAATAGGGACATAATTTAAGGTCCAGGGACTTGTACACAAAAGTTACAGGCAAAAATTAAGTTCAAAGAACTGTAAACCATGATGTAAAACCCAGAAGAGAAAACATTACATGTCCCAGTACAAACTGAGTTTGGGACTAACAGGTAGTAAATCTTACATTTACCTTGTAAAATAAACCAATCTGAAACAAAACTGATGAGACAAACACATTACATTTATGTCCTCCTCTTTTTAGGAAGCAAGCACCCATTTTAACTTCAAATAAATGTTAGTATCGCACTGAAAACAAAATAGAACCCTAATTGCTCTTCTCATGTTATAGTTTGCTGCTCTATAGTAGAAGGATTTTATAAATGCTATGAAATTGCCTATGTGGAGCTTACTGGTGAGCTCAAGAGCTTGAGCACTTAACTGCTTTACATAAAACTGTGTGAGGCTGAAGTACTCTCCTCTCCAACCCTCCACTTACGTTCAACAGTATGTGGAGAACAATCTCTACTTTCTGAAACATGCTAAAATGTGATAACACTGTGCTACTTAAAAATACACAATAAATGAAGTGGCAAACTTCTCAACCATCAAATCTAGAGCTACAAACTTTTCCATACCTCATGCTTACCAAAACCCTAGCCAAATACACACAAGTTATGTCAATAATGTCTTGTCTCAAGATTTTTACTAATGAGAAATTCCTGTGTGTCATCAAATATAGAAAAACATTCTTCTATTCTAGAACATAGAAAAAACCAGATGCGATCCATTAACACAGAAATTTTACTCTAAAAATTCTCATACAGCTTAAATTTTAGGATTTTGTAGATCAGGCACAAAAATTAGCTCAGTATTCTGTTAAAAGTTAAGCTACACAGCCTCATCCAGTGAGCTTCAGGAAAAATTTTGTTCTAGCTAGCTTCTTTTATTAATTAGCCTCTTCCTTTAAAAATGTAATTAAAAACAGACAAGTGGACATTCCATTTCTGAAGTTGTAACCAGACTATTCCATGAGAGCAGCACAACTAGAGATAGTACTTCTATCCTTACCCCACCTGCTTACACCCCGAGATTTTATTGCACACTGTTTGGAGGCTGCCTGGAGTGCTCAGGAATACGAGGTGAGCTGGGAGATGGGCTCTGGTGGAATGTAGAGACGGCTCTCCTGAGCATTATTCATCTGCTTAACGCTGTTTCACATGCAAACTGTAAGAGCACTCACCTTCAGTCTGGTTTTGAGAGCTTCTGTATCTAGTGCTTGGGTGACAGCTTAGCCTACTTTCAATCCAAGAAAGTATTTCAAACTGCTTTGTGTTCAACATACAAGACTCCAGCTTTTTATAATTGGAAACCAGTGTTTGAACTCCTGGCCTTCCAGGCACACTTAAACAACACAGGGGACCAGAGCTGTAACAGTTCATGTAGTACTCTCTGAGGTAAGAGGGAATTAAGCAGAAGCCTTTCTTAATGACAGTCTGCTCACTTGAAAGTGAGAAAGGCAAACAGACCCAGCTGTACAACTTCTTCAAAGGCAAAGAACTGAACTGTTTGCCACCAGCATCTCCTCCTTTCCACCTCCCACCCCCAAAACAGGGCTCTAGCTCAAGTAATCAGTAAAAGTATTTGCACACAGCAGTTTTCCACTCACTGAACCCAGGTTCATCAACAAAAATGCTGGGTTTTTTTTTTCAGTGACTTGGTTATTTGAAAATCCATTGCACAGGTTTCATCTCGTGCACTCTTACAATATTATAATGAAGGATTGTCAGCAACCTACCCAGTCAAAGAAGGGAAAAATTAAAGAGACCTCAGCTGTATGGATGGGCAGAACATACAGCAGGATACAAGGCTCAGGTGCAAAATTGCCATTCTCAGCTGCAGTCCACATGGTTCAATAGCCCAACTTTCATCATTACGGAATCACAGAATATGCTGAGTTGGAAGGGACCCACAAGGATCATCAAGTCCAGCTCCTGAGCCTGCACAGAATCATCCCCCAGAGTCACACCATGTGCCTGGAGTATTGTCCAAACACTTCTTGGACTCTGGCAGGCTTGGTGCTGTGACCACACTGCCTTGGGGAGTTTGTTCAGTGCCCAACGACCCTCTGGGGGAAGAACCTTTTTCTAATATCCAACCTAAACCTTCTCTGACACAACTTCAGGCCATTCCCTCCGCTCCTGTCACAGGTCACCAGAGAGAAGAGATCAGTGCCTGCTCCTCCTCTTCCCCTCAAGAGGAAGTTGTACCTGCAGTGAGGTCTCCCCTCAGTCTCCTCCTCTCTGGGTCAAAAGACCAAGTAATCTCAGACACTCCCCATATGGCTTCCCGTGAAGGCCCTTCACTGAATTGTCTTCACTGAATTGCAAGGGAGACAATGGGATGCTAAAAAACCCCACAACTTTTAAATACATAAAATCAGACTACAAACATCCACAGAAAAAAAAAAAGAAAAAAAAAAAGGAAAAAAATCTAAGATATACATACCCAGTTTTAGGGCAGAAGGAGTCACTTCAATCTCACCAATGGGCTGAAAGGCTGCCAGCTGAGTCGCCACCTCTGTCTCAAAAGAGTCTGGGCTGTTTCTGTCTGTCAAATTGCCATTGGTGCCATCAGTCTTATGGTGAGTTTCTTGTTCGTCATAAACAGCAATCAGCTATCAAAAAAAAAAGATAATAATACAGTTTGTATATTTAAAGTATTCCCAGTCTTCACTCTTTAAAAAAAAAAAAATCAAACTTATCCTTTTTTAGTACAAAAATAATGAAGTTATTTCAAAACAGCTAACAACAAACATACAGATTCCAAAAAGCGTGCACTTTTATGCTTAGACTTCAATATAACTTAAGTATATACTTCAGCACTGCCCTGTGCTGACATGCATTTCTCAGAGTTAGCATGCTACCATTAGTGAGCATTTTACATTATTCCAAAACACTTGCAGATGAACATGCTTAAAAACGTAGAACAGCATTTAATTCTTGGGGGTAGAGGGTGTTATTATTCTAAAAAAATTTCGTGCTACTGACTGACAGGCTGCACAAAGGTAGCACAACCACAGAAGCTGTATGAAGAGAGCAGATGCACATTTTATTTATAAGAACATAATAATTACATTCCAAGGACAAGATACACCCAGCACAATGACAGAGTGTGAAGTCTGTCTAGTTGTCCAACCTGTCCCTCTGTAAGGATGAGTTTCTTGGTCCAGCTATGCACACATACAGCTGCACTTCTCTACCCACCACGCATCTATCACTTCCTCCCATTCTCTCCTGCAAGCTTACACCAGGTACACTGTTTCTGAAAACTGTCCCTCAGTCACTGACTCTTCCACCACTTCAGAAACACAGGAAGGTCAAGAGTAAGCAATGACAGACTGCAAAGTCTGATGTCCAAGCTCACACTAATGTGGACGTGAAAATGATAAAAATCACCAGAATCACTACTTTCTGCCTCGGCTAACCTGGCCTTTCATAAGGATCTTCCTTTTGGTTCCTACTGATACAAAGTGATCAGACAATGTGTACGCAGCTTCATCAAGAAAGGACATACATGTGGCTGGGTGGATATTGTGTTACAATCCCAGGAAAACAGTTAAGTGTGTAACAGCTCTGGGAAAACAAAACAAAACTTATTAATTTCCTATGAATCTAAACAAAGTAGAAGACATGCTGTTCTCAACCAACAGGACACTTGGCACCCCAGAGCCCTCTCCAAAACCAGAGCAGCTAACAGCAACATTCTTCCTATGCCATCACCAGATATGACATAGTTCTTGCGCCTAATAATCACTGTACATGATATTTTCATCCTAAGGTGCTCATTTATTTTACTTTTTCTGAACTCCTTCAGATTATTCTAATATTTTCCCCTGCTAATCACAAAAAATGCCACAACACCAAAAAACTGGTTAGGCAGTGTCAAGATATATACAGAAACAAGTTTAAAGGATTGATTTACTACTTTTTATCTCTGTGTTATTTTAAGGTATGCATACACACGCTTTCTATAAAAATATTAGTAAATCAAATCTCCTCTGACACTTCTAAGAAGTGTCAACAATTATAGCCTATGAAAAACAGTATACTGAAACACACAGACAAACGTTTAAATAAACTCATTTGCCCAAGGGAAGAAATGAATGTATGAGAGGGAAAAGAAAAGAAAAGATAAATCCTGAAGTGCTTCTAAGGAAGAAACTGACATTTTCAGGTCTTCCACTCATTTATAATTTCGTTGCTAGAAATGTGTCAGCTCATATTTACCAATGCACATTTCAGAGACACACAAAACCCCTTAAATAATTACGTAGAAAACTTGCTCTCTTCTTCCATATGGAGCCTGTTTCCTTTCCATGGCCATACAACTAGCTTCTACAACATACAATTTGATTTTTATTTGTCCAAAACATACAGGAAAGATTAATTCCAGTAACAAGGACAACTCTCTTTGTGCCTTATTCCTGCATAACAGGGTAACTACCGAAGTGTTCCCTCTGCATTCATCATCACCAGGCCATCATTATGCCCCACAACTACATACAGCCAAAAAGCCTAACTTAGATCCAGACACCAACACACAACAGTGATTTTCTTCAGTACCAAGAAAAAAGAAGAAAAACCTACCCTATGATGTCTTTTATTTGTTTCTGAAATGACTATTCATGCTATTATGGAAGTCCATCCTGATTCAGTAAGTTCCACAACCACTGTCCAAACTGCTTACTCTGCCTCACTTCTGCTGTAGAAATTTGATTTCTAAGAAAGAGGCTGTTATCAACAAAGAGGAAACTGGAGACTGTGTAGGACCCTGGCACTGAAAGCACTTTAGGTCATAGCAGGATACGGAGTTCACTTCAGCATTCACAATGTAAAACAGAATAAATGGAGCTCAGCTGTGATTTGATGGGAACAAACAACTGAATTCCTCAACTAAAACCGAGTTTCCCCTGGGTTTCACACCCTAGCATATTAAATGCTGCATTACATTGGAATACTCTATGCTTATTGCCCCATTGCAAAGATGGAAAGGAGTAACTGGTTAAAAAATTAAAAAAAAAAAAAATCAGACAAAGTGATGGAAGGCACCAGCAAGAACTGTTAAATGGAACCATGCAAGCACTACCTCAGCCTCAGAAGCCCCCAAAACATGTAGCAGTAAAAATCAGAAAGGCAAACCAGGAGAAACTGATGCTATAAGCACCCTATTTCTACGCACTTTCTGGGAGTATTTTCCACGGGTCACAGGCAGAGACCAGAGCAGCAGTGTGGCCCCGCACTGCCCCTCCCGCAGGCTCGCCTACCATGTGACACTACTGCATACTGCAGTTCCTAAGCACTGTACCTTTCCGTAGTCCCCCTTAGTTCGAATGAATCCTCAGCAAAAGTGATAATATAAAATGATTTTGACAGGCAAGGCAGGTCTCGGGCTCCTGACAGCTGTAAGACACGGCAGCTTACCCACCGGCCAGCCCCAAGAGGCCGACTGCATCGTGGCCACACCGCAGCCATTTCCCTGGATCCCTGCATGGCTGCTCCTCACTTTGGTGCATCCCACCACCTTCCCCAGGGCTCGTGGTCACATCCCCACTGCTCCTTTCGAAAGGCCCCTAAGGAAGAGCAGGGATCATGGGCGGGCGCTGCCCCTGAGGGCTGAGGGAGTCCCGAGGGCTGAGGGAGCCCACAGGGCTGAGGGAGTCCCGAGGGCTGAGGGAGCCCACAGGGCTGAGGGAGTCCCGAGGGAGCCCACAGGGCTGAGGGAGTCCCGAGGGAGCCCACAGGGCTGAGGGAGTCCCGAGGGAGCCCACAGGGCTGAGGGAGTCTCTCGTTTGAAGCCCCGCCCTGCACGGGACTGAGGGCATTAGTGGGCACCCACCCGACCTTCGGAGGGCCCAGGTTAAAATAAAGTTTCAATTACAGCAATAATATCCTCTTGTCAGAGAGGTCCCTGGAGCACCTGCCCTAGTGTTGGGTGACACTGCCCAAGAGCTAACAGGCTACAAGTCAAACACCTGCCTTGACACCTGGTCACAAACTGGGTTCAGGCAAACTGACAGGCAGAAATCACACTGCCCAAAAGAGGATAAAATGACCAGGTCTTCTCCTGCCTAATTACATGGCAGGATTGTAAGTGGTTTGATGATTGTGGCAGCTCTGCAGCTTAAAGTACTGTCACATTCACCGATCAAGAAGGTTCAGTGGATGCAGACCCACCAGCTCCTTGTCCCCCTGCAGCAGAGCCACGACAAGACGACACCTCTGCCACTGCTCCCCTTCCCAACTGTACGCACACCAGCGATCCATTTCCACATTCCAAGCTGGAGCAGGGAGGGCACACGTGCAAGCCAACATCCGCAATACAGCTGGCAAAGGCCAGGAAGAAGAGTCCATCTGAGCTAGACCACATAGGCCTGACACCTGCCTGACAGCGGGGAAGGCTCTTACTGCTGTCATTCTGTGAGCGACTCCTGTGAGAAGCTGCAGTTCCCTAGTCTACCAGGCACTATTTTGACAGATTAGAAAACCCAAAGAAAATGTATTTTTTCACAGTATGGAACACACCAGTAATTAAGTAACATGATCCAGAGTTTTTTGCAGTGTGGAAAGGAGACGCTACAGTACTGCATGTGGAGGTAGCAAAGGTGCAATGCCTTTCTTCTCCAATGAAATAAACAGCCATTTGTTTTCTAAAATGTTTATTTGGGAGATAACTCCTCAGGACTGCAATTGCAGGAACATCTTATCAGTAGCAAATCTAACATAAATACATTGCTTATCAATCAAAGCATTATAAATATCTGCTTCAGCCTTTCAAAGAGAATGAATACAATTAAGGTTATGCAAATCAACTACTCAAAAATAAATGTCATAATTGACTTGTCACTTCCAGTATGGAAAATTCTTTAATTGGAACAGACTGCCAAACTCTTCTGAATGAAAAGAATTTCAGGATGCATTAGGAAACCCCCACAAACATATCATGAAAACAGCAATACTAGTTTATTCTTTACCAGTTCAATATTTACAAACACTGAGAGTTCAGTAGGTCAGCTGATTTTTTTGTGGGTTTTTTTGTTGGTTTTTTTTTTTTTTTTTTTAACACACCAAAATACTACTGTAGATATTTGTAAACTGTGTAAGTTATGCAGTTTTGCACACTTGCTTTAGTCTGGCATCTCCTTTTTTAGAGCTTATTAAAAGAACATGAATATTGTGAAGGACACGTATGTATTTCTGTATAGGTGAAATGGTTCTACCTCAGTACTACTGCAATCTCTATTAACATCCCACCAGTTACCTAGAAAATCAAAATCAATAAGTTATCAAAATTTAGCACTTGTCTGTCATTTTTGATTACTAAACTCTTCCCTACCAACGCTGACGTAATCACAACACGAGGCAGCAATAATAAACACTTCTACTTTATTAGCATTTTTGTTGTTTATAAGTGGCATCTTATTACAAGGCACTGTAGTACAGCCAAATTCAAACTTTGCACGGTGCCACAGCTCTTTCAATAGTTTAATGATATTTCAATTGCAGAGCTTGCAGAAAAGTAAAACAAGATTATGTAAAATGTCTACATTCCCAAACACAGAGAGCAAGACACGCATTCCATTAAGATCAACCCTCATAAACAAAAAAGTGGGTAAATACTAATAGCAGACAATGATGTTACTGACTGAAAGGGACTGAGCATGAGGCAGCAGTGTGTTTTATCCTGGGGAACTACTGCATTTACTGTACTAAAAAAAAAAAAAACACACACACACAAATATATATATATTTCAATCTTTCATTTCAAAAATCCCCATGAGAAAAAGGGTTCCCTTACCCCTGCTCCCATGTGGAATGTTACGTTTTCCAGGGGCCTCTCAGTCCTTCCAAAACTCACTGCACACACCCTGCACACCCAAGGTGCAGCAGCCTTGCTGTCACTCTGCCTGCAGCAGCTGCAGAACGTGTTGGAGCGCAGGGCTCGCAGGCGAACACACTTCTGTGTGCTCAGACAGGCACCATTCACACTAGAAGCAGCAAAAAGAAGTCCTTCCAAAATCAGAATGAAGCAGTTTTGTTTTAGTGCTTGCTAATTAAGTTCAATTAGACATGAACAACTTCATGGAGTTTCTGAATTTCAAAGAAAAATATCCTCACCTTTGAACATTACAGACCTTGCTTTAAGGCACTTGTTTGCTAAGCTAAAACCAGCTGATTTTACATTGCCCTCTACACCATCTTAAAAGAAAAAAAAAAAGTTTCATAATTATTTCTCTTCAAACTACACTTCTGACAACTAGATTACTGTTAATAAGGTTAAAACCTGTATATTTTACTAGCTTTTCTGTACTGAATTAGAAAATAGACACCACTATTTCTTTTCTGACCCCAAACACCAGGCATATACACAAAGTACTAAGGAAGAAATGGCAAAATAAAAGCTTGTTTGCAATTGAATTAATCAGCTTTCAATTACTGTTAGGATAAAATCACTAAGAGAAGTTCTCAGTCATAGGATACCATCAGTGCATGATTGAAAAGATGCAATTTTCCACAGCTAAAATTATATAGTCAGAAACAAAAAGGAATCAAATGCTTGACTTGTATTAAATTTTTCATTAGGTTGGACAGAAATTTTCTCTCAAGTCTTTTTCACGTTCACTTTTATCTACATTCTTCTCTCACTTACGGACAACTGAAAGTAGTAAAATTGTGAGTTTCTTCCAGACATATTTGTTTCCTGTTCAGATAATCCCTATCCATGACTTCAAATGCTTACTTAGGAAACAAGGCTGTTTATTTTAACCATATCTTTACTTCTGATGGCTAGTGCTCCTGATTCCTGTGGGAGTGATTATTAGTTGCTTATGAAATAATGGAGCTAAAAAATTCTCCCTTTTGGGGGTTCATTAGTAAAGACTTTTCACAGAAGGCACCTGCATTTTAAACGAAGAGCTATCAGGAGGGGTGAATGAAAAGCTTGGTGACTATTTCATTGAACTGCATGACATAAGGAAAAAGGTTCAAGCTACAGCATAAACTGATGTTCACCACAGTATCACATTACCTCATTCTCTGGTCGCTCAATCTGGGGTCTATAGGACTAATCTTGTACTTATCCCTACACACACATGCCCAAGAGGCAGAAGGACACACAGTGTTTCTATATGTGGCACACTGATATCAGAGTACAGCAATGCTCAAAATAACATTTTAAAAAAAATTTATAACATCAAAACTTCACTTTTCCTCAGGTGCTTGCACATGCAAACAACCAGACACAGATGGAAAAGGGCTGCAGTCGACAGTAGCCTACATATGACTAATGCAAAAAAGGAAAAGGGATCAAGGGACGCTTTCTTGGTTTTTTCCCCCCTCCTTTCTTTCAGCAACTTTCCCTTTCCAGTTATATGTTTGGCAGGGACAGTTCTTCACTCCAGCCATCTAAGACACTCAAGCACAAGCACCAACACAAGGCAAGGGCAAGGTTATCTCTTAGCCTGCAGCTTGCACCAGGCCATCTTAAGTTCAAAATCTGGCATCTACTTTGAGGCTGCTGTGGCCCAACTTTCCTCTTTCCCCAACCACCAGTACTACAATACCCACCCACGGTGAGGCAGTTCAGGGAGCTAAACCAGGAAGAAAAGCAGCTCTCCATCTCCAGCTGCTTCAGCTCTGTGAACCACACAAAGCAAATTTCTGTCAACACATCACTGAGTTAACATTTTCTTAGACTACCACTGTCTGTAATCTTGCAGTAGTGATGGATCTCTGTCTCCTTTAACAAAGCTGGGCCAATGTCTGTGCCTCCACTCCCACGACAGAGCACTGTGCACGTGTGTCACCAAGCGTGAACACAACAGCAGGAACATTTCTGCAGTTCTTTCAAGGAGTTCACCTTCCTAACAGAAACTCTTCTACAGGCACAAGTGTTACTTTGAACTTATGCCCATGAGGGGACAAGTAGATTTTACATCAAGGCAAAGATGACTGAGAGTAAAAGGTACCATATGTTGAAACAAAAAAAGCTTCACAAAGCCACTGTGAAAGCTGCTTCAGAACTCCACAAACTAATTAATGTAAAATCAGATTTTATATATTACTTATGAAAAAATCCTGTTCAAATGGTTAAAAGATGAAAGACTGGTAACAGTGCAACATAGACAGAACTAAGGTAATTAGGGTACCTCAAAAATGGATGAAAGTGTTATTTAATTTTTCCATTTAAAACTTTCCTGGAGCTCTACAACCTTTCAGCATTCTTTCAAGGTATTCTTCTGGTATATACTGATAAATATTTGAAACGGTATTCTTACATAATAGCATGCCTTGGAATTCCTTTAACTTAAAATAAAGGCTGTCAAGGAAAAATACCAATATACACACCATATGGCAATCCTTCCTTCACACCTACATATGAAAACAAATTACAGATACATTACATGAAAGCTATGGTGATTAGCTCTTCTTGTTTACCTACATGCCAAAACGACATACACCAAAGTATCTTCCCAAAGACTGCCTGACACTTTTCCTACCCTTATTATTCACATTTTTTTTTTGGTACTGTCCAAAAGCAGCCAAGAAGAGAATCCTGCAGCACCCAATATAAACACTGGTAGCCTCTGCTCTCAAAAGTTTCCAAGGACACAAAGGAAATATTAAATAGGAAGAGATGCAGCATGCCTAGGAGACCAGACCCTGCTCAAGCCCCAGCTCTTCAAGGGGAATGGGAAAGGAGTTTTTGAAAGGTCATTAAAAAAAAAACAACTAAAAAAATAATAATAAAAAACCCCACACCAACAAAACAGCTACCTGATTGATGAGCCCTTCTATAATTCTTCTTCCTGTCCAACCTATTCCTCCGTGGGCACGCGTGACTGTACTTCAAACAATGCAGCTGATTGGGTACTTAACATTGATATTTGTGGCAAAGTTTGATGAGCCCTTCAAGCATGACTGAGATGTAATTTTTTAAGCCACTTAGTAACTACTTGAGAGCTGTTATGGAGATCCATAGTACAATACAGACATTCCTTGAGGGTTGACTCCGGGTAGCTTTCCTGGCAGATATAAATGCTAGTGCTAAAATGTCAAGGATTTATAATTATGATGGCGGATGCATAAAACACATAAAACAAGCCTTATTAGGGTTGATTGAAGTAAATATACCAAAGGACATTTCTTCTTTCTTCTGTAAAAGATTCATGTTCAGTGCTATTTGTAGCCTGTCACACTCATTATGTTTTCATGTGAAATAGCTTCTGAGTTTTGCTAGATAACAAATGCCCTTTGCTTTTTTTCTTCCTCTATCCAAGTGAAAAAAACAAATACAAGGAGGACTGCAAGCCTGATTATTTCCTTTCTGTTTAACTTAAAACTGAGTACTTTCACCTATATGGACTTCACAGAAGATGAGCTAATTTTGGAGAGTCCATTTAAAATGGCACTATAAAAATGTAGATAATTAATATGAAAGACTGCATTACTTACTAGAACTGTGCTTGTCTAATGCACTTATTGTAATCAGGCACTGAAAAGGAAAAATTGACTGTGCCATGAAATAAGACAGTCTATACTTAGAAATGAAAGTGACATCTTAGTTACTATATTGTGGGTAAGCAGCAATAGGTGTTCACTCTCATAACATGAATTATAGCAATTTCATAATACGAATTATCTTACCTTAGAATACTACTTCAATGCTAAATTAACAGCTTAGTTACACAGCATCACAAAACCCACCTGACAGAACAAGCATCCTTGTTGAACAGAGAACCCACATCACCACTGGATACTCCAAGCCACACGTGGTGAAGTGAGGCAGATGGGTGGAAAGCCAAATGAAGAGAACTCAAACTGCTCCCAGCTCCTACTGCAGCATAGGCATTCCCACTCCTACTTTTAGCAGGCACCTTGCCTGCCATTCACTTGTCCACACTTGTCCAGCATCGATCTCTTCTCCCCACCTTCTCACACCTTTCTAGATGCTTTCGAAGTCCTGGGAAAGCTGATGGATTGTAAAAGTACAGACTGTTGGGCAGTCCTGATTTAAGGCACAAATAAATGCTTAAGTGAACTGCTGCTGAGCATTTCATCACAGTAAGAAACTGTGCAGCTCTTGGACTCAGAGCTTCTTCATTGCTGGGGCATTTTAACAGGTTTTCTAAGGATCCCAAAGCAGAACATACAAGTATCAATCCAGCCACGTGTGAAATGGTAGTAGGCATGTGGCTTCACACTTGCTAGCACCCACAGCACCCTTGGTCTTCCTTTCCAGTAGCTTTCTTTCCCACTCCCCTCATACTCTGTGTATACTCTTCAGCACATCCACATGCACGCTTGCAAACTCTCCCAAAATTCCCACAAATTGTCTGATCATGAAGATGCCATTTAAGGTGGCTCAAACATTTCACAGCTTTGTATAAAACAGGCAGAAGCTGATTATGAAGCTTTTGAGCCTCCTTAGCTACAAATTCTTGAAGAAAACATTGCCCTTCAGTACACTGCCAGATGTACTTGCAGTACCAACAATTTTTACTTGTTCTTACTTTTCCCTTCTAGTGTCTCAGTTGCACATAATGAATACTAAATTTAGCGAAGCAGAGTCCTCCGAGGTAGGTTGCTAACCTTCGGATTACAGACACAAGCGAAAATCCTCAGAAATTTAAACCTAAGTAAACTGCAGTGAAAAGACATTATAGCATTTCAAGTAAGACCAGAGAGTATAATTGAAATTCTTAGGAATTTGCATGGCACTCTAGGCAATCATTTATGATGTTAAAAAACCAATTTGTATTAAGCACTTCAACCTTCATATGTTTTCCAGATTCCCGTCTAATCTAATAAGTAGGGCCTACAGAACAAGTTAGGTTGGAAGAGTCCTCTGGAAGTCACTGGTCCACTGTTTCACTCAAAGGAGGGCCATGCTGGCACTTGGCTCAAACTTTAAAGCTGGCTCAGGTTGCTCAGAGGCTGACCCAGTTATGTGCATCTCTAAGGATGTGGATTTTATCAGTGTCTGGGCATCTGTTCCAGTTCCTTGTAGTGCAATAAAAAAGTTTCTCATATCTTAATAGGATCTTCCTTATGACCCCTAATGCCCATTTACTCTTGTTTTCTCACTGTGGACTTTCAAGAAGGTAGGGTGTAGTCTCCTCTACACTCTCCCAGTAAGTAGTTGTAAACAGCAACAAGATCCCCTTTATCCTACAAAGGTCACTCACCTTTTCTCCCCAAGTCATGTGTTCAATGCCTGACCTGGTTGGTGACCCTGTGCTGAGCTTGCTCCAACTATGTCCATGTCTTTCTTGCATTGAAGGCGACACAGCTGTCCAGCTGTGGCCTCACAAGTGCCAAACAGACAAAATTGCTTTCTTTGGCTACTGTCTTGAGTGTGCATTTAGCCTTCCTAGATATAAAGCCAAGACAAACCCAGATCAACTTCTACCAAGTTTTATTTTCCCTCTCTCTCACTGATCTGACAGCATGCACCATGTGCATAAATAAGTTTTTGCTTTGGCCCCCATTACTCAGTGACAGCATAAGAATCAGCTGTTTATTCACATTTAAACAGCTATGATCTTTTTAGAGGACATTATAGGATGGGGCAATGAAACTTCAGAAGCATTAAAAAAAAGGCAGCACAAAAATACTTGAATTGTAAAACCCATCAGAAAGTGTAAAACCATCTGTACAGCATAGCACACACAACAACTTCCATTAGCACAGACAGGCTTGATAAATCTTGGGATGTTGCCACACGTCATGCAGTTCTCACACTGTGTTTCTGTCTGTGCAGAAAAACATTTCGGTATTTACAACTGCCAAGAGTCCAATTCCTACTGATGCCTCGCGTAGTGAGACTGCATTATTTGCCCTGTCTCTGACAGTTTATATGTCAGGCTCTGGAAAGGCAAAAGTAAGCTTACAAAACTGGTTGTCACCTTGATGAGGAAAGGTCTGTCCCTAATGATAAACTAATGCTATCAGTCTCTCCTAGTTCATTATTAATTCTGTCAATAAACAGCATTCCTAGGCAGTTTCTAGTGCATTATAACAAAGTATGCACAGCCCTTTGAAAAAAATATAAAATGACTACCTTTTGCCTTTCACGCAGTGACCTCATTTTCAGAAATCATGACCTTATATGCTTCAGCAGTAGAAGCCAGCTGACCTTGGCCTAGAGCAACCATGTTCCTAAAGAAAGTTCTTGAACATCCTTGTCCTTTTATGCATAACATTTGAGACCTAGGAACATGGGGGGAGAGAAGTTTAACAGAAACTCAACAGAAATGTTACCAAAATCCTCAGAATCTATTTAGTAATTGGCTAATCCACACGGCTTGATTCATCATACTCATTAAAAGAAGACTACAAAGTCAATCACTGTCACTCACAGAAGAACTGTGTTTTCTTTTTAAAGGCAAACCAGTTTAAGAACTCCACGACAACTATAAAGTTATGCTGCCCCATCCAAAATTGTCAAATACTCTGAAACTTCAGAAGCAGCATAGTGGTTCCAAACACTGCAGTTCCAGAAATATACATTCCAAAATGAACTACCAGAACAAGAGGACTAGAAAAAAAATTATTTTGGCTTGACATCGTAATGCACCATTAGTGTGAAAACAATAAAACTAGAAGTAACATTTCTAGAGACAGTCACAGCTCTGGCAACAACAAAAAACCCTTCAGTGACAATTACTCATTTCAGCAATCAGTTCACAACAGACATCCTACTGCTGCCTTGCTCATTATACTCCTTAAAAGAACGATCTACATATTATAAATTTTAGTCATTTTTTTACCCTAACATTAGCTGCCCACAGCATAATTTCATAGATAAGTTTCTTAATTCCTTAGTAAACAAATTAAATGTTGACACCGTATTCAAGATCCACACTAAAACTAAACACACTTTTGAGGTTTTCTGAGAGTTAGAATTCATATTTCAACTGTGAAAAGTGGCATTTGCAAAGCTGGCAGTAACAACGCATGTATACATGGATGTTATGCGTACCTTGGACATGAATGTGTTTACAAGCAGACAAGATCTCACATAGATACCCTTCTAATACCCATGCGTTGATACTTGTTATTCAAATATTAACACATCCTATTAAAACAGAATGCACAAGGAAAAAATAACCATAATTCGAAAAGTTACAATACTAATAGTGTTCTTGTCCTTCCACAACAATATAGGATCCAAAAAGTAAAACCAAAGTACATTTGCTGTGATTTTATAATTGCTCATTAGATGGATTTTGACACAAAACTCATTTCCAAGTCTGAATTTCAATACCCTATTAAGTACAGTGTTGAACGTGTACTTGATGCAAAGGTCCGTGTAACAGTTAGCTATAAAACTGGGGACTGCAAGTCTGACCTCTGAGCAGTGATCAAAATTATCTTAACATTTCTTAAGGAGAGTGCCTTCTGTAAGAAAAGCCTTGAAAGAAAAGGTAACTTTCCCGTTGCACTGAATACACTGCAAAACACTGAGCATTGTTTGGTACCTATGCTAATGAAACTAAAATTTTTTATTAAATAATACAGAACACTGAAGAATATATTTAACAAACATGTTGAGCTCAATTAACAGATTCCTATTACTCCAAAGTACTGTTTTAATGTGATCTGAAGCTTTCATTTTTGGGAAAAAATAATCTTCATTCTTAGGGCATAGTTTAATTTTGGTTACAGTAGTTTGAATATTCTGCAAAACAGTGATATGTCTTAGGAATAAATGACTTCAGACCATTCAGATCATTACTCAAATATCAAACGTGATTTTTCAGAGAGAAGCTTGTTCATCCATTTTCCACTCCTCATTACAAATTATAAGGGATCTATTCATAATGCAAAGCATTTCTATATAAAAAACCCTCAAAGTAAATGATGTACTCGACTATCAAAAGTAAACTAAACTACTCAATAAACAACACAATGGGAGAGGAGTAAAATACTTGCAGGTAATAGAAAATTCTCCTGAAATTTTTCATTGTCACGCATGTTCAAAATATTGAATATTACAGTCATCAAAACTGAAGGCACACGGCTAGTTCAGTATTTTAGCCTCCTCCAGATGAATGGTCATGGCTATTCCCTGACCTACCCATGGTGAGGTCTCACCAGACCCTGTAAAGGAGAATTCGTG
>JAYRBT010000181.1:25806358-25836943 GCA_036023395.1 Myiotriccus ornatus | reverse complement strand
GCTTTACCACTAGGACTTGAATGGATTCACAGTAGAATCGCATTTGCCTTCCTCACTGCCACATCACCCTGTCACCTGACATCATTCCAAGGGTCTGAAATACATGAATATTCGAGTTGGTAGAAAAAGTCAACAATGTTGATTCATCTCTTCATCTACTTTTTATGGAAGATTTTTTTTTAACATTTTTCTTCCGGCATGAGAAAAAAAAACGATCAATATCCTATTATGGGAGTGACATTCTTGCTCCTCTGAAGCAGCTCCTGCATGTGTACAGCTTTCTGCTCTTCTGTGGCTATGCCACACAGAGCACCCAATCCCCTCCAGGTGAACATCATTTTCATAATGGTGCGCTGCTCTTTGAGGCTTTCCAGGCTTTCGAGAACCCAAAGGGAAAAAGATTCCACAAAGCAAAATTCCAGACAAGTTAACAAATATATTCACTCTGCCTCAAATCCTTATCCTCCAGTCAAATTTTTTTATTTCCAAGTGAGAGTGTTTTTCCACAGTTAGCTGAAATCAAGTCTCAGGGGTTCCCATCCAGTATAAGTTAAATAGCTTTTTATTAGTAACTCAGCAAACACTTACACTGAAGAATTCAACGTTGGTCTTCAGGCAGGTCCCCAAAAACAACTTTACTCCTGATTTAAAGTTCTGGGTACCCAGACTGCTTGAAAAAAACCTAAAGCCAAATCAAAACGAAAAACCAACCAACCAAAAGAAACCCACGCACCCACAAGCCTACAAAAAAAGAAAAACCAAACCAAACCAACACAAGACACACACACTGTAGCAAAGAATGGGAGCCACAGCTGGCAAGCCCCAGGATGCCCACTATCCACTTTGACCCAAACTGGAGAGAGATGTTTAAGAGGGAAAAAAAATGCCACTCCTTTCTCGTTTCTCTCACAGTTCTTAATCTAGAAGTTTTATCTGGGCACCACACAGTCTGAGGCTGCAGGCTGGCGTCCAGAGGCCAGGCCCAGTTTGGTTGCTCTTACTGGGAGCTCCATGGTCTAACACCAACATCATGCCAGAAAGGCATTTCCATCTGCATCCCTCAGAAGATCCACGCCCAGAAGTGCACCCTCCACATCTACCCTGCACAGAGATCCAGGGATTTCAGAAAAGCTGAAGAACAGAAAACAACACAAGTTAATCTACTCTTCAGCGACATTACACAACAGAGAAAAATCTGCCAAGTGTCTGCTGCATGAGATACATACTCTGAACAGAAGTTCTAACCACTTCTGTGGTAAAAATTTATTTTTGCTCTTTGCTTTTTCCTATACATGCTCTTTAGGTTACCTGGGAATAACATACAGTTTTTAATCAAAATGAAATTTGCAGAGCTGTGCTTTCAAGTCTGCTCCATCCTCTTATCAGTAGTCTACTAATAACTACTTAGTCCTTGGCCATTCGACCTTCAGGGCTTCAGCACAGGGAAGAGAGGTAGGCTACTGCCTCGTCTGTAAGGTAATGCAAATTAGACTAAAAAAGGTGTCAGGATTCCACAGACAATTCCTGCCCTCCAGAGAAGTGCTCACAAGTAGCATGTTCGTGTGTGACATTTTAAGGAAACTCAGAGTACCAAAGAGGGGAAAGCCTAGAGTTCACCACACAGAGCTGGAGCGTCCTGAACAGACCAAGTGACAAGCTACCAACAGCCATAGATGCCAATTCTTTGCTAAGAGTATATTCTCATTTCAGTTTATCTAGGCAATCCAATCCAATAGGAAGTATATTCAAAATGAAAAATCATCTGAGCACTGAAAAACAGGGAAGCTCACTAGTCTTTCTTTCCTTCTCACAGCCTCTGAAAAACAACTAAACTCAAGAGCTGAGCACCATTAGCTCCAAGACCAGTGGGAACTGGACCTGGAACTCCTCCTGAAACTCCTCCTGGTCTCATCTTCTTTATCAGCTCCATAGTCTATCACTTTTGCATCGTCTGCAAAACACTTCTGTTCAATATATCAGTGTTAAATGCAAAACTCTTCCCAATACACATCCAGAACGTTTCCCATTTTTTCCTAACTAAAATTCATTTTAGTTCTCCGCAGCTCTAATTGAACTTCAATTACTAAAACTAGCTTGACACAAGCCATGAAGAAGAAATTAATAGTCTACTAAATAAGAACTGTCACTCAGCATTTCCTAAGCTAAATGTAAAAATTAAGACTGAATAAATGTATGCCAAGTATCATTGCATAAATATGCATATAATGCATTTTCCTCTTTAAAAAAAGCATTAAATTTTACGTAAAGACATTTAATTGCATATCAACATTTTAGTGACGATCAATCACTGAACATCAATGATTCTTTTAAATAAATGCAGAAATATATTTAAGTCAAATCCAATTACATTTTTGTTTACTTTTCAATCACTTAGACTTCAGGCAGTTCACTCTCTGGTTAGAAAACAGGATCTCAGGACATAACCCTACTGACTATTAAGGCATTTTTTCCTTCTGCAATCAACACAGTTGTTATCCTGACAGTGAAATCAACTGGTGACCCAAATTTCTCATCCAAAAATGCATCACTGAGGGTTTACCCACACTCAAATCTTTTAACAGATTTTTTTTATGTCATTAAAATACTCCAGTTCTATAAAAATGCAAATATAAAGGGGTAGAGAGAGCACACATAATACCATTAACATTCAAAGATTTCTTGGTTCCCCATTATCAGATATTAATTCTCACATTAACTGATGCTTTGTTTAAAAAAAAAAAAAGGAACAAATCCATTAGCAGCTGCATTAGAAGCGAACAAAGGAGGCAACAACTGCTGATGTGATTATGCACCTAACCCCTTCTGAAAGTTCCCCTATGCAAGAGCACCAAACACGGGCGCTGCTTCAACTTTCATTTCGTACCAGGGATGTAAGTACATGTTACTGAAAAACAACCTTGACAGGGTTTCCCCCCATACTGGTATTTTTAGCAAGCTTTGAATAACAATCACTCATTTTTAACAAGTCTCTCGGTGGTTTCCTTTATGGTCTTTTAAAGCCACAATATGGTACTTCTGGGGGGAAGAAGAAAAAAAAAAGCATTTTTTTCACAAAAGGAGCATGTTTCAGTTTCAACACAACTTGCATTCTCTCCTTGGATATCTGTGAGTACAAGATCCTCAAACCAGTACTATGTAAACAGAAGTCATGTAAACTCACAGCACATCTCTGCTGTGGCCATACTCCCACTCACACCTGCAGGAGTCTACCATTAGTTTTCCTCATCTTGGACATGTGTTGACCAACTTAGTTAGTCCATAAATCTCCCTGACACAAGGTCACCCAAAACATCAGTAAAAATGCCCTAAGATGTACTGCACATCCAACCAGAGCATAGTCTCACCAATATTCAGTAAGCTACTCAACTAGTATTTCCTCAGGCATTAAAGAACACAAGTTAAATCATCATACCACTAATGGCAGGTGATTTATCTGTATATTGTGGGTTCTTTCTTCCACATCATATGAGCATGAAGCCTACCAACTAGTTATAGCCCCTCTGAAAAGTCTGGCATTGCCACGATTCCCTCACAGATGTTCACATTACCAATTAATCATCACCACAGGGAGTCTCGGCACACAGGCTAAGGGTTGAATACACTCACTTCAATCTTGCTTTGGAAACCTTTCAATATTTTCCAAAACAAAAACAAAATATAAGTGAAAGAAACCAAAGAATCCACATCCACACTCAAATATATTATGCAGCACAATGAACTGCCCTATAGCTGTGAGGTAAAATGATTTTAAGGTACCACAAAACCCCAGTTCTAGCTCCACTATCATTATACAGATGCCTTTAACAAGGTAAACTAATCATTCATGAAACTTGAAGCATATACAAATACTGTTGAAGCATTCTGAAAAGGAACATGAAGTAAATACTTGCAGCTCTGCTAGTAAACAGGAATTATTTTGCATCATATTAGTTTATTTAAAAAAAAAGAAAATGCATTGAATTAATGTGGTACAAACAGTGTAGGACAATATTAAGCATTTCCCCCATGTTCTCAGTGGATGATCTATTAGGGTTATTAAACATTTTCTATTTCCATGAATAAAAAAAAAAATGCAGAACAGCCACATTCCAGTTCCTTAATTTTAAGTAAATCACCTAAATGCTTCATATCCAGAAAACTGCATTGGTTTTATTACGCTTATTTGTTGCTAAAAGCACACTTTATGTATGCACTAACAATGCAAGGTCCCAAAAATAATCAAGTACAAGAAGTGTACTGTGTGTACACGTGTGTGTATATGTATTTAACAAAAACTTGTGAAGTACAGCAGAATTATCATTCCTACTCCACCAACAGACAAAGGCACAATGAAGCTGATTTATCCAAGATAGAACAGGATATCTGTGACAAACCTGGAGTTAAGCCTACTTCTCTTAAGTCCCACGAAATCATCTTTTTTCCTCACTATCATTTTTTGTCAATAGCTCAAGTGCTTTATATAAATCTTGATATTAATTTTACATACCAAAGAACCAATGTGCTCTGTCAACTCACTTACCCATGACTGCCCACAAAACCAATGAACCATCTTGGAACTGAAGGTCCCTCTCCATGTGTTATCCAACAGGCCTCGACAGCCCTGCACAGGTCAATGTGAGCACCCCTACTGCAAAAAGCAGTAAGGAATTTTAACCTGTCCTTTTAGAAAAGGAAAGAATTTCAGCATCATGGTCCATGTTGCTCCAAGCACACATAAGCAGACACCACATAAATAGAAAGGTATTTGAAATTAGAATTCTTTATTCAGGGTTTCAGGTGAAACTTCAGTTTTCAAGAACCCTGAGCTCTCACAGAATACACAAAACTGCCTGTTGTAAGCAATAACATCATTAGAAACTCCCACCGTGTAATGACTTGCACTTTAATCACTTGCCAAAATGCTTTATTGGAAGCATAGATAGTCTGTCTGCAGAGACATGCAAATATTTTTAAGCAGAATCCATGTGCTCTCCATAAAGCATGTTCTCCAACTTTGGATTTCTTTGTGTGGGAACACAATTCCCATACCAAGAGATGGGAAGTTTAGAACTGCTGATTCACTCTGCTGAAGCTCTTACTTCTAACATCAGTATGTACTCTAAAATAAAGACACTCAGCCACCAAGCTCATATGCAGACAGTGCTGCTAGACAAAAAATCCCTAATTGTCTCTGTGGCTGACAAACACACACTAGTCTGAATGTTTTCCTAAACTATACATTTCTCAAAATTCATCCATTTTATGACAGATCAACACTACAGCCTTTCCCAAATCTCATATTTAAGCACACTCTTTCAAAGGGAGAATAAATTTCAACAGTCTATCAAACAGTTGGGTCTTTCACAAGCCATCATCACTGTTTCTATACAGTAGCAGAGGAGAAGACAGAAACATGCAGAAACCAAAGAAAATGCATAATTCAATGGGCCAGTACTAACTAGACCAAATTCTTGATATGCACTATAGGGACCTACAGTTTCACAGTCTTCTACAAACATGCACCTTTCTTTGCTGGAAGACAAGGATTTCAAAACAACAACAAAAAAGCATTTACAGGTAAGTGGAAAAAAAACCATATTAAGAAACATAATTTCAGTACAGTTAAGGCATTAGTGTGGCAAACATACCTTTGAAGGAGTTAGGAGATGAACACCTACAGCATGCTCCAGCTTTCAATAACAGACTACCAGATCTTACAGAAATTTTAAATATTCAGGACTTAGTTAATAGCAGCTTTGAAAACTGCAGAGATGTATGAATGAAAAAACACGAAGTTAAAACATTTCAAACTGAAAGAACTGAACACTCCCATTAAAAGTCAGCATATATGAAATATGTCCCCCAACTTAAACAAAACAAGCAAAAAAAATAACCCGGTGGGGTGGAGGGAAGAATAGAATGGGGGGTGGAGGGAAGAATAGAAGCAGTTTCTCATAGTTTGATCACAAAGAAGAAATTAAATTACAAGTGACACCGTTCTAATGAACCAGAACTGATTACAATCTTTTTTAATGAAAAGGTATGCAAAATCAACAAATAAAATGGATCAGAGCTTGGTAAAGATCACTAGTTTAGCCTCAATGTTATCTACTGCACATCTGCCACACCATATTATCTTACTACTCAAGCATCATTTTTGCATTTTAATGTAGTAGCTCCATCAGATTAATGCCCACGACATTTCAGCTGTGTTTCAAGTAAATAAGTGGACATACAGGAATATTATGCATGGCCTGTATCATTGACACTAAGCAAAGAAAATGTGATTAGCACCAAATTGCATCTGACAGGGGAATCAGAAAGCTGTCAAACACAATGACATGGACTCAGTATTTAGAAGGTAAAAGGGGGAATAAAGAAGCTGGCCAGTCTGGCATGGAGACAGCAATAAAACACAACAGCTATGATAAATTAATTCATTTACTTATGAAAAATTAGAGGCTTCCACATGCAGCTCTCATTTATAATCTTGTCAATCTGGCAGAGTAAATAGAAAGCCTATACAATGCACAGTGAGATGGAGGAGACAAAAAGAAAAAAAAGAGGGGGGAAAAAACCCCAGATTTTTGCATTTAATCTAAGAGAATAATGTCTTACGTTAAATCACACTGGATCAAGCCTTTGGTAGGAGTGACTAATGCAAGGATACATTATAGCAGGGGTTACTGTGTGTACTAGAGACACACGGTGTTTAAACAACAGGAAGGTTTGAGATCAAACACTAGTAGCCACATAAAACAAAATGAATATTTTGCATTTTTTACATGCAAGAGTGACATTACTAATAGTCTACCAAAAGGATGCCAGAAAGAGCTAAGGAGGGAGAAGTGGAAGTAAATTCAAAGGACTGGTCCTTAGGACAAGAACAGTTTTTAGAAGGAGGTCATGTCCTCCTAACAGCTGGTGTGGCCAAGGCAGTTTGCCTTGGAAATGATTCCCAGGTAAAATAAGCTCTGCAGCATCCTGCAGCTCTGTCTCTGCAGTGCTTTCCAAGATGTTCTCCCTGGATCACCAGGTAGACCCAGCAGCTAATACCCCAATAGCAATATGGACACAGCAATTTTTTCAGCTGAGATCATTGTTATAACAAGGAGATTAGAAAAATATTGGCCTATCAGAGGAATATTTCAGTGTCTGGCAATTCCCAGTAGGGCGAGTTCTGACGAGAAAATAACAAATTTACTGCTAATGAAAGAGAAAACCACCCCTATCTAAACAGAACAGCACAGATCACCACCACAAAAATGCAAAGCAACTGTCAGCACCAGCGTAGAGGATGGATTTTCACCTTTCAGCATTTCACACTTAGACTGATCCCTGCATATCTATTAAAATCCTATCTGTCCTAAGCCATGTAAGGTACAGTCCTTTGATATATAGCCCTGAACACTGGAAAGATTGTTCCAAAACCCTGTGAAAAGAGCTGCCCCTACCACTTGCCAGACGTTTACTCTACAGCAGCCCAAAAGGACTCCAGGAGATCAGGCAGCCACTGTGCCCCAGAAATAAGTTTTGATTCCTGCTCCAAAAAAGGAAGCATCAAAAGATAAGCCAGTCACTAGCAGCATTTTCCCACTATTTACTACACACCCAGTTTATAGGGGAGTGACAGACCAGGGCAGACAAGGCCTCTTGAGAAGTCTGTGGCAGCACGTTCTGTGGCAGAGCCGGAACCTCAGCCCATTATCATTTTGGGCTTAGCCAAAAAACACCCTTCTTCCTATCAAGTGTAGTTCAATCTACAATGACTTCTATTTTATTTTTATCAGAACATGTGTAGGGGTGGAAGAAAGAGTGAGGAAGGAAAATCTCACCTCTAAATCAGACACAGCTGCAGAGCCAGGTCTGTGCCACCACAGCAGTTGTGTCAGCCTTGTGACTAGCACTGATGTTACTGCTTAAGTCCTAACCTCCAGAGTTAAAGACAATTAGTACTTGTACAGGGCTGGTTTGAAATCTGTGAGATACTTGAGAAAGATACTTTCTAGTTCACTTAGGCAAATCAATTGCAATTAACCTCTTTTCAGAAAACTATTAACCCACAAGGTTTTGACTTTTGTACCTTTGCCACATACGCCACATACCTCTACCCATTATGGTGGTTTGTTTGTGGTTTTATTTTAAAATGTATTACTTTAACTAAAATATTTTCATTTTGGTCTACAAAGGACTTTGTAACCACTTTAATATATATACAATTCAGTGCACATATACATTCTGTTTGACACCTTCTGTTGCAAATCCACAGATTAAAAGTGTTGCAAGGCCAGCTGGGGCTTACTTGTGAATTTCTGCAAGATTCTGATTTTCTTCCCCCGTCTAAACTTAAGTATGCAACCCTTATGCTTGAGGAGTCAATCCTCCAAATTCAGGCTTCATGCTGGCTATATAAGAAGACAAGGAAAACAAAGGTAGCCATTGCTTAAACACCTAAGAGATAGACAGTTAAGCTGTACCAGGGACATAATTGATCTCCCACCTGTCCATATTTGGAGGCCCAGAGAAAAACTGCATCTTACTGAAATAAAAATTTATTTTCCCACTGTCCTGCATCTTCACAACAAACCCAAACCAATCCTGCAGCATTCCTGTAGCAGAATATTTGCTACATTATCATCTAGAAATAATGTGTTTTCCACTTTCTTTTTATATATATATAAAAGTGCAAAAGTAAGGTTTTAGAATTAGCCAGTACTTGAAGTTCTCTGCCAATTTGTGGCCTGCTTTGCTTTTCCATCACTGAATTTTACTCAGCCTTTCGATGGAAGATGATCTTCCTGTACTTTATGAGACCAACACTCAGGCCCAGAAGAGGGCACAGAGCAACCCTGGGGAAGCCACAAGTCAGGCTACCCAAGAACATTTATGAACTGACCACTCAACCTTTCATCAGTCAAACTCACAACCATGACCTCCAATGAATTTTTAATTCTTTCATATCTGATTTTTACAAAGCTCTGAGAGAGGCAATTTGAAAGGCTGCACTGTATGCATCACTGGCAACACAACCAGAGGAAACAAACGTAATTACTAAATGATCTCTACATCTAAAATGTTAACATCTGATTTCAAAATTTCAGCCAATTTCACGCCTTAGATAATGGAAAATGTGCATATATACAAGTTTACATGACCTACCTGAACTCAGAGCACAAACAGAGTAGTGAGAAGGAGAAAGAAAAAAATAAAAAAGCCTGATGGCACTCTGTGACATCGAAGTTACAGAAAACACTTAGTGGCTGGCTAAATCTCCATACCAGATAATGCCTGTTCATGATAAGCTACTTCACACCACCTAACTGCCCTTTTAAAGCATGTTAAGAGTACACTTTCCAGCATAAATACTTTTTTATTTTGACACTACCTGCTGCACTATGGAAATGCTGCATTACAGCCCAGAACTATGCCATAAAAATCTGGCTTATGATTAAATTCGTGGTACTATACCCTGGAGCAGAGTTTTTGTGCTTTTAGGGTGCACAGCTAAAGAAAACAAGATATCTTACTAAACAAGTATGTTAAAAAAATAACCTTTCCCACAGCATCTACAGCTCCAAACACAAGAAAGTATAGACCAGATAAACGCCCAGTGCCATTGTCACTGAGAATTTCACAACTGGTCACCACAGAAAGCATCATCAGCTGTAATATCCAGAGCATTTGCTAGTCAATAAAAACAGATTTTTGAAAACATTTTGCTATTTTCTTTTCATCTGCACTATTGCAAGAGAGCAACCTTAGCCCATAGGGCTGAGACAAGGGACACACTGTAGACAATACAGCAATGCTGGAACAAGCATTTAGGAACAGGACAGAGCAGACATGAATTAACCATTCTTTACTTCCTTCTTCTCTTCCTGTCACCTATTTCACACCATATTTTCCTGGATGTTTCACTTGTTAAGAAACTTATGAACTCGTTATCCTTTTTTTCCTCAAATTCCAAGAGAGGCACTGATATTAAAGTCAGCTACAAACAAGTACTGAATTGCAGTCCAGGTAATTTATCTTCATTCCTAATCCACAAGTTCAAGTAACCTCAGCAAACATCTAAATATTTTGAAATACTTAAATCTGAAAACTATCTAAACCCAAAAATTTCTATACAAGTCCAACTAGAGCGCAGATTCCGCAGTATTTGGTCTATTTAATTAAATCTGGGGACTTGTCCTGATGCATAGGGGCATTTGGAGAACTGTCTGCATCAAAAACTGCTGGTAATTGCAGCTTTGCAAAGTTCTGCCAAAGCCACTCCAGCAGAAAAGTTTGTATAACTTACAGTAAGAGTGCAGCCCAGGCTAGAGCACTGCCATACAAAGTATCTCACACCTGCCAGCACAGGCAGGAGTAAAAGCACACCAGCAGGTGACTTTCTGAAGGGGAGACGAGACCCTTTCTGCTCGGCCAGGAAGGGAAGCAGAGCTGCCCGTTGGTGCTGCGAGAGGGCACAGAGAGCACCCCAGGGGCACAAATGTTCATCCATGTGCACTTGAGTTGCAACAGCAATCTGAACCCAAATGAGGGCAGAAAGGACTAATGGCATCACCAGGGCCCCAAACAATTTTAACATTTCATCTCTGGCCCAACTGACATACAAATTTTTCTATATTTAACTGAAGAACCACTACTTACCCATCCCTATCCACTGCTGACAGCACCCACTGTCTTCCCTCAAGTTTCTTCAGCACTTCAAGACAAAATTACATCAAAGAGATGCCGCTGATCAGGGATCGGAAAAACAAAGCAGGAGAACTACATGTGTACCTGAAACCATAATCCAGCATAATCCCTGATCCCAGCACAGATGATCCCAGCTTTGGGCAAGCCTGGAGGCTAGTAAAAAACCTGTCAGTCTAGAAGTTTAAGATGCAAAGTGGGCTCAGGGGGGCATGAACACTGCACCATACCATCTTTTTCTGCAGAGCCCACACTTAAGGTACAGAACAATGATCTTGGTATCTGACAAAGGCTGAATTGTGAGGCAGCAAACAGATCACTACTCATTTAAGAAAAACAGCCCAGAAGGAAAATTACAAAGCATTAGCTTCTGCCTCACGGGGGCACGTAAGGCAGGTCTGCACTGTAAGGGATGACAGGATATGTATGGCAGAGGCAAATGCCCTCACCCCCCTCTGACCCAGCCAGCTCAAGGTCATGGTCACAAGGCACCAGGAATGGCTGGGACCAGTGTCCTGCCCTGGCCAAACAAGGACTCTGAGCCTCCATGCAGAGTGGGACAGGTCCCTGCTGCTGTACCTTCACCAATTTTATTTCCCAATCAGTGAGCTGAAAGGAAGCCCATGGATAACTGTGTTCTTTCAAACTGAGAGGCATGATGATGTGAGAGAGAAAATCAGTAAATAAATAAAAAGGTTAGATGAGTGGGCTTGCCCCAAATGGGGCAAATGCCCCTGGTTCTCACTCCCATGCCAGCAGCAAGTACTGCAGCTGGCACATTCAGGAAGAAAAATGACACACAAACACTCAGCAAGGTGTTTATTTCACACACGATGCTTCTGTGACTATTAAACATCCCATTTTTCCCATTTCCCCCAATTCATTTATTCCCAGTATCTAGCATTATGGTATCAAGGGTGGCCTGCACAGATTAATCACTTTGCCTACACAGCAATGCCTTAAAATTCTTATGCACTTCCAGCAAAGAATTTAGAATTAATTTTCCTGGAGAAAGACAACCTGACAGTTCTTTATAAAAATGCACTAATACAGAATTAATGACAAGGAAATTGTTTATCTTCTCTGGTTTGCAAACATTTCTTTATATCAAATACAGTATTAGATAAAAAATGACTATGATAAAGTCTTTTTTCATTGAAAGCAAATATATACAAAGTGACAGATAAAATGGCAGCCAAACCAAATATTTAATATTAAAGGTGAAATATTAGCTGACAAAAAAAAAATAAAAAGGAAGGAAATTCTAAGTTAAGACTTTCTATCTTCACTTTTCATGCTATATCTAAACCTCAAACAGAAAGCAATGTTGCACCACTCTCCTTTACAGCAACCGTGTAAAATAAGTAAGGCAAAACAGAACTATAAGCAGAGCACAGCAATGCCTTTTGATTTGTCTGCCTTTGTGAGCTTGCATCCAAAAAGGAGCATAACTTTGCTGTTAATTTACTACACTTGTGCTTTCCAGTCTCCCTATACCACTGGACAGCCCCTTCCCTGAGTTCCCTCCAGAGTGAAGGAAAAAGTCCCATTTCTTGAGAAACCATTAGGACAACTGAAGACAAGCCTTCCACAGAGGGGTAAAAAAAGCAGTATCAGACAGACAGAAAAAGCCAAACATAAATGATTTTTAAGTAGATTTGAATACTCCAAAAACATAATTAATAATTTGATGCATTTTTCGTAAGTTATCTCTTTGTCCTATAGAAAGCAAAATTCTTAAGCAATTTTTACCTACTTAGTAAGAAAGTGCACTTAGTATTTCAAGTATAGAGTATTTCAATAGTTCTTTGCACAGAACAAAAATATACTCTGAAACTAAGATTAATTATACCAACTGAAGAAAAATTTCCGACACACTCAAAATACATGCATTAGATCAAACACCAGAAGTGTATCTTTAAATAAAAAAAAACTTGTTCAATAAATAAAAATATATTATTTTAGCTTTAAATCATTAAACCACCAGATGAAAATTTGTGATAGGTGGTGATATTTAAAAAAAAATCCAAAAAAGAATTTACATTATCTGGGTGGGAAAACTGTGAGTTAATGGAGAAATTGAATTTTCGCTATTTAATAGGGGACACAAACATTCTGCTTTGACATCTGTTCATAGGTTCTACTGCAGCAGAAAACCAGAAAACCACCAGAATTTTCGCTGTCAAAACAAATCCTCAAATTAAAGAAAGGAGGAGGAAGTAAGTGCTGGACAATTACACACTTTCAGCATCACAAGTCTAGCATTTAGTCAGAAAAAAAAGTATGCAAGAAGCATGGATGCAGTTTTAACACTCAGCCAAATGCTAGAAGGATTACTAAGTTGGAAAAGCACTCAGACACCACACACCCAGCTTTACAACAACTTACTGAGATCTATGAAAAAACCTGGCCCCAGATTCAAGTGTTATTTATCACTGCCACGGCATCTGAACACATGCTCAGCTTCAAGCGCACGAACAAAATCCCCCTGGTCAGGAGACAACTCACAAGCCTGAGCGCTTGCTTACATGGCTGTGTGGACAAGGTCAGTATAACTCTCCTCTCCTGATTTATAACACCAGACCAACACAGTGATGTCGAGGAGAGATTACAGCACAGCCAAGAGAAGGTACAGAACTCCTTTAAAAAATGTTCAGGATATTGCTAAATTCAAAATACAGCTTCATTTATCACTAAAAGCAATTAGTTATTCTTCACAGGATTTAACATTTCGATTTTTAACAGTCCTTCTCAGTTTCAGGTTTACTTTTGGTATTGTAACCACCCTTTTATTTAAAGTGTTTGGTAAATTGCAATGTTATGACATTGATTCTTTTATTTTAAAATGAATTCAAATTAGAAAACCAAACAAAAACCCAAAACACCCCACACAAAATCCAAACACTTAATGTAATTACTGTCCTAAACATTCCATAACTGGGTTTTAACAAGTTTCTTTTAAGGGGAGAAAACAGGAAAAAGACAATGCTGTCTGCTGTAGTGAAAATGCCACAGCACCATAAATGAATTGGACATAAGGTGCTTAACTACCCTACAATGTCCTAGTAAATAGTGAACCAGGATGCAGATTACAAATGCATTTCACTCTCTTCCACGCTTTTGACATCACAGGACCCAACACTATCACACTGCCTTTGAAGATGGTCACTAGAGACCAATTTGAGAAGAACCCCACTGACTACAGCCTTAAACAGATTTCCAAATTACAACAGGTGGTGTTCATGTCATCTGAGCTGACCTGACTTCCAAAGAAGACAAGGACACCACTACTAGCACCACTGAAGAGTTCAGAGATTAGAGAATCCACATGCAAACAAGCAACAATTTTGGAATCAGAGCCTGCATTCCAGCCGACAACAAAAACAGAAAACAGAAGCAGAATCACATCCTGTTCAGATCTTCCTTTTGATGTGTTATAAACAATAGTTTATAAAAGAAACTGTCACAAATGCAACTGAAGTGAATAAGACATACTGGAAATGCCACTTTTCCAAGTCTTCTGGTAAAGCAGCATGTAAGAACTGCAGTAGGTATCTGGGGAGTACAGTACCGTGCTGCACCATTATCAGCAACTCCATAAGGGCACCCGACTCATCAGACCACCTTGAAATGTACTTTTCCTTCTGTAAAGACGGAAGAAAGGAAATGGTCATCGCAGAAACAGACTCTTCCACCAGTGCCTATCTTTTAGAAATGCAGTGTTTTCTGTTCATACGAGTGACAAACTTCTTTGCACGCACACATATTGTTTCATACTTCCGCTATGGAATTGAAAACTCACTGTCATGTTGTTAATCCCCAGCAATACCTACAATCAGCAGTTACTACTGCATGTGTAAACAGGTGCAAGGCAGTGCATATTTTTCCATATTTTATGAAATGTATTCCATGATATTACGGTAGATAAATCAACTGCTCTTCTCCTTCACAAATTGAATTTGATACCAGACGGTTGGCACAAATTAGGTTGTGATCCGATCCAAAATGTTTCTTATTAAAAATGGAAAATTCCCAACAGTACTTCAATTTTTGTATAACTGAACATACCAAGCAGACAGGGAAGAATGCTTTTCTGTTTAACTGATCAAATTAAACAAGTAAATCCAGCCTGAAAATAATACCCTGAAAAGTGTAACAGCCATTCCTTTTTGCTCCACCACACAACACGATTTTCCTTATAAAAAAGAGAAAATTCACAATTAAGAAGCTCCGCTTCTTAACCTTGAACACAGAAAGACCAGTCATTAAAAAGAAGGCTTATTTAATTTGAAATCATGTTACATTCACAGAGGTCTGAAGTACTGGACTTAAGCATCACTTTTTTCCCCATCTTCCACTTAACCATCAATTTAGAAATCCTTATGCAGGTTCTAGGGCTAGTTCTGCTGCATGTGACCTGCTGCTTCTTCCCCCCTACCCCTCCTCTTCACCATAGGATTTTAAGAGCAAAGTTTTCATCTTCATCACCAGTTTGGGTTATTCATTTGCTGATGACACCAGGAGTAAGGCAGAAGGGACACCGTGCAGCAGACAATGAGCTATTTCCAGAAGTTATCCTTGGCAGCTCCCGTGAAGGCTCAGCTCTGAGAGCAGTGGAATTGGCCTTCCAGCACACCAGGGCAGGTCGCTGGCACTGTCTTGCAGGTGGGAGCAGGAAAGCGACCAGATGGAGGCCAGAAGTTTGATAGTTGCAGCAAGTTCAGGACTTGAACTGAGAAATGCTGGGTTTTGCTTTAAAGATGCAACTTTGTCTTTCAGCAGTGTATTTTCAAATTAAGTGCCTGCTCCAAAAGGCTGGCAAATAGGCAGGATGGTGCTGAGCACTCCCCAGGAAGCCCCAGCAGTGTGGCAGCAGCTCAGCCTGCCCAGCTCCCATAACCCCCCTGGCAGGCACGGCCAAGCACTGCCACCCAAGTCATACAAGGTTTGAGCCTTGGAGCTCTCCTCAAGACACACCTCAAGCAATCAAGGAGCCTGCACTGAAGCAGACACAGCAGAACAATCGTTTCTGAAGTGAGGGAAATGTGGTGTAAGTGCTTTCTTCCTTGTGTAACTGCGATATAGCATCCTACTCCCTCCTTTGTGGTAATTTCCTTCCAGCCATTCACTTGAATATCATACAAACCCACATATTTTAAAATATTTATTTATATCTTTTCTCAAGTTAAGTTACAGAAAAGGAATAGTTCTCCATCAAGTCAAATTACCCAGAGATCAAGATTTTGATATTAGATGTAAATAGCCTTTTTATCAAAAACAGAACAGCAAAAAGTGTTTGTTTTCATGTCTAATAACACAGCAATCTTTAACACAGTGTGGTAATTGACTCAACATAAGGCAGCCTATGAAACTAAGATTCATATCTGCCTTGGGGGGAAAAGTGTGCATTTCAAAAAACAATTAAAACAATTTATGCCAACCCATCTGATCACCGTCTCCAACACTGCAAAGTCAAACTATCCATAACTTGCTGTGAAATTTGGCAGAAAAATAACTTAGCTCAAAAATCTGCTGTGTTTGCTGTTTTCATTATAGAGATCTTTCACATCGCCTATGCAACATCTATGTTTACAGACCCTGGGTGCTCGTATTATTAAACATCAATACAATCTGTGTTTATATCATCTCCACACTAATCAGATCGATTACTTCTGATATACTGGCCTGTCACACCACTGTAATACTAATCAAACAAATGGAGCTGCAGGGAGATGGAGCTGATATATAGGTATTTAATGCTGCTTTTTCTTTTTTTTTTATGCTCATGGGCACCACTGCCACAGGAAACAACAGAACTGCCAGCAAACCACAAGCACTACAGAAGTAGCATTGCATAGTTTTGTTCGGGGCCCTCCAATAAGAATGTAATCCAGCACAGTAGGACAAAAACAACCTTGAATGAGAAACGAGGCTGCTGGTGCCGCTTCAGTTCTAAGAGGCAATTAGAGCACACCATTTGAGAACACCCCAAGAGTGCCTATGGGTAACAGCAGGACACTGACTAAGCCATTTCCCTGGTCAGTCCTTACAGAACTTTCTCAAAAGACATACAGAGATAACCTTGCAATTAAAAACGTCTTTGTAAACATTATAGCTTGGCAAATTTTTATTACAGCAACAGTCTTTCACAGTTAATCACTGTCTACTGTAGTATTCCTCTACAAAGAAATTTAACTTTCAGAAGTCATTATCTTTTGAATTCTCTTTCATCTCTAGAAGCAACTAACATTATTTCTAGAGCTCTATTAATCTCATTTACAGCTTGTAAACTCAGATATCAAGTATATCCATCATTGAGGCACACTTTATATGTCACAGAGCCATTAAAAGCATTCCAGTTCATTTTTAGGTCTATTATTATTTTATCAAGCCATACCCCATCTTAATGTATAGTACGAAAACCTAGACTACGAAAACTTCTTCTCATTGTCCCAAAATTAACTGATAAAGACAGAAGGAAATGTAAAGGCATAATCGTTTTTGAATGCTCTCTGATCTGCTTTACTTTTTTTCTTCTGTGTGTAGAAATATCGAATAACTTTTTTTTTAATAAATTGTTCTTTTCAAAGGTGTTTGTGAAGTTTTTTTCTTTCAAACAAAAAGAGAGTTCTTTGTAATAAAAGCAGCATCCATCAGAGCTACTATGCATGCAGATTAGTCTCTTCACGCAGACACTTATCCACCAAGACACCAGGACAGGCTGCTTTGTAGTGCTGGCTCACATTTCAGTGCTCCCTGAGCTGGTGACCAGCACATCCAGCACCTGACCAGAGCTGACAGCAAACTCCATAACTCCATTGCATTTAAAACCCTACAATACCATCAACAGACAAGAGTAACAAGACATATTTACTGCACTGAATCTTTGATATCATTCAAGAAAATGAAATAGGACTATTTTTATAAGCATACATATAGTGCTGTTACAAATGTATTGTTACTAATTTCAAAGCATTTGACCTATTTCATCTGAATAATCTTGTCAAAAAAAATGTTTCAGCAAAAATAAAACCTGAATAAATCAGTTTGGTTTAACTTTTGCTTAAGTTAAATACAACATGACAAAATCCAGAACATTATTCAGAAGCTAACTTTGACTTTTTAGAAACATATCAACAGAGACTTTTAATTTAGAAAAAAAACAACAGACTGTGTTCTTAATTTTTTTATGTAAATGCTTCCAAGTTGCTGGAGCAGTAAACAAAGCATAGCCAGACACTATTCATTTGGGTCAGAGGAGTAGAAAATACTACTGAATACTCCCAGACCTCAAAAGAGAAGTAACATAGAGAAACTATTTATATGAAGACAGTATGTATGTCTGAATTCATAAGTCCTTTCACTGAAGAGGAAGAGTTGATGAAAGCCAGTTGCACCCCATTAAAAGCATGTTTCTTAAAGGGAGAAGGTCACTGGTCTGCTGTGAACTCCAGGGCCAAACATGGACAAACGTACTGCAAAAAAGCCTATAGAGGAAGAAGGAACAATAAAAATGCTGAGCTGCTGAGGTAGCCACGTGCTTCACACAAAGAATTAGAAATAAATAAATACAAATGCAGGAACATTTTGCTCCTCTAGATTGTATTCTAGCAGTGTGTTTCTGCCTCTTCCCTCTCCTTTATTTTTAATACTGATCACTCGAGCATAATGAGACATTTGCTGCTCAAAAGCTGATCTACTCCTGCTGCTTATTCCTCACCTAATATCTCAGCCTACCACGGAACCATAATTAGGGCCATGGAGATGATTAGGTTCAGTCATTAGGACTAGAACTGGGCACAGCCTGACATTTTCCATTAGGCTGGGGGTAGGCACAGGGAGGATTTTCTCACATGAGTCTTCTCAGTTTTGCTTTGACAAAAAACAAAGCTTTCTACTGTCCACCACACTTTATTTTGAATCTTGCCTTGGTTACACTCCAAAACATGGATTAACACAAATTTGGTTTAAGATGATTAAACAGGGCCTGAAGTTTCAGGTTCACAGGGAAATCAAGCGAGTTTTTCCTAGCTCCATTGTGCAAGTTGAACGCCACTCTAATTATGCTGTCAAACTGAGGATTGTGAACTCTTAATAAACAGAAAGACCTGTTTTCATGCAAATTTTGCTAGTAATAAAAAGGTAGGAAGAAAAATATGTCAGCAGAATTGTTCCGGTAAGCAAAATGTTTTTCAAATCTTTCATGGGTTGTCAGCAGCGCTAAGTAGAAACAGTTACCAGGGTAAAGTCTTGCAGCAGCAGCCGAAAGTTTTCAGTCAAATGTTCTACTTGAGACCAATACAGTGGAAAGCAAGAGGTAACAGCTAGAAACACAGCCACAGTGGTCTGTCTGTGTGTTGGATTTATACAGAAGCAACACTTTGCATGAATGGCTTTATCTTCATTAAACAATATAAACTGGGGCTGGGGGGGGAAGCACTTACGAGAACAACCCAGTGCGCACACGTGCCCTCATCCCTACACATCACCTGCACTGACACTGTCAAGTTCTGCAGGACACAGCAAGGGCCGAAAACATTTCCAAAGCCAGTTCTCAATATACTCACACAGCATTACCAACAGAGACTGGAACTACAGGAAAGTAAGTGCACTCTTAGAAGACAAGATCAAGACTGCCACAGAAAAGTCTCCTGTTTCCTCCAAATAATTCTCCCATGACCACAGCAGAAGCTGAAGATGGCATGGCATCCAAAGAATAAGCAAAATAAAACTGAAATAATTTCTTAATAATTTTTTACCTTCTAATGTAATCGGGGATGGGGGGGGTCTAGAACAGACAGTATGGCAGAAGTTAATGCAATAATAATCTAATGACAACTTTATTTTTATCCAGAATTAATAACAATTTACCCTAATTTAACAAACAACTTTTCAAAATACTAAGCTATGGATCACCAAGTGAGACCCAGCGAGACTGAAAGTCTTGGGGCTCCCGGCTGCTGAATAGAACAGCAGTAAGGAAAGCATTTACCTACTGCACAGGGGTGCTGTGACAATTAATTAATGTTTGTAAAGTGCACTGAAGCTGAAAATTACTAGATATCATGCTAAATATTAATTACCACAACTACAACACGGAAGTGGAATTGTCATAGCACTCCCACTGTAAACTCCGCTCACTGAACAACCTGGAAAAAGTTCTCAGCCCAGGCTGAGGTGAGCACCTTCTCCACAGCCACAGGACACAGCCGCTCCATCAGGGCCCTCCACAGCACACCCACACACACACACATGTGTGCACGGCACACCCCACTCACCTCTGGCCTCCAGCGTGAGCAGAGCCGATGCACACCACCCATCTGGCTACAGTTTCTCATCTGTGCCTTGCTCCAAGCCACTGTATCCTTATGAAGTGTCTGACAGCAGTTTTCAGGTGTGCCAGTGGTTAGGGACCCCAACACTTAGTGAAGCTGCCAGAACCCAGCAACAGTTTGTGATCCCCTCCATAGAGATGCTTCGGGAAAGAAGAAAGCTTTTTAGAGACAGCACAGTTCTAAACCCACTAGAAACTGTCTCATGCCATAGTTTCATAGCTTCATCATCTTTCTCCATTCTGACATATAGCTCTTTAAAAGGAACTAAAACAAATACAACAAGTTAAAAGTGAAGCAAACGGCATTTTTAGAGCAGATAATCAATTGCAGGAAATCAGCAAGTGATGCAATCCCTGTAGAAATAAAGGTTCTATCAAAGCATTTTGCACTTTCACCTGTTTGGAGTACTTTAAACAAAACGATTTCAAAGGGAAGACAAGGAACACTCCCATTCTGGGCTGGTAGTTAACACATGCGCTGCACAGGGAATGCAGATGATGATACTCAACAAATCTGAAAATTCTAATCAATATCACATCCATCTCATTATGTCTTTCTCACTGAAGAAAATGCTACAATCTGTTTGCTCTCAGCCAACCACAGGAATATGTATAATCAATAACTTGCAGTGATATGAGGTCAACTCATGCAGCAAAGATACTTCCAGTATGGTTTGAAAAACCACTTAACCATTCTTGTTAAGTAAGTGAACAACCTATTTTGCTTCTAGCTCAGTCACTGTATTTAAAAATAAAAAAAAAAAAAGGAAGACGATAATAAAACATTAATTGAATGTGTCAGCAGAAGGATGTCACAAGAAGCATATCAATACAAAAAGGCATCACAGCACATGTGCTTTAAAGTAATTGCAGGATGCTGGCTCTGCTCCTAAGTAATTATTACATCAGTAATCTTATTCCCTATAGAGTTATGCAAATCTATTTATTTATTTTAGAAGATAACTTGCCCATGGGAAAGTAATTGGTGTGCAGTTACACATCAGCTGTAAGTTTTTGGGAAATAACGAGTTTTACTTCACTGCTTGTAAAACATGCATTTTGCTGTCTTCCAAAAATATTGCATGTAACACTCAGGCAAGTAGTCAGAGGCAACATGGGCACAGAAGAGTCAACTATACCAAAGTCCTAAAGGTACATTAAACATTTAAAAATCTCCTTTCCCTCCCTCACAGGAAAAACAGCACCCATCATTTTTACACTGTTTTGAATGCCCTGTAATGAAGCGGTACAGGAGCATTCAGAAAAGAAGAAAGTTTCAGCTTGAAGTTATACAGAAGAGAAAAGGAAGCTAGCAGTTCGGTAATGGGAGGTAATAGCCCACACCCTTCCTTTCTACAGAGAGAAGAATTTCTTTCCAGCTGGGATTTTCTACTCCACATAAGTGAAATGCATCCAAACAGTTACACAATCACCACATCTTTTCCTATTAAGGCAAAGAAAACACTGTGCAGTTTAACTGTTGTAAGCAGACTGACTCGTCACTCCCTCTGCAAACCAAAATCCCTGCTCACATCAGTATGTGTCCAATTAAACATGCACTGTGCCTGGCCTTTGTATGCAGCTGGCAGAGATCCCTCTCCAATTCATCTGGTACTGGCAACCAAGAAGCGCATGACAACCACGCTCCAGAGCTCAGGATGTGGAGCCACACGATGCACAGCAGCCTCTAGGCGAGTTTCTCATCTGCCATCTCTTAAAAATCAGTAGGGAAAACTCTTGAACACAGACACAGATCATCAGAAGTGCACTATAAGCCTATCAGAATTTCATCAACGAGAATCTAGTTCTATACCTGGATACCTACCAGATGGTCTTCCCAGCCTTTTGACAAGCTAGTGATCCTTCCTTCTGGAGTGCGAGACACAGTACATGGAGAAACCTGCTTCCTTACCTAAAGGAACTTGGTTGATCCACTCCCACAGATCCCTGTTCACTCACCTCTTGAGTGCTCTTATAAAAGATGCATTTAACCAAGCTATGAAACCACAACAGAGACTCTTTTTTTATGTATGCATTTCAACAACATGCAGTGTTACTAAAAATGGGAGCTAACACTGCTACATTCAAATAGTAAAAACTAGAATCCAACACGCATAAAGGATGTTTGGTATTTTAAAACCTGTATGTAATTGAATAGTTTTTATTTTCCCTTTTAGAATGTTTCACCAAAGATAGGAAGTTTTTTTAGATTCCCACCCAGTTCCTCCTTCCCACTGAAAACTATCCTAAGAGACAGAATGGAGTCTCTTACTCAAGGATTTGCCAGTTCTCAAAACACATTAGTGCATATCTCACCATAATTGATTTTATCTTCAAATTGCAGCTGTGGGACACATTTTAGGAGATAAGAATTTCAGCTTAGACCTGAAGGAAGTTTGTTACTTTTTGCAATCTGGAGAAATGCTTCCAATCATGAGAGTACATCCCATCAACCAACAAAATTACCAAGCAAATGAAGACCTTGCTTTCTCCTTTTCATAATATCATTTAAAGGCACATCAATCTCATGGCCAAGGGAGGGATTAACTGCTGAAAACAGAAAACTTTTTTAAGAGCGGGTGACAGAACACTTTAAAAGGATGGAATTTAAGGCAGAGCAACAGCAGGACACAGATGTATGTGCACACACACACGCATTAGAAAAACATTAGCAGATTTCTTCATTTCTAAGAGAAATAAACAGCACAAATAATCATGCTAACAATGAAGCTTGACAGTAGGAACATACAAAATAAAAGCTAACTATTAATAAAGTATCATTAGCTCTTCCTCTCAGCATCTTCCCAGCTCTAGACAGTACATTATCACTACATTAATCTAGAAGTACTCATGCAGCAATAAATCACTTTGCTGATTAACTATTTTTATCTGTTCTCTATTATTTCTCTTCCACAATGGAAACAAATAGCCGATGAACAAATACCAATTTCCTTCTCTTCTAGTCTTAGTATTTAAAGAGAAACAAGCTTAAATATGTTGTTAAATGATACAATGAATTTCCTTCATCAATAGAATTAAAAGACCCAGCATCCACTTAAAACACCACCTTACCCCTAAGTCACTACCAACACCTCAATTTTTGGGTTTTTTTTTTCAGACAATGCAGTGACCAGCTATGCTCCTCTAAGGATCTTGGAAAGTTATCTGACATCGTATCACAAACTGTATTCCAGTATGAGGAAAACGTGCCAAAAAAAAAAAAGCTTCAGGATACACAGACAGAGTATGCACAAACGTATGAAATGCCAGGCCTGATGTTCCTCCTTTCTCAGCCAAGTGCCATTCAGGATATTGCTAAAGAAGGGAATATATCTTTACAGCACCTTGCACCTCTTCGTATTTTGTGGCCAAAGCACACACGTGCCCAGATCGTGCTGCTGGAAAGCAGAGCAGCAGCTGCGGCTCCCTCACTGCACACGGTCACTACGGCTCCAGGGCTGGGTTTGTGCTACTGCTCCACTTCGCTCACAACCACCCTGTGCTTGCCACATTCCAACTTTACATCACTTAACTCTCTAAAGTGGACTTTGAATCACAGATAAATAATAGGAAGCTAAGGAAAAGCAAATTTAAAAAAAATTTGGAAGCCTTCTGCCTGCACAACATTTTAGATCCCTTTCTAACATTCAATATAGCTGATTGAAGTCGAAGCGCTTTGCAGATCATTTTCATTGGGTTTGTTTTAATTTAACTTGTCTTCAAAGTACAAAGAGAAGCCTGTTCATCATGACTGTAAGGCCCATCAAAAGAGCCCAAGGCTAAAACCCAAACACACTGAAGCCCATTACAATCTATTAAACAATCATCCTGTCAAAACCTCTTTACTGTGGAGCTGTAACTCTGCATATTGTGATGACAAACTCTGGAACTCAAATTATCTGCACTGGTGTGTACATATTCTCTTTTCTAAACAATATGCAAAAAATCCAATTTGAATTTGCTAATTTTTGTTATTTTTAACCTGAGAGAACATAATTTTATGGTGTTATCAGACACCACTTCCTCTCCTTCTTTACAATCAACTAAATTACGATTTTTGGTGCAAGGAAAATTACAGGAGAAGGTTTACAGCATGCACTCTTACACACAGATGTGAATAGGGCAGGAACAACAGAAGAGAGTCAGCCCCCACCAATTACTGCCTTCTACTCAAATTAGAGTGCCCATTTATTCTAAAGGAAAAAGGACTATAAATGTTTTTTTCTTTGTTTAAAACGTTCATTCCTTTGTATATTTCTTTGATAATAACTTCCTTGTAATATCTTTCCTGTGAAACAAAGGCATCACCTTCAACAAGGAGGAACAAGAGGTCGTAGATGAGTCTTAATGACTATACCAAGCTTTTGAACAAAATCAGGAGCTGAAGTCAGTTAACCTGCACATACACCTGGCAAATCCTCGGAGCTCAAAAGACAGCAGAGCCTGAAGAATACACTGATCTCCACAAGTCCCATTGCTTCTCCCTCCCTAATAAAAATATAAAAACATATTTAGGTGCTTAAATAGAGGGTCTGGCAGTTAAATTCAGCTAGCCATGTTTAAAGGGCCTGTCCAATCTTACTAAGGAAGATGCCCTTTTCTGAATAATTAAAGACAGATGCACATGCACAAAGTTATATACTTCATAATATTGAAGAAAAAGGGGGGGGAAGATCGACTATTCCAGAGCTTTAGCTACCTGTATTACAAGACCATGAGGGAATCCACATCATCTACTTTATACGTGGTATTTCAAACGCTAAGATTAAGATCTCTGCCTAAAGTGATAAACTCTTTCAGCTTTCACTTCTTTCAGAGCACCTAATTTACCAGGCTTCTAAAACAGGCAGTTAGAAAAAATACTCTCCCATGGATGCAAAGACCTGTTACAATGAGACACCACTGTAAGTGTATTTTGAAGCAGTTACAAACTTTAAATAACAGCAGATGGTGCCCATCCATTTCAGAGGTCTCAGCTTCTGTCTGCAATTTAAGACACGTCTATTGACCATGCTGCCCTGGTTCTTACCCACACACTTGGTCAACCAGCAGAGCTACAGCAGACCAACTGAAAAATCTCATCTGTGACTTCTGAGTCACAGAATCGACACAGCTGAGCACAGTGCAACACACACCTCTGAAGCACAGCCAGCCACAGCCTTCTCCAACAACCTAGAACAGCCCTCAGATTCCCACACTTAAGCCAGACAATTCAAATTTTATTTGTGGTTTGAATCAAGCTATCCACTACGAAAGATCTTTCAAACACACTCAGAGGTACTACCATGTTGAGGTTTACAGCTGAGCTTCTGCAACGGCTTTTATTCTCTCAACAGAAAACATGGGACCAACAGAGACTTCTCGTATGTATAAAGAACTGCAGTGGAGTTCTGATCCAAATCAAGCAAAAGAAATATAAACTAAAGTTCTACAATGCTGTAATATTTGCATCCAGTAATCAACAGTATATCAACATATACAGCAATTATTTATAATCTATAATACTCTAATGTTTGAATATAGTGCTATAGATGTTTTTCAAATTTCTTCAGAAGTTTAATCATTTTATAGGTCATTCATTATTGCAAATACTTTTTAAAAAATCTAACAGGCTAATTATAAAGTGGGATATGAAATCTGTGCAGATGAAAACAACTGTAGTTGAAAAATGCAAACATATAATGAATATTATCAAATAATTCCAAACAATCACTACCTACATTATATTACAAACACCTTAATCCAAAACTAGGAAGAAAGAATTATTTGACTAGGATCAGGATATAAAAAAGTGCTGGCTTTTGTTCAGTGTCCTATTACACAGTGTCCTATGTAACTCCAAGCCTCACTTCCTCAAAAGCATTTCATGCCTGTAAAATAGGAGCAATGTGTTGTCACAGTGCAGCAGTGCCAGGAAAAAAACATTAGGTTCTGTACTCATGTGAACACTATGCAAAAACTGAGACATATAGGAAAAAGAACAGGTAATCCAGAAAAGAATTCCTATCTTCCTGAGGAAAAAACTGCCCATTTCATATTCCAGATGAGCATTTGCACACGGATGTCAATGCTGATGGTCTATTGCCATCAGACACACTGAAAGCTGGACTCTGAGCTACTTCATTCAAGATGGTCACTTTAGGGGTGATGAACATCACCTGGAAAAGATATCATTTTGCACTACAATTCCCTGGGGTGCTGTCTGCCTTCTACAGATAGACATTCAGTCTCTGGGCTTGTGAAGATAGCATCTTTTACAATATTCAAACCTCATAAATTTGGAATGCAGAAAGCATTTTTATATTACTTTCTATTCCTGTGTAGTCCACATGTCTGTCCCCCCCCCGAGAAAAAGTTACAGCCAGACAGAAGGAAAAATTAAACCAAAGAAAAATACAAATATTTTTGAGAGTTTAAGCAGTCTGTAAAATATCTAATTGATTCCAGTGGTGTTTGAAAACGTAACAAATTGTGGTGCTCACCATCATGATTATCTGCATATGTTAACAGCTAAGGAACTGAGCAATCCAGTTAGAGTATCCAACACAGTAATTTATTGCAATTAACTACTTCAAAGGTGACTTTTATCAAGCCATCTTACCAATAGACAGGATTCTTACTTGAACAATGAACAAAACATTTATCACTTCATGATATTTTCCTACCTTTCATGCACCAGCAGCATAAAGCAACGGCACTGTTATTGCAAGAGGAGAAAATAATGGGGAAAACACAAGTTTAAATACCCAGGAACTACTAAAAATTAGCTACTAACTATCACATCCCTGTACTCGTGGAGGACACAATCCTGTAAGCTACCCTGACCCTTCCACGATTGCAGGATCTTCAACAGGTTCACCAGGTCCATTGTGTTTATAATCCATTCCAGTATCATTGACACTTTATGCAGAGTGTCCTCACGATACCTCAGCTGACAACTTGAATATCACCTCAAAGAGGAGCAAATCTCAAATGAAAATGTGTGCCTTTCAAGTAGGGGGCCTGTTGGTACAGCACCCTTACTTACCAGGGCTTGGGGAAACAGTGCCTCTTCCCTTACCCAGCATTTATGGGTTATAAATGTGCTTACTCGTCATACACCTCAACAGACAGAGGCAGCCCAAAAGGAAACAGAAACACAAGAACTTGGAAGAGTCTCTAGCACTGCACCCATTGACAGCAGATCTTATAGCTCCATCTAGCTCTGTGCGGTGGAAATCACGGGGACACCTAAGAAAACGCAACCAGAAACCCCAGGAATCTCAGCCATCACACACACTGATGTGGGATAACATTAGTTGTACATAGATTAGTTCTAAACAGGTACAGCTGTGACCATTCTTAAAGGTAAATTATTTAACCCCTTGTGCATGTATGTCCATTCTCCATTGTAACCACTCTCTTCTCAGCCCTGTAGCTCATTCAGTGGAATGAATGCGCTGTCAACAGATGGAACAAAAGTCAAGTGTCACCTTTTTGACCTAAAACACCTCTCAGTCCCACCGCTTCACATGCATTGTAACGATAGGTTGTCACCAGAAAAAAGTGATCAGGTCTTCTCCAGCAAACCCAGAGAGATGGAAACAAAGAGGAGCACCAACCACCTGTGGCCAACCACAGGCTCTGTCCTGGCTGAGGACAGAGCTCATGAGACACCCCTCAAAGCAGCTGCAGCTGGCAGCCGCAGGAAGAGACTCCTGCAGGTCCTACCCACAGGGCCACTTGCAGGGGGGATATCCAGTTTCAACGGAGAGCTGAAACAAGCAGGTATATACTCCTTTACACCAAAAGATCAGTAAGGCAAACACCAAGTCATTATTCCCCTCCCTCTGTGAAAAAAGGTTAACTTTTATAACTAAACCAACTCACAGCCTCTGTGCCTTATCTGAAGCACTATCATTTTGACTCCTTGCAGTGAAAACATCTTATGTAAGTAAGAATATGTATAAAATACACTCTGTGTTTCCTCCCTTTATGTTGTTGCTTATTTAATTAACAGCGTAAATTCGACTGTTTAAGTTCTCACATTAAAGATTCTTCAACAAGTCATCACAGCGTGAAGTTCGTATGAAATGTTCCTGCCACAGGGAAAACTGTATCTATTGTAAATCCAGAACTCAAACTGAAGATCGGGAAAAAATACTGAATAAGATTAGCTCAGGTAAAAAAAGGAATAGAACTTGGCTAATTTTCTGTGAGACCCATTGCAGGTAACTGGGTTTTGCCAATTACACAAAAGATACAACAGCTTCAGTGATAAAACAAAATTAATTTTCTTTGTTTACTGATACGTAGAATTTCAATTATTTTCAAAAAGAGAAGGCTCTGCATTTTTGAGCAAACCTTCATGAGGTCTCCCATTTCATAACTGGTATTAAATCTTAACAAAACAAGAGGAAATATAACTATCAGAAAGAAGAAACCACCATCTTTCATGAAAATTCTTGTGATTCTTTTAGACTGCCAAAAAGGGTTTCTGTAGCATCATGCAATTACAATTCTTTTAGGATTCTCCATCAGCAGCATATTCCAATGTTCCTCTCACTCCTCCTTGTGCAGCAGATTGCTGAATGATCACAAAGTAGCCTCAGACAATAACATATTGTCAGTTGTATTTAGGAAGCTCAGACCCTTTAAAGAAAAAGAAAGATCTCCAGCAGTATTTTCAATTTCATATAAACTACAGCGTACAGATCTGCAGCGTATTTACTCATAAACAGAATAACACTCTTATATTTTACAATACCATGTATCTCTATCCCCATTTGTGGAAAAGTTTTCATCACAGATTAAACATTTGACACAAAATGTTAAGAGGAATACACTGAAAATTAGCAATCTTCAGGTGACAAAAAAAAAAATCTTTTTAGCCCTATTAGACTCTCTTTTTTAAAATACTTATGATTTGGATTGTTCTCATGCTGTAACTAAAAGAAAACCAGTTCTGCTAAGTCAAATAATGGAAACACAAATCTTCACAAACTCTGAGAATGAGCTGACAGCACTGAATTCAATTCCACTGTAAAGCTCACATCGAGTGGCTGGATGAGAACTCTTCAACATCCAAGGACACGGTGCCTTTAGCAATGTAGACTGAGCTAAGCAACAGCAACTTGGCCATCACAAGACCTGTACAGGACTGCTGCAAGTGCTGCAGGAAGCGACACTGGAACACTCCAGTGTCCCAGAGAGATCACATAAGCACCTACATGCGATCAGTTCATCTTCATCTCATCTTTCAGAAATTCCTAGCACAGATGAGAACAACTTACTCTGTGCCACCACTCCAAGCAGAGCTGAGAAAAACTAAAGACCTACTGAAAACATAACCTGTATTATATCCAAAACTGCAGCCTGGCTCCTCGAATACAGTACTGCTACAGTGCTGTTCCCAGTCACAGGACAAGGAAACATGGAAACCTGACCTCACGTTACTATTTGCATTCTTTGGAACGAAAACAGAAGAGGAAGGAAACCAAAACCTGCTATTCTAAAAATTCTCATCTCTGACCATGTACCCAGAGCCAATTACAGAAAACCTCCCCTACAAAATCTTTATAGCCCAGTTCACCCAGTTCCACATATTCAGCTGTAAAAATCTTCATTAAATACTCTGATTAATTTTCCACAGGCATCAATATTGTGAACACAAATGCAACTTTCCTTTTAACCTTCTAGATTTAGCTCCTGAAGGAACTAAAGCTACCTCAAGATTACCATATGCTCTCACCTTGCAGTGTGAAATAAGTCCTTCCATACTTTATCATCTCCTTTTTTTTTTTTTTCCAGGAACTCTAGAAAGACACCTATAGACCAGCCTTTCAGCCTTCTTCCCTTGCAGGATTCCACCTGTCTTAGTTAAGCTACTGCCTGTCACCATACAGGGCTAAAGGTACTAGAAGAAAATACCCAAGTGCTTCAAGGACTACATGTTTGTGCTTAGCAGTGGAAGTGTTAAACATCATACATTGATTAAAATGTCAATATTTATTCCATGTCACATCTGTTAACTTGAGACAGTTGGGGTTTTTTTGGGTTTGGGGTTTTTTTTAATCTGTTAACAGAGAAAAACAAACACACATGACTTGTGGTAATATCAAATATCAGCGTGGACCTGCTGTACAGCAAAACCTAACAGGACCCAGCAGAAGACACACAAGATAAATAAGGGAAGACATACAAACAATCATATTGTTTTCTTAATCCCCAAGGAAAGTTGTTTGAAGGACAGAGTCACTACTAAAAGCAATCCTTTATTTGCCAAAGCCTTTTCTCTCCCTGGGTTTCCACTGTGAGAACCAACACCAAGGTTGCAGTGAGTGAGTCACGTAAGAATTCTCCCATGCAGAAGAGATCCACCCCTGGCTAACTGCACACCACTCAAAAAGCACCACAGTAGTTGATCTCCCTCTTCCCCAGCATCAGAACTGGGGGGGGGTAGGAAGAGAAAAAACTGATGTAACTTTTATATAAATTATAATGGCCAGACTTCGCGAACGAAGAACCGGGGAAGGTCTTTACACCTTCCAGCCTGCGCGTTGGATTTTTTAGGT
>JAYRBT010000181.1:25733949-25806258 GCA_036023395.1 Myiotriccus ornatus | reverse complement strand
GGGAGTGGCCCTGACCAGGAATCGAACCCGGGTCTCGGCGCTGTAACTACATCACTTAATAATCCATCAGCACTTTTCATTTGTAAGCTACATTTATATTCAAGTTCTAAAATAACTGGTTTTCAATTCTCATGACTCCTTGCAAGTCCTGTGCACTGCAAAGCACAAGTTATTACCTCAATAAAATCTATCTATTTCTTCCATGTATTCAGCAACTTCTCATCCCATGGCATCTTACAGCACCGTTCCCTTTTCCCAGTGCTGTCTGCCAGTCTTTGTATTTCACAGTTCTCTTTACCCTGAGACCACCCTGCCCCCCTCCTTCAACTGCATGCACCCTAAAAACACTGCAGAGGTAGGAACACTGTTCAAACTCAGCCAAGATCAAATAGATTTGTTAGTCCTGAATTTAAAAACAAAACAACAAAAAACTCCACACCAATAAACCCCCACAATGAACAGAAAGCATGTTCACTAAGAACTTTTAATAATGCTAAAGATCGCAAAAGAATTTATACAACTTTACTTTGTTGAGGTTTTTTTACTTCAGTTAAGGGCAAGTATTTGACTAAAGCTACTGTTGAGGTTTAATGTACATTTTACCAAAACAAATAAATTTTACTTAAGAATTAACTAGGCACTGACAACACCATAAATCCTGATTCAGGCTGGGCTCTGCTAGTCTTCATACTAATCTGCTTAAAATTCCCGACTTAAGAACACACAACGGCCGCATTACAGGCTTATAACAAGGTTAAGCTTGAGAAGTTCTATTAATACCTTCCCTAAGGCTACCAGGAAATTCCTTTAAGCAAGTGATTTTTTTGCTTTGCTGTGGATTATGCTCTAGGGTAGTTTGTTGGAGCTCCCATAAAATGATGAGTTTATCTTATGTCTGCATCAGCAGCCCGTCTCCTTTCAGGGCTCATCGGCTGAGATGCTCATCGGGAGTCACAGAATAAGTTAACAGAGAAACCTGGAATTCTGCCATATTCACTCTCTATATCCCACACACAAATTAAGTTTTAACTGACTGTCAAGCATCTGATTTATTTCTGAGAAATAACAGTTTTATCTGTATAAATTACAAATTCTCAAGAACTAAAGCCCTTAGAAAAAAGTGGTGATCTGCTGTAATGGATCCATGATAACGGTGTCTACACACAGTTAATGCACTGGCACATTTCCTGAGTCAGAAAGGGTAGGAGCAAAATCAGGTTGACCTTCCTTAACACTTACCTTTTGCACTTATTTCTTTAATGCTTCCTCTCTATCACAACTGTAACATTTGGAATTTTAATCAAAAAAGTTGCTATAGATATGTAACTCTAAATGAACCTGAAAACTGAGGTACCAGTTTCCCGCAAAATAAAACTAGACATGCCTTTCTTTTCAACTGCTCAAGTCACTGCCTGAGTCTTGCAGAATCACTGCAAAACAGCCACAGAATAATTTATTTCAGTAGGGTTAATAGCAAAGTTCAGAGCAACCAAAAGAATGATCTCAAAAGCCTGTAAATAAAGCAGCTGAGCACAGCTTAACAGAACCTGTCAGCTCGGCTGGACTGTGCAGACACCTCAGTGAGCAGCTCCACAGCTATTTTAAGAGGTCTCACTTCATGAACCCACGACTAGTACTTGTTTTGCCTTGTTCTGCTGTCCAGAGAGGATGTCTGTTACTATTTCAAACAAAGGAAAGAGGGAATTTGGTGTCCACAAATAAAACAACATTTACTTCTACTAAGCGATGAGTCTGAAGCTCAGTTGAGTGGCTCCCTGGATCCAGGGATGGGAGCCAGCTTTCGGTCACCTACACAGTGCAATGGGTAACTTGGGGAGGGGGGATGCTGGTGGTTGATGTTGGGGCAAGGGCAGTTGGGTTGGTGTTTGTGTTTTAAACTGAACAGTGCATATGTGACTTCCCCTGCCTATCTGGGTTGGTCCATCTTATACTAAGAGCCTGGGTTTGTGAGATGGCCCATTTGATAAAAAACCTGTAGACTCTTAGTCATTAAATCTATACAGTCTATATCAGCCTTTTTCTTCCCCCCTCCCCCCGGAATAAAATTTTTAGGCACATGCTAAAAACCTGGCCACGTTTCTTTGTTCTGAAAAGCAATGGTGATATTAGAACTGGGTGCCTAATAGAATGAACTCACTACTAGAGACCACTGGTGTTAATTACTTAGTTGTGTAGACTTCCTAAGAAGTGTTAAATTTATCCACTGAAACCCATTTCAAAAGCATTTCTGCACTAGGGCTATTCATACGTACAACACACGTTACACACCTGCTTTAGATACACTAAAGTTACACGAAGCCTATCCAGGAGGCCTGACATTTGACAGTTGTGTTACTATTTGGAAGTCTATCTTTCCCACTTACAAATCAGTAACTGCAATAAAAGGGGAAATTTTCCATGCTGAAACAGTAGTCTAAATACTCCAGTTAAGTTTTCCTCTTTCTTCTTGCCTAGTAAATGAAGTGTTAACCAAGGCACATTTGAAATTGAATTACAGTTTTCCAAAAGAATTCACTTATTTGTAGATAGTGTCTGAAAGATTTATAACCCAATCAAAATATAAAGAATCACCAGAAGCTGAATATATCTGCTATTTAGTCATGTTAACAGTGTATCAAGAAGTATCAACATCCCCCAAACACAGACCAAACTACTAAATATGTTTTCCTAATGTATATGCTTTTCTATTATAAGGAACATACTGTTAATATTTTTCTACTTTTTTTTTAATATTTATTCAAAGTTAGGGTTTTCTTCCTGAAATAGCAACAGGAAGAAAACATTTATCTTTTCAGTGATGGTTATTTTGTCAATATTTCTATTTGTAGTGATTTTGGAAATTCTATTCAATTTAAGACATGTCCAAGTAGCTGTCATTCACTTCTCATTCAACACTGCTTTTTTTAGGTACCTTCCATAGTTAAGCTGTTGATTAAACGGTCTGAACCAAACTGATAAAATTCTTGGTATGCCTGTTCTACTGGGAAGCAGTTACATAGGACACACTACAAGAAAGCATTTCCAATATCCTTTTAAGCTAAATGTACACTCTACAGTTAATTACAACAGAAATTATTAATGCCCTTTTTCTTTCAATAAGATTAATGCCATTATAAGCAGATGTCAGGAAAACTTCAGATGTTCCTGCTTTGAGTCTTTGAAAGCTTCTATGCCAGAACACCGATTTTAAGGCACGTGCAAGGAGGCCCAGCAGATGGGCCACTCTTCCAAAACCAGCTTTCCACAGACTGATAAAGAGCAGATGTGGTAAGGAGAAGAAGGAGAATACAGGCTTGAAATCATGACATCTCTCTTGGTCTCAGCTTTCACATTACTTTCCAACATTTTATACCTGGACTTGTGGTATCAATCTCTGTCCAGCCATCAGCAGCAACACGATGCATCTGAATACCTTGCTGGGGCATAATTTTCAATACTGAAGAGCATCATTTTGCTTAACAACTCAGCACTAACATTCCTTGGCAAATTTAACAAATTCAAGCCTTGTTAAGTGACTGCTGAAGCCATCTCAGGAGGAAAAGCACAGTACAACTGCAAACATTGCAGTAAAAGGATGATTTTAAACACAATTATATTTTAGCATGTGAAACCCTTCATCTCATGCTTTCTTAACTTTTTTTTAAGTAATACTTGTGAGATTTATTTGCTTCATTTAGATTAATTCAGGATGTTCATACTGCAATTAAGTTATATGCACAATTTATTTAAGTTAACACGTAAAAACGGAACAATTAGAACTTTTATACAATTAAGAATTAGGATCCTCTAGAGGACAGTCTGTCTGCAAAACTACTACTTGTCCCTGCCACATTAAGGCAGAAGCCAAAGGCAAATTGACTTCACCTTCTGGGAAATGTAATGATCCCCAGAAATTCTCTGCTTAGAGTTAAGTCAATTGTCATTCATTAATTCCTTATTCCTGAAAAGAGGCTCTGCTCTAGCCTCACCTTTCTCCCTTCTGCTCATACCATCCTTTGATGACAAGTTAATTCTCAAGATTTCATTTTTAAAAACAATATGTGTGGGTCAGAGTGCTGCAAAGGTTTGCCAGGTTCAAACGATTCCATATTTAAAGTGAATTTTTCTGGCACTTCAGTTGCTCTCGCACAAACTGTGTGTAGTACTGCAGTACCTTCCGCCGTAAGGCTCTTCTGCTTTTACTTTTTAACAACTGCAGTCATAAAAACTAGTGACCCAGTTTTAGTGAGGCTTTGCACAATTATTATGTAAACTGTAGTTACAGAGATGTCAACTCAAAGGAGCACCAGTGTCAAAGGGGAGTCCCTGCTGTAAGTTTGAAGCCAGTGTGACGGGACGCACAGCAGCCCACTGCTTCCACTCAGCCACAGTGCTCAGTGCTGGGCTTTCCTTCACTGTCGCCAGCTTGTTATTTTCATAACCATTCCGTTTTATCACTGGTTGGAAAAATTAAGAAATCTAGTTCAGGTTCACTGTCTGCTAAGCTGTGTTTCTGTCAGGCTGCCAAAGAATATGTCAAATGTAATGGGAGGCAGAAAGAACACCGGGAACACTTACACAGGAGCAACTGAGCTGAAATTTTCAATTCATTTCACTCATAAATCTTTCTGTTAAAAGTAAACATAATAAAAACTGTTTCAAAACTAAGCTTAGTGCCACATTTTAACACTGCAGGTTCTAGTCCAAATTTTCAAGGCAGCATTAAAAATTAACAAAATAATTTCATGATTCATCTTTTTCGGTGGCTTTATGGTACAAGTAACAGGGATCACTTGGAAGCAAAGCCTCTCTTCATGACCCAAGATCACAAAAATATCATCTGACTTATAGACTGTCCTTCTGACTTCATGAGTGGAATTTAGTGCTGGAAAATAAGATGTAGGAAGATATCTGAAAGCTGTTGGACAAGTCTTGTCTCACTAGCACCACAGTACTACATTTTATTGAATCAAATTAAAAAAGACTAAAATGTAAAGTTCCTTCTTCTAATTTAGTTAGCACTGAAACGTGCCTCCAATGTTGCCCTGAGTAGATCTGAATTATACACAGGATAGTTTTACAAGCTGCAGGGTGATTATATCAGGCTAAAGCATAAATACAGGTGGGTGAGAAAAATTGTAATGATGCTCAAAAACTTGCCTCCACAGCAATTCAGCAGCTCAGGCTTGCAGCGTGAGCTGAATGAACTGCTCACGAGCCAAGGAACCAGGACTTGCTAGACACAGTGCCAGGGGACCCTGCCATGCCAGCTGTCCCTGAGCCAGCCTTCCCTCCGGAGTCACAAGCATGGAACAGCCCAATATCCACACACACAACACCGTTCTGAGCCATGAAAGCAAAATCCTCAACGAGAATATTGCTTCTCCTTAACCAACTACAGAGTTCATACTGAACCAATAATACTAGAATAAATACTTGAGACTCAGATATGCAGGAGTTCTTGCTCAAGAATTATTGCTATATGTGTTATTCTTATTAGAAAGTTTTAAGAACCTTTATTAAATCCTTAATTACTTTGATAAATTTTTTATAATCTGTAATTTACAATATCCAACACTGTTCCTTTTAGATGTACCTGAATTATTAATTTTAAGTATTTGCTTATCTCAGCCAAGAAAGGAATTCCACACTACTAACCTAAAACTGATGCTGATGAAGGCTTCGATCAGTGAAAAGTAGCTTCAAGCTTCACTACTGCTGGAGATACTCAATCCTATCAAGCATTAGAATTCAATTCTATCTATTTAGAAGAATATCACTTTGGTTTGTTTTTAAAGCAAAAAAAGACAAAATAGCTAGATCTACTTTTAATTCCACAGCATATAAATCAGATATAAATGAGCTTTCAGGCCTCTTCTTTCTCTGCTAACTTTGTCAACATATTTAAAAATTAAGTAGACACCCAGAGGTTCTGACTCATGTTTTATAACTCCTGAGATTAAATTTAAAAGACCATGAGAAAAAATAAATTGTCTATTATTTACATTTGTGAATTATGATCATCATAGCATGGAATCTCTCCTGCAACCCTGACAAATTACCACAAAATTTTCTGAAGTAATCATTTCTAAGATTTTTTTTTTTTGGTCTTCACAGTGAGTTTTTCACTTATTACATTTCCTATGAAATGAATACGACCTCTGGAAATGCAGTGTCATAAATGATATACTTCTCTTAAACTCTATATGTCTCACTATGCTTTATGCATTATTTCTAACAACATCAGAATATAAGGAAGTTAATTTCTAAATTTACTGGATTTTATTATTAATGTTGCTACACTGAAATCAAAGTAATTTAAGTAGAAATACAGTTCTCTGTACTGCTTTCCAGCCCTATGAAGGGACCGCAGCTGATAAAGTAAACCTAAGGCTGGTCCTTCTACCTTGGCCTCTGAAAGGCAGGAGAGAACTGGCTGTCTGAAGCCAGATGTTATCAGGCAGGTAACTCCCAGCAAGCTCCGAGCTCACCTATGGAAGCCAGCCTTCATATTCATGCAGTATCTTCAGAAACTGTATGAAAGCATTAAAACTCCCATTACGCTCCTAAAACAAAACAGAACCACCCCAAAACCCTAAAAAAGAAAAATAACATTAATGAAGAGTAATATCACCTCTATTGCTCCTCCTAAGTACTCACACCAACATCATGGGAAAATTCATGAGTCCAGATACACTACAAAACCACCCATAATCCTACACACTCCCACTGACCGGCACATACAAACAGCCTGTGCGTGCTGAGGCTACTGCTACTATTAGTGGCATCCTGCAGCTACAACAGTGATGTTAAGCCTGCTTCGGTTTTCCAAAGTAAAAAATAAAGTGTCATCAGATCTTAAAATCATCCATACTGAAAATATCTAACTCCAAGTACAAGTCTTCCAACAGAAGCATTAGAGTGAAATCTAATGAGCAAGAGCTAAAACAAGGTAATGAATTCAGGAGTGACAGGAATTTCAGGCTCAAGTGTTCTCTCATCGAAACAAATGTGGCTCATCTCATGCATAACTCTGTTGAACATCTGCTGGACAAAGACCGAAGTTCAGAATTTGAGGAAGTCTTAGGAACAGGCTAAGAAGTCACTAACGAACATGTGAGGTCTACTTAATCTTACCCAAACAGCACTTCAGAGTTTGGCTATGGATTATTTATCATAGTTGCCTCTTCTGTAGCATAAACATTGAGTTAACCTAAAAAAAATCATGTAATTGCTTCAGTAAGATATTTAAGGTACATTCACAAAGCCAGGTAAGTTTAACAGAAAAGGACTTTTTGAACTTGCTTTTGAAAGCGCAGCTCATGTATTTGTATTTTTTTCTCTTTACCTGACACATATGTAGCAAGTCTTCACCCAATTAGTAGGAAACTGATTTATCTTCATTATATATGGGTGAAAAACAGAAGAAACAATTGCAGGTAAGGAATGTGAAAGACCTAAAGGAGGAAATTCACCAAAATGTCCACTACAGTTTCATTTCCTCCCTTATGTAACAGTAAGGGACTTACCAGCACTGCAAATCCAATTGCCTCCTGTGCAGTACCACTCACCTTTGGAAGTCAATTTTTATCACTCACTGAATCTTAAACTCATGTTCTTCACTGAAGCATTTAATTCAATGCAAGTGTTAACTCAGATCTGGAGAGAGTGGGGCAGCAGGGGAAAGAAAAGCATCGCTGGTAAAGCACCGTGTAACTTACCGGTATAAAAAGAAACAGCTTGTAACACAAGCAAGTTCACTGGTGTCCCAAAAACCTATTTCCTTGGTATTCTCCCTACACTTCAAACACACACAAGGAAGGTATCCATAACTGGATTCTAATGGAATATATACAGGTATATATACAGCTGTGTATACCTAACAAAAGATACATACATTTTTTTCTCTTGTTCAGTTTTTCCACCCTTGTCCTCAGGACAGTATCATTTGATATGACATATATCAATATACCATAAAGTACATATTCAAACCCCAGGATGTTTTAATGCTGTAGAGTGAAATGCAGGACATTCTAATTCAACTTTGGAAGGAAATCTGTAATGGGATTTTTTAAAAAATTACTGCAATAGTAAATTTGTCAGTGGTGAGAAAAATCTATCAATTCTGGATACACACTGTCCTCTGACAAAAAAAGGCTCAGACTGTGAAGTCAGGACGTTACCCTGTTGATATAAGTAGATAACACATTATCTGGTCTCTGGTCTTCCAATTTGAGAACACTCTTAATAATATTGCTTCAAGAAGCTTTTGTTACAGATATGAGACACATGTGAAAATCATGATCAGGATCCTGAATTGGAAAACAGACTGATGAGATTACCCAAATATTCCTTGTTAATACTACTTTATTGGCTTTCATATTTTGATAAGAGAAAAATGAGATAATTAAACATTAATAAGAAAAAAAGTCAGCAATGAGAAGGACAATTAAATGTACTTGTAAGCTACTACTTTGACAGGAGCTGCTGATGTAAAATATATCACACCCTTGCTAACTGAGACATCCCATGGGATATCAACCCACCAGAATCTTAAGCACTGCACTGCTAGGAAACCAGAGTAAGCAGCAATTGGAAACAAGTCACAAAAAAAAAAAAGTCTAAAACGTTGAAAGAGTCTGACACCTCCTCCTTTTTCCCTTTTCTTTCCCTCTCCCCAGATTTTTTTAGATAAAATGTCCTTTTGATACCTGCATTTGTAAATTCCTCAAGCTCTATGGAGCCAGCAGTTGACAAGCATCTGTGAATTCTTTGTATGCTCTGATCCAGGAGAGCACAAGCTAGTCCTGCTCTGGAAGCGAGAGATGACTGTCTTTATGGGAAACACCACACGTGCTGAGGAGTGTTAGCAAAGCCCTCAGCAGCTGGAAACAAACACACTCCGGCTTCTTACATGGGGTCAGATACACACATCTACAGACTGATACTCACTGACACTACCAGGAGAAGGCAAACACGCTGCAACTGGAGAGAACCACAAAGGCAACTACAAACATGTAAAAATAACCATATTAATAAGGGAGGAATCAAACTGAATATTTTCTCTATAATGGCACGACCAAAAGAATCCCAAAAGGGGATCCAAAGGCATCAGACAGAAAACAAAACAATACTTATTTATCATCATGGACATTCCATAAACCATATAAAAAACCCCCAGTGTCTGGTATTTACTGTATTTGAACTTCCACAACCCTTCCCATGCCAAACTTTGAGAGTGACTGAAATTCAGTTGATATTGTGATCACAGAACCATAGAAGCCACTGGGTAAGAACAGCAGGTATCTGGAAATGGGCACCTCCATTACAGATGTTTTTATGGCAGAACCCAAAGCCTGCTCACACTGAACAGGGAGAGCACAGTGACTGCTAACACACAGAAGAACATAGTTTAAAGATGGACACCTTTTTCATTTAAACTGGTTTTACAAACTAAATCCCCACAGAAGAGCAGGGTCCTTTCATCTACTACAGCAGAGAACTCTAAGATCTACCTTAATAGACACTTGTGTTTCAATAACCAATCTTAGTGAGAAGCCAAAGAACAGTGCACTGAAAGTACAGATTTGGATAGACTCCTTCAAAAGGTTGTAAGGATGTATTAAACCTAATCCTTAGGGAAGAAAATAAATCCAACATTACCTGTAGTGATCTGTCATGTTAGATCTTTCACTTAAGATGTGAGAACATTACAGTGAAATTAACTAAACAAAAATATTTGTGAATATTCAAACATTTCAAGTGATGTTAAAGGAGCACCTTAGAGAGACTACAGAAAAAGAATATATTCAAAGACGGTAGAAGCTACAAATAAGCTTTAAAAACTAATATGTACCATTTGTCAAACTGACAGCCTAAAGTAGCTCACTTGTGACAACTGATGCATACTGCATAAAAAGCCAGAAAATTAAAAACCAGCAAAGAGTCAAACAATAAATTACAGTGTATCTGTGCATCATGCTTTTCCCTTTTATCAAGGCATACTGTTATGCTTACTCCCCACCCCTTACAACATCATTTTAGAGATAACAGCTGTACAAGTTTAGGACTAACCAAATGATTAACTACCAGTGGGAAGAAGAGTTTAAAAAAAAAAAGACAAGAAATTGGTATAATGGTATTTCATTTCCTAAGCCAACAGTATTTTCCTACTCTGTGAAACGATGGTTTGCCTTTGAGAAATTGGGCAAAGCATTATATACACCAGCTATGATATTGAACATACTGGGTGTCGATAATTTATTGGTAAAATGACACTTTTGAGCTAGGGTTACATATTTAATTTATAGTCCATAAACATTAATCGCAAAAAACTAGTTAGAAGGAAGTCCTTTGCATCAATGGAATTAAAAGGAGTTTAGGGAGAAAGAGTATGGATTTTCAATACAAAAGGCAAGAACTTTAATGAATTCTTCTAGGTTGAATACCTAAAGACAACCGAGAGAAATGAAAGGCCACAAAGTCTAGCAGAAATTCCAGATGATATTTCTAAGAAGAGACAATCACAATTTGTTTCCAAGTATTCCTTAAATCCTATGCTACTGCTTTTCTCATGAATTGAAGACACATGTGAAATGGGTTCCCAGGAAAAATGTGCCACCGAATAAGGCCGATTCCAAGTAGGAGACTCAGCTATTAGAATGAACCTGCTCTTATGCTGATTATGGGCTATTTGGTCAACATGACATAAATGTCCTAACCTTTTAGAAGAATTAGAAATATTCTCAGCGATGATGTCAGAAATAACTAAAAGGAAGAGGTGAGTTCCTTTCAGAGAATGGTGAGTTCAGAGCCAGAAAACTTCTCCTAAGGTTTCATGTGCTCTTCCGTGCCACACTATTGAACTCTGTTTTCATTGGGGAAAGCCATGTTCCCTGTGTAGAGAGTCCCCAAAAGCCCATAAAACTCAATGCTGTAAGTGAAAGATCACTGCATTTCTGAACTCTGTTGCTAAAAGGCTAGAGGTGACCTCTAACTTGGGTATTCTGGGAGGTGCAGGGGGACAACACACCGCTCTTATTGCTTTGTTTCAAATACGTCTTTCACTTGACTACTACACTCCTTCTTTCCTCCTCAGTCTCCAGTGCTACTCTGCATTCCCCAGGAAGTCTCAATACTGGACCTGCCAGGTCTGCTTGAATCAAAAAGAAAAAAGTCTGTCATCTAAACTGGGAAGTTCTTATCAAAACTCTTCCAAGTTCTTGACAATGAAGTGTTTAGTAATTATTTAAATTACTCCTTCCTGACTTATTGGTATTTTCATGCTAATACTTACACAACACAAATGACACTATAATTAAATTTCTATTCAATAGTCTTAATATTTTTCAACATTAGGAAGGATTGTGTTTTAAACCTTAAACTGTATGAACTGTGATAAGGGCCCACCCAGTCATCCTCTCTCTTCTTTTACATAGTAGACTTCAAGGAGAAAGTTTTTCTACATGAAGAACATTAACACCACGAAACTGCTTCTATTTAAATACCAAGGAAGCAGGACCCTGAATTCCTTTTGTCTCAGGCAAAAGCATCACTGGACAGAAAAAAATGTATTATTAATGAATTAGTCTTTCCTACAACTGCTGGTTAGTGCTTACTTGACTAGGAAAGTGTGAAAATGTACAAAATCCATTATGCCCTTCTTCCACAGCTAAAAGGTCTACTTAATTCTTCACAGAAAGTAAGAAATAAGTATGTCATGTGGCCTTAACTTTTGGCTGACTTGTTTCCTTAAAGCAATGCCTCGCTCCTTCCCCTGCCCTCCCTATCCCTTCCACACACCCCCATGACTTTCCTGTTCATAAACTACACAGAACAGGAGGACACTCATATGAAGTGTCAGCAAGTTTTTATCCTCCCCAAACCAGCAAGTCACTATCTCCTTCAATCATTATCTCCTTCACTGTAAAACCAGCAGCCTTGTTCATAGGAACCCAGGTATTTACAGGACCATTCCAGAACCCTTCCTCGGGCCAGTCCCTACCCACAGGTTATGCAGTGATCAGCTATAGTTACAATCTACTCAGGGTGGTATCTGTGCAAACAGAACCGAACATTCTCACTGAGAGACAGGAGCCACCATTTTTAATTTGTTTTCATAAAACTCAGAGGGCTTAAAAGCAGAGTAGTACCTCTACCATAAATTCTATAACTGATTAGCACTAAAAAAAAAAGAGCTAAAAAATACTCTCACAGGTACAAATACATTGGTATGTATGAACTGAGCACTCTCTTACATCTGGGCTACCTTTCAGAGCCCCTGCTTGGCTGTGTGAGCATCTACAGAGACAGACTGACAACACAACAGACAGCATGAGGGTGGAAAGCCACTTGTTCAGATTTCCCCCTTGAGGGCAGGGGAGAAATCAAGGAAGCTACAACGGTAGCACAAGAAAAAATTTTAAAACTTTTCTGCATGCAAGATTTACTCCAAAATGCACTTCCTGCTACTACTACTTTTGAAAAACATCACACGACGAAGTCTTTTGCACAGACTGCACTTATGTAATGCATTTTAAACAAAACAAAATCCTTTAAAAAGCCTACTGTTGCTTTTTTCAAAATACAGGTAACAATAAAAACTGGAATTATGTACTGAAACACTTGAAAAATATCTGGCCATAAAGTGTGCTGGAGCCAATTAAAAAAAAAAAAAAAAAGGAAAAAAGGGAAAAATATCTAATCAATATTCTGATCTGGTAATTCATATGAAATTGACGAGTTACTTATAATCTGCTAAATAAAAGTCATGTGCAGCAAAGTCTACCTTGAACAAGTTCATTATATTCTCCAGCTAATATACACATCCCTTTACCCATTGTGACCAGAGGGAATTCCAATGTGCCTACAAGTACCTGTAAGCACCTGTTTGCCAAGCATTCTGTTACGAAAAAATTCAAAGGTATACAATTAGTCACAACATTTTACAGTGAAGAGAAACATTAATGTTAGTCAGAGCTGTCTTTTATCCCCACCCAACAAGCAGAAAAAGTCAGTTTTGATCTACGTGTCAAATCTACATATAAACACTATAGAACAGGGGTTTGAGATACTCGTTCGCACAATGTTTAATAACTTAATTTCCTGCACAGCAGTGAAGACTCACTAGGTTTCCCACACTCTGTGTGCTTATTCCAACTACAGAAACAAGCCTGAAAAAATATTCCAGAACTCCATTAACATCAGATAACTTGCATTAGTTCTAGATACAGTAACTTCTCAATAACAGCAAGCATGGATCATTGCTTCATTCCCATTTATTAAAGCCCCACAGAATTACTTATTTAAACTTCTGTTTGTTTCCAAGAAATAAACAACCACTTAAGATAGTTACTAGTAAAACTAATGAACCAAATCTATGTAAAATGAAAGCTATAAGAAATGAAAATTGCACCCAAACAAATCAAATATGAAACCCATCCCTTACATTTCATTAAAGCATCTACACATTGTCAAGACTGCTTGTGTGAGGAGGGTTGGTTTTGGGTTTTTTTGCCATTACCCTACAAGCTTTCCTCCTTCAAATGAACAATGCCACTTCTCACCACTATATCAGTGTCTCTTCACCTCTACAGTTTTACTGCTTGGAATCAAGTCTGTTGTTCAGATCTGAATGTCTGTGCTACGCTCTGGTCGAAGTTTCCTGGTGTGCTGGAGCATGTCCAAAGGGCAGTGAAGCTGGGGAAGGGTCTGGAGCACAAGTCTTACAAAGAGCAGCTGAGGGAGGTGGGGGTGCTTAGCCTGAAGAAGAGTAGACTCAGGAGAGTCATCACTCTCTAACAACTGCCTGAAAGGAGGTTGTGGACAGGTAGGGGGGCAGGGGTAGGTCAGTCTCTTCTCCCAAGTAACAAACATCACACAAGAGGAAATGGCACCAAGCTACCTCAGGGGAGGCTTGGATTGGATATTAGGACTGGATAACCCCAAAAGGGTTATAAAACATTGGAACAGGCTGTTCAGGGAAGCGGTGGAGTCACCCTCCTCGGAGGTATTTAAAAAATGTGTACTTGTGGCATTTAGGGACATGGTTTAATGATGGACTTGGCAGTGCTGGGTTAACAGCTGGACTCGATGATCTTAAGGATCTTTTCCAACCTAAACAGTTCTATGATACTAAGACCTCCAACCTCATTCCAAAAACCACTTGCCTACATGACACATCTGGACTTAATAAAACACAATTTGAGGAGAGTCTGAATAGTGGAGTACTTCATTAGAAGGAATACCAAAGCTACATTAAGAAATCAGTACTTCTGCATCTCATCAGCGTAATGAAATTCTTAGAGCTATACAAACACATCAGTGAGCCACCTCTCTCCCCCCAAAAAGTGCTGACTACCTGAGTCAGAAACTGTAGAAGTTCAAAGAAAAATAGTCCATGGGGGAAACAGTAGATCCAACAAATTTAAAAATAAGGAGTGGAAGAATAACTAGCTTGTGAGAAATAGGCCATTTTCACACAATAGAAGACCCACTTAACAGTGTTTTTCATTTATGTCCAATCATACCATCTACATACACTTTCTAACCTAGTTCTACACCTCTTTATTAATGAAACTTTTGTCCACAATATAACAGTTTTCTACAAACTGTAATTCACACAGACAAAGGTACTTCTGGCATTGTTTTTGACAGCTATCTAAACAGTTGAGCTTTTCTTAATAGACCGTAAGCTTTATTTTGTCAAAAGTCCAAGAATGAATTGGACTACACTAAGTAACAAACATGAAAGGAAAAAATAATGCCTGTAGTCCTGGGAAAAAAAATAAATCTGGGCAGTTCCACAGCAAAAACTGAATGTATCAATCTAATCCAAGATAGCAGTGAAACTAAAAGAACAGTAAATAGACACAATGTAGGCATGGTATCAACTTGAGGCAGCGATACAGTATTTTCAGACAAGATTCACGTAAAGGGCACCAGAGTTATTAACTGCAAAGTCTTTTCGTCATTTTAATGAAGCCGAAAGAAAAGTTCTCACATTTCACAGATGAAGCCATGTCTTCACCAGCCTAACACACTGCAGAAGACTGCACTTGGTTGCAGTTCATGGGATAAGGTCTATTCACACGTACAGCTCATCTGATATCGTCTGTCACATCCAGCTTTTCCACTCCATGTCAACCCTTGAGCTGATGAGGGAATCCAGTCATCACACAGCCATGCTAGCTCAGTCTGTCACAACATGAGGTGCAACTATTTAAAACTGCCTTCTCAGAAGGAAGGCCCAGAAGAAATCCTTGGGTGTGTGGAAGCAATCTCGTGCTTCGGTCTAGTCCTCCAAGATGCAGCGCTGGAACCCAGTCTTTCAAAAAGCTCCGCAGCACAGCATCAAAGCTTTGTGCATTAACCACCATCCCAGAACCGTTTTCTTCCATGGAGCAAACAGACTATCAAAATCAACCATGCCATGTAGCAATCCCCAAACCAATAATTTCTATCAAGAGAAGTCCTCATCAAAGCAGCAATCAGAAGTAGCTAACCCATTCCTGAATCAGACTATGCATTAACCACAACAGTCAGAGGCATGACCTTCCCTCTTCTCACAACACGGCTACTTCTCACTCTGCCTGACTCAGAAGCAGCAGGGGTGCTACACTTAAGTTGCAATATCCAACCTTCACCTGATTTATCTCCAGGGAAGAAAATAATTGGATGTCACACCTACTAACTCGATTTCATTCTGCTAATTATTCTTTAGTGATATTTTTTCTTTTCTCCCCTCATCACTGCATTCTGAATAGGATTAATGAAGTCACTAGTAAAATTATTTTGAAGACTATTGATCACACACACACAGTAACTGTTCCCTCAATATCTCTTCAGAAAAAAAACACAGCATATAAAAAACAGATCAGGTTTGATAGATTGATATTATAGTCTTCAAAGAACAAGAACCAACACATCTCAATATCTACATTTTTACTTCAAAAATGCTTAAGACATAGTTATGACATTTTCACACCACTGGGGGAAAAAGCCCAAACCAAAAAAAAACCCAACAAACCTGTGATATTAACACCAATGAGACTACTTCAATTCAAGAAAACTAGTCCTAGTCTCTGCACCTCAGTGCCCCAGTGCTGCACAGGCTTCCGCATAAGGCAGGTTTTTGCTCAGTGTGGTTCCCCAAGAAACCCACAGAGAGTGAGTGCCAAAATCTATGTCCTATTTCTGTCACTGAGAAAGAATATTTACAGGAAAATACACTTATGACTAATGTTCTATGCCAAATATGTATTGGATTCAAGTTTTAGAAGTAAGAATGTGACTATTTTGTCACTTAACCTGATGATCCAAAGGCTGAGCTGAGAGCAGAGAATATGCCTTGAACAGAAAACAAATTGATCTTGTTTAGTTTTGAATTTTTCTGGGTTTTTTTTTAAGAAAGTTCTACAGAGAGTTATAGCATCAATACATCTTTGCACAATTCTAATGATGATCCAATGCCTAAATGCTATAGAGTATTTAACATACAGACAAAAGTGCTAACTAACTGCTGCAATCTTCAGCCCCAGGACTGAAAGGCATGAAAATTAGCAAAGTAAGCAACCCTGTATAAAGACTTAGTGTTTTGAGGATGTGGATTTTCATAAGGAGGACAGATCCAAGAGTTAAAAGGTACATAAGAAATCAGTTCCACAATTTAACAAGTTAGAGCATACAAAATCAAACATCCACGCACATAACTGTAGATTTGCAATCACTACATGTCATTATCCTTCCCGAGGGTTTGACAGGTCAGCAGGATAACAGGCTCCCAGGTGGACTCTCCTGGCTGCTCCTTTTCAGTTTGGGCAGCCTCTAAACGCACTGAGCCGTGGGTGAGCGGTGCAGGACACAGGAGAGGGCTGGCAGCTGGCTCAAGCTTCCCGCCCTGTCCACACAGAGCCTCCACTACAGGACAGCCAGAGGCTGAGCCTTCCCAAGGAAAGCAGGGACAATGTACACAAACCAGCCTTAGATGTAACATAAAAACTCTTCTTTGGCACCAGTAGGATTCCAGAGCATTTGGTATTACCCAAGAAGTCATTACTGGCTGCTGAACTGAAAACAAACCTAAGAACTGGGCACAGCAGAATGGGGTTTAGGGAATTCTCTACCAGCCGTCTCTACATTCTGCCACACTCCATGTTTATATGCATTCCTTTTAAGGAATTCTAGTTTCTGTTAAAATAAAACCCCAGTTTTTGAGATCCACAGCTCTGATAGACAGATTCCCCTTGAAATGCTGGCAGTGATAAACAATAGTATTACCTCCAAACTTTGCCCAACTTAACATCCCATCTCACATTTATACATGTTCCTGTTACTAAAACATCACTATAAGATTAATATATCCATTAGAATTAAGTTTGTGTCCCTCAACATCAGTTCAAGGAGGTAACCATTTATACAAAGTATTTATGTGAAAGCACCCTGGAGACACAGGAGCTGAAGGGACTGCTTTGTCAGCAGCCAGTCCCGTCTCAGTCAGCCAGTGGCATCCTGCCAGAGAAACACCTGCAGACTGAACAACCTGCAATATAATACGAGATACTCAGAGAGAAGAGCAGAAAAGCAAAACAATGACAGCATTAATTACTCAAACAGCTCAATGGCTCACAAGTGGGACAACATTTATGCCAAGTTAGCACAGGCACTTTCTTCCCACTGGCAAATTTCAACATTTTGATCCTGCCATCAAAACAAGTTTCATTTCTACCCACTGTCTTGCTCCCTGTATTCCAATTACTCACAAACACAGAGGATGGTCTCGTTCAAATCCATCAGTCTCGTCCACAGCACCATGGTTTGTGATTTATTTCCTTAAAACAACACCACTGCTGAAACAGCTTTTCTTTCTCTCAGCTAGGGCAAAATCCATCCTAAGATGTTTGAGCAGCATCTTTATTTCTCATGAGTATGCTGTGATACACTCTCCCCTGCAATTTCTCAGCTCTATCAACACTGAAACCATGACTACCATACTGCATTTGCTCTGCTCGTGCAGTCCAGCAACTGACCTCCCCACACGGGCCTGTGCTACATGTACCAAGGAATGGTAAGAGGATCTTTGAATACTCCTCCCCTTCAAAGGAGGTTTCTTTCTACATTTCAAAAAAGTTATAAAGCAATTTAAGTCATGAAGGACTGAATTGTTTGGTGGGTTTTTTTTCCAAAAACGAAAAACCCTTTATTTTTCCAAAACATAAGCTGGTAACAACTCAATTTCATTAGCTGTAAAGCACACAATTCCCACTTTCAAACCTGCTCTACTTAAAGGCCCTCTAATGTTCTACAGCAATGATCACATTTGACATTTCTACTTATTCCATTTCAGAGGCACACCTACCACTGTTTCATAAACTGAGACAGAATTTCTTTCAGTACCTCATTTACCAGCCTAAATCAAATCTAGTATTAAAAAAACACACACATTAGAAATATACCGAAAATAAAACAGAAACACTGAAGACATTTTATTTGCTATTTCAGTAAATCTTACCCTTAAATTGTAAATTTGGTAGAAAGGTCAAGGACATAAAATGTTTTGTACACAATAACTTCAGAAAATATGCAAGTTATCTTGGGGCTTTTTTAGTGTTGTCTAGTAACTTGTACAAGTATTCTAAAATTCTTAACCTTGTGAAAACTAGCAGTGCTTTTATCACAGTGCTACTAAAAATTAAATAACCAGAATTTTACAGTCTTCATCATTTTAAACACCAAAATTTTTAGCCACTGACTCCAGCCAACATTCATTAAAAATATGAACTCCATAATTTAGGCTAATAACTACGGTTGCTGAGGTTTCTATAGTTACTTGTGAAAGGGTCACAGCTCTCTGAAATACATGCAGTCTCCAGTAATAAGCTCCATCATAACTACATCGACAACCTTTAATGATTAATTAGGCTAAGCCCAAGTTCCTGGAAAAGCACAGAATCCCAATCTATTCATTACCTGGTGAAGCAGCAAACAAAACAACTTCAGATTTCCAGATAAAACTGTGACTTTAGGTTGCATTTTTACATTCTGATAGGAGAAAAAAACCACATCCATGAGCTCCCTGGAGAGCCCACGGCAGCAGCCAGCACAGCAGAGCCCCCACCAAGGCATCACCAGCTAGGCTGATGACATTTTGGAGACACCTGTTTATTTTCCCATCTTTCCTCTCTGATTCTTCCATAGCCAGTGTGATCTTTCACTAGCCTCCCTGGAATTTCCTGAAGAATTGACAAACAAAAGCAGTATCTGCAGCGTGCAGAGCACTTAGGAACAAACTGCTCGACTGCGGAGAAATCAAAGTTTATCAGCAGATCAAAGTATGGGATAATACCTGTCAAAAGACCTAACACATGAAAACAAAATACAATGCACTTGTACATCTCTGAAATGCTGTTCTCGTGTTGGCATTTTGATTTTCTATTTTTTTCCTTAGGTTCTTCTTTATTTTGCTTTTAACTGAATCACGCAGAATAATGCAGAACAGTAATTACCATTAATCACTCCCAATTATTATATGTTGGTATTTGCTTGGGAAGGAAATGGAGGAGTCTTGAAGAAAACATTCAAGAAGGCAGAAGTTTAAAAATAAAAAAAAGGCAATCAGACTACAAATCTAATGAAATAACATTTTAAAGTTGTGCAGCACAAGAAATAACACTCCTTTGAATGTTTGTGACCGACTCCTTTACTGTCACCACACCTCATCCGAGTAAGAGGCCACTTTCATTTCCAAAACTCCACTTGCAAATGCATTTGTGACATCACAGAACTTAATTCTGTGTTAATAAGAGCCACTATGGGAAAATGAAGACCCCTGTCTGTCCATGAGCTAAGAACTTTCACCCCATTTAAAGGGCTTCACCCTTACACATGCCAGACTTCTGCCAGCGTGTGGATCAAGCTGACATATATTATTATTGCAGTACCAACATATATTATAGAGATATACAGATATACACAAAGAACAATATATTTGCTCGGATATCTATACATCAAGATATATAATCTAGTATATATACACATAATTATGTATTATATTTGATAAGTGCCTAACATATCTGTGATATAAAGAGATAGATATCATATCTAACACGTTCTATATTATGCAACTGTACATATCTGTATTTCACATATACAGAGACATATTAGCTATAACAGATATTTGCATATTACAAATTTGTGTGTTTGTACCTATTATGTGTATTACATCTAATAAAAAATTACATAAGATTCCTGTAAGAGGAATTGCTTTTGATCTAGGAATGTGTTTTGATCTAGAAATGAAATTACAGAGCTGGAAACAACAAAAATAAATGCAAGAACTCAAATCTGCCTAATACCCAACATTCAGAATTTGCAGGTTTGAAAAGGAACACTGAGTGCAGTGAAGCCCCACTTACCTGTTGCTGGATATTATGACCTTTTTGGGTTTTCTCATCTCCAGCAATGCCATCAAGTCAAGGCCAAAAGAACTCTTGAGTTCCTTGTTAGGGGGCAGGACAACTGGGGAGCAGGTTGTTTGGATTTTGTTGGGTTGTTTTACTATTTGGAGGTTTTCTGGCCTTTGTTTGGTTTGGCATTTTTACAACGTTAGCTTCAATGAGTGCTCTGCTTATTTTTTGTGTATTTTTAAGCTGAAAAGTTACATAGCTAGTTAAAAAGCTGAAAACACAACAAAACAACTTCTAACCTGTCAATAGCACACCAATTTTGAAGTCAACAATAGTTAATTATTCATTTCTTAAATCCTCTGGGATAAAGAGATAAAGTTTGCTTTGCCTATGAATTGCTCTAAATATTAATTTTTTGCTTGCCTACTGGGACTAAATCAAACACAGTTAAAATGGTTACTGTGGTTACAGAGATGGATCAAGAAAAAATAGAAAAAGTTATTTAACCCTCAAAATACAAATAAAAAGCCGGCAGAAAACAGCAAAGCACTACTGGCATTTATATGACAAAGAAAAATACATATCCACAACTCAAGCAATTTCTGAAAAACAAGGCCCCTGACCCCAAATCCCCAAGAGGCTGATTTTTTTCTCCAATATTTATAAAATAAAAAACATTTACACGTTTTTTTTCAGAACATAGCCATAAATGTATTATTGCATCTTCTTTAACAATCCTTAAAAAGAAGGAAATTGTTTAGCCAACAAGTGAGTGAGGGAAATAACAATGGCAAAACGGTGACATATTCTACCCAAAAGGTGGAGGAAGATATGAGGGGGAACAAGGAACACAGGACAGATACACTTTTTATGTTAACCTGCTAGAGGCTAAATAGCATTAGCAGAGTTTTCAAATGGAACGATGTTGTCACAAAGCAGTCCATCCGAGCAGTTCTGCACAATGAACGGCACTGCTCGCACAAACAGCACGGAAGGGTAACTGCAGGAATGCACAGCAAGGATTAATAAAACCAAAACCCAACCCCCTCGAAATAGCACCCTTTTAAATCAAGCAGCAATATTAAACGGTTCTGCAGCACTGTAATTAACCAGTATCTCAAACTCTGGGGTGCAAGAGAACTATCCCAGGGCTGGTTCCCTGGCAGCGGCAATGGCTAAACCTTTTCCCAGCTTCGGAAAGAGCACACGCGGCACCGCCGACCACAAGGGACAAAGACACCCCAAACCTCCTGAAGTGGCAGCAAACCCAGCAAAACCAAAACAAGGCATGAGGGAGAAACTGAGCTCATTTTGAATTAAAGAAATGTATAAAATAGGGTAACTGTTTTAATAAGCATTGAAGCGAAGACATGTAGCCAAGGCTGGGTTTTCACAGGCACAGACAACTCTGCTACTCCCTGTGAGTATCTACAAATCCTACCAATTTTAATTATTTACTTGACAACAATTCTGATTTACATTATTTCGTTTTTTATCTACTGCATAGATGATTTTTTGTTTCAAAATAAAGTTCCTCAATAAAAACATTACAATTCACATCCTTATTACAGTGCAAAATTGTAAAGTGGGTTTTTTTAATACCAGAATTTCCATGTTTCTTGTGGTGTGTCTTTGCTTTAATTAGCATGGTTCAAGAAGGGGAAAAGCATCATCCACTGCTTCTCACAGATGATTGTTAATGAAACAATCATATTCATTACATTTTAAGAAAAAGGTGGAGGGCCAAGCATCCAACAGCCACACGATAAGCATTAAATAAACCCAAATAGAGACACAACCTTGTACATATACAATGAATTTTCACTAAAAATTAACGTTATCTTTTACTTTTTATTTCAGGGATATTAAAGTAGGAGTCCCTTGTCCCACTCACGTGTAGAAACTAAGAGTTCCAGCTAACACACACCTGTAGTTTGGCCAGCTTCTCTGACTGACCTTGCAGTTCCCATGTACACACGGAACAAGGCAGTCTGGGGAAGCACAAATATTTCAGTAAACGCCAGGCTTTCTAAATGATACAACACATCATCAGTCAGTCATCCAAGGCTGGAGCAGCAGACAGCTGTCTGCACACCACCTATCCTGCAAAGGTTCACCCAGCTCCTAGGAAAATTCTGCATGTAGTAACCCAAGTACATCACTGAGTGTCTGCTTGTGTTTTATCTTCATAACATCACATCATGAGGCTTAAAAAATTCTCAGTCTGCTTTCAGAACTTTACCTGCCTCATTAGTCTTTACTTTTTTGGCTCTACAGGCTAGGAATGACAAAAAAAATATAAATTATTAAATGCAAGCTATAGAGGCTGTGGAATTAGACATCAAGCCCACATTTTTTTATTGCCTGATTATATTGAGAACACACTGCTCTCTGACAACTCTAGATAGTTTTGTTTCTAACATTAACACGCTTGTCTTGAAAATGAGCCTGCCTTCTCTTTTACTATTGTCTGAAGATGTACATAAAGCAAATATTGGATATTGAAATAGAATCTAATAAATTATTTCTAGTTTGCTAGTTTGGAGAGACGAATAGATCTAGAAGTCTTTCATAAGGAAATACGGAAACAATTCTAAATTCCAATCATTCCAATAATGTAATCTCTGTCCTGCTGCACTGTTATATCTAAATCATTGTCTCTTCCATCTGTCTAAGTAGCACTTCAAATATTTCTGAGAAAAGGCTCAAGCAACTTGCCAAATTCTGGGTCACTCTGTGACAGAAAATATTATACAGAGGAAAGGAAAATATGTAAATCACTTGAGGCACTTTGTCTTTTTGCTCCCAAGTTCATTATTTATTGTCTACGTAAATGATTCTTAGGGCTAATGCTAAAATTAAATTGTTCACACTGCAGTAATATCCAGTATTCTTATACAACAGGTACCATCCACAATACCCAGCAGTCTGCTGGAATGCCATTAACCAGCATATCTCCAAGAAGGGCAGCGAGATGTATTCATTTTAGACCAGACATTTTACAGATGTTGAACTGTTTCTTTCATTATTAGTTTTTCTGCTGCCTCAGGACAACTGTCAAGAGTTCTTTCCACCTCTTACTATTTCTTCTAGAAGTAAATATAACCTTTCAGTGCTTCTACTTTCAACAGAAATGGGAGTCTATGAAAAATGGGAGAATATAAAGAACATCACTGCTGTTATTTTGAAGCAGTCCAGCAGCAGAAGGGGTAGAGATGAGACTTGGTGCAAAGGGTCTTTTCAGTCCATCACCAGTGTAAGAGATTCACCGCATTACAACGGGCAAAACAAATCTCCCCTTTTCCTATTCTTCCTCTGCTAACACTCTGCTTCAAAGTCCTACACATGAAAGAAAATTTCCTATGGAATAACTAGCTGTTTCATTCAATAGGAAATATTTCCACTTGGTACAACACAGTCTTCACTTCAGATTTTCTCTGCAACTAGAGAACAACATGATTTCAGTGCAAATGAAGCCACAGTTCCGGGTTACCAAAGAGTAAAAGTCCTTTCTATCATACTAATATTTTTGGATTATAAATACAATATGGAACATTTCCAGGCTTTTCAACAGATTTTTCAAAGGTGGAGAAATCCTACATGAAACACAAAAGCAAACAACTGTTTTGTGTCACAGAACTATTTAACTGAAAAGGGAGTTACTGTAACAAAACCATTTTTAAGCATTAGTTACACAAGTGCTGACTTATTAGTCCATTTGGTCTAAAACAGGTTCCTATCAGGCTTTCCTTTATGATAAACTGAATTACTTGTAAGCAATCCAAGCGATTCAGAGCATGCACACAGAGTTATACTAAACAAAGAAGAGCCCAGTTCACAGTTCAGCAGTTTTAGACAGGTAGGACCAACAACCATGAAGAAACCTCCTCAGGGACAGCAAAACTACACAGAGCTTTGACCCTAAGATGCTGACTCAAGACAAGTAAGAGAGTTAGCATGAGAATAATAAAACAGAAGAGCTCCAAAACTCATTTCATTTTGTTGTTTATAATATGATACTAGGACTAAATCTTCAGATTTTATAAGCACCTACATCCAAGTTCATTTAAACAGCAACTTACAGTTTCATGAAATTTGACATCTCCGTTTTTGCAAAAGAGGCAGATGAGGAATGAGCAGGATCTTTACTGTAAGGCTCCACGGGAATAAACTGCTGACTTGTAGCACAGTAATAATCACCTAAAAGGTGAGTCCAGTGCTCTTGCCATCCATCATTCTGCAAAAGTATTTTAAGCCAATTCATCTATAAACAGAATCAGTGAAGGCTGTATAAACCAAAACATTCTTTTTTTTTAAGCCAGTGCTCTTCAGACACATATCTATCTGCAGGCTGTGATAAGCTCCATAGGATCTTTGTGAGAGGACTCAAGGAGAAAAGAGCAAACTGCTCCATGGAGTCTGTGTTAGGAGACACAGGGACACGAAACAATAACAGCAGACAAGCCCAAGGTAGCAATGCTGTTCACAAGCCAGCTGACCCCTCACCAAATGGCAACACGCTGCCCTCCAGCATAAATGGAATTTCCCAAAGCTACAATTGAGACCGATGCCCAATAGAAAGACCAGAGCTATGAACTACCGCAACACTGGTAATTTGTGAAGCTCGTGAAAATTAATTTGAAAGATGAAATTAATTATGGGCAACCCAAACATCAGTTAGTTTGTGTACAGAAGACATCAAAGACCTTCATTAGCTCACTCATCTTCCGTGAAAGTTTTAAGAAATCTCTCAGGCAAATAACCCCAGTTCAGCACAATACAAACCCGTTTTAGTAACAAACCCCAATTAAGGGCTGTAAGTTCCTCCTGCCAACACTCAGTAAGGGCTGTGTTACAAGGGCTGAGCAGACAGAGTGACGGACTGGATCATGCCAGCAGCACGTGACAACCCACAGCAGAGGCAACAAGAGAGATCAACTAATATTAGGCAGTCTAAGAGAAGAAGAAGCTTATTTCTGATTCAAAGGAGTCTGACATGCCCCTCTTTTCAATAGCAACACTTTCTTCCTCTCATCTGCAGATGAAAGTAAAGTGTATATATGGATGGAAGGGAAATCCAGAAAGAAGAAGAAGAAAATTGAATCCCCAAAAGCGATTGCCTTTATGCATCTTTACACATTTAGTTGAACTAGATGATCCTGAAAGTAACTACTCCATTCTCCTGGCTTGGCAACATACGATGGCAGCTCCAAAAAAAAAAACAAACTTAATAAAAAAGTGTTCATACTATCATACAAGAAAGAGAACATACTACTAGATCAGACACAGAAGAAAAGCTCAACCTGCTCATGACAGCACAGCAATGCTCCACAATGTAAACTTCAGCCTTAAAAAAAAAAAAAAACTATCAATCTTCTTGTTGCTGGGTTTGGTTCTGTTTGGTGATGTTCTTTTAAACTGAAAAAGCTCATTCAAGATAGGACACTACTGTGACATATCCTAGCAGGACAAAGGCTTCCTACACTGCCAATAACACATCAATTGAGAAAACAGACCTTGGTTAAAATGTGGTGTCTCCCTTCTTACCCACTGATGCCTTAAACCAATGGAAACACTGTACTTCACTCACCACTGCACAGCCAATGGGAGGAAAACCTGTTGTCTCTGACAATTTTTAAGTCTGCAATAAACTGCTTCAGAATTCTCTGAGAAGCACAGAAAGTACATGCTGCAGTCGAGTGACTCCAGCTTGGACAGTACCATCCCCTGCAGACGGCAGTACCAATTCTGAGAGATACTCCTTTGTCTACAACGTAACGGAAGAACAGGTATTAGTATTTGTTTCCAGCTAATTGCCCAGCTCCATTCACGTGACACAGGAAGTATCCAGTCTACAGGAGGTCACCGTATGATTTTTAAGTTTCCATCAAGTTCTCACCAGTCAAAAAAGTCAGAGAAATACCAAAAAATACTTCATTTTGCTAACACTGACTACACAGAAGTTGAGAATCCCACAAGGCATCTCTCTGCTCCTCATAGTTAGCAGGTAAACAGTGTTTTCAGCCTCTCACAATTCTGCTCCCAGGTGATGTTTGCTGACTGAGATTTGCTACTGTCAATGACTGAGTACTTTTTATAGATGTTCTATTAATTCTGTGTAACAAAACCATTTTTGCACGTTCTGCTTTTGTAGGCAGTGATGTTTACACCACCACACACCTTGTGAAAGGGAACTACAACAAACAGGAGCCAAGGGGACACAGGAAAGAGCCAAGACAGGCCACGGGGAGAAATGCAGAACACTGTGTCACAGTGCTCTGGGAACAGCACAAGAAAATCTCATCTGTCCTTAGAAGACAGAGCAAAAAGAAGAGGTGACATTTTTGAAAAGAGTACCTCAGTTAACACTTCAACACAACTTTAGTACTTCTGTCTGATCCACTGGTTCCTTTCTCCAGGCACGGAGCAAGGGAGAGGTGAGAATATTTTCAACTCCCAGATGTTATTTGACACATCAAAACCCAAAATAAAATTGGAAATCATCCTAGCTGATCACTTCCTCCTATTTTAGACACGACCACCGCATGACTTACTGTGAACTTGCAAAACAGAAGGGTAAAAAATCAGTGAATTTAAACATCATTCTAAAAGTGAAGACTCAAACATTGAGGGCTAGAGGGCAAGACTTCTCAGGAAGTACACCATATTAAGAAAACTGTAATTCTTAAAACACATGGCATAAAGCAGACTTCTTCCCTAAAAAGACAGAGATACCAGTACAAATCCATCATATATGGGCTCCAACACCTTCTCCCTCCCTCCAACAAGCTTTGCCTTTTCATTGCACAGCAAGATATATATTCTCCCATACTTCTGTTGTCTGAAATACTCCTGATTTTTGTTATATGTGCTTAACACCACAGCCTGCTGTCAGCAGAAATCAAGACAGAACAGAGCAAGTTGTGCCTTCTGCAAGCCTGCTGCTTCTGAAAATAAGTTGTGACATGCCTCACGTGATTTTTTTTCCTTCTCTTAAACTGGCTTATGCGCAAAATTAGACTGATGTTTAAATAGTGTCAGGCTGTCAGAGGGAGAAAACGACAGTGCTACTGTGACACAAAACATGACAAGAAGAAAGATTAATCACTTACTCGGAAGTGAAAAGTTGAATACAAAGCACATAACCATGTGTCTCCAATTTGTTATAGCAGGTGAAAGACTAAATGCTGATCCCAAGATATGCTTCATAAACTCCAGTTAACTGAAAAAATGAGTTTATTATAACAGCAAACACACTTTGACAACAAAGATGATGGAGTTGAATGAAAAAGTTCACCAGCACAAAAACATTTGCTTCGGGGTCAAATTGTTTACACGTACACCTGAAACAAGTTCCGCTGAGAAGGGAGGGGGCAAGAACTCAGCCATAAATAAAGCCAAAAAGAGAGTCATGGTTACAATCAAAGTATTTCAACTGTTTATTCCACTATTTTACATCAACTGTACTACAGCAGGATATACACCTAAATATCACCTCTATTTCCATCACATTTCCATTTCTTCCTGAAATGATTCCTCAAATTTTGTGCAAGTGGGTCATGCATTAGTTTACTTATTAGACATGTCTGGAGCCTGACAAGGTTAGTCAGCACTGCTGTTAGGGAATACGTTAGCAAATTGGGGAGGAAACAAAAAAGGAAATAGGAAAAATGTAAACTAATTAACATTAAATGTATTCATGATGAAGAGGTAAGTGACAACCACAACGTCATGATTAAAGATTTTTTACTCTTCAGGTGATAGGATATTTTCTTCCTAACTGCAGCACACATGAATTTCTCCACTGGAGTGAAATATGAAGCATGGAAATAGAGGTGTTGTACTCAAAAGCAATGCAGCAGAAACCAATACAAGTATATTTCCCCTTTTAACAGAAGGTTCTTGCTCCCCTGGCCCAAACATATCTAACAATTTCTTTATGTGCTCTGTAGTTAAACTACTCTCTCTAAAATAGTTCCCTATCAACCCTTTTTCCCTTTCACACATTTCAACCCAATTAAAGACAAGAAAGATTAGTGTGAAAGAGACAGTTAATTTTAGAAAATTTATGCATAGACCCAAATGTGTTTAATTACTTCACTATTTCCCACAAGTAGGAAAATCACTTTTAAGTAGGCTGCAAAATAGCATTTTAAAAAATAAAAGCTCTGTACTGGGCTGTTCCTGTCACTGACATCAAGTGCATAATGAAAGAAAATTTAGCTTCTTAAACACTTCTTTTTCATCAGATTTTTAAAGAAAACCACAAAATATACTCAAATTGTTCACATACGTGTTTGTCTTGAGGACACTGTAAAACTGTAAGGAGCTTTACAATTAAACTCTCCATTTCCTTCTGTGCTGTTCCCTTCTCCTAAGAAAGAACAACACAAACCCCATGCCTGGCCTAGTTCAGTTTGCTCCCCCTCTGTGTTTGGTAACTAGGCAGCTCTTCCAGAGCCCACAAGGACCCTGTGAGAGGAATACAACAGAGTGGCTAAAGGATGCACAGAAACCTTCAGACTTCTACAAACAAGACCAAGACTGTGCATTTACAAAAGCGTTCAAAGACTATTTCTTTTTCAGTTACTTAGTTTTGCTCCAACCAATGCTCAAAGTACCTAACACAGCATAGCTCATCCACAAAGCCAAGGGCAGTGAGAGTTCAAATCTGGCCACTTTAGGACCATCCAGTAGCAGAGAGTTGGGGAGTTTCCACTGTTTTTTCCTGGGAAAGGAATAAAGAAAAAAAAGAGGAGGAAAAGACAAAGATGAGAACAGCCAAGCTCAAAGGGAAAACCCAATACTTTCACATAAGGTTTGTTGACCCAGAGATTTGAGAACTTTAACTTGAAGGCTCTGCATCCTCTGCACCCAAGCTTTAGGTATCACATGGAGCCAAACCCGTGAATGTCAGAATTCATGCTGTTTGTAACTGGAGAACTCCACATGAGTCTTACCAGCTTAATTACCCATTTTTCCACAGTCAAAATATACATGTCATATATTCTTCCACATATGAGCCTACACAATCCTTTAAAGTTGCCTCAATGTTGTAGAAAAGAGCAAGAGCACTTAACAGCCGTTAAATAACCAGGCTTACATTACTGGGAATCAGGAGCTAGAGAAACTGGAGGCCCACTCTTCAGCCTTGCATCATTAAGAGAATAGAAACTCATATTTTGTTCAAGTCTGCCCTCATCCATTCTTACTTCACCATCAAAAATACTTCAGGATCCTTGACTAGTATGAAGTCACTCAGTTACATCGCAGCCTCCAAAAACTTTGAAAGACATGCTGTGCACCACTTCTTTCAAATTTAAAATTTGCTCCACAGCATAAGGATCAACAGTGTTCATTCAACAACAGTATATTTAAGATTTATAATATGTAATTAAATTGCAAGCCACTGCAGAGTGAATATCTTTCTCCAAACACTCAAGTTTATCCAGACAAATGAAGAGATACTGCCTTGTTACAAAATCTGGTCAAAAAAAACCCCAAAACCAACATTATCTAAAATATACAAAGCATATGATGACACTGTTGAAGTGTGAAGTTTATTTACATTTTGTGCTGCTGAAAACCAATGCATGCAGTAACAAACAACTGAACTAAATAGAAATTGTTCAACAAGCCTTTTGCAATTAACAACTAGGAAGAACACATCAATATCTAATTAATAGAAAAGGTAATTCTTGTACAAGTTCAAAGACACGTCCCTTAGACCCACTATAAAAAACTTTGTTCCAAATTACTCAGTACTAGCAAGCTAACAAAACACTAGCTATTAGAAATAATAAAAAGCGCTAGATGACTCCAAACTGACAGTTTTTCTTCCTTCTCCTGAAAATGTTTAATTGCTTAAAATGTCAGAGCATTCAACTTGATGATTAATATTCTACTGCTTAACTGGTTTTTCAAGTCTTCTTTCACAAAAATTTTCTTTCTGAATACACTACATGTACAGAACTATTTTAATATATGATGCAGCACGCTTCTGCCAGAAGAAGCTATATAGATTATCACTCACCCTGTTAGCTAATGAGTGAAAGGGGCAAGAAGTATGATGCCACTGGCACTCGAATGCCACACACCAGGTTACAAAGGCATGGGAAGAGAACATGGAGGGAGGAAAAAGGGACAGTGGCCCAAGCCATCCGTAAGGCACACAAAGTGACAGCACAAGCCTCGCCTTGTGCCAAAACACAGACTTTTTACAAGGGAACTTGATCACATAATTAGCAGCTGAGCTGATGTAGTTCGAAGGTTTACAGTGAGGGACCAATGTACCCCAGTGGAATCTGTACTCTGACTTTAGATTTACAAGAGGACAAAACCTTGGCACGCTATTTCAGCACTGCCAATCACTCAGTATGAGCCATTACCAGCAGCAGGTCCCAGTGCACACTGCCCTGTGACACCCTTATACACACACCCTGAGTAACACTGAGCTGCCCTCACCCAGGCTGGGGATCTGCAGGTCTGGGGAGGAAGCAGGCAAAGGACAGCATCCCTCTGCAGAGAAGGTGACAACACAAAGAAAACGTCCCAGGGGCAGGCTGGGGTGGGGGGACACTCATTCTAACCCAAACACAGTTCCATGTTAGCAGAACGTGAGGCTGGACCCACCCTTTACAGCATCCATGCACAATGGAAGACCTGCAGCCCTGCAGCTGTATTTGAAGCTGATCTTCTCCACCCACAGTAAGTCTTACTATTACAAACACTCCTGAAAAAAAAAAGTATATATTTAAGAAGTTCCTTATGTGCTCCAGTACTTTGCCAAAATAAAGCAATCTCCTCTAAAACTTGGCAATCTCAGCTTGGATAAGCAGTTGTTTGCCACTCTGACAGAGCCTCTCAGACTTTGTGTTAGACTTTATTAAAGAAATTGTCTTGTCTGCAATATGTTCATCCAACCAACTGTCCTGTATCTATTTTTCCTGGCAAGACAGCAGCTGGAAACAAGGGAGTTAACATGAAAAAGTGAATAGGAATAAGGAAGATGCTTTGAACATTCGGGACTTCTGTGGAAAACATGATTCAAAGGGATTTAGCAACAGTAACACACCAGTGAAAGAGACCACAGCGTCTCCATGCTAGTCATCCATATCACAAGGACCATCTAGTACTTGAGCCTTCAGCAGCACAGAAGAGCAAGCAAGTAGGTACCTGATGCAAATAATATAATTTACATGATTAGTAAGACAAATACAAGTATAACAATTCTGAATGTCACAGTAAAATATGTAGGGCTAAGCCTGTATGTAAATGCACACACAGAAGGAAGAGAGAAATGGAAAATGGTTGCAGGGAAACTTTCCCCCTGAGTGATCCGGGTTTAGCTCATTCAGCTTCTCCAAAAATTCCGAGTTGATGATATTAACGAAGTGTTTTCTCAGAACAAACATTTAGGCAATACTTGCTTATCAGAAAGCTGGCACTGGACATCTGCAAACGGAAAAGTAAAGTAACCCACTTAAAGAAGTGTCAGTAACCAGTCCTTTGCCCAGATTAACACATCCTTTTCCAAACCATAAAACAGGAATTGCGTAGTACTTGCACACTTAAAAGAATATTGAAGGTGGGAAAGGAGGCAGAAATTGGAGACCAAATTCTCCAGGTTATAAGATGATGATGCAGAGATGGAAAACTCTGAAATCACTCAAAATCAGCAAACCATTGTTCCCTCAGCCAGCTAAAAAAGTGCTGCTGTTATTTCCATAATGCAGTAGTGGTTTGGGGTTTTTGCTTGAGGTCTTTTTGCTGTTGGTTTGGGTCTTTTTTTTTGCTCCCTTTTTGGAGAAAGGGCTTTGGTGGGAAGACACTGGGGAATCCAACTGTATGTTATCAGTCCATAGGCTGGTTGCTAGGTATAGACAACAAAAAAGCAAAAAGGTTGTTTGGTTTTTGGTGTTATTTTTTTCTGTCAGTTGGTTTTGGTGAGAGCTCTTTGTTTGTTTGGGGTGGTTTTTGGTAGCTGTTCATTTGTTTAAGAGGGTCAGAAGATGGCTTACTCTTTTTCCCTCACCTTACCTTTTTACTTATTACCTCAAACATTTTTTTGGCAAATTTTCAAAATCGATTGGCAGCAAATACCATCCTGTTTAATTACACTGCAGCTTTCCTAGATCTGATGCCACTGGCATGTATGCCAATCGCTTTTCACATCTCAAGTCATCCCTCATGAGAAAAACCTTGGATGGCTCGGCTGAACACAACAAGGGCAAAGAGACAAAGAAAAGATCAGCTGTCACCCCTAAATAGTAGGGGTATTCCATTCACTACCTTCTCCAGCCAAGGCCAAGTTCTGTATCTTGTTCCTAATTTCCCTCAGAAAATACATCACATTGCTAGGTCAGACAGGACGTGTAACATCCAGTCCTAACAATCAGGGGCAACAAGCAACACCACATGAACACCACGGAGGGTTAAAGATGCTTTGTTTGTGACATGAGCAGTCCCTAGACATTTTTTCTTTACAAATGTTTGCACTTTCAGAACAATACACAAGGAATGAACAGTTCATCGCCTTCAGCAAATAGTTTGGTTTTCTCTTTATCAGATACAGTCAATAATGTGTCTTCCACTAACTGAATGAAAGTATTTTTCACTACTTCAAACTGTACTGCAGAATACATTCAGCAGGCAACTAAAATAGTGTTTATAATGTGTTTGCAGTGCAGTTCTGGTTTCCTTTTTTTTCCATTCCTAAGGAACATACTGGGGAAAAAGCCAAGTACTACAAGTCCTGATAACACCCATTGTTTACAATAAAATCAAATGTTAACACGATAAAAATACTTCAAATGCTGTTTGTTATTCTTCCTCAATTCTACCTTACGTGATTTGAAGATATTTAAACCATGTTTACATTCTCAGCTATCCTCCAAGAGTGACTAGTGTTACTAATTAAAAAGACAACAGCAAAAGGAATAGTATTTATTCATCTGCTTTACACAATTGGGACAACTTCAATATTACCCCCTTAACTGATTTTCACTTTTAAAAGAATTAATAAGCCAGAAAAAACACTCTTCACTTAAATTTCCAAAAGTGTTACACCACATATGTCTGTATCCGTATTTAATACAGAGATAAAGATGTACATCCAGGACTAAAATATGTGCCATGCTTTGGCTACCAGCAAGCTGGACACCGTCATCCTCACCTCTCCTCTTCTGCTGTGGGGTACCAGCCAGGTAGATCTGCTACAATATTCGGGCACATTCACTTTCAAGCTCAGTTCTACTACCAGAATATAGTTAATTAGAGCAGAAAAGCAGGCAGCTCACAAACACCTGATGGCTAATATTTAAAATTATCTAGATCATTCTGAAATTTGACATAACTCTCTCAGTGCCTGCTGAGAGGTATGTACAAGTTTGGGTTTTTGAAAGTCATTGATCAGTTAAGTATCACAGCACACGGACTGTCCTTTCAGTCAGCCCACAGTCTCTCTTTCCAGCTCTTGTACTACTTTTCAGACCTCCAAACTGTAGAATTATTCATATCCTCATTAGTTTTAATGAAGAAAAGTTGAGGTTCCAAATGCTGCAATTATCAGGTTTTCCTCTTCTATATGTGAACAACCATCAAATTTTCTAAACTTTGAAGCAGCACAGCTAATCAGCATAGCTACAAAACCTTTTCTGCTGGAGCACAATCTTTCTCCACACAATTTTATTTTTTTTAGTCCAAGGAGGTGAAAGCCAACTCTTCTGCAGTATTTTTGACTTCATGAAACAGCTTGTTGGTTGCCAAACTACATTTAGATGAAGCAGTATATAGGTTTGTGGTGGTTTTGGTTTGGGTTTTTTTGGGGTTTTTTTTGTGTTTTTTTTTAAAAAGCCCATACACCTATCTTAAAACCTCCTTTAAGAGCCAGACCTGCAGGGCAGGATGAGAGGTGCTGTCTAGTAGGCACCTTCTCCAGGGAAAGCAGAGAGGACTTTCAAACAAGCTGGGTACAAGAGTAACAGCCCAGCACAGGAAAGTGCACAAAGTGGTACAGGACAGTCTTTACTGCACTTTAAATTACAATTTCTAAGTTACTACATAAATTATTCACATATTCCTTTCCTTCAAGAAACAAATGGAATTTCCTTGAACACAGGACAATGGTAAAAATTAGACTGTGAAATGCCAAAAAAATCTCTGAAACTCGTGAGCTGCTACAGCAAAGAAAGCCCAGTTCAACAAAGCAGTGCAGTCAAAGGAGTGAAAGATGGTCCTACTTTCCCAAGGACATTTATTGTCCTATTCTCGTGCATTATTGCTTAGCAACACAATTTGAAACTGAAGTTCTTCCTGTAGTGGTTGCAAGCAAAGAAGAGGAGCCTCAACTCCTTGTGTATCACCAGAGCAGTGTGACCACTCCAGGAGCACCACCAGCAACTGCTTCCCCTACCCACAACTGCTGCCTCTCTCTTCTGGCACCACAGAGCCCACACAAGGAGTTACTTTGTAAAACTGCTCCCGGTAAAATCAACAAAGTTTCATGTTTGTGTCCAACTAGTTTAAATGCAGAACAGCTCCTGCGCAGTTCGACGGCAAGAGCAGCAGGACTGGGTGCAGACACACAACCACCTCTTCCGAAACCAAATGCACACTTTGGCTGGCTCAAGGCTGCCAGCAAACCACAGCCAGAACAAAACTAAGCCTAAGAAACATCTGTTGTCTTTGAGTGGTCCCTCTGCAAGCAGAGCCCTCAGACACTGAAGAAAAAAACCCTTTTCCAGAGACAAAGGCAACCTGACAGGCTACCTAAGCACAGCTGCACCCAACTGCTGCCATCTTCACTTTCACACGGGAAGGTCAGGACAGCATTCGAAAGCAGTTACAGGGAAATAGGAATGGGAACCCCTCATACAAGACAGTAAAGAGACCATATACAGCTACAAGTCCTTTGTTGTATCCCAAGCTAGCTTTGAGGGGGGCTTGAAGGAGCAGCAAAGGCTTCTGAGGAAGGGATTCTGCGCACAAAAATTCTATACCCTTGTAAGCTTTTATCTTCACAAAAATAAAAAATAAACTTTTAGAGGAGAAAAAAGAAAAAACTTTTGTTAAAGTGCACTTCACATTTCATTTTTTGGATTAATTGCTACTATCTCCAAAAGAAATTACTTTTCCAGGTTGTGTTTATACATGAGACTCAATAGAATTCTAGCTATGAAAGTGTTACTTGAATTGCCACTAAGTCAATGCTGCTGATATACAGAATAACAAAATAGAAGCTGTCATCCAAAAGGAGAAATTCAAATTCTTCACTCCTTTATTCAGCAGGTACTATAACCAGTTAGCAGAGAGGAGGCAGAGAAATAAGAACTACAGTTCTATACAAGGATTACAAATAAAGCCAGTGGGTAGTATTAGCTTCATATAAGATCTGATAACTCCAACACTAAATACACCACACGTGGCGATCAAAGCTCCTCACACAATACATTTCATACCCACCTTCACCAGTTTAGCTCCAATGTCACAAAGGTAGAGTATCTTAAGACACCTAGTTCCTGGTGCTGCATTGTTTGCCCATCTCACTAACATTATTCTACACTGAGCTATAGGAACTTGTTCAAACATGGTTTTTCCTTGAGGCTTTGACTGCTACATGGTAGATATTAGACATAAACGAAAGTTTGGGGAAAACCTTCCTTAAAGGCTGAATATAAAACGATGTAAGAAACATGTCATCTAAGAAAAACTTTTCAGAAGTGTTAATATAAAATGCATTAGCACCATATGAAAGACTCCTCAGACTTTAAACACGCAAAACACAAAGATCAGGAAAATCTCAGTACTCTGAAATTCAGTTCTTTGATTTCCTATCAGCCTGCAATCTTTGTGTAGTCCCAGGAAGGCAAGCAATCATAACTTGAAAGTGCCACTAATATAACCTGGGTCAAGCTATACCCAGCAGTTTAAGCTTAAGACCTCAATCAACAGCAAATGAGGACATTTCTTCAGCAAAAGAAGAGCAAGTCTTCATCTTCTCTAATGGAAGTTCTTCCAAGAAAATGATTAGAAACTTGATTGCATTAACTTGATTGCATGATCTAAGGTAGTGTATTTTATTATCCTCTTGAAGATTACACCTTAAGTTAAAAATGCACTGGAAAAGGTGTACTTAAAAAAAAAAAACAAGCTACAAAATAATTACTATAATTACTATAGCCTGCTAAATAAACATGTCAAACCAGAACTTGAGTTCATTTAAAAGTTAGCTCTTCTTTGAAAATTGCTTTATTAGGAGGGCAGTAACAAAAAAAACCCTACAGACTGAAAACCAGCTACTGTGATCAGAAATCACACACCACATCAAGAAATACAACTTTGCAAAAAGAGAAGTAAAAGGCCATGTACTAATAGAATGCTGTTCAAGGAAGCCACATAATGCACATCTGCACTTGGCCAGCTTTTAATGCATTTTTGTCTTTATTTCTGACTGTTACTTGTCTTCAACTCAATTTTCAAAAGAAACAAAAGAAGCAACAGAAAAGGCATCCACAAATGAAGCCTTCAAAGGTGAAGTGAAAATATGTCAACTTCATTCATTTAAAAAAATTTTTTTTAGAATTACCCTTTGCCCCATATTTGACATTTCATGCCATTTTTCTACCATAAGATACACGCATTTCAAACATATGGAAAGTAAAGGCTATATTTTATTCATCAAGATTCAACTACAGTGATCAAGAGCTTCTTTATCCAACATTTTATCCTATGGTTTCTTTTGGCACAGGAAGCCAGGGCAAAATTACCAGAGCCTTGAATTGAACATCCTAGAGGTAGCCTAGACACCCTCATTTCTTCCCTCCAGTTCTAGCATTCCCTCCCAAAGAAGAGACAGCACAAGACAACCTCTCAGAGCTCTGCATTTCTGCAGCTCCTCCCTGGCCACAGAGCCTGACCTAAGGTAAGAGCAGAAAGCAGTGACACAAACTCATAGTCCATGGCACAGCCTGGTCCTCCTTCACAAACCCAGACACCCAGAGGTGTGTCCTCCTCTGGGAAGTCAGTGCATCACCTGCTGTACCAGCTGATTTGGAGACAGGTTGTTTCCTTCTCCACAGCAGCCCCTGTCCTCAGCAAAGGAGGGGCTGAGTACACTCCAAAATCTTTTTTAACATTTTCTTTGCTCTTTATCTGTTTTTGAAGCAACAGGAGAAAAAGTCCTCAAACTTGAGTCTCCAAATTACTATAACTCAATTTTGCTATTAAGACCATCACAGAATAAGACAATGACTGGCAAAGCACTAATACTCAACAACCATAGAATCATTTTGGTTGGAAAAGACCCTTAAGATAATCAAGTCCAATGATTACCCAGCACTGCCAAGTCCACTAAACCATGTCCTTAATTGCCATATATACACGTCTTTTAAATACCTCCAGGGATGGTGACTCCATCACTTGCCTGGGCAGACTGTTCCAACTCCTGACAATCCTTTTGGTGATGAAGTTTTTCCTAATATCCAGTCTAAACCTTCTCTGGTGCACCTTGAGGCTATTTCTGCCTGTCCTATCACTTGTTACCTGGGAGAAGAAATGGATCCACCTCACTACAACCTCCTCACAATCATGTAGAGAGAGAAAAGGTCTTCCCTGAGCCTCCTTTTCTTCAGGTAAATACCTTCAGCCACTCCTCCATAAAACTTGGAAGCCAGTTATGAACAATCAGTTCTGGTTCTTTGCAGAAGATACTTCTGAACTCTCAAAAAGATGAAGGCATGTTCTCTTATTCATACATTTTCTCAGAAGGTATTTACTGTGCAGCCGGTACATCAGAGGTCCACCCCTACATATCAAGAAGTTTGCACATAAAGCTGGGTTATATGTGTGCATTTTTAAAGGCAACTTATATGATATTTTCCTCAAACATGTCAAATGTGCCTTGAACAAATAAGGGTTGATTTCTCAAACTCACACACATCAGTTGAGTAGGCTTTGTTTTCTTTTAATATTTTCAGGAGGTATTTGCTTTCACAACAGCAATACCATTAGGCCATCGCCCCTAGAACACCATCCCCACTGCAACCAGAGAGTTCCAAAACACAAATTCCAAATCGTTTGCAATTGCTGAAATGTAAATGAGATTCTACCTTCAGCCTTCCAAAGCCTCAACTTCCTGGAGGGAAAAGTCACAGGAATCAGAAGAACAGAACTTGACCCAAGAGTTGTGTACCAAAGGAAAGTAACAAGCTTACTACACTGAAGCAGTTTCCCAAAACTGTACCAGGACCAGCTTCAGTTCCTCAGGCCAGGACACAGTCACTTCTGAAAAGGAATGAAATACAAACACAAAACTTCTCCTTCACCATCATCTTAAATAAGGTAACCACAATAGGTGTTTAAGCCCTTGTACTGAAAGAGTCTTTGAAGCCCTAACTGTAAAACAGAACAACAAATCCCTCTCTCAATCCTTATGTGGATAAGTGAAATAATAGCATCATAAATAATTGAAGTTGCAAGGTACCTTTAAAGATGATCTAGTCCAACTCTCCTGCCATGGACAGGGACATCTTCAGCTGCATCAGAAACCCCTTAAACCTGACCTTGAATGTTTCCAGGGATGGGACATTTCCCACCTCTCAGGTCAATATGTTCTAGTGCTTCATTACCCTCATTGTAAAAAAATTTCTTCCTTCTATCTATTCTACATTGACATTCCGTTTAAAACCATTGTCTCTGGTCTTATTGCAACAGGCTGTTCTAAAAAGTTCATCCCCATCTGTCTGTAGGCCCCCTTGAAGTACTGAAAGGCTGCAGTGAGTCTCCCCAGAACCTTCTTTTCTCCAAGCCGAACAGCCCCAACTTTATCAGCCTCCAAAACATACCAAAATTAAATCCCTATGTGGAAGTATTTAAGAGCTCAGCTTACTTTACAGCAAAACAACCCACCAAATTATCTTACTACAATAAGGTTAAGTATTTTCACAGTGTATATCACTCCCTTGGTAAACATTAACATTGTGCTTAAATGCACTTAAGCATCAACATGTGTATTCAGAATTCCAAATATTTATTACATCGATGAAAATCATTAAGAGGGAATAAGTCTTCCACCAGGTTATGTTTGCACAAAAAGATATTAAGCTCCTTTTCATCAGGCCATTTGAATGTTCATGCAGACCTCCAGTCGCGGCCAAATGCACTTGGAATGACCTCGTTGTCCCCACCCCCGTCCCTGTGAAGGGAGCAGGAAGGCAGGCAGCTTCACCTGTCAGAACACCAGTCAGCTCCAGTGCTTCGTGCCCAGACAACAAAACACATCTTCAGGTTGACAGAAACTGTTACAGCTGCACAGCTGAATACTTCCCAAAAACTAAGTGACCCAGGTCCCAAACATTCTGCCTGCTGTTTTTAATACTCTTTGAAAAAGCAAGCTACAAATCAGAGGGATCAACAGAGAATCAAAACAGAAAAGCACAACTTTCAGATTCACGTCTCTCACATAAAGAGGATTTTAACTGCAAAAATCCCCCTTTTAGCATTTAAAAAGGCAATCTTATTCCAAAACTATCAGGAATTTTATTAGTGTCACAGACCCACTGTCACAATTTTTTTATTTTTTTTTTTTTTTTTTAATCTGAGAAAACTAATGGAATACTTACCACAAATGGAAAAACTCTAGTGGTTACAGATGTTCAGATAAAGAGTTTACAGTTCAGAATGTTCAAACACAAATTACACTGGAAAAGCTAAAACTTTGGAGTCCATCTGCTAAGAACCTTTAAACCCACACTATGTTAAAGTAGGTAGAGCTGAAATAAGTAACCCTTGCAATATGTTCCAAGAAAATTCTTCTATTTTAAGAAAAATTACATTATACAGTGCTAAATATGTAAAAGCTTATAAATTTTTCTAGGATAAACAGGAGGCTGATTAATGCACACAGGCACCGTGTTATGGTTCTAAATCTATAAAACTAGATGTTCTGTAATAACCTAAGTAACATCTGACCAGGTGTCTCTTCTTAAAGCTATGAACTTACCTTGAAGCACATTGCTAGACCTGAAGTTTATTACAAGAATGCTTCCAGTAAAACCAGGAGCACATGATAGTGTAATTGCACACCCCAGAATGCAATACCACACTTAAAAATTGGTTATTTTAATGATTACGCTAATGAGTTCTGAACTTCCAACCCATGCGCATACAGTTTCATAATTACACAGCTTGAAATCCTCATCAGCAAATCCAAATGCTCCTGCAATCCAAATCATTTTATAATCTTGAATAATGCATGGCACCTCTGCAGCAAGAAATTAAAACAAATTTCATAAAAATGGAAAGCTTCGTAATCTGTATTCTAAAGGAAACTGCATTACTGAAATAAAGTGTTGCTTAGTAAGTACTAATGATAGTGATTTTTTGCCCCCTCCCCCGGTACTCACAGTTCAGATCCCACTTCAAAAATAAACAGACTAACTCCCACCAAAATATCCTTTTTATATAAATATATGGTGGCTCACAGCACACCCTACTACACAGGAGTGAAATCAGACATCTGTTTCCTAAACAAGCACTGGCTCAAAATGGCATGAAACTTTTTCTTCCTGAAAAGTGTGAAAACATTTTCTTTTAAAATCGGCTGCAGCTTAACTGGTTTGCATGCTATTTTGTCAACAGCAAAAACAAAACTCCAACTAAGTTCATCCAAGGGCCAGCAAATCAAGGCCTACAGTTTTTCTGTAAGAACTCTCCATCCCCAATGCCTTTGTTTGTTTTTAAACTATTGGGAAATCCTAGATAAATTCAATGGAGGTTTTTGGCAAGCTTTGGTGCTGTCCTTCTGAACAAGTTAAACAGCCTGTAACTCAAGATGACAGGAAAAGCCATCATCACAATCAATGCAAAATCAGAGAATCATTGAATGGTTTGGGTTGGAAGAAATGGTGCATCCACAACTTCTTGGGGTAAGCTGTTCCAATGCCTCACCACCCTCACAGTAAACTATTTCTTCCTGATATCTAATCTAAACGTCTCCTCTCTCAGTTTAGAACTGTTCCCCCTTGTCCTATCACTATCTGCCCATGTAAAAAGTTGCTGTCCCTTGTTTTTACAGGCCTATAAGTACTGGAAGGCTGCAATGAGGTCTGCTTGGAACCTTCTCTGCTCCAGGCTGAACAAGCCCAGCACTCTCACCTTGTGTTCATAGAACAGGTGCTCCATCCCTCTAACTGCTTTTGTGGCCCTCCTCCGGATCCTCCTCTCCACCAGGTCCACGTTTTTCTTGTGCTGAGGAATCCTGACCTGAACACAGCAGTTCAGGTGCGGTCTCATGAGAGCAGAGTAGAAGAGGGAGAAACAGCTCACTCAACCTGCTGGCAATGCTTCCTTTGATGCAGCCCAAAAGGACAGATACCCTGTTTTGTTCCTGGACTTTCCTGTGTCTCACCTCTCCATATTTTAAGGTGTAAAATGAATAAAAGCATCATTTAAAATATAGCCTTTCTAATACTTCCCTTCCTTGTAGACACTTAATGTAGAGCTAATTATCAGATAGCTGAAGAGCTTCTAGTGGGACTCCTTTGGCAGACCAGAAGTTGCATGGAGGTTTCAATCACAATTCTGTTTAGTCTTTATAACTTCAACACTCAGAACTAGCCATGAATATTTAAGTAAACAAATACTGTCAGCAACAACAATTTCATATCCTAATAACTCTGATTATTGGAAATTACAACTGAAACCTATTACAAAGTATTTATACAAGGAAGAAACAGAGTCCTCTAAATGTAACAAAGATGATAACACTGTATTACACTTTTAGAGGTTGTAAACATGTTATTCAGTATAGAAGTAGTTAAATCCATTTTAATTTTGACGAATTTAGGGTTTGAAAGAAGAATGCATTCTTTTCATTTTGCTAATAAAATTTCAAGATTTCTGCTTGTCTGTAGGATCTCATTACTGAAACCACAAAATATGAATACAAAGCCAGAAGCAGTAAGGAAGAGTCACAGAGACAAATAGCAACACATATTCTGGCAGATACTAACCACAACCTACAAATTATACAGGGGTGGGGGGAAAAAAAAACCAAACAAACAAAAAACGGGTTAAAACCAAACCAAAAAACATCAGCCCTTACATAGCAATTTTGCCAAATTTTTGCAACTTCATTTTCCTCATCTTGAGCATATCAGACTTTTTGATCTACTAATCCCTTATTTTACCTCATTAGCAGCAAGGAACTAAACATCAGAATTGGCTGCCCCTGGACACCAGTTTTTCAACCAAGGCATTCAAACTTACGAAGTGTAACCAAGACTGCCAGAAGCACTAAGTGTCAAAAGTCTGTAGCCTGGATTTGCTGCCACCAGTTTGACAGTCAGTAAAAGCACACACATTAAAACAATAACTTGGCCATTGTACTAATCAGCCAAACACTTGAGTGTCAAAACTGTAGTCCAGAGCAATATGAACCATCTTAGAAAGAAAAAAGCTGTAATTTTTTCTTCTTTGATGCCTTTTTGAGGCAGATTTTATGAATGACACAGAGCATCCAAGTTCTAACATACCACTTTGAACTATCCTGTGTCCAATGCACACTTCAGATGTTACCTCCACATTACATGAAACACCATTAAACTGCTTTCTGTCCTGGCAGACACCTCTCACATTCTTATGAAAAGGGGATTTTTTTTTTTTAAACTTCTCCAGGGAAAAGCTGACTAACATGCAACAACACATAGAGGACTCTACATAAGGAACCCACTGCAGCATATACTTCAGTAGGTAAGAATTCTCAGCTGCAACGAAGTCTTACACTTCAGCTGTGTTTTTTCCAAACAAGTATAATATACTCTTGCATAACAAACTGAAGAATAAAAAGAGCTCTATTCCGCACTCCAGTTACCAGAAAGTTACAAAACCCTAGAGAGTTCAATTAAACAGAAGTCTAGAGTTTGAACAATATTTCTCTAACTTAAATATGCATTACTTGCATGGATCACATATTTGGGAATCAAACCATGCAACAAAAAGATCTGTAAAGCGTGACATTTTCCAGCTCTGTTGACACACTGGAAGGTAACTTAAACAAACCCACATAGAGGCCTCTACCACTGATTTACAGGGGAGGCTTTTAAAGCACCAAAATAACTGCATGAAGACAAATTCCCTCAGAATACTACAGCCCTTCATTTCTTTTTCAAACTACCAAGATATTTCTGCCCACTAACCTCCTTTTCATTCTGACTTCATTGACATTTTTCAACTTGATGCAGAAATTTTCATTATCACCTCCTACTCCACAGTCACAGTTTCTGTATTTACCTAAAGGTTACTTCAGCTCTGATTCCCTTCTCGATTTCATGAGGAATTTGATGGTTGAATACAACAGAAACTGTTTAAAGGTGGAATTAGCTCAATACAACTTAATTTAAATACACACTGCACATTAGAGTGTGCCATCACTTTCACAGTCAAAATGACAACCCTGAAGTTGTCAGAGTCAAACCCAGGTCAGAAAATAACTGCTCTCTGAGTGCAAATCCCAGCCAGCCATTACTCCCAGTGACTAACCTGCCTGGAGACAACAGAATAGTTTAGAATCCACTGACAGAAAACATGCCTGTCATGTACCTGGAAAGACATTTCCTTTGTATAATTACATCAGTCTTGACGTTCACACCTACTTCGTTTTTATTGCTTTGCTGAAACAACTTCTTCAAACCAGCCTCACACTTGAAATACCGTCAGTGAAACTACAGCTGCCTGTAAAGTCCTCCGTCTGAAGTAAGGCTTCAAAGAGTTACTCAGGATCCTCTATAAAAACTTCAGCCTGATCTTGAGCTTCCTACCAGGAGCATGCATGGGCCCAATAACCATTTTGAACAGGCAGCAGCTGATTTCTCTAGCATTTGGAAACCATCCAGGAGCCGTGTTCTCAATACCGCACTTGTGCTCGTAGTGAACTGAAAGAATTCAGTGACTGTGCTGTTCAATATTTCATTAAATGCTTAGCTAAAATAGGTATCTGAACTACATTTAATTCATACCATTTACTTGATATCATCATTACAAACACTTAAATGACAGTTACAGTCACTACAAATCTTGAAACAGTGTCACTGTTTCAGCATTTCAGTGACGTTGCTTCATGTCCTTCAAAAGCTTCTGCTGCTGTTAAAAAACACAACTCACCTATACTTAACAAAGGAGATTCCCAATCAAACACTGATTTCTAAGATCATACCGGCATCCAGTTATTTCAGTGTCAGCACAGTGCCCATCACAATCACTTAATCTTTTTTTTTTTCCTTCCGCTCCTACAAAAAAAACACCTCACACCACAAACCCCCTCCCACCATCAGCAGTGAAACTGCAAACAAGAAGTCTCTGGAGAGGTTAAAGCTACACCACCTTCTAGGATGATAAGCCTACATCTTTTGCCAGCAGCACTGATCAGGAAATGTATCTTTACACAAATGTTCAGCAGTTTTGATGGCCGAATTGTAACTACTGCAGTACCGTCCTTGCAAGCATGGTCTTACAAAACAACACCCCAAAAAAACCATGAAAACCCCCCAAAAAATACCAAACAGCAAGCCACAAAAGCAAAAAACGAAACAAAAACAACAACAAAAAAAAACACAACCAGAAAAAAATCCCAAAACAAAACCAAAACAACCTGAACAAATAAAAACAACCCAGCACCCAACAGCAGACCGCCACCTACTTCAGAAGGGCTCTGATAAAGCCATACCCATAAACATATTTTGCTTGTATTTAATCCTGTCAAAATATGAACATATATATACACAAAAAGTGTGATAGAAAGCATATTTCCCCTGTAGACTTCTATGTGTATTCAGAAAGCAGAACTGTTCTGTCTAGGAAAAAACTTTTCCTATAAGCTAAGCAAGTTTTAGCTTAACACAGGCCTTCATGACATCCTGTTAGTCTCCCCAGGTGTTTATGAGTATTTAAAACATGACTCCATATAAAAATCAGAGGGAATCTAGATGGTTCATTAAGTTTATGCCTTTAAGACATGTGCCAAGCACAGTGATATGAAGGGAAACACTTTGTACTCCATCTTTTGCACAGCAAAGATATCTTCTCAGGACATTTCCTTCCTCAAGAAAAGCCATTTCAAGTGAAAGATCTGTTAGGAGCAGCATATGAAGAGGACTCCATTTATAGCTTCAACACATCAGAATCAGACAATTTAAACAGCACGTTTTTATCCAACTAACAAAATGTGGGGTTTTTAATTAATCCTTCATTCAGATTATTGGGACACAAACCAATTGCTGGATAGCCCAGTAAAAACAAACTATTTTAAAGCTATTCTACAAAACTATGTGAACTGCCTTTGACATCCAATTCAGGCCACAGATTATTGTTGAAGCAGCAGCAGCAAGAGGGACTCTCACCAAAGACAATTTCCAAAGCATTTTCACATGACACATTACCAAGCAACTATAATACTAATTTAGACCTGTTTTATATGCAAATAAAGCAAGCCACTCTCTCCAGCATGCTTAACTGTGCAGTTGTCACCTATTCATATCATCCCCTGCACTGCCTATTTGCTGAACTTTGATTAATTTTGAGTTCAAGAGGAAGTCATGAAGTTAACATAAGCAGACCTCAAAACCTCTGCCACTCCCAATAACGGGAATAACACATCCCACTGCCATCATTTCAGTGTTGGAAACCAGCCATTTATTCCATCTTTTTGTTCCCTCTCAATCGTTCACTAATCCACCACAGCACTTGCCGCTTACCTCATGAGCAGTTGTGCCTCCTTAACAGTCTATTGTTAAGGACTGTCAAAAGCTTCTGAAATTCCAAACAAATTATATCTGATAACGCTCTCACTGTTTTGTTGTCACAGTGAAATAAATCAATAGATTACAAGGACGTTTTCCTCTGAAGAAGCTCTGTTAATTTACTGCTATCAAAGTACAATCTAGAGCAGATTATATCCCTTAAAAAAGCATCAGCTTTCCTCTGCATCTGAAGAAGATCCAGATTTTCAGCAATGCCAAACACACCTTTGGTTAAAGGCACTGAGGTTAAGTGCAATGCTTATTTTTATAGAGAGTGACTGATTTAATGGGAAACTACATTACTGGCTTGGATGCACAGGGAAGGATGACAAGGACAAGAGAGCAACAAAGCTGTGGCCTATTCATTTATCACACATACAGATAATCATAACCAAAGAGAAGCAGTGCACAGATAAATGTACCAAAAGTTCCTTCATCTATTCAGAGATTTTAAACAAGTTTGCAGGTCAGTTCGACCTGAATATCTCCTCCCCTCCTTTGAAAAGCTTAAAGATCCCCTAGTCGAGATTCTCAGTGTGAAATAACACTGGTGAAGGCTCAAAGGCCAGCAAGCCACAATGAAACTATCAAAACTATTTGTAAGCCTTTTTATGGGCCTGGTTCTTTGTTATCAGATCATACTAAACCTTGTAAGTAGGTAGTGTGGACAGCTCCTTACACATGCTGCAGTGGATTTCCACTCTCAAAGGAAAGCATTCTCTGACCTCTCAAAACCAGCAGATCCCTTACATCATTCTCCCTACTTTACTCAAAAAATCTGATTTGTCACTGCAGCTGCTGCTGTTCAGCAACTCTCTCTTATCCCTGCTTCACCAAGCCATTCTGAAGACAAGGTGACAGTGAGGAATCACAGGTAACTGAGACATCACAGGAAGAGAAACTGAGGAGCTTGCTATATTTCTAAAACACCTCAGATTACTTCAGAGAGTAAGAGCCCAGTTTTCCAGTGGGTTTTCCTCAAGACAGCCTCAGAACTAGTCTCACCTAGCACTGGTATAACTGAAGAAGCTTAAACCTGCAGCTGTGTGTGAACTAGAAGCTTCATCAGCAACACACATTCAATCAGTGACACCCACCAACAAGGGACAGCAAAAGCTCTGCTCACAAGTTCAGAACTGGATGGCATAGCAAATACTCTGAAAATTAATGCTCATATTTGCATAAGTGTTCCTCTTTCACGACTTCAAACAGAGAAAATGAAAATTAGCATAACCACACAGGATTAACTGGTGAGACCAGTAGTGCATTTCCCTTTGATGCAATAACTCATTTTATGACATCTTATGCTTATGGTCTGATCCTTGATACACAGCTGTGGCAAGTTCAGAACCCAATCCTTTAGTCTCCAAACACTCCTGGGATAAAAAGTCCTACGGTGTTTTAAGTATACTTTCAGTAAATATGGACAAGCAAGAAACACAAGTATGATAAAACGAATATATATCTAACAGAGATCCATTGTTGTTTTAAGAATTCCCACACAAACCGCTATAAAATGACAGCCAAGTACACCTTAGACTATTTTCTAAGGTATTCAGAAACAGCATCCCGTTAATCATAAGCAAAATGCTGCACTGTGTATTCATTGAAGAATCAACAGCATACAAAACTAGCAATTCTGTTTGCAATACACAGAATTATTTTTTAAGTCATAAAGGATCTGGCACTTTAAATAGAAAAGGCTATTTGTCTAAAAGCACAGCATATCCCATATGTGGATCTTAAGTTTCAAGCCACTAGATATTTTTCCTCTGATTTTATGAAGAAAATAAATAGAATCAGCAAAGTTTTATAAGTTATGCCCCTTCTCCTACGTGCTGAAAAAGTCACCAATTAGTTTCCCAAACTAAATTTTTCTGTTAATTACAAAAAAAATTAAAAGGGGCTTCTTTGTAGCTACTACTTCTCTACCCAGAAAGGAAATCTACTTAACTTGACTTGAAAATTAGAGACTTATAGCTTTTAAAATTAATAACTGGTCTGCTTAGACTTTCAGTAGCAAATCATAGGAACTCCTCCTGAAATTCAACACAGCTGAAGCAGCTGTTCTTGTCATCACAGGATTTGTCTGTTTATTTTGTCACATTCAACCATGACACTTGAATGATTCTCAAAACTTGATTCAATGCAAAGGAAGAGATTATAAAAGATATTTTAAGTGGCATATAAAACGCCTTGCAAAACACACCTTTATTCACCATTCTATTTTAATACAGGCATAAAAAGAAACACAGAACTGCTTGAAAAGGTTAAGTTCTAAATGAAATGCTAGGCTTCTCTCATTATCTTCCCTGCTTTGGTCATGCTTCCTGCTCCCCTCTTCTACTCCAGAAGCAGAGAAATACAGCACCTATGGATAGATGCGTTTAAAAAGTATTTAACACCTATTTAACATTTCACCTGCCACATGTCCAAGAAATGAGAAAGTAGTATTACTTTTTGAAAAGACACATCAAAACCCAAAAGTAGTATTTTCATGCAAACTCTACCTTATCTTTGTCTTCCACAACATCTGCCAGCACATCATCTGGGTCCAGGATTCCTCCATCTGTATACTCCAGGTGGTGAATATTTACCCAGGAACTTGGATCCTGTAAGATAAATACAAGACATTTTAACCTAACCTTGCATGACTTCAGTGCTATTGGACAAAGCAGCTTCGTATCCCACTTGCTTCCCACATATTTCCCTCCAGAGTGAGGAAGCAGAAGCTTGGAGCCACTACCCGAAACTGAAACGGAGAGCAAATGGAAACAGCAACACAGTACCTAGAGAACACTGTGCAAAAGACCTTCAAAACATACCTTTTCATTTCCTTATCATCTCTTGCTTTATTTAAATAGGTAATTTAAAAGAAGTTAACAGAAAATAACTTCTCTTCTTGTTACACTACTTTACAATTGGAATATTTTTGTTATTATCAGCACAAACACATAAATAAATTTTTATATATATATAGATGGACATGCACTCTTCCTGACAGAGTAGAGCTGAATTTAAAAAAATAAACAGCTAATTAGAATATTTTGCTTTCAATGTTCACTTCTATTTGTGATTGAGCAGCTGCCCCAAACCAGATGTGTCACTGAAACAGAAACAAAGAAGAAATTACTATAAAAGCTCTATTGTCTCAACCGAATGCTGCAAATTGGCAGGACACAAGCCCAAGACACCCAGCCACCCTAAACTATGTTAAATTGAACAAATTCTTAACCTTACCTTACTCTGGACTACAACAAATACAGTAATTTAATGACTTTTGTTAGTGGCTACATCAAGAGACAGTCTCTACATCAGAGGCAGATGCCATTCCTCACGGACCTTTTGGAGCAAGTGTGGCCAATAAAAGATTTTTTAAGTGACAGGAATGACAATTCACACTGAAATACAAGAACTAAACCAGAACAGGATTCAGTTTCCTTCGAAGAAAAATACCTGTTAATGGTTTAGGTGCTGCTCCCACACCTACTCTGACTCGGGAACACACAGGCTGAACACACTGTGATCTTCTGTTCTCCAGGACTCCCCAGTTACAATAACTACCACAGGCGACAGCAAGACTGAACACTCGCTGTTTCAGAAATACAAATGTGAAACTGGCTTCTATAAATTTACATGAACTTCAACCCTGAAAGTTAAAAAACACATGCTGGGGACAGGGAGCTTTTTAGATCTGTTTGATGAGGCAAATAGTAATTACCACTAGATAGCCTAGGTGGAAGAAATTCCCTCTGGACAGTCACAGAAGTAACAAGTAACATCTGACCAGAAAAATCACTCACCCATTCCAAAGAAATTTCAAAGTCAGAGAACATTTTCTGGTTTTTGGATGAACTCCAAACACTGTCATGCATTGGATACAAAGTGTCTATTCAAAAAAACTCCCTAAAATCTACGTATCAATTTCTTCTGTGTTTCTTTACTCCCACCAAGAGTTTAGACAGCTTCACTAAATAAAGCACTGATGTTTTAGATAACTCGCCACATAAAACAAGCCACTATACACCTGCAGATGTAAGAGTATCTAAAGTCCCTAACAGCATTTCATCCACATGCACCCACAGACTCATGTTTTACACATTATTTAGAGCTCAGAAGGAACAGAACAGGTCCAGAAAAACATAACTGTGGTACATTCAAGGTAGAATCATTGCCAGAGAAGATGAAACTTGCTAAGAAAAGGAATGGTCTTACTTTAAGTTTCTTATGCTTTACTAAGATACAAAAACCAAAAGAGTGTCAAGAACACTTCAGGTTTCCATGTGCTTTAAAACTCCTAGGCAGGAGACTGCATGTCCAAAGTAACTCTGTACTTCATAAAGTACATCCCTGCAGTTCTTGCCCAAGTGACAGCTTTTCTGCTTGCAGGCTATGTTCTGAATGGTCTGCAAGTCAGAACCCAGTGAGAGCAGTAACAGAGCTGACAGGCTGTTGCAGAGCTACACATGGGAAGGGTCGGTCCCAGATCATATTTGTTTCCTTCAATGACATAACACTTCTTACCTGTTGACAGCAGAAAACACGCTGGATTTCTCAGTTTACAATCAATGCAGGACAACATGATACCTCATTTTTAGCCAGGGAAGAGATTAAGGACATATTTACTGAGAAAGCATTTGCTGAAAAAACTATGAAATACAAAGCAAAAAAAAAAAAAAACAAACCTGTATTCCAAAATGCTAGGACAAGTTTCTGTGGCTTTGACTGTTTGTTGGGTTTTTAGCTTTTTTCTAGCTTGAGACTGAAGTCTTACTAGCGAATGACATGTCTAGAACGATTCCTCACACTACCTTCTTAACCATCATCACTAAAAGTTCATATATTTAAAAAGAAATAACTACTTTTGAAAAAAAAAGAATAGGTCTCTTGTAAAAGTAAAACACTAAGAGCAGCGTGGAAGCTCAGGTATGGTAACCATCTGTCTCGGCTCCTAAATGCTCTCCTGTAGAAGGGTCATCTTGAAGAAAACACATCTGTGGTTCCAAAAAAAATCCTAATATCACAAGTAGGGAGAAGTTCTCTTACAGCACAGTCCATAACCCTCAACTGAGGTATAAACCAAACATCTAAATATGTAAAGAAAAGGTATGAATAAGTTATCTGGTGTAATGCATACCAGCACTTGCCAAATGAATATTGAACAGTTACTCTAACGTACCTTTTACCTTAGGGCTGCAAGTCATGTTTGTGTTTAACATCAAGCCACTTAAAAGCTGTTTATCATCATTTCCTTTATGTGTGGGAGAACACTTTAGGAATTACTATGCAAATATTTACCAAATGTTAAATTAAAGCCGGGTCACATGAATGCACAAGTGCATGCAGGCAGAGCAGTGACATAAATTTTAAAAAGTGGGCTTGACATTCATGTTGTCACAGGATCTTAACTTAGCTGTTGCCACCTAATGCAACACCTTCACTGTTCAGACAGTCTAAAATAGGTTCAAGAATTCTTCTATGCATTTGTTTTCAGTCAACACACACATTCAAGTGAAAGACCAATCAGTCTATAATTAAAGACTCACACTTTTTGGTAGTTTTTTATATACATCTATAGATTCACATTTTTAATGTATCAAAAACTTGGAGCATTCTTGATTCTTTTTGTTCCATACTCAGCTAAAAAAGTATCAGTCTACTTTTCTGAAAAATAAGCAACATACTTACTAAATGTTGCAGTCTATATCTCATATTTCAGATTGTTAATGAGCAAGAGAATCCTAACAAGTTTAAACACATTTCAGCTGGACCATCAGTCAAATAAACACCACCACTTAATGATTCCACAATTAATTATTGTTTGATGCTGTTATTTGTTCTGCTGTGCAGAATGCATAAAATTAATTGCAAACACTATACTGGAATTTTTAATTTAAATATAGTAATGACAGGATGCACTAAAAAATTCATCAGTAGGAATGATTTGGACTTGCCCCACAATTACTTCTCAGGCTGATATTTTAGAAGCACCTCCACATTAACGCATCACTAGAGCAAACAGACTTCAGTGAAATGCAGCATGGAAAAAGGATGTAATAAAAGATGCAAATCACATACGCTTGCTCCACACCCACAGCAACAGAGTAAACGCCAGGTCAAATTCAGGGGGAAGGATTGGTCTCTGGTCACACTGTTTTCTGTCATTTAGTTAGTATAAAAGTAAGATTAAAACCCCCACAATCATAAGTTATTTTTCAATGAAGGGAATACTCAAGGTTAAGGTCAGTAAGAGAGCTATTCTATCGCTCAGTCATTTTTAGATTATATATTGCAATGTGATCTATTACCTCAACATATTAAGAAGTATTTAATGATTTCTATAAGCATTCTAAGGCTATATGGTGTATCATTATCCACAGCTAAAGAGCCCTCAGCATTAGTTACTCTCAAACCACACCTTGTGCAGCAGAGCACAAGAAGCGAATTGGAGAGGAACAGATGAGAGGAACTGTGACGAGATCGGTCACAGCCTCAAATTTCATCTCTAGTTCCTCCTGAAAATGTATCACTGAATTAAAACAGCCTTGAGCATTTTTGGTCTGTGTACCAAAACCACCTCCAAACAAGCTTGAAGTGGCACTTCTATTGAACCTGCACTTCAACTGCCACCAACAGGGCTGCCCTCATCACTCCCAGTAGGAGCGGGGCTCTGCTTTTATGGCAATATGAACACTGAGCTTCCAAAATCAAGAGCTGATCAGGAAGCAAATGTTTGCACACTACATACTGTCACTGCTAGTTGTTACATATTCCTCGGCCACAGCGCAGGGATTTCTCAAGATCTGGAGCTGAACAGTCAGATCTCAACAACAACACAACCCAACGAGAAACGCCACAGCACAGTGAGACAGTAAAAAAAATTCCTTGTGTATTCCATAGTATTATTGTTCTCCTTTACCAAAACTCCGAATCTACTTGCATTAGAAGTGAAAATGCTTCAAGATGTTAGAGAAAAGATAAAACTTCTTTATATCCTTCTATAAGGAGTGGCACACATTCTCTCAAGTTATTAATATTCAAGAAAGATCTATAGTGAGTGAGCTCAAAGACAGAAATTAAAGCTGAGGTAAGGGCAAAGGACAAGGCAGCCTGCTCAGAGAGAAACTGCTTTCAAGCATCCAGCAATAAAACTACAGAAAACCATACAGGAGAAGTAGTCCTGGAAAGGTGACTGTAAAAGATCCTTCCTGCTCTGTCTTCCCGTTGAAATGAAGTACTATAAAAATAAAGCCACACAAGGGTCTTGAGAGGGATTCTACCTTAACTGGGGGGTGATAGAGAACAGAAAGAAGTTCATTCCAATCAGTCAAACTTCTGAGTTCACAGAAGACAAAGTTCTTTGCTTTTCACAGTAAATTTAGCAGGGCTGACTAACAAGCTTTCAACCGTCATGCCAAAACAGGACCACAGAATGTAAAGTCAGTCTAAATAATATATCCATGATGCTTTGCTTATGGCTAAGGCACACATTTTGATTTTCAGATAGGTTAAGAAGTTTTCTTCACACAGTAAGATCATACAGAAGAAACTTTACTCCTCCTAAAGCAAATAAATCAAACATTCAAGTGTGAGCTGAATCAAAGATTGTTTTCTTCAAAACAATTTCCCATACTGTTTACAAAATTTCTTTTTGGACTATAGCAGAGGAAGGTATCCCATGTAAACAAACTATTTTAAAAAAATAAATAAATCTCATCCTATGTATTTTCACACACACTAATTTTTTGTTCATTCATTCACTTTATCTTTTAATACCAGTTGAGAAAAACATATCCTTCCCCAAGCCTTTTTTTTTTTTTTTAATCATGATTGGATGTGATACAGCCAAATGGTGCAGTTACAAAGCAGGAAAGGAGTTCTGAAAAAAAAAAAAAATTACATGAGGTCACTTTAAATACTGGATTTTAGAAGTTTCTGGTTTTGAAGGTGCTCAAAGCCTGGTGTGGAAAGGGGAACTGATCAGACCAGGTCAGTACAGAAACAAATTTATCTTTGTCACAAAGGTTGGCTTTATCTCAGAACACTTGCAGTTTTTGTCAAGTCTGGTCACATTGCTTTGCTGGCTCTTTAGGAGGGAAGTGCAAAGAGCACAACAAAGACAATCAAACAATTCATGCACAAGGCCTGTGGACTACTGCAGATATGTGACAAAAAAACCTGTTACCATCCAGGAAAGGGCAGGAAAATCTTCCCTTGTCCTTGCAAGGCACAGTTGCCAACCAAAACGCTAACTGCTGTCTAGTGTTGGGAATAAGACTAACACAGCACAAGTACAGCTCAGCACCAGCTTCACACTTGACACCCTAAATGATCCAAAAAAATCAAAAGCCAATCCCTAGTCACCAGAAGAGCTTTTCTTGATCTTTAGCAATCTTCAAATTATTATGCCCTGAGAAATGGATGAGACTAGGTATTACTATAACTACCAGTCAAAACACAACCGCAAGGGACTGATAATCACTTCTGTCTTCTTCAACTATTCTCTTCACATCACCATACATCAAACTTCATTTTGGATGTATGAAACTCATCCTTCTCCTGTTCTTACACTTCTCTTTCCTTCTCCAATTCACTTGCATGTGCAGTTAACACATTGTTTTCCTTGAGTAGATCTAACTGGTAAACGTTTGGTTTTCTAGCAGCCACCTCGTTACAGCCAGACAGGCCCAGACATCAGAGAGCTCTCGAGGCAGAGATGTGTGTGCTACAAGCAACCTGGCACACAGGTTATACACACAGTTTCATCTGATAAACATGTCCCAGATCACATTTTAAGATAGAGATCCTGCTGTGAGATCCTGGAGGACAAAGCACAGAACACAAGCACAGTGAAAGTTCTTCAGATAGGTTATAAAGCAAAGGGAGCACAGTGCACAGGTCAATCAATACTTGCAAGCTGTAGGTCACTGCAGAAAGGAAGGACAGTGAATCTCTTCTGTCTCTCAGAGGCAGTGTTTGCAAAGAGGGACTAGAATATTTCTTATTCTTTAGCCATCTTTAAATGATTATGCTTGGAGAAATTATTAGGACTACGTATTAATAATACAAAGTCTGCATTTTTCACAAGGTCAGGAAGGTACTTATTCATCTCCCCAGTGAACTCCGCTGTCATTAGAAAGCAGAAAGAAGAGAGAATTGGTTTGTACTGGCAGTCGAATATGCAGGAGGGAAAAACACCCACCTTCCAGATTAGGTCTGAGGAGGAAAACAGAAAAAGCTGCTGGTATCTTCCTAGCATGGAATTCTCAACAGTCAGAGCACAGATATATAAATCCAAAGTGATCCAGACCATTTTAACTAACACTCTAGCTTTGATTTGATTTGCAGCACTGGAGCCCTTCAAAAATAAAAGCATTCTGATTTTATATTGAATCTGAATGAAAATCACTCTCTCAACACGGCCCACTGTCTGCATATGATCTGAATACACCAGATGTAGAGAATATATGAGCAGAGGATCATATAAGCCCACCTTTACACTACCCTCCAACACTTAAGGAGACCATTTCAAGGGAAGAACAAGTATGCCTGCTTTGATTTTCCAAGGAAAGCTGGAGAGATGCAATTAGACAGTAGTCTACACACTGCACTTGTAACAACTACCATAAACCTTCCTCTTTAAAGCCTCAGTTGAAACTGGAGCACTATGTATGCCAGGCACTGAAACCAAGATAGTTATACAAACGTAAGAATGCAAGTGTAAACCGATCTTCTGTTATAAACTAAAATTATCCTTTTAGTTCATCAAGTCTATTAGACTAGACTGCTTCAACAATGCAGAAACACAAAAGACTCGCCCTTGTGTAAATAAATGCAACAGTTCCAGAACAAAACATCTCTAAGTAAACCTACAACATTTTAGGCTTTACCTTCCATATCCCAAATTCTGTGTCACATATAAGCTACAATATTCAGTGTAGTATTGCTATGCTAATAAGCAAACTGCTACATAGCCCCAGGCACCTGGCAAATAATTAATTAGCATTGACTCTGGCTTGTTTGATTATCTGAAGGTAATACTGGGAGGGCTAAGGGACCAAAGCCATGATTTCTTAAAATCCAACATAAAGTGAGCAGACAGAACTATAAAGCTACTCCTTCAAATTGCCACATGTTTTTCTCACAGGAAGGCGGGGGGGGGAACATAAAGTAAGAGAGGTACATGTATAAGAGTACTGTATTTCAAAAGCAAAGTCCAAGTTGAGTGAACGATGCTATTATTTTGCCAACTAAAACTGATGACACCTTAAATTCAAACCATTCAATACAGCTACAGATAAAAAAAAGGCTGACTGTAAATTCACACAACTCAGTTTGTGACAAACTAAAGTATACCAGATCTTGAACAACAAATGATAAATGGCTCAGCACCTACAACAAGAGCAGCCAGCACTTCAGTCCTGCATCTAGAAAACATCTAAGATTATTTTATTTACAACTGTTTGGGCCTTCCTTTGATAAAATGATTAATGCATTCGCAGCTGACACTGGACTGCTTATCAGGAGCAGCTGGGAGCTTCAAAGATGTGATTGAGTAACACCAGGCTCCAAACAAAACAGAATACAAATGCCTGTAAGACAATGAAGATGGGGAATGCTGACATACTGTAAAACTTTAACGTAAACTGACCTTTGGACAGAGCTCACGTGAGAAAAAAAACAGTATATCCTTAACTCCACATAGAAAGCCATAAGTCATTTTTTGGAATTTCACAGGTAGAACAGCAGGGCTTTTCTGCTGCGGTACCATCTTATTTCCTGCATGAATCGACCACCGACTGAGGCTGGGGAGGAATTTTGCCAGAAGACTGGCAGACTCGGACTGTCGGTAAGACCAGCCAAAACCCAGGCCACCACTCCCTTCTCACATGCCCAAAGATGGTGCATTTCAGCAGTGTCACCAATCCCCACCAGTATCCACTCTAATCAGTTCTCTCCGTGCTCTGACACATACTAGCAGGTACAGCTCATTGCTCTCTTTAGAGAAGTGTCAAGTGTGGGTCTGGGGTCTCTTTCCTCACTCACAGAAAATACATGACCTTTCACAGTACGGTCAGTGACTGTGCTCCAAAATCAAGCCATTAGGGACAATCGTAGGCCCAGGGCTACAAAGATGGTGAGTCAGCCACGGTAGTTATAAACACCCAAAGCATTAGAGGATGTAAGAATAGTCCCTTTGAGACAGAAGTTCATTAAATGAAAAAAAAAAAAAAAAAGAGAAAAGGTGGTATTGGAAAGTTATAGACTTGAAATGGCACATGCAAGGGGGGAAATAAAGGATTTTCAACCATACAGGTGTTGGAGCAAAGTCTGTAGGTCTGTACTACATGATGCTGTTAAACAATATTTTGCTCTCACATGAAATACTCAATGAACCAGCTTCCCTTCTCCCTTTACTTCTCAGTAGCAAAAACAACTGTGTCAAGAATATTCTGAAGGCACAACTAATAGTCAAGCACTGTCTCTGATTCCACTCAGCTTCACTGGTTCTGGCTATTGTTTGAAAGAAAACGAGAAGGAAGTTTAAAAAGTAATAAAAATATTTAGCAGGTTAATATGACACTGGGGGAATTATTATATAATCTCTCTTACATTTCATACTATATTAATAAAATTTCTATTACCACAGTGCAATGATGATAAATTTTAGTATTTGACTTCCAAGATACAGCAAATTCACCTGATGAACAGCCAAAACAACCTCTACCTCTAATCATAGTGCAGAGCCAAGTGATAGAACTGGATAAAACCCAGGCTCACGAGAATAACATCATAAAAACAAGGCTCCTGAGAACAACTTCCACCTTCACCTGACTGAAATACAGAACATGCCAGAATTAACACATCATCAAAACTTTATGCCATATGCCTCATGAAGTGGATTTTGACCAGATAAAAAACAGAGAAGAGAAAGAGATTATTTACTCTTTTCACTGAAATTTAGTATCACCAGTGCGCAGGAAGGTTCTTCCTGCCTGCCCCCGTCCCAAAGCACAAAAAGTACTGCTTTCTCCAGCTACTCCAAGTGTCTTGGGGAAAACAGAATCACAAGGGAGTTGGGAAGGAAGAGCTTCAGAGATTTAAAAGGAAAAGAGAAAGCAGCAAAGCAAAATCAAAGTCACTGCTAAACATCTAACGGACAGGGAGGTCTAAGTAAGTCAAGTGAGACATTCAGTCCCAACGTGAAAAATGATACCTGAGACACACGTTCCTGTTACAGTTTTGCAGCAACCTTCTCCAATCCAGAGCTTGCAAGAGGGACACATGGAAACTCTCCCTACATAATTTTAATCCAGCCAGTACAACCTCACAATAAAGTTAAAATGCAAACAACAGCTGGAAAGTAAACTTGATTAAATGCTGCATTTGCATATATTTTGCATCAGTCCTGAGATGCCATTACAACTTTGGTTTTCATTTGCAGCCTCATGTCATCCATCACTGACACAAATGAGTCCAATTCATTTTTCAGTCAGCTGCCTCATCCATTCTCTCTGGGCTCCAGAACTGTATCCACATACATTAGCTCCACACACTGTGCCGTGTTCAAGCACCAGCAGAAATGAGAAGTAAAATTAAACAAAGACGTACTGAAAATGCCTACAGCAAACAGGACCTAACACAGCCATTGTTCACAAGAACGCTCAAGGCTAACCAGGTTACAGGAATGTTTTATCACAACCCACCGTCCTCAATAGGGCTGCCAGAGTAACAGTTCCCTTCTCATTAACAGAGATGATTGTATCTGTTTCCCAACTCACGCACACAAAAACAGGTAGAAAGCGGGTCACTGACAAGTTCAGCCACAAGATGCTGAAGGCTTTTCAGCAAAGTAATTGGATCTACTTCCGCTACATTTTATCACTACGAGTGGTGTCTGAAAAGGAAACCAGCACACGCAATGAAGCAGTTGATTCTCTGCTTTAAATGGCTGCTAAGTAAGGACACAGCCATTGTCAGTTAATAGAAAAAAAAGGTAACATCAGAATTCGCTGGTCTAATGGTCACAAAGTAAGTGATTTCGCCTCCTGCAGAACCTGCAACAGCTTTGGCTGCATTAAAGGCATCTCTTACACGACGAGCTTAGGGTCCAAAACCAAAAATAAACAAAAAACCAAACAAAACAACCAAAAAACCAAAACAAATGAAACAAACCAACCAAACAAAAAAATCCCAAACATTACCCCCCCCCAAAAAAATACAACCAACCAACCAGAAAAAAGCCTGAAAATTCCTCAAGTGAGCTTTAGCAAGATTACAACAGTACTAAACAGTTTGATCATTAAACTGTAGCTTGTATCTTTCTATGGGAACTCACATACTTACCTAAAACATCATAAAAATATATGACTCAAACTCATAGTTTAAAAATTAAATCTAGCTTTATTCCCAAAAAGAAACTCCATCTCAGAAAGTCTCCTGTATAAAACTTTTTCTCCCCAGATTGCAGAAAAACACCTTTTCACTAATGAAAACCAGTAGGACCAAACTTACCACGCCCAAGATGTTTCCCGGCTGAAGCAAGAATGCTTCGCAGAATGTTAATAGTCTGCTGCAACCCATTTCAAAACTACCACTGTCTGCAACACGGCACATGGAGCTACGACCTGCACTGTCCGGTCTCCTTATGAACACTAACATCCTGGATTTTGCTTCACCATCAGGTTGGGTGGGGGTTTTTTTGCCCTAAAATCCCTATTGATAAGCCAAACAGTTCATCTCTAAACACACAATGCATAAAGGGGATCATTTCAAACCAGAAAAATGGAAGACACTTATAATCACCACTGCATTCACATCTGAATGACAGCCAAACATAAAGACACATCAAGCATTCAGCCATCTGGAAAGAAGCTGGTTGTTTGGGTTTTTTTCATATTGTCTATTCTCAGACTCTTAAGGCAAGAGTCAGAGGTTGACCAAGACTTCCACTTAGTGAGATGCTCATTTCATAGCTACAGCCATTAATGAACTGCACCATGAACAATAAGCCAGACTCCTCCACTTTCATTGCATTCAAAAAGACAGTTGTGTCACACCAAGACAAACAATGTGTGCGTACTGCCAGATGTATTTTACATTTGGGACATCTGAAATTACCAAAAAAAAAGAAATCCACCTAGTGTTGTCCTAACATCTGTGAATATGGCTCATTTAATGAAATTATAGCAATATGTATTTTGTTCTTCCAGACAAGAAAGAGCATGATACATGATACAGAAAGAATATGATACATGACTTCAAAATTCACGATATATGAACACATCCAAGGTACGTATCCAGTCTCTATTCAAAGTTAAATGGTAAAGTTGCTGCAGCAAAACAAACAAGAAAACACTTCAAGTACATCTACCAGAGGCCCAGGATGACAAGAGGAGGACACAGTCAACCTTTAGCACTAAACTTTTAATAAGACATGAAGGGTCTAACAAGAAAAAGCACCCCAAATGGACAAAAGCAAATCACCTACTCCTTTCAAATTCTGACTTGTGGAAATGACTCTCCCACAACACACAAAATCCAATTTAAACAGAAAATGGGCTAAGCCAACATTTCTCCAGACTCAAGGATTAAGGGGCCAACACTGGCACACTGATCCATCTTACTTCAAGTGCAAGTATGTGAAAAGGATAAGTGTTTAGAGCAATTAAGTTTTGTTGACAGTTCTGAAAAAATAAGTGGATTAAACACACCAGTAATCATAAGGAGGAAAACACCCCCACAACTAATGTATTTAAAGTGCACAGGCCACGAGTGTTCTTTTTAAGCATTTCTGAGTTGAGTATTCAGAGCAAAAATTAATTCTTAATTTTGCTCTTCACGAAGTCAGGAGAGTGGTTTCTATGAGGGTTTTTCAGGTACAATTAGCACCTCCCATCAGTCAGCAGCTGCCTGAGAGCTATCTAAATAACTGTTCCTGAAACATCAATACAGAAAACTTCTCTGGATTTTTAAGTGCTACTCTTGCCTCCCATAGATGACTCACCATTTACCATTGACAGGACAAACCCTAATGATAAGATTTTTTTTTTCCACACACACATCTACTTTTTTTCCTCAAAAAAAATTCATCCTCCTTTTTCATTACAATCTAAACAACACCTGCATCATGACTACTACTGTGCAAACACTGGCCTTTCTCTGTGTACAGCATTAAAATGTCAATGAACCTTCTCCTCTTTGTCACCCAACACAACTATTTCAGGTTTCCCACTCTTTAGAGAGTTTTCTTTTTGTAGCTTGTAATGCCAGGAACTCCTGAAACATTTGTTCAGGATACATTCATTACAGCCAGCAGGGGAAAATTAATTGTGAATTGGCAGCAGCTTGGTTTTTCAAATGAGCCTAATTCTGTAGGAGTTGAACATGTTAACTCCCTTCAGCCCTTGAAATATTTCAGCAAGTCTTTCCACCCCACACAAAGCATGGAAAGGTTCAATTCAAGGGAGTTATCTCCGCTCCAATCTCCTATTCTTTGAGCAAAGAACAGGTTGAGAGGTGACAGAAATAGAAGATGAGTCAAATTTTCAACATCAACTGAACAAAAAAGTACATATGCCTTATTTGTTAAATAAGGCAACTGTGACAAACAGACTTCGAAAAAATAAGCAAATAAAGTAAATTTTATATTAGCATACTCTTGTAACCTATTTTATAGAATAGGGAGGGGCAACCCAGAGAAAGACAGACATTTTCTATAGAAATCTCACTACGTAACTCTCTACAGTAAGTAACCTAAAGAAAATACAATTGAAGTCAACGAGTCAAAGCAAAGTATGCTACATTTTTTGCACACTAGATAGACTGGATATTTCCACAAATTAACTCAGTATGAAATAAACCAGGTTGTAAAAATAATCTTGTTGACAGCCCCTTACTGCAGTCAATTATTTTATTTATTCAAAAAAATCATTATACCTTACAAAAATCACTGTTATAGCCAACAACTTTTTAAATCAGTATGCGTGGAAGGAACGTGGTTTGGAGGCAAACTGCACTTCCAAGTTCACAATGTATAAATATTTGATGGATGCAACACTATTTCTGCCTCATTTTTTTCCTGAAAGCTTAACAAATACTAACTTTTTGTTCTAAAGGAAGCCCTCTGGAGTCTTTACTCAGCAAAAAAAAAAAAAAAAAAAAAAAAAAAATCCTCTATAACTTCTGGTTTCCATACAGGCTTTTACGTAGATCAACCCAGAGTTCAAGTTAAAATAAAACTTCTTTGAAGAAATAACTTAAGGAGTGAATGGAAGACTTCAAGACTATGTATTTTAAAAGCAGAAGCTTGTTTCAGTTTAAAGTAAATTGTACAGGTGAGATGCAGTACAATCACCCAGTTTACTGATGATAAAGTCCAACACGGACTAGAGGACCAGAGGCAGTTAGTCACTTGGTTTTGTCCTGGACAGACTGAGGGACAGTTTTCATTGCACAGCTATTTCTGAGAGAGAAAAAGTACAACTGATCTGTTCTAAACTTCAACTGCTGCAAACCAGCAACATCACCTCAATCAGAATTATTGTAGTACTTCAGAGGTTCTACTTCTAGAAGAGCTACAGACACAGTCACAAGTCAAGTGCCCTCTTTATTGCTTCCCCCACTTCTGCCCCACGTGTGTGGTGTTTAGCACCTAGGATTGATCAAAAAAAAATTCTGAGATGAAACCACTCCATCAAAATCCTTACTGAAATAGTTAAGAAAGCCATACAGAGAAAAAGTTGCAGCTGGCAGAGAGAAGTTTTAATAGTTGCTCAAGCAGGGATCCATGAGAAAGACGTTCTGCAACTTATCTCTAGGCAGGAATAGCAGGGTTGGATGGCACATGCAATTCTGACAAGCTTGGAGGAAGAACTTAGTTAAGCCAAGTTCCAGGACACATACTGTCTTCTTCATTCATGAAACTCATCACTTACAAAAGGTCTGTATCCAAATCAGCCTGCAGCCAACACTTCAACTAACAGCAAAGTCTTAAGGCCTTAAATTTGCAGTCTGGTTTTATCACTGGCTTGTGCTCGGAAATAAAAGAATTAGCAAGCAGAGAAGGTTAATGGAAAGCTGTCTAACACTCAAAATATTATCCACCAAATGAGTATCACAGAGGATTTAAAAAAAAAAAATTACCATCATCATTTTGGACAAGGTCAGAGCAGGCAAACTGTGTCACTAAGAATTGCCTTCAACAAAAAATGCCTGACCTAGAGGAATTGAAGTGAATAGTACCTACATTAAGCAGTGGTTAGACTCCTTAAAACATGGAAAAAAGGGAAGAATTATAGCACAGATCCCCCCTACATACAATTCTGGTCTTAATCACCATTAATAACATCAGCACTGCAAGACTAACCAAAAAAAAAGAAAAAAAGAGAGAAGCAAGAAAGGCTAGGAAAGACTACATGCCCTAAAAACTTCTAGTTTGAGGAGAAACACAAATAGGGAGCTACCTTACGATGGACATCACCAGCATCTGTAAAGACATGAGGCAGTCTGCCTGTCCAACAGGCACACCAGCCAAGAGGAAGCTGCAGAGCAGGTACAAACACCTTTTCAACCAGTCACCTTCTGCAGCAGCTGCAGATCACCCCTATACTCACCGGGAGGGCAGAACCCTGGAATGGCAGCTTTCAAGGACATGGGAAAACATTACCTTACCAGCACCTCTCGCAGGGATGAAATGCCCAAATGAAAAAGAAATAACCCTCAAGTGTAAGATGGTCTGCAGGTGGGTGCTCAAGAGTTTGGACACAGAACAAATCCACCATACACATGGGACTAACCCATCAGGATTCAAAGGTCCAAACAGAGGCATGCTGGATTTTAACTTCTTTTGAACAGGTGCTAGTCTTAATTGACCTGTACATTGACATCCAAATTAAAAGACACAGGAGATGATTATATAAAGTACTTTTGTCTCCTCTCAGAAAATCTGTAACTTAGATATTCAGGTTTGCCAATAAAGAGCAACTCAACTGTTGATGGATTGATGAGAATGAGACGATATGTTCTACGACAATTTGAAGGTCTTCTAAGGTTTCAGGAAAGAGAGATTAATAGAGAAAATGATTTGTCAAAGTAAAAAAAGAAAGCCACACAATTTTCCAGAAATGCAGATCTCAGTTTCTTCGGATTGTATCTAATTCTCCTTTAAGCATTCCATTTTCTTACACTGATTGAGAAATTACCTCATTTTTGTAAAGGAAAATGATAGGGAGGGTGCATGTTATGATTCACCAGTAGCTAGTATTCTACTGGTAATCTGAAAGACATTCTATCAGATAATGTACTGCAAAACCATTTGGCTCCATGGAGCCTCATCTTTGAAGTCAAATCCCTGACCAGGAAAAATAAAAACAAGAGAGTCCGGTGCCAGGTGTTTGCCCCTACCCATCAGACTGCACTCTGGGATTCCAAACACCAGCCTTTGTCAGAGCCCAATCATTCACCTTCCTCCCATCTACCCTTCATACCAATGGTGTCCTTACCGTGGGCTATAAGATGTTCATTCAAACATTCTGTAGTTTTCTTTTTCCTACATATACCAAACAATAAAGAAAAACAATGAGGTAAGAAGTCTCCCTGTGGCAACAAATGCTGCCAGTGCATTCTTATGAAATCCATGAGCAACTTGTCTAAGCCTCCCAGTTCGGGAGCATTCCCAAGGGCAAATCCAGCACTGGAGTAGAGCTGTGGCACCTGCCACAACAAAGCAAAGTCATCAGTTCTGAATGGATGTACTTACTGGTGACATAAAAATTACAGGTTTACACTGGAAAGTAAGATATTTTGGTTACATTAAAACACTACAACAGTTCACTTTAATGGAGGTGTCTATAGCACAATCATTAGGCACAAAAAGAAAAAACCCCAAACATTTACAGAATCAAGTCTTACATATTCCCTCTTTAAGTGAGGATAACAGTCCAAAAAAGTTCTATCCAGTGCAATCAGTAATTTCTTATAACACAAAGTTTCCTTTATAAATAAGTTACTTAAGTAACCCTAAGGACATAATAAAATACTGGTGATAAGACTGACAGATCTACCAACAACATCCAACCTGAGTGGAACACAAAATGCTTATATTAATGACCATATTACACAAATACTGCAGTCTTATTTTTCCCCAGAAGTTCCTGTAACGTGGTGATTTTCTAAATTTCTCATATGAAGCAGCTTTCTGAGTTTACCAATGTATTTGGGACACTATATGGCCAGTGGAATTCACAAGACCATTTCTATCAATAAGTGTCTCACATGAGCCTGTCACTTCTGTTTAGTCAGTTCCCTGACATAAAATGGGTATACCCTTATGCATAGGCAAGATTCAAGAATGAAATACAAAAACACAAAGCAGAATCTGTTTTCAATTATGCTAATTGCTCAAGACCTTTAGCATTATCATATTCATTAAGGATGAAACACAAGCACATCCTAATAGGGGGCTAAAGGGAATTTACAATAATGAAGCAATAGGTCTTCCCGCCTAGGAAAGCTGCAGTTCTGACATTCTAATAATTAGGAAAGCCTAAAGAATGTTCTGCTCAACGGGGGAGGAAATCTGCTGCCACAGTAGCAGGATGGGAGACAGCACAGAATGTTGGGCTTCAATTGGGCTATCATCCTGAATGAGTGAGGGGGAAAGTACAGATGCTAACATGAAACGTTATACCCAAATAACTTTATTTGTTAAAAACAAAAACAGTCTGTTTTTCAGAAAATATCAATATAACACAACCCTTCACGTTCAGCTACTTAAAAAAAAAAAAAAAACCCAAAACACTGTGCAGCAAACAAAGCACCTCCCGGTTCCATCCTGTGCCAGAAATACCATTTGAGGCTTAAATTCCTTCTTTACAAATTCCTACGTGTCTACTTGGAGTTCATCTTCAACTGGGCAAAAGCAACAGGAAGCAGACACTGCTGAGAACTCCGTACTGCTCTTTAATGGTCTCCTCCTATGACTGCTTTATTTAGTTACTGCACAAAGCTTTGCTGTCTCTCAAGTAATAACAGAGTAATACTCAGAACTTGATGAATATGATCTGGGAGACAAAAACAGAAACTCAGTATTATCATATACACTGAAGTTTGTCCTGCAGCATTTCCATGAGGAGTTATTCTCAATTTGCCTATTGAATTTCCACCAGTTTTATCCAGCTCTACCCTTCAGCTGAGCTCCCTGGAAACACATTAACATCAGCTAACAACATTCAGCCAAAAGCCCAAGTTACTGGCAGTAGTCAACTTCTTGTTAGGAACAAAGGGATCAAAAATGTTTTTTTCAGGTTACATAAGTACTTAATGTCCTAGAAGACATTCGCTATGACAAATCTGACTAAGTCCAATGGCAGATTTTCTGTTTGGATTATAAACACCTAGGAGAAAAGGAAAAGGAGACTGGAAATCTACCACATCTCCCAAATCTCATTACATCAAACTAGTGGCTACAATACAACACAGCAGCAGATATTTTATGAAAAAGCAATTAAAAGACAGACACTTTTTTAACCCCCAATTTTTCTGGATCACTGTAGAAGTGATCCTGGAAATCCTTTAAGAGACCCAAAGTTCTGCCAGTTGAAAGCTATTTCCAATCTCAGTGAAATGTCAGTCACCACTAGTGTTAAGTCAGTAAACAGTTTCTTAATCATTTGTCTCCTTCCCTTTTCTTTACTCCTCCTGCTTACACGGCCTGTCTTCCCATACAGGAGTCAGTTACTCAGATTCATACCACAGCAATGGGAAAGCAGTGTATCAAGTTATATTCTCATTTTTGAGTACAATATCACAGTGGACAAATCCAAAGGCTGAATGCACAAGTGATAATCAAGCTGTTCACTGACATACAGTTTCCAAGACTCACTAACATACTGCAGCTGATTAAGCAATGCTATGAAAAATATGGGAATTAATAGTTAAAATATTTTCTAGGGAAAAAAAAGTACTTGAAGACAGAGCTTAGAATTGTTTTGGTAAAACAAAGATTATGGATTCACTCTGTCCCTATTAGAGCAAAAAATAAACTAAGACAAACAAGGATAGGGAAAAAAAAAAAACAAACCTAGAGGCCAAGTCCAAGACAAAAGTGCAAAAGTGCTACACAGATAAAACTCTATTATTCTGCCTTTATAAAGGACAAATTACTTACAGTCTGCCCAAAACAGAAAAAATGTTTGTAAAAAAAAAAAGGATTTCTTTCAAAACATTTCACACATATCTTCCAAAGAAATCTTATGTTTTTGCAAACTTCTTTTGTAAGCACAGAGTTTGGAGTCAAAATAAATCATCATTCTCCCTCTCCCCAATATATTTAGGGAAACTACAAGAACATTCAGTACTCCTGATTGCTGGCTGATTTACAATAGCAATACCTAATTGCAGAAAACTAATTGTCACGTGGCTGGCAAGCAGGAAAAGAAAAACTGAGAAAGTATTTCATTAGTAGGGCTCAAAAAATTATATAGGCAGCCAATCTGAAACATCAGCTCCTTAAATACATCCACTTTGGGCATTATCATCAATGCAACCCAAACAACCCATTTTTTTCACTCTAATCACAAACGCACCATTCTTGAATTAACTCACTACATTATTGCTTCCTACTCGGTCTGACTGCCAATCAAAACCAGCATTACCATTCCGGAGTTAAGTGCTGGCTTCTGTACATTCCCATGAATGGAAACACAAAACAGAAACTGTAATGTCCATAACAACTGGAGCTCAAGTCCCTGTGAGACAGTTCAACAATTATTTGATTGTCTCTGTTGGCATTTCCGAAGGGAGGCCCACAAAGGCTGCTGAGAGTGAGCCACTCAAATTTAACTGTGCTTAAAATGACAGATTTTAAACGACAAATTGCAGTGCTTATTAATTTTGCTACGTGGCTTCCATGTCCCACCCATTCAGCTGGCGTCTATGAACAAGGCTTCAGACAGCAGAGTAGTCACTTCAATCAAGCCATCTAAATAAGTGCTGTGTATGCAAACACGAGCAATTTAATACACTGGTGATAAACACCACTCCCCCATCTCTGGCTCCTCCAGGAAGATAAAAAGCATATGGAACAGCAAAATGTTATACATTTTCCCCAGAAAAGTTTCCCTGCAGCTTAAAGAAAAGTCACTGTGGAATTCACTTGCTAGTCTCAGCCACTCTTTTCCCTGGGCATGCCTCACTTTCTGTACCAGCAGCATTCAGCTCTGAGTGAGCAAGCAAGGATCCTCAGCTGAACCAAGGGCTGCACTACAAAGCTGGTAATTCAGACATTGCCTCCAACCTGGGGGAGTGGCATTTCAAAGGGCAGAGATGAGAGCACAAAGGTGTGCTTACCTGGAGCGCATCTAGCCCCACACGCATTTCAAGGAATTGCTTTCAACAGGACCACGCAGATCCAGACAACACCACAAGATCATATGGAAACCTTCTGTGCTGGCCCAGAACCTCTCCTTCTCCCTCTCATGCACACATTCAGGAATAAAAACAAAAGGTCTCTGACAATTCACTGCAAAACTATCAGCAAGGTACCCTGTCCTGCATCCAAGGCTGTGCCTCATAGCTACACAGAAGCAGTCACATTATCAGGCACAGCAACTCAGCTATTTTGCAGTACATCTGCTCTCACTCAAGCAAAGAATCCTAAATACAATAGATGATATGCAACTGCTCCCCAAGGCACCAAAAATATCAAGTTAGGGACTGGGCTGACAATAAGGAATCATTAATCCTAATGTATTTACCTGTCAGCAGGAAGCCTTAATGCACATTGCTAAACAGCAACAAAAGCAGATCCTGAGTCACAAAAGAGTTTCAAACTTCATTTTACTGAAACTCAAGTTACTTTCTGAGATGACAGTCACTTCCCTGAAAAATTCTTTACAATTCTCACAAAGAAGCTGATCAACAAAAAAAGTCTTAAAGATCTAAGACTATTCACATTATGATGATACTGTAGTTGATATTTAGTTGATATTGTAATACAAAGTTCATCATTCCAGAATTATTGGTATCCTCCAATGAATCAGACAAAATCTGCCCATTCAGAACAGCAACAGTACCTCTAAAACCCACTAAACTCCGCAGCAGCAAAGAATAATCACTGCCTGATTCTTCAACTGAAATTGGCCAGTGTTTTGTTTCAGTTAATGAAGCAACATTGTTAACTGAGGCAGCTGAGCCCTCATGACCAAACCTTGCCAACACAGCCCAGTCAAGAAGGCAAATCAAACTTGCTAAGGAAAACACAGCAGGCTACAATAACCAACAGCCCACAGAATTCTTGGTTATCTACAGAAGTCTCAGAAATGAGAGACTTAACCATTTACTGCATCAACTTTCCTCTCATTACAAGTATAAAAGTGCAGAGTAGTTTAAACCAATTCAAGAATTTTCTATTTTTATACATATAAATTCAAGTATTTTACGATTATACATGAATTAATAATCTAATCTTTTATCTTCCCCTTCGCCAGACAAGTGACTGCAGTGTAATAGCAAAACTAGACTTGCCAAAATTCAGAGCCTCTCACACACATTTTTGTGGTATTTGACAGTACCATAAGTAAGAAAAAGTTCCTAATGCTTGTATCCTAGCTACCTTTTTCATTTTCCATTCTGCAACTATGAAAGATATTCCTTGTATCAGTTCTCCTCCCTTCCCCAAATACTTTAAGCACTTTAACAGTTCCATTTTCCACTTCATTCTTTTAAAAGATTTTAACACTGGAAAAAAAAAATTACAAAAACAACACTTAACATGCCAACAGAAAGAGCAGCATTCTGTCACAGAAAGTATTCTAAATATTTTGAAAAGAAAAACAAATATTCAGTTATCTTTAGCACAAACCTGTTTACATGCACACCTCACAGCAGATTTTAGCTGCTGATTACTTTGAGATAATGCCGTTCTCTGTAAGATTTCTTATTTTTTTAAAGAAAGTTAATTATAGAAGGAGCCAATAGAAGGAAAATGGCAAAACACCCAATTCATCATGTTAGATCAGACAAAAAATACTCCAAAAGGTAATAAAATTAATTAGTTGAGACATCTGTATGATCTATTTTACCAACCCCAAATTTTCCCCCAGGAAAGCAATTTAACACTGAACAATGCTTGTCAAGATAAGAAGAAATTTGTCTATTTATCTTTTTGGCCAGTTCCACTGCAAATCATGTAGGCTGGAAGCCAGCTAATCAAAGCACTGCAAGAGAACTGTTTACATTTCCAGTGAACTGGTGGGAAAAAAAGTGCAGAACCCAAAAAACTTTTTTCCTAGTGATTTTAATGAAAACCTACTCTGCTTTTCAGGCCCTCAGGTTGCTTCCCCCACCCTGCCTCTTAATACACCCTTGTAGAAGCTCAAGTAGAATTCAGCATTACTCAAGGTGATCAGCAATTTTTGAACAAACGGGCCTGTTCCCACTTTGTCCACCTGCAATGCACAACAGGGAACTCAAAACTTCTACAAGGAAATAAGCCAGAAAAAAAAAAGTTTTCTTTGCAAAGGAAGAAATAAAGCAAGGTCAAAAACATGAACTCTGGCCTCTGGCTGTCCTATGACGATTTTGACCTCACATTGAAGGGCACACAGGAGACGACTGCTTGATATAAAAAATTCTTTAGATACTACTTAATAGCCAGTTGGTTACATAATCACGAGAAACCAATTGAACTGTAGTGCATCTTACGTGTCCAGCATTTATCTGAACCTTTCTCACATTGTTGGCATTTCTATCCTATAATTGTTTATTAAGCCTTGCAGAACAGTGAGGGCTTCACCTAGAGAGGCAGGCACCCTCCTACTCCTTCCTAAAGGAATAAAAAAAAATAAATAAAGAGAGAGGAAAAGGCATTTGAAATACTTATACAGTGGCTTCGTAGGCCACCTTTAAGCCATCATCATGAAACTACTTCCAATCTCATCACAAGTACAAATCCAAGCTAGTGTCAAATTTTAAGCTTCTAAATTCAACTCAGCTGAAAGTAATTCTGATTCTGATAAAACCCCTCTCTTGAAGGGGTATCTTAGTACTCTGAACTTCAGTGCAAAAGATCTCACTGACTGTTGGCTCTAACAGCACCCAGAATTCTATAAACATCATACAGTTATTGCACACGGGCAACATCATTAGGAAAAAGACTTTTCATACAAATTATTTGTCAAGCTCTATGTACCTCAAGGCAGGTTAAAGCATGACATTCAGAAGGGCTAACACAGTGACCTCAACAATCTGTACTAGAACAGTCTCAGCTGTTCACGATGTATTTAACTTATCAGTGGCAAGTTTTTCTCAAAATAAACTGCAAGAACAAGACTTTACGTCCAGTTTAGCACTCAGGATATCAAAGAATTGACTGGGCTCATAAGAAACCAGCACGGGGCACAAAACAGATCCCATAAGACTTTGGCTGTACTTTTTACCCAGACGTCTTAGGAGGATGGACAACCCTGCAGGCCCTCAATTCAGGACTTGTAACTGGAATTTCTTTCACAAAGCAGTATTTGCAACACTAGGCCTTTCAGCAGTATCGAACAGTACCCTATTTGCCTTCAGCACCTGCCTCTTGGAGGAATATAGAAAAAAGTATTCTTATGCTCAATTAGGTACAACCAAAGAAACACTTAGAGCTCCTCTCATGTACGGGAAGTCACCTACCCATGCAGACAGCACCTCACTGGGCAGCTGCTGCCAGAAAACACAAGGTTTAATGAAAGTAACTTAATGTTACGCTTACGCCTGTATCAAGTTTGTTAGTCAACACGCACGGCAATACCAGCCACGGCTGTGCAGCTGAGCGGGACACGCTCCCAGCCCGCCGGCAGCAGCTGCGCACCCGCAGTACCTGGCACGGGCATCCCCGCCCGGGGCCGTGCCCGCGGGACCCCGGCCCCGCAGCCTGCCCGCGCCCCCGGCCCCGCCGCCCCCGCGCCGGCCCCGGGCCTTCCCCCGGCCCGGCCCGGCCGCCGCTCACCTTCTCCTGGGCCTTGCGGTAGCGCTGCAGCGCCTGCTGGGTCAGGTCCCGCACGCGGAGCTGCCCGTCCTTGCAGGGCACCACGATGCCGGTCCGCCCGAAGCACACGGTCACTTTCATCTCA
>JAYRBT010000181.1:25695042-25733596 GCA_036023395.1 Myiotriccus ornatus | reverse complement strand
CGGGCGGCGGCGCCGCTCGCCCGGGGCACGGAGTGCCGGGATGGGCTTAAAGGGGCCGCGGGGCAGCGCTGCCCGCACGGCCGGCACCGCCGCGACCGCCCCGCCCGCCGGAGCGCGGTGCCCCCGCACCCTGCGCTGTGCGGAGCGGGCACCCGGGGCTCCCGGGCGGCTGCACCCAGCGCTGCCCGCCCCGGAGCGACCGCCGCGAAACGCTGACGCGCAGCAGCCCCGGCGCACCGCGCCGTGCGCGGGGAAATGCGGGGCAACGAGCTGTGTGCCCGGACAGGCCGGACACGCAAAGCACTGGCTTTATACCGCGGTGGGCACAGAGCACCCCTGCGGCACACAAGATACACCTGGAGAGAAATAGTGCGTGACGACCTGCGGCAGGGTGCAGTGACCAGGGCCTCAGCACAGCTCTTGCCCTACGAAGCTGTGGAACACACACGTGCACAGCTGCCCACCCCGACCTACCGAGACAGTGACACTAAACCTCACACACACCTTGCCACTACACACAGTGACCTGCAGGCACTCCACAAACACCCACTGCTCTGCAAAGTACGTTTTTCTGTACCACGTGGGTAACCAAGTAGTGCTCCCTCTACCTTACCTACCACCAGACCACATAGAACATAGTGCAAATACTCAAGACAACCTGACACCATTATAATCATAACAGATCAATCTACACACAGATATGTTCAGCTGAAAATCACTGCAAAGTGAAGAAAAGGTAGTATAAAAATACCTCTAAACCACAGCATGACATCAGACAGTACAAGGGGACTATTGCTGCAGTAGAAATACCCGCCCAACCCAGACTAGCATTCAAAAAGACAGTCCAAGCCCTGTGCAGTACGATGTAACCAAATGACGGTACCAGAGATGTTGCAGTGGAAGTGGCTGGAGGTTAAAGTGAATAGTGAAGTTTCGGGATGAGATGGGAACAGAGCCAAGTAAACTCCACCAAGTGGAAAGTTCATCCTGATTCCTTAGGAACAGGCACAGGTGGAGTGTGGGACTGCTGCAGTGGTAAACAATTCCTCCTTGCTTTTTCAAATCCAGACGTGTATACCACCAGCCCACAGCATTTCAGAGCAAATCACAGGGAAATAATCTATTAAACCATATATAGACCTGCTTTCCCTGGGTATGTACGTGTGTTTGCATATGCAAGTGAGCAAATGTGCATCCCATATGCTTTGAACCAGAGAAAAATTACTTTCTTTTTCCCTCCAGAGCAAAGAAGCAGTGGAGAGGAACCGGAATGTTCTAGTTCTTCAGAAAACACTGTAGGGAAGGTAGCACAGCTTGCAGGCCAGAAACACCTCCAGGGCAGGTAGGGCAGTGCTGGGGGCAACTGCAAGATTCCCTGGAGCCAGCCCATTCTAGACCCACTGCTGTGTCCCTACCAGCTCAGCCCTCAGCCAGCTCACTGCTGGCTCCCAATAGCAGAGCAGGGCCCAAAGGTTTCTCGTACGTCAGCTTTTACCACTGTAAAGCTTTCATTGTGGTAGGTGCTTATTCCTCCCAACTGCTGGAGGGACCAGCAAGTCAGCTAGGCTATGAAAATTATTCACATGAAAAATAATCCAGGAGAAGAAAAAGGGAAGCCTTGGTATAACACCTAGCAATTCTGTAAGTGGGTTTGTACAGAGGGAGCAGCAGGGGTACCTGGGGCAGGGAGAAACAGCTCCTCACCCCTTTCTCTGCTCTTGAGAAATGGTAAGGGGGAGCACTCCCACACAGCAGCCTCAGAGCTGAATCAGTGGGAGCAGGAGGCAGGAGGAGCTCAAGGCACTCCTGTATTTCAGGTGCTAACGTGCTGGTGGGAAGCCTCGATCCCTGTGCTTGTATGGTTTTGGCTGCAGAGTACAAGGGATTCTTAGGTTAATAACTGACTGTGAACATAAAGGCCTCTTTCTCCTTCTCTCTCCCTCTACCCCTCTCCCTCTGTTTATAAGCAAGGTCTGACACAGGAAAAAATGTGGTATGATTTTCTTTTTTCTCAGATTCTGAAAATTGCAGGTGATATGCACTGTAACATCCACCTGGAGTTGGATGGAGCTTGTTGACAGAGAAAGTGTCTTGAATTAGACCAACTGATACATCTGAAAAAAAAGGAAACCATTTTTTCCTCAGTGCCGTACCTGAAGCAGCAGGTTTCAAAGTGTTTATGGCTAGACTGTAAGGACCTATAGCTGTTCCAGAAAGAAAGAAAATAAAAGGTTTTCTTTAAATGTGTGTGCTTAGTACCTTACAGAAACTGAGATTGTATTTAATTACCACACATCAACAAGGGGGAGTGAGGAAAGGTTACAGAGGAATCATCAGTGTGTTTACTCTCTGACAGTATTTGTTTGAAAGTTATGCATGGTATTGCTAATAAGGCATTATTGCATTCTGGGTGCATCACACGTTTGTTTATGTTGAAACAGCCTGAAAGCCTTTGAAGCCATCTGGTAACAATTAACACCTACATATCATATAGTTACCTGTAATTGTCTCTGGGATAGTCTGCACAACTTTCTGAAAAGAAACTGTTTCCTTTATCAGAGTTGGCCATGCTATTTTTTTTCTCTCTGTGTGGATCATTTTTCCAAAATTAAGTTCCTCCAATACTGGTAACAGTGTGACAAGAAAAGCCGTCATATTGGCTCAGCTAAGAAGCCAGGTATGGGAGGACCAAGAGTGTTGAACTGGAGTTCAAACAAAATACTTTTGAAGAAATTACAGTCTGAGTTGCAATAGGGTGTGTTCCTATTGCATCCACTTAGATGCAGAGGGGAACCAGCTTCTAAAACATTCTCATAAGAGAGATTAAGGCACAAACGAGGCCAGATGTTGGATCCCAAAGCTATAATTCAACTTTATTTTGTAACACAAAAGAGCAGAGAGAAAGAAGAAAGATAGAAAAGTAGGAAAAGCTAACAGTAACTGTTAAAAGTACAGGACAGAATTTACCATCACCATGAAGTGCCGCTGGCTTGCAAACTGGTAGATCTCTGATGGGCTTCTTCCCTGGTTGCCTTGTAGCCTCCGAGGAAGGAGCCAAAGCAGCAGAGTAACAGGCTGGCAGCAGCTCCCACAGCAGTCCCCAAACAGCCCCCCAGCAGTCGCTGGACATGGCCATAAATACCCTTGCTGTGGTAGCCCCTGGATGCCCACTGGCCAGTTCACCAGTATCCAAGCAAAGGTGGCCTGGTACCAAGATGCGCCCCGAGTGTACATTGGCTGGTTTCCCAGTCTCCAAGCAAGACATGACCTTACTTGGGACAGTAAATCCTTTCTGTGTTCTTGATTGTAACAACTTTTTATCTTTTTTGCTCCTCTACCTGCCTCTGCTGGCTTGCTAGGTACCTCCCGGAGCTTTTGCAAGTAGCTCGGCTCCTGCAGCAGTTCGGCTGTGGCAGCAAGGCTTTTTAGCTCCATGCTGGAGACCATGGCGAAGCAGACTCCATCTTTTAATCAGTCTATTACAGGGTGAAAGAGAGCTGAGGGTAATTTTTACTTATGAGATCTCTACATCATTTGTTCTTGCATGAAATCATCAGGAATTATGACAAAAAAATATTTTCCTGGGAAAAAAGTACCCCGTGAACCTGGGAGAGCTAAAGGCTTCCAAACCCCAAAGCAGCTGCAGGGTCACATACGCCTTTTCTTGCTGGACACACAAAACCTCTAAGAACCAGGTCCTCAATATCATCCTCATGCCCACTTTAAATTTCCTCTGAGTAAAATACAGCAACTTTGAAAGCTGGCGAATAATGAGGTCTTGTATTTACTATACTGTTGTGCGTTTGAGAAGGGCTGCCTGCCTGGTTCTTTAACGGAAATCTAAACCATATTTCATTCTAAGGAGATCATCACACAGCTAATGCTGTAAGCAGCATAAACTGGCTTTGCCCCCCAGAGGAGGACTTCTGCTCCCTCCTGGCCCCAGCTGTTTGTTCCCATCCATTCCCTTTCGTGTGCCAGTGCACACAGTTGTAGGTCTGTGCAATGAGATGCTGTGGAAATTAATTTTTTTGCCAGATTAGCTTTCAGCCAAATCAGTTCTGCAGAAACCAGAAAATCAGGAGAAATCAGAACTCAGTTCTATAACGGGGTTTAAAGCCTGTGCTGGCCCCAGGGAGGACACAGCACAGCAAGACAGCAGCCTTTTTTCTTTTGATTTATACCAGGTTACAGTACTTTGCAGGAGCTTAGCTATGAGTTTCAGACACAAATACATATCCATGAGATAATATCCATGACATTCATCATTCATGTATCAGTTCCATGAGAGAGCATGAGCAGATTTAACAAGTTATTGTCACTGAAGGATACTACCCTTGCCTTCCTCCTCTCCCATCATCCTTTCCCACCTGATGCTTCTTAGGTATCTTCATGAGCTTTCAGTGCCTCAATCTGATAAAAAACTAACACAGAAAAAAGAAAGGATTGTCTTCTGCTTTGTTGGCAAGCTAAGGCCACTCAGGGAACGTTCTGACACATCCCAGAGCAGGCTAGAGGGCAAGGGCAGGGCCGAGCAACTGGGAGCAGGAAAGGGAGTGGATGAGACCTCCACTTTCATCAACCACGAGTCCTTTGCCTAAATGACTGCCTTAGCTAATCTTTTGCACTTTTCATGCGGTTTTGTACTACACCTGACTGGTTTGGTGTCCCCTCTGGCTTCTCTGTACACAGGCAGGCTGTCAGGTCCATACAGTCAGCTCCTGATCTCCTGAGCATCAAATGGGAAACTCCACAGCCACCACACAGGGTGCTGACCAGGTATAAGCTCCCTGTACAGCATCCTCAACACTTGTGCTAGATGAGCCCTCCATGTGAAATCACAGGGCTCCCATCTCACCTGCACTGTTTCCAGGACAGCAATGCGGTCCCATCTCCGTGCCTGACCTGGGTCACAGCGGTGCTGCAGGGAGTTCCCTGGTGTTCAGATCCTGTAGCAGTAGTGCAGCCCTGCCGGCATCCCTGCCCTCCCTCCTGGCCGTTCACTCCCAAGTGGTTCTGCATTAGCACAGTGCCAGCCAGAGGAGTAGAGTTTAAGACTTCTGAATTCACGTTTTTCCAAGTTGAACGGTTCTTACGCTTTCTCTGCTGTAACTGGAAATTGCAGTAAAGATAATCAGCATTTTGCTTTTATGTCTGAAAGGCTTTATCTAAAGATCCCAAAAGAGCCAGCAAATGTCAGTGAAGATTTGCAAACACTGTGCCAGCAGACATGGACTGGTTAAGCAACTTGCCTAAAAACACAGAGGATTTTTTCCTATTTTTGCTGCTAACAAGACAACACAAGTTTTGACCTCTAGTTTTTGGCTCTGAGCAGTGTCTCCTTCCTACACCATCACCCGTTAGGCATTTAACTGTTTGACATCAGTAGCCAGGGTTGCCAAAGGAGCTGCTCCTGGAGCACTATTGGCTCAGCCTCTTTTCTTCCATTAATAAACCATGTAAGAGGAATACAATCAGTCTGAGTTCAGGTACTTTAAAAAGTCCTAAAAGAGCCTTAAGATGTTATTATTACAGGTATATTTTGTTCTGGGGCTTCAGACTAGAATGGATTTGGGGATAAACTTGAACCAGATGAAAAGAAAGTAAAAAAACTTCATCATTTAAATCAGTCTCATAATCCCTGGAGATCTGGTTTGTGATATTTCAAACTTTTTTTCTGTTAACACAGTAAAATATATTTGTTTGCTACTTACTGAATGTTGTTACCAGTAAACCCTTCAATTACTAGAGGCAAAAAGGGTCATAATTCCTGCTGTTTATATTTTGCATTTCTCCTAGCTTGGATAATGAAAATCAATAAAACCACTTTCACTGGCAAGTCTCAGTGGTACAATGTTGGTGAATAAAGGGAAATCAAACTAACAAACGTTCTTGGGAACTGCAGTAGAATTTTTTAAAAATAAAATATAAAAACATCTGTTTACAATCTATATGAAATCAGGTTTTTGCAAAAGTTTAATTTGAACCTAATTTAGAGTTGAAATAATAAATAAAGATACTGTGAGACTTGCAAAGCAAGATGATTCTCAGTTTCCATTCATGATGCCACCCTTAGTTCACCTTGGATCTTCTTTCTGCTCATATAACTATATTGATTTAGCTCAACAAATACATTTTTTTAATATCTATGTTCTGTAAGGATCCAAGAGAAGAATGTGCTTGAATATCCAGTATTACACCCCCTGTACTATCAAAATAAAAGTCTGGAGCCAGAATGGAGAAATCCACTTTCAGTTAGTCTAGCTGGACTCCAGATGAGAAAGGATCCCTTCTCCCTGATGCCATTCCAGGGAAGGTCAGGGAGGGCTGGCAGAGCCCTCTCCTCAGCTGGGCAGCCAGCCAGGCTGGAGGAACCTGTGCAGGAGGAACCTGTGCAGCCTTCCAGGTCCTGCTGGCACCAGGCACGCCTGTCAGTATATGCAGGGCTCCGAAAGAAAAGGCTGAGCGCAGAGGAGCCGAACACTGAGGGCCAAACCCCACCCCACAGTGTGGAAAGGAATGTTTTGCTCATCGGATAATGATTTGTTTACAGTTAATTAAGCATAAGAGCTGTTCATAATAAGCTCTGTTTACAGTGTGGGCAGGAGAAGGCTCTGTCTAAATAGGTCCAAAGGATAGTAACATTCTTAAAAGTTTGGCAGGTTTAGAAATCAGTCCCTCAAAAAAAAAAAAAAAAAACCCAAACAAAAAAACCACAATCAAAAAAACACAATCAAAAAAACCACCAAACCACCAACAAAAAACAAAGGGATGTTCAGAGAAATCCAGAAGGGAAGGAAAAACTTTCATAGAGCCCTACGGGAGATTTATGTATAAAAGTTACACGTTTAATGACTTCTCTAAAATGGTCCTCAGCCGCAAAGTTATGTAAACACCTTAGTGATACAATCACTACGACATACAGAAAGAGAGAAAAGCCTTTTGAAGCTAACTTAAAAGCATAGGTGGATATACTCCTAGATTTCTTTTTTTATTTGTGTTCACGTATCTTAAAAAAAATCTTACTCATGTTTTCACTTTGACAACTAAATTCTGCTTCGCTTCAATCTTCATCTCGTTTTGTATAAAGGGTGATTTTGTGGTCCCTGCCCAACACTAAGATCCCATTTATCACTTCATCAGAGTTTCATTCTTCTTCCATCTGTGCTGAGACATCCAAGGACATCCAAGAAGCAACACAAAGTGCCCTTCTGCTCCTCAACAGCTCAGAAAGACTCATCACTTTGTGCAAGACATGTCCTGTGTTAGGGAATGTTATCAGGCAGTGAGATGGTGAAGAGAATGGCCGGCTCTGGGCTCTCCCTGATTGTCCATAGTAAGGCTAAACTACAAAATGGAGGTTTATTAACTCTGTGATAATGTCAGCTGTGTGTTATCTGCTGCCTGGGATTTGGTCTGAGCCACCCCTCCATGATGATCTTGCTCATCTCCAGGCAGCTCAATGTACAGAGTATATGGTAAATTGAGGTTATGCAGAAGCACATAGGCTGCTCTGAAAATCAGTCAGGCCTAATCTTTTCTTCACAGGGATTTTTGGACAAAAATCTTTAGCAGTTGCACATAAGGAATTCTCTTGAGCTACAGAGGTAAACAAAGCTTCCGCCCTTTTACTACAGCACTGATCAAGGAGATTCAGATTAAGATCCTGGGGTCTGTCAAATTAGTTCTGATACAAAATATCAAGTGTTCGATAAGTATGTTAAAACCCATGTCCCTGGGATGTTCTTCACGGCAGCTCTGCAGTGGTGATTCACTCTCCTGACCACAAGGCTGGACACTGTCACCCTTCCCCAGGGTGCTCTGCATCCGCTGCACAGATCAGTTTGCTTTCGGATCTGAGCACGGGGATGTTACACTGGCTCTCTGTTCTTCCCGCCCTAAGGCTACTCCTGTAGCAATGCAATTTATTCATCTCTCCTTGCTCAAAGCTGTGCCTAAAGGCACAATATGGCCTTTGATTATCGGAAGGAAAAAAGTGAGTTTTCAAGGGCCACCACTGGTTTCTATTTAATAGTATGTAATTTCTAGATCCTCTTTACTTCTAGCTTTTAACACTCATTTCTTTTACTTTGGGATTCATTATTTGGGGTTTTATTGCAGCCATTGTTTGTGGCTGCTAGTGACAACATCTGTATTTGCTGTAATGTGGCCAGTATCTATAATTTTAGTTAATATATATGATTTTTAAATATCTGTTTCACCACAAAATCCATGAAAATACCATTTACATACAGGTAAAGGTGCAGGTTTATAAAAACATTCTCATAAATTCTCAGTTTACTGTTTACTTTCTCTTGCCTTTTCTCTTTCTTCCTTCCAGGCTATTTTATACTGTCCAGTCATATGAGATACACATGGTAGAAGATTTTACCCATTCATTCCCCAAAGCTGAAGGATTTGCTCTAAACATGGAAAAGCTGTGAGATCCCAGGACAGAACAGCCTGGGGGTAACTCAAAGAGAGAGGAAATTTTGATCCCTGAGATCACAAATCGATCTCTCTAGCAACACGGGGCAGGGAGAGAGGACTCAGTGGAAAGAGATGCCGTGGCTGCTGCCAGTTGCTTTACCTTCAGCAGCTGAAGGAGGGTTGGATAAGTGTCTGTTCCGCTCCCTTGACCACAAAGGATTTATTTAAGATGCATGCCAGAAGGAGGATTAGAGCAGAGCCCTCCCTTCTCTCCTTTGTTCAGGAGGAGGAAGGGAGGGTAAGCCCTTGGCTACTGGAGTCTGGGCTCTCCCAGTACTCACAGCCTCCTTCTATTTGCCTTCGCCTCGTACTTTGCCATCACTATGGAAAAGGATTGCTTGATATTCCAAGAATGGCGTTGTGTTTTGCAGGAGAATCAGTCTCTAGACTGCTCCATAAATTGTACTCTACTTACGCAGACAGTGCCTACAAAACTATCTGGGTCAGGCATGCAAAGCAGCCTGCCTTTCCTTTAATGTTTTACTGTGGACGCTCCCCCACATGATCCTTTCTCCAGATGGCCCCTAATCCTTGTTCATATCCAAAATCCTCTAGCTATGATTTCTTGATCTCCTCAACAACAGATATTTTTCTTTAGTGTAAGCAGTACATAGTGTGCTTTCTGCTTCTACAGCACTTGGCGGTATTTCCCAACAGCATTTCAAAAATCTTCATTTTTTTCTGTTGTATTCCAGCTTTCACACCTAAGGCAACAGCTGAACATTACTGAGCCAAGCCAATGGCATGTAAGCCTGACTTATGGTAACTGATACACACCTTTCCTTCCAAGAAGCAATTCAACTATCCAGATGTTTTCTCCAGCTGTTTCTGGAATAATCACAAATTCATCAAAAAGGAAATCTAAACAACAGCAATGTTGTCACTCTCTATCATCATAATCAGTTTCTCCTGATTAAGCCTGAGCTTCCCATTCACTCTTTTTCTCCCCACCCCTCCTATTTTTTTACCCCCATGCAGCACATCTACAACCCAAGCACTCCCACTCCTTTCATTACTAGGTATGGAAAGAGTGGCCTCAGCCCATCTGCAGGGATTTGAGCTGCCTCTGAAGTGTGGGAATCTGCTTCCTCTGACTCCAGCTGGGCCTCGGTAACCAGCACGGACATGCCTTTCAGACTACAGTTCAGTTCTCTCCTCTGAGCTCCTCACGCTCAGCTGGGGCCCCGGTGGAGGCAGCAGCCTATTATCAGTAGGATGAGTAGTAAAGCAAGTACTACTGAGACAGTTGGTACTCCTGGGACTGGTTTTGGATAGAGCATGGCCAGTAGGCAGAAGAAAGCTTTTCCAGCCATCATATTCAGTATTTTGAATGACAGATTAATCTTCCTATTAAAAAAAAAAATCCTATCAATAGTTAAAACTTGCCCTTATTTTCTCTAGGGCTAGAATTTGGCCCTGAGCATCTACAACTACTCAGTATTCTGGCTGCAAAGTGTATTTTGTTGCTATTTGTATAGTATCCAACATCCTGTCTTTTGTATTCTCACCTCCTTCCCCCTTCTTTCCAAGGTACCCAATAACATATTCTCCTAACAAGCATATAATTATTTAGTTATTGCACTGTTTTATGATTGCATTGTTGGTAATTGCTCAATATTGCAAGTGATTTATTAGTAATTGCAGAGTCTTTCAGATCTGTCTTCAGCAAGAGAACAAATAGCACCTTGCATCAATAGACATCAAAGTCTTCAAGAGGAATTTTTCTTTAATGATCTTTTTTAAACTATCTTTTCTACTGCAGCCCTGAGGGCCAAACTTTCTTTCTCTCTTTACACAATAACTCGAAGTTTCACTCCTGCCCTGCAGTGAAAAAATACATTATATCAGTCTTTGAATAGGATTTTATTCTGTAGTCCAGCTATCACCTTCTTGTAGTTTCATCTGCATCTAACGGGATTTTATGTGGTGATATATATTCAGACTGCATAACTCCTCAGCCACTCAAATTCTTCTTAGAGATTTTTGACAATAATTAAACTGCCAGTGGTTTTCAAATATTCTTGCCATTTAGGCCTTCCCACATTGACTTCAGTGTGGATTCACAGGTGAAACAAATGAGAATTCAACTTCCCTCTGATTAATAAATGCCTTCTGGTCTTCTGGTCACAGCTTGCCAACCTTTGTATAAAAGCCCTCCGTCATTTTATCACACTCTTCCTCCTAAGGGATTTCTCAGCTTTCCACCAGCTACAGCAACAAACTCAGGCTGCCTAAACTTGGCTGTGTGGCAAACAGGAAAAGATTTTCCAGCTCCTCTCAGAGTGCCTGGCGCTGTGCCCCGACTTTCCTCCTCCTGACAGTGACTGCTGCGGCCTCTCCCCACCACCAGTGCCTGCTGGGAACCGGCTCTGACTGCGCCCCGGGAGCACAGAGCCCGCAGGCAGGACTGACTCCCTCCTCGGCTCAGCAGTTTACATTCACCCTCTCCTTGGTTCAGTCCACCTCAAGCCCACCTCCCCTCTCCCAAGCCTTTCAGCACCATCTGCCAGCTCGTACACACAAGGCTGAAGAGGCCACCCAAATCATCCTCATCCCTGAATAGGCATTCCCGTGTTTTATGGAAGATATGAGGAGTGAAGGGACACCGTGTGCCGCCCCATTACCAAGGATTTCATGGTGATGTGCAATGCACAGGGCGTGATTTCAATGTGCAGCACAGACTCCTGGCCATGCCAGGAAGGATGCTGTTTTGGAGGATCTGAGCTGGACAGAACAAATGAGTCCTTCAGGGATGGCTGCACTGCAGTACTGTATTTGTCCTGAATGGCAGGGGTGGGTGGCTTCAGGTAAGCACAGGGATGGGCAAAAGAAGAGGAACCTCGGCTGTGTCTGGAAGGTACCTGAGTACTTCTTGGTACCTAAATAAACAGTTGATTTGTCTGTCCTCTTGAGCACCAGTCCACAGTCTGACATCTATCTGTAGCTGCACATTCAGGGTTTTCTTGAGCTGCTGCACCCTTGGGACTAGCAAGTACCTAATGCACTGGCTACATAATCCCACATCTGTAAATAAATAGATCCAGGACACAAATATTTCTACTGACAGCTTTCCCCCTTGGTCCAGTAACAAACTGATCTTTACTGTGCTAGGGAAGAAAATCGTTTCCTATTGAAGTCACTGACTTCAAATGGGAACTGTGTTTTTCACAGACTCTTCCAAAATTTTATTTTCAGAGGTTTCCACACTACTGAGTCATCACATGTCTGGCAGGGACAAAGCTGGCCCCAGTCAGCTTCTGCAAGACTAAAGGCAGCCGGCTCAGGCGCTGTGCACAACAGAGGAGGCGTTGGACCAAAACCAGACACTTGCAAAGAAAGGTTAAAAAACAAAGAACAACAATATTCCACAAAGCAAACCTACTGTCAGTTTTATTAAATGTGACATTTGAGGCAAACAAGGTTTTACTTTGCTATCATTTAATTGGATGAGAAAGAGGAACCTGAAATTTGGGGGTAAAGTGCAAGTAATGTTCTTGTTAGCTGTAGTCAAAGCCAAAGGGGTTTTTCAGAAAATAAACCAAGATTGTATCTGTTTAGACAACGTTAAGTATTTATTAAGTGCTGAATTGGTCTAAACAGCACAGAAAACAACCTTTAGGGTTCTAGTCACTGCAAAGCTAATGCTGGAGGCCATAATATTGATATTTACAGTAAGATACTCCATTTAATAAGAAATAATATTTTTCGGCTGTAATTATTTTGTCCCAACATGTTTAGACACATTACAGAGATCAATAAGGATCAAAAATACAATCTTATGCATGATTTAGTTTCATTATATTTAAGTAGTAATTAAGGGACATGCCAATTTAAGCAAACATTGTTTAGTGTTATCCATTAACATCATGCCCCTTGGTTTCTCTTCTTTAACCCTACAGGGGAGGAGCCTGGTTTTCAGAAACCTCAAAGCCAGCTACCCTGGGCTAAGTTTGAGAAGCACAAGTACATATCTGCCACTTCCCAAAAGCAGCTACATTTGGATTTACTTGTGGCTTCAAAATCTCAGTGATTTCTCCTGTGATGAGAACATTACCCTGAAAAACTCTGCAGTCAAAGCCTACACACACTATCTTCTGTGCACATATTTACAGACACACAGAGGAAGTTTTCACACTGGCATTAAGAACAGCTTCTCACCCCTCTAGAACTCAGATTAAATGGATGGCAAAATGCTCTTTTTGCCCTCTGCTAGGCTTTGGGAATGAAATACACCCACTAATTCCACAAGGAGAAAAGCAAACAAACAAACACATGCTGATTTCTTTTGCTTGCTGTTTCAACAGCTCATTTGTATTTTTAAAAATAGATTATGATCTGGTCATACTAATTTTGTTTGTATTCAGATTCATCATTAAATAACTTAGAACACCAAATAATCATTATAAATACTATGAAATAATGTCATTGGTATTTTAGATTCTTTTTAATTAATGCAACAAAGCATGGAAATTCTAATTTTTTACTGTGACTGGCCCATGAAATCTTTCACTCTTTTTTTTTCATGATTCCTACAGTGGATTTTTCACAATAATGGTAACAGTTTTTCATCTGTTTCCACAGTTTCCTGCAGCAGTTACAGTTTTGGCCCTGAAGTTGGTTTTACGGCCACATGAAAGTCTGTTTCTGCAAGGTCTGAGTGCTTTCAGCAGGTGGCTGAACATTCCCTGCTCAGCAGAAGGGTTAGGGCTTTTACAAGGTACTGCAGAATCCAAGATAATTTGGGGAGACGTTTTGATGCTGTTTTGCAGTAGCTCCCAGGGAAGGCCTCCCAGCACTGCCTGTGGGCAGGCCCTGGTAGGAGCCGGCAGAGAAGGGTGCGGTGATCCCAAGAGCTGCCGATGTCTTTGCAATGCCCCGCTGCCACTCAGCGCCTCTGCACCCGGCTTTGGAATCAGAGCTGCTCCTTCCAGCAGCAAAATTATCTTCTTACCACTCTGCCCCTCAGTTTGTTTTCCCATAGGCAAAGTATGAGACAGGTTCTGGAACACAGGCAGATCAGATTTGAGGCAGTGCCACCTGTGTGCCACAGAGGTTTCATCCCAGGTGGGAACTGGGGTATGTGCCTGTCTGCCAACACCCTCTGCTGTCTCCTCAGCTCGGCTGAAATCACTGTTTCCCAGCTCCCAGGCTGCCTCAGCAGTGCTTGTAATTAGGAACATCTTTCAGCTTCAAAACTGAATCCTGCAGGGTGGAAACCACTGGCAGAGACAAACAGAGACACCCTCTGTTGCCATTTCGAGAGTCAGGAACACCCTCCAGCCAAGAACGAGCTTCTCCGGCAGCCTCCAGCCAGCTGCAGGGCTCAGGTAGTGGTTTCATTCACGTGAGAGCAGCAAGGACAGGAGGTAAGGAGCAGAGACACAAGTGGAGCTTTCTGCATTCTCCCCCACAGGACTTTAAGGAGGCTGAACTTGGTTTTGTTCAAACTTTTTCAAGCTGAGCGCGAGAGATCAGCTTAGGGGAGCCCCAAAGTGTGGAAAATTCCAACTCTGTTGTTTGCAGTTTTATTCAAGTTCAGGTTGTTTGGGAGCACAGGATTCTTTTTTCACTGAAAATTTTGCAACTGCAGTTACAACAGCTGTTACCAGGCAACTGACATAAATTAGAACAGTTTGAGCCAATGGAACAGACAGTTTATTCGAGTTGCTTGGTGCCCAAATACCATAATCATGAGAACTGCATTAAACAGATAAATGAAATAGTACAGGAGAGGAAAGGAGTCAGAGTGAGGAATGAGTTGAAAAAAAGGAAACCTGACTGCAAGGAAACCAAAAGCTCATGTATAACACAGCAGGAATAGGAACAGGAAACCTGGAAAGGAGCAAAAAACCTTGGTAAGGAATGACAGCTCAGAGAAGCTTCTAAGCCACGCCATGTATGGCACCCTGCTGCAATGGTCCTTTGTCCCAGATTTCTCTTCTTTTCTACTGATTTTCTGAAACAGTAGCACTACAAATATGTCCAGGTTTGCTATGAGAATGTTTTTCTGGAGCATGGATACCAGAGCTGAAGCCTTGCCCTGCTGTCACAACCTGTGTGGTACATACTGCCCATTAGCTCATACTGGAGTAGCCGCAGCACTTCAGAGCGCCTCTCCCAGCCATTGTCCTCAGGACTGAGATGTCACGTTCCTGTGGTGAGAATGGTGTGATGGGAGAAATGTTTAGGGTCACAGCTGTGTGACAGACATATCAGAGACGTACAGTTTGGTATTTGAGGACACTGTTACTTGAGCAGTGTGTCTGCTCTGGATGCCCACACTTCAAAATGGCTGTTGAAAACTGCAGAGGCTTTAGAAGAGAGCTGGGAAGGAATTCTGCAATACAAAACCTGCATTGCAGTCAGAAACCACCTAAACTCATCACACTGAGGAGGCAGCACCATGGTGATCTCGCACGTCTGTGGCGAAGACACAGAAGAGACAGCTCTTTAATTGGGCTGGTTGGAAGTATAACAGGATCCAGTGGGCAGAAGCTTCATATCATGTTACTCATGAAATACCAATAAAATAATATAATGATTTCTCCATTAAACTCCAGCTCTCCTAATGGAATACATTACAGGAAAGTCAGTTTTGCGTAAGAAAGCCGTAGGTGTCGTATTAGGAGGTTTCTCATGCGGTGCCTCACCGTAAGGAGTACACTTCAGAGACTGATGACATTATTTAATTATGCCAGTGTGTCACTATTCTCCAAATTACCTGCACAGGGTATTAACGCTCTGCCTCCCTCCGTAGGAAGCTGTGCATGGCAAACGGCACGGTTCAGAGTACAAGGGCAACTGCAAACAAACATTTTTAGCAGTGCTGGGTAGAAAACTGGTGTTAATGAGCAATGATTAAGCACACAAACCGTCAGAATGTAATGACTAGAGATTTAGAAGCAAAACATTAAAAGAACAAAAAGAAACATTTTATATTTTGGATGTTGCAAAATGTGAAAAATAACTTCTCTGTGATATTTTTTCATGGTTTTAATGTCTGTTGCAACAACTGAAACATGCCATGGAAGCGGTTTAGGTTTTTCTAACTTATCTGACAATTTTACAAGGAACCATGTTTTTTTAGTCATTAAGATTTTTGAGGTAATCATGTAAGGCCAGCCAGAACATTTTTGGTCCTTTGAATTTTTTTGTTGACATTTTGAATTGACACAGTTGGATTTGCAATACAGTATTTTGAATAATTTAAGACCTCTCACTTGAAAGTTTTACATCAGGCTACACTCTTTTTATTAAGGATTTCCAGATTAATGGCTGGCACACTAGAAGCCTTAACAGACTTCTTAGCACTTTTCCTTATAGTATGCTCTGTTCTCAAGAGATCCTTGGGAAGGAGGGTTTAAGTACAAAGTTGTACTGACACACATGGGCTTTTCAGAGAGTCTCTGAAAGAAAGGTGCTACTACCAGTTTGACATTTTTTTTGAAGTTACTACAGAGAATTGTGCTAGAAAAGTAGTACTGGTCAGCACTATGCAGTCTCAGGAGTTATAACCTCATTGTTAAATTTCGAAGGGGAATTTCTATTCAGATATGTCCATTTCCATAGCAGGGAGTTCGGTGCTGTAATCATCTGCCCTATTTGTGCTCCCCTCAGATCCATTATAACATTTAGAACCAGGTCTTCTTTTATTACTTCTTGCATTTCTGGCAGAGGCAAAACTTATGAAACCACAGGGACAGCTTTGAAAATGAAGGATTCTTTTGGGATTGATGGTATATAGTATCCCTGATCCAATGGGCATTCTTGAAATGTTGTCAGGTTACTTTCTTTCCTTGAGTTTGTCACAGTTTCACGGTCCTAACCCCATAGCTAATGCAAACTTCACCCTTGTTAGCTGACGAGCTCAACTTCAGATAAAACTGTGAATGGGCAAAACAGTCTCACGATACTTAATACCATTCCCAGAGCCCAGCAGATGGAGTCAACTTACACATAACCATTTCAGTTTTTTTAAAACAAACAAGCAAACAAGACCTGCAAGTATTAGGGCCAGAGACTTAAGGCATATGTTTTTACTGTGCTGTAAAGGCTCAGAATCCAAAAGAACATATTTCTTTCTTTTTTTTTTTTTTTTTTTAAATTTGAATTTTAGGACATTTTCCAGTTCTTGGGATCATCTTGCTCAGCTTTGGAGTTGCAGCATTCTTTTGCTTGGCTGGGGGCTTTCTGGCTTGCTTTTTTGGTTTATTTTGTTTTGCTTGTTTGCTTATTTGTTTTCTTGTGTGGTTTTTTTTTTTTTTCAACTTGTGCATTTTTTTCAAAAGAATCATCATTTCAAGCATGTCAGACAAAATCATGAGTTACTATAGTAAGTGGTGATGTATAAATAAACCAGTCTATTTATGCATGCCTAGATGACAGCTAAGGGCTTTACTGTGGAACTTCCTAAGAGAACAACACCAACAGCAGTCCATTTGCATCTGCCTCCTCTCTGCTACTAGCTGGAATCAACCTGTGCCAAGCTGTGGCCATTCTTGCCCTTCTTCAGCTTTGGTCCTAGAGTAAAAGTCAGTGAGAGACACTTCTCTTTCTCTGAAGCTCCGTTTGTCCAAAATGAAGCAAACCCTGTCACCTTCTTTCCACCAACCCTGTGCACAACGAGCAGTTCCTGGAAGGGCTGCATCTATACAGACACCGTTCCTGTGGGCAAAGACCCTTCCACCTCTGTTCTCCTGGCCTCGTTTAGCTCTCCAGCCTCAGCTCTAAACAGCACAGATCCTGGGCCCAATCTTACTAAAGGCTTATGCTCTAGCCAAGTTCTCATTAGCTACAGCAAGGACACCAGAAACTGCTCTGCTCTCACAAAAATCAGCAGGTCTGATTTTTGAGGCCTCTTGACTTTGAAGATAATTATTGCAACACTGTTTCCTGTCCACGGCATGCTCCGATTTAGAAGAAAGCGAAGCAGGCTGGCTCAGAAAGCCCTGTGTTACTGCCCTCGGTGCAGCGCGTGCAGGCTCTCTGTCTGGGGCTTTGTGGCAGACTGAGCAGGGAGAGCCAAAGCCACTGTGCCAGGGCTGTGACCCTGCTATACCCATTCCCACCCTGCCAGATGAACCACATTTTTGCGTGCTGTTTGCCTGTGTGTTTGCACACAAGTGAGTGTAGAGAGCACCTAAACCTGAGCCCAGCACCATTAGCATTCGTACAAATGCAGCGACTTTCTCTGCTCCTGTCTGTGGGTCCGACTTCCAGGCTCCATCAGAGCCAGCAAAGAAAGCAGCCCACAGCTGAGAAAGATTGCCCACCTGCCCATTTTTACAGGTGTGGGAATGGGATGCATGTGTCCCAAGGTCACACTGAAACTTCCGAGGAACAGCTAGGTACGTATCGCACACCCAGCTGACACCCACAGGTTTAGCCAAAAGAACTTTGGTGCACTGATGGATTTTCTGCTTTTTGGAGAATGCCATGCAAGCACAGAGATTCTTCTCCAAACTCAGGCTTGGTTCTGCACCTTCTGGACTGTGACACACACTGCTCTGAAAGGCTGACAGCGCTTGTCCTGCATTTCCCCAAAGATTAGAATGTCATCACTTGTGGTTAAGAGCTTTGGACATGTTGAATTACTTTTCTGATTTTATCTTTACATTTTTTTCAAGAGCTTAGCATATTCCAAACATTAATCTTTTATGCTGTCTTGAGGCAATACGACCAGAAAATGCTTTGTCAGCTAAGGTTGGGACAAAAATGCCAGGCATGACTTAATAAATAAATAAATTAAAAGGAATCATCCCCTAAACAAGTCTTATTTCCCATATATGTTTGGTGAACCCTTTAGTTCAGCCACAACACTGCAGTCTTTGTAGACATCTAGCAGAAGCCACTCATTCTTTCAGAATTAGGGCATCTATAGTAAATTTACAGAGAGAGACACATGAAACAGTTTCCAAAGAAACCTCAGTATACAGGAGTTACCTTTCACGAGTGGGGAGCACTCTGAAAGGACTGATGGCATCAGTGGATCTTCAGTGCCTTTGAAGTTCAGGCCCCACTCTACTGCTGACTACCCAGTGCGGGCTGAGGCAGCTACTGCTCTGCAGAGCACCTCTAAGAGCAGTGCCAGCCTGGGGACAGCTGGAGTGACGAGAGGACCACTCCACACGGCAAAGGCAGGAGACATAATGGTGCCATTTATTAACAGAAACCGCCCTGAACCTCAGCTTCTGTTTGAGTGTGGAGCTGTGGCAGCAGCAACAGAGGATTGAGTAGATACCCAAAATATTTCACAGGTTGTATTTCTGGGACAATAAGCTCTTACAGGGGGACAGCAGAAGGTGGGGACTTGTTAAATGACCCCAGTACAAATGCCTTGCCTCAGCAGGAGTGACTCAAACGTGCATCTTGCTCCTACTGTGTTTAGTGCTTCATATATCAGCAGAGATATTGACAGTTCCTAAATCCTTCACACTGGGGACAGCAAACATGAGGCATATGCTCAGCCAAGCAGAAAGAAGCAATCCTGAAGATTAACAGCCAAATCTGGCACTCCTTCAATGCCCATACTCTGTCAAAACTCCTATCAAAATCAATACAGTTTTTAAATGGAGACTCAATCATACTACTGTTCAGAGTAAAGGGGCAGCTTGTTATCACAGTCCTGGAGCAGATTGGAGTTGCTGTAGAAGTCCTGATGGCAGTTACTAGAGGTGTGAAGCTCATGCATGTCAAAGTCCTGTGCATGCACACTCATCCTACACTGGCCTCCCTCTAAGAGAGTACAGGCTCAGCATCACAAGCCTACGTGTTTACAGGCTTGTCCTAAGGGACAGAGTGCAGGAACCATCCCTTTTGACTGTCTTGGGTGTAAGATATAAGACTGTTTGAAATAGCTGTACCAGTTGGGTTTGCCCAAGTTCACAAACAACAAGAGAAAGTGGAAATGCTTGGGTGCAGCTTTTCCCACTATGCTGCTACCTTTAGTCCAGGAAAATGATGATCAAGAGTGACTGGGGCTTTGTGCTTCCCAGTGCATCTGTGCAAAGCACCACGTGGCCTAGTTGCAATGAAGGAAATGCAGGATCAAGGCTCTACTCCATTTCCGATGCTTCACAGGTTATTTTCCATAAAGTTCCTCAGGTGAGATGAATTTGCTCTGAAAGGCATCTAACAAAATGCTCTATTCAAAGGCCACGTTAATGCACAGTGAAATGGGAACTACCACTGTACACAGTGATTGCCACAGAAATGGTAACAAAAGCAGCATTTCAGTGGGAGAAGCAAAAGGGACTCACTGCTGAAAAAGCCCAGGAAAATCAGTGCAGTCAGTACAGAAGATCCTAGAATAGCTGCACCTAGTGAGAAGGGGAAAGCTACAGCTTTTTCTAAAGATACACCAGAATCTCACATCCCCAGTCCTATAACATCTGGGGAAGAAACTTCATTTAGTATCTAAAATTTTGGGTTAGAATAACATAATTCAGTGGAGAATAGCTGGCTTGGGATCTAATCCCTGTGATTTAAATGCAACTGCAGGGGGCAATTTCCAATAACAAAATTATTTGTGCAATTTTGCAAGTGTCATATTCAAACCTGAAGGAATCCAGACAATGTCAGGTGTTAAGCCAAAGGCAGAGATGTTTTCACTTAAACTTTGACTCTGAGCACCTCCTGGAAAGAAAATATAGCCAGAAAGTCAACCATCTGCTAATGTGCAGAGGTAGCTTTGAAAGTGAAATCAGGAGAAAAAGGCAGACACTAAACAGAGGAAATGTCAGAGAAGTGAGTAGCACAAGCAAGAGTGACACCCACCTCCTGAGAATGCATCTGTTTCCTCTCATATGCAGGGTGTACAATCTTCTAGGAGGTGTGCAGTTCCCACATCCTGCCTTTATACGCTTTAATGTTTTAGCAGCTGAGTGACCCCACAGGCATCTCTGCCGATGATGACAAGTCCCCTCCCTCCCTCCCTGCCAGGGACTTGGTGTGTCTAGGACACCTGCTATTCCCAAGATTAAGGTGGAATCACTGGGTAAGTATGAGCTGTGATATAACTTTTCTTTCATGTTTGATGTCCCTGAAACCACAGTGCAGGCTTTGCCTCAACAATATAGTAAAAGCATAGGCATTCAGCATGAATAATTTAGAGGCTGAGGTTTTGGCCCCCAGGGCCTTTCTTAGCTGATGATAATCCACTTGACAGGGTGATTTTTTCCCTAAATGATTCAGCATATCACATCCCTTTTCTCCTGCTTATTCAAGGAGAAAATACCTAACTGAAACAAATAGCCTGTGGGGTGAGCCCAGAATGGCTGGCTTTGGTTCCCTCACAACGAAAGTGACCTTGCAAGAAGGCAGTCTCAGCCATGCTTGTGTTACTCAACATGGCAATGCCCTGCCTTTCCTTCAGGATTGTAACTGGCCCTGTGGCCAATTACAGCATTGCTGCCCTCTGCCCTGGCAAGCAAAGGTTGAGAGGTGCCCTCCGCAGCTCTGCTAAGTGATTCTACATGTACGTGCTCCAGGGTGCAGCTGGAGCCATGTGGATATACCTGGTGGCTTCCAAGGATGGTGCAGGGGCAGGCTGTGAAGAGCTGGAGGGGTTCACGTGCCCTATTGCCTGCTGTTCGATGTGTCTAGAGAAGCAGGAACACAGAGCTGGCTCCAGGGCAGCAGATGAACTGCTCACACAGTTCAGCCCAGGAGCCTTGGATTAGTCCCTTCTATGCTGGTGCATTTCTCACAGTGAGACCTGCTTTATCCTCCTATGCCTTGGTGTCTGCACAGATTAAACCTTTTGCAAAACTAACATTTCAAGAAAAAACACGCTCTTCCCTTCCTGGCCCCCCTCCCAAAAGACCAGTGCAGAACTGCTTGTACAGAGCAGATTTAGGTGTAAAGGTACGTGCCCCTGAGTGGGCTCATCCGGCACGAAGCAACTCAGCCATTTTGAAGCCTGAGGCCCCTGGGAGCCCAGCTTGGCTTTCTATTTTTGCAAACACTGGTTTCTAGGCTGTGTTTAATAATTTCTGTTATATGTATCTCCACAGGTGACCCAGATTCATTCAAAAAGCCTCTTTGTTTTAAATTGTTATGCACATATTTAAAGATAGGCTTAATGGCTTTCTCAGATCAGGGCCACATCAAAGAGTTTTGTTCCTGAAGAAGGAATGATTGCTTGCATTTGAAGTAGCTGTGCACGTCACACAAAGCTTGTCAACCTGATGCAAATTCATCTAGGGATTCTCTGGGTTGCTGCTTAGCCACTTAAAATGTACATCTGACGTAGCCAGGGTTTTTTTTTTTAACTTTTGAAAATCCCTGGTAGAGCAAGCGTGCAACTTTGAAGGCTTCAGCCTGCCTCATGTGATTCCTCAGATGAAGGGACAGCATAGCATTCTCTTTGTAGAGCAGCTTGCTCTTCACAGCCACGGAGTCCCCAGCTTTGTCACGTTTCCTACAATTTTAGGTGACTGTGCCAGACTGAAGTGTCAACTACAAGAACTGGAGGAGGGATTGCTGTGTGCTGTTGCCTTGCTACAAATGCAAAGTTGAATCTGGATGTTTTACATTCAGTTTACTCTTTGAACTAGATAGATGGTTCTTTCTCACATTCCTTCTGAGTATTTTCCACTGTTATATGGTAGACTTGTTACACAGTGATACCGCTGTGCTCCAAATTCTTTCCCTTCATATGATATTTCACTTAGACTTCTTACCTGGCCTTATGCCATTTCTTAAGTGTTTCAAGGTGTGGGTAGGAGACTTGACACATTCCTTAAAACAGTACATATGAAAATCTAAACAACTGATATTCATGCCAAAATACTGCTATCCCCATTGCTCATCTTTCCAAGGGTGCACTAAGATAGCTACCAGACATACACTGGTGTGACGATTGGCTGCAGGGTGTGTTTTGGCAAAAAGAGTGATCTGCTAGTCAAATTGAGAAAGGAGCAGCACGCAGTAACAGAACAGAGGGTCTTTACAATTCTGCTAATAAATTGTAACGTAACTGAAAGTGCAACTTCACCTTCACAATCTCCATTTATTTTTATTTTTGCAAGTTAACATAAAGTATGCCAGAAATAATGAGAGAAGAGGAAGAGGCGGGAAAATCAGGACGAGGAAAGGATGTGGTTTCATTCTCCCTTTTACAAAGGGATGCAAATGATGCAGAATGCATTCCCTTCTTAGCCAGAAAAGCTTGGACACCACAAGTCTCACATCCCAAGGAAGGAACTGCCGCTGGAGAAGATCATTTATTTGCATAGTCATTTCTCCAGTGATGCTTTTCATTATATTCAGCAGAACAAATACTGTCTAGGGCAAGCCCCAGCCACGTGCTCTAACTGAGAGCCCGTGGAATCATCCTCTACGTGAAATACTTTAGCAGTCCCAAGTACAAAGTACAGCTGCAATCCCATGAGAGGGCACTGAGTTCATGTTCCAAGTACTTAGAGCCTAGTTAGAAAACACACCTAAAAGAGGCCCCTGCTTAAAATTTACCAGTTCTGAGAAGGATTTGAACCAGTCTCTTGACATTCAGGGAAAGGTTCTTGGGCACTGAGCTACTGAACAAGAAGAGAATAACAACATCATTGCATCCTCAAGCAGTTTTCTGAACTTTAGGTCTTTGTCTCCTCTTTTACAGATTTTTTTTTTTTTTTAATTGAACTAAACAAAATTTTGGGGAAGAGAAAAGAAGTTATTTTGTTAAGCAGGACAATAACTCTGATCTGAACAAACTACAAAAAACGGATGACCTTTTTTTTTTTTTTTTAAATCAATTATTCATGTTGGCCTAATCATGAAGACATTTGATGAACTCATAATTTTCTATGGTTACAGAGTTCCAATAAATTTGCACCTGCAAATTTAACTGTGTAAATCAGCATCCTGATTCTTTGCCATGGCTACAGTTGCTGAGAATGCTGTAACTTCTTTGGAAAATTGGATTAGGTTCAGGGACTAAAATACAGGAATGCAAGTATATAACTAACCCTGAAAATAGCCTACAGGAATAAACACTACATTTGTGTGTCTCTTCTCACATTTATCTAAAACAAAACCTTTTTTCCATGTGCATCTTTTGGCTAACTCATAATATTCCCCAGTCAGAGCCTGGGGGGTAATGTGTGGAGAGGGAGGAATGATTGTGTTATAGCTGTCCTTATGAGTCTTGGCTTCAAAACCACAAGCACACTTCTCAATGCCAACAAACTTACAAAAGCCGTTTGAGATTCACTGCAAAATTGGAAACACATTTGACTCCACCCCACAATAAGATAATCAAATAATAACTTCAAATGCAAAGCACTGGAAAATGTAATACACAGCTTCTTGCTATCCACCCTCGACTCACCTACCCCCAAATATTTAACCCAGGCAAAACTGAACGTAACTGATGCATTTTGTTTTATCTGTGGGAAGGTCTTAAACTTTAGACTGCAAAATGGGTCTGTAAGGTTGTTCCTAAATAAACTATGGCACTGTATTGAAATGAGCAACATGGCCATGAAGCTAGATGAACTCAGTGTACGATAACACCAAATGATTCTTCAATCATTCTCTCCCAAATGCTGCAGTCAGATAATAGTTTATACTAATCCATGGGTTTGTGATAATTTAATAATATTACTGCTATTTCTACTTCAAAGAGAGCACAGATAAAACAAAATAGGTTTATTTTGTTAAATCACAGTTATTTTTCTTTAATTTACATGCACCTTCTTATTCTACAAAGGAAATCTGAGTTAATATCATTCCCAAACTGTAACATATAAATCAAGATCTGTTCCTGAGAGCAAGACCTAACACACTAATAAGTCTCTTTTCACCTAGAGGCATTCCTTCTCAGTTTTAATAACACAAGAAGGAATGACTACACAGCTACAGAGCAAGGAAGGAAACATTACTGTACACATAAAACCAGACAAAAATACTTTAATGAAAAACTAGTTAAAATGAAAATCTTATACTATTTTCTGCCATTTCACAAAACATGCCCTTAGCTGGACTATGGAATAAAATAAAGATGAATCTTATTTTTATTATTATACAAGCCTCCGTCTCAGCTCATAAAGAAGTTTAGCAGTGACACAGTATCCTTGTGGCATGGGTAAGTATTACTGTTTCCAAGAGGCAGAGGGTCACCCTGGGAAGCAGCTTGGGGCAAAGCGTCTCTCCTGTATTGAAATGGCCAATGAATGGTTTGGGCTGGAAGGGACCTTAAAGACCAGCTAGTTCAAACCCCTCTGACATGGGCAGGGACACCTTTCAGTAAACAAGATTGTTTAGGGCCCCATCCAACCTGGCCTCGAACACTGCACCAGGGATGGTGCAGCCACAGCTTCTCTGGGCAACCTGTGCCAGGGTCTCACTGCCCATGTAGTGTTATTTTTGCAACAGTTCTATTTAAGCTTTTAATACTTTAACTGTAATTTATTATTTTCATAAGAATTAAAAGATATCTATTGATCAATCCTTTCCAGTCTGATTCTTAAAGAACTCCAGTTCCAATAATGAATATGGGCAGATCCAGGGTTAGGGCAGATCCCTCATCTCCCTGTAGCAGCTGCTGACTCTCAAGGCCAGCCCCAGCCCCAGATATGTGGACCCATGGCCAGGGGAAAACAGCTCTGCACTGGGCATGCAGCTTTAGAGGAAACCCCCACATGTGGAGCAAGAGAGTGGGTGGGTGAGTGAGGCAACTTGAGGGCAGTGCTCAGGATGTGGCAAATCCTCTGGAGACACAAATGCTCCTCTATTTCATGTGTCATCTTAGAAGCATTCCTCAATACCCACCAGAATTTTGCTTCAAAGACCACTAGAGAAGGTAGGAATTTACTCTAATTCACAGCCTTGTTTTATTTTCAATGCTCTGAAAAGAAATTGTCACACAGTATAAGGCCAAGGAGACTTCAATAAATGCCTAATCTGACCTCCCACACAATCAAACAATTCCTGCTGTGGGTACCCTCCGCCAGCAATACATGAACTGTGCAACTTTCATAACTAGAGCTATATAGTGCTTCTTTTCTGTTGAGACAGCCTTAAGGCGGACAGATTATGGATGTAGGCCTCAGAAATCTCTATGAGGTAGTGCTTACTTCAGAAAAAGGTAAAGAAAAAATGCTACCGGGCAGATCAGCACTTTGTCACCATTCATTATTAAAGGAGGCAGGAACAGAAAAGATCAAAATTGTCTAATCAGTCCACTGCTAGTCCCAGTCAGATGCTCTATAGCTTCCTTGCACTTTGACAGCCCTTGTATGGCTTGTTATGCTAATAATTTTTAATTGAATTCTATCAGCGATGATGCTAGCAAAGCGCTTACTGTGTACAATTGAGTTACCATGCTCTGCAGGTCTTTCAGATGTAACCAGATATTGTATCTTTTCCTGTTGTTCCCATCTGTAAGCTTTAGGTTATCCATCAGTGGCAAAGCAGATAGGCCTTTAATGTAGTCTGTGTGGAATCAGATGTTTCTATTTCCTACTAGCCTCGAAGTGACCCTGTGGCCAATGGCAGGCGGGCACTCTTTCATCTAATAACACCCAGCACACAAAACACCAAACTAAAGTGCTGCTGGCATTCAGCCAGCTGCTTTCCATGTTCCGGCAGAAACAGGTCAAGTAACATCTCTCCAGGTGTGCTAGTTCATTGCCTTTCTCTCCCCTCTACTTGCAAACACTGTGTGGGCACAACATGTCTGATGCAATTGGCTCCCTTCTGTCTGTAAGACCCTTCACTGACTAACCTACACTGCCTGCACCTCTCAGGCTCATGCCTCAAACCTGCTCCAGGCCCAAATTCAAACTTCTCAGGTGAGAAAATAGGAAGAGCATAAATCATGCATTACATTAGCTCAGAGCATGAGCCCAAACTGTCCTTCACGTAGTTTGAACTATGGGCATGGGAAGGGCTGGGTGTCCACTTTCCTTGTGGGCACTGACAAAGCATATATGAATTGTTCTGGGTTCACTGTAGCAGAATATGATCTGGCATCCAGCATATTTGGGTTTATGTTGCAAACAGGACCACCTACATATAATAAACTAGCAATTAAATTGTTACTACCAGGAAATCAGTGTCTTTTCTTAAGATAAGTTCACCTTTTCCAGGTTTCAGCTTCAGGCCTGTTTTTGAAAAGCTTGGTTTTCATTTTCTTGAAACCTTTGAGTTTTGCAGGGCAGAAACAAAAAAAAAACCCCAAATCTATACAAATAATGAAACTAGAGATGGGGACATATTTTACAGCACATTGAACCATGAGCAAACAGTGTAAATTAGGGAAAAATAAGAGACTACAGAGTGCTTATACAGCCAAACCAATGTTTTTCTGGGATCTGAAAAAAACCTGCCTAATAATAAATGACAACTTCCATCCCACAGCAAAGCAATAATTTAAAACTAAATTTACATTGTAATTAGCCTTTCAGAAATGCAAAGAACTTCAATATAGATGTCCATTAATAATCTCACTGCTGTCAGGAAGCCTTTTCCACCCACACATGCTACTTAATTAAACTCAGAGTTCCTTATTCATACAAACAGAAGGTTATGAAGAACAGGTGGTTCCTAATTTGAAGATAATGGATAAGTGAATCTCAGTATAACTTCAGAGCCTCGGATTCTCTCATTTTACTTGTACCCTTGAAAATTTTACTTTAAGCTCAGTTTTGTTTTTCTGTTATGGCCATGACACAGCATGTCTATAACAGAATACAGTCCGTGTTTGTCTTTTAATAAAATGACACAGATCACTTTTGGAGCCATTAAAACTGCTTGAAATGAAATGAAACTGGTCACAGCTCAATCTGTAACGTTGCATTTCAGTGTGACCACAGGACTGTTCTTCTCTCACACACGTATGGTAGACAAGTTCTTGGACATTTTGAAAGTGTTAAACATTTCTAACTCCTCTCCAGGCTTAAGAAAATTCATTTTCCAAAGACAGACTTGCTAGGATTGCCTTCTCACACAGCAACGAGCCTCTGAAATGTCTTTGAGACGGATCTAAAGAAAAGACTTGAGAACAGTCTGCTACCCTTATGTGGCCTGAATAACTTCTTCCCACACAGACTGGCCATTCGCAAGACAAGCTCCAGTTCCATCAAAAGCCTCTGTGCTGCAGGTGATAAGAGTAGTGATGGGAAGGCTGGTGTACAACAAGGGTCTCTAAGGCTGCTTGCAGCTGGAAAGTTCCCTGCTGGTCTGCAGGGTATTGAGAGCATCCTCAAAAGAACTGGTAAAACTTCAGCTGGCTGGTGGGAGAGCTTTGTACTGTCAGAAGAGTAGCAAGGGGAAGAGCGTGGTCTGGAGAGAACAGATGTAGCCAATGAACAAAGAAGTCCGTCGGTTCTGTGCCAGGTTGCCAGACCTAACTCAGCCAGCACTCTGCTCTCCAGGGATACCCAGGTGGTGGCAAAAAACCCACAGAGCACACTCAGGATCGTTCCCAGTGTTTTGAGGGTTCCCTTGCATGTTGCCATCGTGTTGTGTGACAGCAAGCAGCAAAGCTCAGGCCTCGGGCTGGGTGAGCGCCACTGAGCTGCCTCTGGACAGAGTCAGTGAGGATGCCCCTTAATCAATTAGTATTCAGTCTAATTAATTAACCACATGCCAGGCTGTCTGTGGGTTGATGATGCTCACAGGCTGCACAATGTTTATGGGGGGGTTCTTTGCCTGGCAGTTCATATCTGGAGAGAGCACTGAAACCTGCAGGAATAGGCTAGATTAGAGGGAGTTTTTACTGCCACCTGCAAATTTTAAAGCACTTTATGTGGGGTTTCACTGTCCTCAGCTGATGGAGCATGAAATGCTGTAAGAAAGCAAGGCAGGGAAGAGCTGTGTTTGAGAGTCAGGTCTCCAGACACTCTACTTAAAAATTACTTCACTTAAGTTGAGGCCTTTTTGTTGTGGAGAATTATTTGAGAATTTCTGGTGCTGCGGAAAGTCAGGTTGCATCTCTGTACACAAGGATGACAATAATAACTTCTAAACTTTTTGTGTAGGATTTGGAGGTTCCCTTAGAAGGCCCAAAAATGAAGGGGAGAAAGGGTGAGGGAGACAGTTCCCAGACATCACCCAGAAAGGCATCACATTTGGTATTTCAGCTGTACAAACTGCAATGACTAATTCAAAACAATGAAGCATTTAAAGATAGAGACTATCTGTAGTGGAAACAAATGAGTCTTTTAGACCCAATTCTAGCAGCTATTTAAAGAGAAAATATAATCCCAATATAATCAATGGAGTGAGTAATATTTACTGGTTGAGTGATGAAGGGCTCCCTTTGGAAGAAAGGATATTTTTAGTATGACTTCTGACAGCTAAGGTAGCTGTAAGATGCAGTCTGAAATAAACAACCATTTTATTTTAAGAAAGCAAATGATTCAAATAGTGTAGGCAAAGACACAGTAACTCACACCTCGTCTAACAGTTTATTCAGTAGCTACTGTTTCTCTCCTTCTGCCTCCCACAATGAGTGAGGCAACTTCTATTTTTTCAGTAAAACTTCATCACAAGGTTGCTTTTAAGTGCAAAGGACAGAGATCATAAACTGTGGTGTCACAGGTTACTGCCTAGCAGCCATAAACTAAGCTGCACTGCTTTGCACAGCTTGGCTAAGTTGGGATCTCTCAGCATGGGCAGGCCAAACACAGCAACCAGCCGTGCCTGCGGTTCAGCAGGTACAGGTGAAGGTGCCATTACTCAGCTGTGTGCCAAAACCAACTCCACAGAGTGGCTGCCTTTTATGTGATGAGACTGCCCCTTACTTGCATCTATTCAGAGGAATATTCAGATAAAACAATTTATCATATTGAATTCAAGGGTGCTCAACCAAATAACCACATTTTGAGCCAGTGGAGAACAGACATACCATAGGAACCACACACACATATGTGTGCAATATATCTGTCTTAAATGAAAGGCTGCTGGAAGTTTTTAAGGCTGTTTTTTGGTTTTGCTTTTGTTTTTTTCTTAGAGAAGAAAGACTGTACTCAGAGGTATTTTCCCTACTTCTTTAATCTACAGGCCCGTTGAAACATACACCACCTATTTCATGTCAAGGATATGAAGGCCTTTACCACCAAGACAGTCCTGTGCATAGTGCGTTGCCTACACTATACTTCTTTATCATCCATATTTTTAAAAATTCAAATAATCCTTATACTATGCAGCACTCAAGACAGATAAAAATGTAACGGTTAATGCTAGTAAGGCAGGTGTTGTGTACCGAAATTCCACTGTCAAACTATAAGCATGTGGTAAAGGCATCAAAAGCTGATTGTTTCCTTCATCTTAAATTAGCTGTATGCACATCAGGTGATTTCTGTTCTCTGTCCCTTTGTTCCTACCCACACTGCTCTCTTGCTCCTAGTAGTCAGCCTTGTGTTTTCTCACAGTTTTGCTCCTCCTGTTTGTGTAGCCATACAACACAACAAGGCCAGCTGGAAAGCCCCAGCTCCGCTAAGAAGAAATAAGAAAAATCAGATGAGAGCTTTGGGTTTGTAAGATCTCTTAAACCCATTGTGGTGTTGTTTGTGGATGAAGACATGTTTGCTGCTATCACTCTCCTCTTTGTAAACAGAGCTTCAGCATTCCTCTGTAGTATAAAATCCCCATGTTCAAGTCCATGCTTTACAGCTGTGGTATAGGCAGTAAGCCATTTATTTATGGAAGTGAAGAGTTCAAAACCTGTGAGAGTAGAAAAGGTGTGTATTTGTTTTTCTTTTTGGCCAGGTCTCCAAACAATGTTACTGAAGTCTCAAAGAGAAGTTCATGCACTGAGAAGCTCATTTGACCCCTTCCCAACAGCATACGGGTTTATGTAGTGGAAGAGAGAACCTCCCTGAAAGCCTTCTCATTCAAATAGCCAGTTTCTTCTGAACCTCTGGCATGAAATCCCCAATCTCCCTCCTCCCATTTTATTGCTTTGCTGACTTTGACCCTGTTGAACACAAACTATGAGGCCTCCTTGCTCTCCTCTTCTTACACCCTTATTGATTCTTCCTTCTAGTTGTGTTTTTATATACATGTCTTTATATACATGTCTGTGTGCCCCAGCCCATCAAATGTCTGACTTCATGCTTAAACATTACCCTGAACAGAAATGCTGTCTTGAGTAAGGGCCTCATTTTGGAACAGCCCCAACTTCTAGTCCAACAGGCTCTTTTCTTTCCTTCAGAGCCCTCTTTCATCTAAGTGCTCATTTCATAAAGCTTTCTGCAATCAATTTCCTCCTCAATGTCATCTCCACTTCCCCCTTTATTTAAACTGTTGCCCTCTTTTTTACTTCTGTCAGATTTAGCATGTAAGAACTGTGACCAACTCTGCATGCCTTGATGGCTCTAATAATGTATCATTATATATAATGATGTAATCAGAGAAAGTTCAAGAGGCAGTTCAAGCATGGGGAGGCTGGAACTAACCCATCTTCAGATGTGTAGAGCCTGTCACACAATTTGAGATAAAAGGAAAAATATGTAAATAAACAGTTAAACTGTGTAGGGGGAAAGCTAAGGGAAAGCCATGCCATTAACTTTATATTAACACCATATATATTGTGGGAAGAAAGAAGGGAAAGTGGAACTGAAGTTTCCAGTTCTTCCAAGTAGTGTTATATCACTCAAGATTTTGTGTGAGACTGTTGCATAACGGGAAAAGCTTATGCTTGCAGGACACATTCCAACAGCAGCAGGAAGAAAGGCACATTGTATAGTTTTCACCTTCTCTTGCCAGATTCCATGTTATTATTTTAGGAAGGCAGAATTACAAGCACACAATTTTCATAGATTTTTGAAAAATGCCCCATTGATTAGATTTTACAAACTGCCCAGAAAAGGAACTCCGGAATTAATGGCAGGCTGACAAAGTCCATATTAGTTTGTTCACAAAACCCCTTTGTAACTGTCAGCATGTGGACCCCATGGCTGTAGGACACACTGTCAGGTTCTCAGAAAGATGGAGGAACATTGCCAATTCATTTTTCTCTGTCAAACATTTCATTTATTATTGAGTCTGTATGCAAGTTAACATCTCTTTCCTGTGCCAGCACTACTGCAACAATAACCATTTTTGTATTTCACTTGCCAGAGAAGTTTGTGCTACCCGTGCTCTGGTACAAAGGAGACGTTCATGGCAGTGTGCTCTTAATGAATGAGCATAATTAGTGAGAAGATGTCTCAGCAGGCTGGTGAGGTGGCAGCTCACTAGATTGCTACATAAAACGTAGAGCTAAATGACTCCCACACCTGGAGCTGGTGATAAATATGCTTGACAATACAATTGCTGGTCTCTTATCATGCCAGTTTGAGTTCACTTTGCTACAGACTAGAAGTTGGGAGAAGCCATGTAAGTGTCCTTCCTCCTGCATCCCTGCGCTCCGACCCATTTGCCTGTGGGCAGAGCTCCCTAAGCACTGGCAGAAGCCTGTAAGGATGTCAATGAGCCCCCAGTCTTTGATATAAGGTGTTCTCTTTCCTTGTAGCAGATTTGGGAAACAGACACTGTGTCTTTAGCAATTCCACCTGACTTTGGCAGCTGAGAACACATCTCCTTTTGCTGGCTATTCAGGGTAAGAGGCTTCAGAGAGCGTGGCAGCCTGGGGAACACTTCACACTGCTAAACCTGCCTCACAGGCAGTGATCTCTGGGGGGGACAAATGATTTGGGGAATAACCACCTTGCCCTCCAGAAGCAGATGTTCCAGAGTCCCCGTGGTACTGACAATACTGGAAAAAGAAAGTGTAAAGAACAAAGACAACTAAGAAAAAGATACACCTCTGGTAGCATAAATCTTGCTAGCAAAGAGAAGGCACCTTTTCCTGCACTTGTAAATTCTGGGCTTCTGTACCATCCCATGCTACTGCCTGTTCCATGACTGTGCCTCCAGCACCTATGACTGCAGCTTTGTAAAGGTGGGCAAGAGGAGATTGGTCTAAATGAAAAAAAAAAAAAAAAAGTTGGGCACACACTCAGCAATATGAAAACAGGCAAAGCATACACTTGGAACTCTTCATTCTTCTTAAAGACAAACCAGAGCTGAAATGAAACTAAAGCTGGGTATGTCTGTATTTCGCAGGGTAGGACTCCACCCGAGCCATTGTCGTTTATTCAGCATGTGAAGGGATTTGCTATGAACAGCACAGGTAGGCATGTTGGCTCACAGCCCTGTCAGACATTTCCCTGTGCTGCTGTGCCCCCAGCTGTGCCATGGTGGAATGAGCTGGATTGTGCTTCGCATCTTGCAGAGTCAATCACAACCACATTCTTGGGCCTTTGTTACGAATGATGTTGTAATAAGCATAAAGAATGCAGCTTGCAGTTTGAGATCCCGGGATGAATTTGCTGTGCTGACAGCTAGAGAAATCATTTCTTGATATATAATCAGAAGGAATTTGATACAGGAGTCACTGCGAGAGGATAAATGTGTCATTTTTAGACTCACTTTGACTATAACCCCACTTTAATTGCAGAAAATACAAAATAAGTGCCAAATGGAAGTATGAGAAGCAATTTTTCTGTTCATTACTGACACAAAATAAGCCACAAGCTTATCCTTTCTGACTCTGAAAATTCAAAACACCCTCTGCATTTTAAGCCCTATTTCCCTAGAATGAGAAGTAAAACATATCTGCATATTGTTACAATTATAAAGCTATAGAAAAAAAATCTTTCTTTTCTGTAAGAAAGATTGATAGGCATTTTCCACTAAAAGTTAATTTTGAATGAGAATATAAATTATAATTTTTATGTATGCCATTCAGTATGAATATTTTTAGTCAGTATGGACATATTTCACATTGTTCAGGGGAGACAAAAGAAGACCACAGCATGTAACAACACTCATATAGCAGTCCTTCCAGCTATATTTTGGCAAGCAGCTACAGCCTGCAGAAATCAAGCCACCATGGTGTGTAGTCATCTTTACATCTTCTGGGATTGATGCAGTTTAAACAACCATAGTTGAAACATCTTTCTTTGGCAAAACAGTAAAATTTGGGGAACACACTTTTCTTTCAAGACACCTTATTATATATTTTATATATATATATATATATATATAAAAATACATATACGTATGTATGTATATAAAAATAAACCCCTGCTGCTTCTGATATCTGCAAGGGAACTTAAACTACAGGAATTATGTATTTGTAAGGTACTTTCTCTTTGCATAAACTATCCTACAGAAACTTTATCTTTGGTAAGACACTATGATACTGTGAGATACTATCTTGACTGCTCAAGTTTTAGACTTGTTTGGATTTAGAAAATTGGAAGTGCATGGATCAATTAAGGATGAATTAATGTGACATTCTAGCATGAAAAGAGATGCTTGGAAACCAATTGCAAAATAATCAGTTTAAAATGTCACAGAGGTTTAAAATTACTCATAAAAGTACCAGTGGTGAAACTTGGCCTTCAATGGAGTCAAAGAGATCCTTAAAACCAACTTCAGTTAGGGTCAGGTTTATAACTCCAAATATTTTGACATTTGTCCTGGTTTGTTCTCCACCATCCCCTGACCACCCCTTTCCTCCCCATTTTAACTCATCTGTTTCAAGCTTGTTTTCAAGAAAGGTCTGATCCTGAAAATACACACACATATTTACACCTTAGGCATTGCAGACAGTCTCACCGAGGCCAAAACCATCGGTTAACCATGCATACTCCTCCCTCCTCCTGTCCCACCTTTCTCCAGTTGTGTCTACACTTTCTTTCCTGACACTCTAATTGGGGGCTTTAAACTGTTAAGTCTTCAGGATATAAATTATATCATCTTGCATGTTTGTGAATTGCCAAGCACAAGAATAGTAATCGCTCGCCTTTGTGGGCAATCCTATGACACCCTTTGTAAGGAGGTGGAAGCTCTGGAGGGCTAATTAAATTTCAGTGTGGGCGACCACATTCTGCTTTTCTAAATTCCTTTCGCTTATCTAAATTCTTCATGTAGTTACAACCTGATACAATATTTCTCCTCACTTCCCACTCTAGCTTGCTGAGTAGCGTGACTGTGTGCCTTTAAACAGCTGCCGCAGTCCTTCCCAGAGCTCCATTTCATTAGTGGCTGACACATCTTCTGGCTGAGGCGGCCCGATGTGAGACGCGCATCTCGCTGTGTCTGTGTATGTGTGCGAGAGGGACGGGGTATTGTATTAGTATGGATTTCTTTAAAACGTAGAATAAGACACTGATTCTTAAACTATGCTCCGCGGAGCACTTGTGGATGGCCCATTACGAGCTGGTATATCACATGGTATTCATTTGCTCCTTGTTTCCAGCTGCTAAATTGCACTGTGACACTGTTAAATATACGTTAAATACTTTCCTAATGTTACTTAAGCAAGTAAATTGCTTCCATTGCCCGGAGGAAATTCTGCGATTGCAAGCATGGGGTGGAAAGGAATGGAAAGGGTGATCAAGAATCTCTCGAAATAATGTGATCCCTCAGGTTAATGTGATCCAGCCATAGTCGATTCCTGCTCTCGGGCAGAAAAACTACCCTGATCTAGCAACATTTTATGTGCTGTTCAGGGCTGGGTCCCACTAGCCAAGCTTTTTTCTGGGCCAGACCTCTGAGAAGTGCTACTTCTTTTCTTTGCTTTTTATCATCCAAAGCTTTCCAGGATGCTTGGCACATAATAATTAAATCTCTTCGGGGGAGTGGATCAGTGTTGTTAGCTATCCACTGAAGTACCTGGAATGTGATGGGTCACCTGGAAACCTTGGGGTAGGGTGGAGGGGGACCTATAGTAACACTCTACAAGGACAGAAGTCTCACCATGTTACAGCAGCCTGGGGACCTGAAGCCAGAGGTGCTCAGAAAATGAGGTATGATATAACAGTCTCTGGTATTACAGTACTCAAGATACATGTCTGTTTATGTAATGAATCTGAGCATTTCCAAGAACAGATACCACAGTCCATATGCCGTTTCCTTTTTCTTGCTCTCCATTTTATTTTTGCTTTTTCTTTTTTTGAAACAAACCAACAGAATATAAAAGTAGACTTGACATGCACGTTCTGCTTATGTTGCCGTGACCCTAAAGATAAAGTGGAAAATGTCTACTAAAAATGTAAAAAGTGAAGGCACTTTCTACATACACATTCCTTCCCCCTCTTCATTTATGTAAGTACTAGTTCGAGGCAGAAAATAAGGGACTTCTTGCTACTAGCCAGCCTATCGTTTTTGCCCCCCAGCCAACTCACAGTGTTTACAGGAAGTTTCCAACACTGTGGATATTAGCCTGTGCAAACAGCATGTTTGCTGTACAACTGTGCAAACACACAGCACGTACACAGTTCAGGATGTCATGCCATGGCAGCCAGGCTGTGTGCTGGTGGGCCACGTGTGCTTGGGCAGCACACAGCAAATTTGGTTGACTTTGGCAGGCTTGTGCTACTCTCTGCTTACATTAGCATCAGAATATGTAATAGGCTATTCAGAGTAGCTGTAGAAGTTGTTGATTTTAGATTTTTGTTTCTAAGTGAGCAGTTGGGGTTTGTGTCCTGCTACAGAACAAGGACCACAGATCACTAACACGAATATTTGAAGCTTGTACACTTCCATTCTCATTATGGTGTTTGTCACAAAGATGAATTAATGTTGTGCCATTTTCAGTTCTCATTACAATCTTTGTCATGAGATGAAATATTAGACTCTTAAAGTCTCTATGAATCATAGCAACTTGCTCTACTATGTTGACCTTTTCAATATTCTGTGTTTGGACTGGCTGGCATTTCCTCTGCTCTTCCTCTGTAACAGCCACGCTAAACTTGTGGGCAGGCGGCATTGGGCTTACCAATGAAAATGCTGAATACTGATGAAGTCAACATTGCATAGTCATGTCTGTATTTTGAACATTGCTGAATTTGAATTCTGTTTACTGTGCAAAAGGAAAGACTAAAAAAAATGAGCCTATGAAAAAACCTTAGTTATTCCTTCTATAAAACACTGCTGCACATACACATCTCTATGAAAAGAAAGTAACTCCTAAATACATGTAATGAAAAAGAAAAACAAGCCCCTAATCTATCAGCCATTGTTTGAAAAAAATAGGTCACAAATCTGTTGTTAAATGCCTTGAAAATTGCCATCCTTCCCTCTTCCTTTATTTTCCAGTGCTGGTGTACAGTTTCCTGCTTTCATTACAATGATGATGGCAACACTGCACAACCAAACTCTGGACTGGGACATTGCTGAGTGGCTCTCCAGTGTTCTCTAATAACTCCTAGTTCAAATCAGCTTATATCAGACTGCTATATGACATTCAGGGTATTTTAAGAGAATGCTGGAAATTATTCCGTTCCTGAATTGTCACAGAGGACAGAGTTCTGATGACAGTCAACATAACAGCTCAAAATGCTCTTATAAAATGTCCCTTTTAATGCCTATTTTCATCACAAATATGTGATGAAAATATTCATCCCAGTTGTGAAGAGTGAAGAAAAACATGTGACTAAGGGCCCCAAACCATCCTACTTCCCTCATAATTCTGTGCATGCTGAAGAGCATTTGAATCCCTTGTGGACTGTCAAGTGCCCATGGACCACTGCCTCACTTTGACAGACTCAACCTCAGTGCAGGAACATGAGCAGCTCTGTGGAAGGCTGTGCTGCACAGCCCCAGGGCCACAGGCTGTGACAAGGACAAGAGTGGTCCCAGAGAGGCTGAGGTACTGTGACCACGCAGAGAAGTGGGGCTGCATCATTTCTGGTGCAGGGTTTAGTGCTCATCTTGGGCCCATCCTCAAGGAGGAGGCAGGGTACAGCCACTGTCCCAGGACTGTGAGAAAGACCAGAATTGACCCAGCATGGATCTGACACCCCTCTTAAATGCCTGTGGTTTCTGATCCATTTGTCACGTATACGGAGATCAAAACCCTTTTAAAAACAAGAAGATTTATCTATTGAACTTAAAATCTGTGAGCTTGAAAAAAACCTTACTACTTTAAAACAATCTGTGAAGTAAAAAGTTAAATGGGTTGGAAAATGTGCCATTTTAGTAACAGCAAGATGGAAAGGGGCAGATTGCATGTCTGAGAGCACAGAGTATGGACTCAGCTGACCTGAATGTTGTTTAACACATGCCCACTGTGGGCAGCCCACTGCCAGACCGCTATGGCCACCCGTTTAGTGCAGTATCTTTTCTAGGGAAGCCCATAAGCCCGCTCCTTGCCAACGAGAGCACACTGTTCGGGACACCCACACAGGCAGGTGGGTGATGCCCACCTTCATTACACTTTGCATCCCTGCAGTGCAACTCACCCCTTTTGCTCCTCCTCTCAGAGTTACCACAGAGGGTGCACAAGAGCATCTTGTGCAACATGCTGTCCTCTCCCCAAACTGGGAAGCACTCACCTGCAGAAAGACCTACGAATAAAGCTGGGGAAGGTCCCTCCCTGCAATCCACAGCTCCATTCATGAGGATAAATTAAAATCATGAGGCTAATGGTTGCCTACAACTGCCTCTACATCCCTGCAAGCCTCCCACCCCAGATGAGGGAAAGAGTGAGAGATTGTTCCTTCCTTCACACTGCCACCCTCCCCCTAGGAGCAAATGCAGTCTCACTCTAAGACCCAATGCTCATGGGATGGAAATTTTAAATGTTTTTTCCTGACCTCAGTGGAGAACTGCTATTGAAGTTCCTCTTCCAGTCAGGATGCAGGGCTCTGACAAGAAGCTCTGGAACATGTGGAAGATAGCACCAGCCTCTGCCTTAACATTTCATTTCTTGGTCCAGCAGTCACACAGTCCTGGTCTGGTGGTATGGCAACACATATTCCCTTCTGCCAAATCTATTGTGAACTGCTGTGGTGTAATAAGAAACTTACTCTCCCAGCCAGAATCCTTATCCTATCTAGGATTCTATATCTGATTCATAAGTATGGACCAGGTTTTGAGGACAAGGACATTCTTGTGCAGGTCTCTGTGATCATTTCTGTCTCACTGGCTGGACTTCTTAGCTGAACTGGGCTGAGAATATGGGGACACTTGTTTCAAAGATGATAAGGCAGCAGTCACGAGCATCGAGGCCATGCTGCTGAGATCACAGCTGCGCTGGGCAGGGCACGTCTCCAGGATGCAG
>JAYRBT010000181.1:25677182-25694942 GCA_036023395.1 Myiotriccus ornatus | reverse complement strand
AAGCGTGGGTAGAGCCCAAGCATGGGTAGAGCCCTCCTAGAATCTTCGTTCGCGAAGCCTAGCCATGATGATGATGAAATGGACACACATGACAAAGTCAAATGCCTAAACAGTACAATCAACACTCCATATAGGAGAGCTGTCCTATCCTCAAGCTGCTCAAGCAGAGCGAAGCTCTGCTCCCTGGTAGCCCTAGAGATTGTTTTACAGAAGTTCCTTTTACAGTCAAAAGGACACTGACTTCCTTACCCACCCCCACACACAGATATCACAGGAGCTAAGTCCCTCCTCTAGCTGTAGGATTGGCAGTGGGGCTCACACAAGGCCCGTCCAACTCCACAGCAATGTTTTTTATTTAAAATCCAAACACACAGCTCACGTGCAGCACTAGCTGTGAAATAATTCTCCCCTCTTAAGCAAGCTCCATCAGTGTTTTCCTTGTTTAGTGGTAACAGACCTGAATGTATAAACAACCCATGGCACGCTCCGGGTTAGTCAGTGCCAGTCAGTAAGAGCCCCCCTCCGAGAAGACACTACAGAAAGAAATACTTCTAATTTAAAATCCTTCTAAGTGCTAGAGACATTTAAAGCATTAATCAGCAATTAATACAAATAAGAAACTCAATCTCTCACATCATTAATACTAATTATGCTTTATAGTTGCATTTTCTGAGTAAGATGACAGGCAACATGCATATGGAGAAGGCTGCTTTACAGAGGTGCAGAAATGAGAGGCAGCTAAATTGATGGAGAAAGCAGTGAGATATATTTTAAAAGGCCTTTGGCTTCCTGGAGCAGGTGAAGGCATTTCTAAAATAGCTGGAATTGGGCTACAGAATGTTCAGGGGCTCAGACAAAGCGCCACTCAGTGTGGGTGTCTAAGGTTCACTCCTGACATGAAGTGGTTGGTGTTTATTTTAGGACAGCTCCTGTGACTGTGGGTGTTTGATAACCCTGGGACTCAGGCCCAAGGTGTCTCCAGCTGGATACCAAGCACTAGGGTAATTTTGGGAAAAGCTGAGTTCAGCCTTTGCCACAAGGAATGTGACACTGGTGACTGTGAGGACATAAGTGGTGATGCTGAGGACACCTGAACTAAAACTGGGCCAGTATTTTAACACCCCGCCTCTTCAGCAATGGATTTCCTGTCCTGCATGGTAAGTGTTACCAAATACCACAAGTCCCTGTAGAAAGAGATGCACTCTTTCACTGGAAAGGTGAGGATTTTATTTCTCAGTATTTTGACATGTGAAATGATGAGTGGCACAAGGACTGCTGTAAAAATCATTCTGGGATTAATGTGCTTGCTGACAAGTTTGCTGTGTCCAAGGGATCAGGAGTCAATTTCTGCTAAAGCAAACAAAACACATATTAAAGATTACATTTACCCCTTTTTCTCAGATTAGGACTATTATCAAACTCAGACCACTACACCTTAATGTTGTTACCTGCTCTCACTTTACACCTTGTATTTCTCTGTAATCATTATGTACTCCTGCACTGGTCTGGTGCATCACATGACACACAACTTCTAAGCAAGGACAAGAGGTCCAGAGCATGGATCAATTACAAAATGCATAAACCCTCAGCATACTAGTCAAAGGAAACATGAACTATGCCTATGAAAAATGCTTTCTGTCTGGATTCCCTGTTGCTTCTTCTGGCATGGCTCCAGCTGCTTGTCCTGTCAGGAGGAGACTTCATTTAGAAAAGTCAGCAAAACCCAGAGAAGTAATTAGCAAGGTTGTCGCTGTCTTGCCTAGTGTTGTGCTGAATTATACGTGTGAAACTAGAGAGGTGAAACTTGTGAAACTTTATGTTAATCGAACATGGAAGCCAGTTTTGACCTGGTTTAGGAGTGGCAGAGCATCTTAACTAGAAGCTCTCAAAAGGTGGCCTTATGCAAACATATTTCAAGTTCACAGGTGGTCTCTGGGCTCCCCGTGCAAAGGAAAGATACCCCTTGCATCATGAATAAGATGAAATGAATAAGAACACAAGAAATACTTTCTGCCAATCAGTAAAACACAGCTATCCTAGATAAAGGGGAAGCAAGGAGATCATCTGATTTCTTTGTTGGCAAATACTGGTTAAAAGTGATTACTTGAAGAACACCTCTTGTGTGCACAGACTGTCCTGCCTCAGGTTGTGCTTACCCCTCAGGGCTGCCAGATCAGTGAAGAGACAGTGCCAGGGCAGCCACAAAAACTGACACTGCAGAGCCCTGTGCTCAAGGCCTGCGAAGGCTGTGCACGGCGCTCCCTTGCAGGCAGCAACAGCCACCGTTCCACGGCACCGCCGCACTTGGCTGCTGGTAGCAGCCCTCCAGAAGACTGAGCATTTCAGCCTCAGAGAAATTCTGTACATGGCTTTAGGCAATGGACATCATGCTGGCAAGAAGTAGCAAGGCTTCTTATTCTTGGCTCTGTCACTGACCTGCTGCGTGACCTCAGGCAAATCACTTCGCTTCTGTGTGCTGCTTCTACTTCCCATCTTTCATCTGCCTTGTCTGTTTGACTGCAAGCTTTGGGAGGGGGATCGTCTCTTACGATGAGTATGCAGCACCAACCACAGGAGAGCTTTAATCTCTGTTGGGACTCTGAGCCACAGTACAAAACCTGCAGCTGTTCTGTAGTCCATACTGCCTACATTAGCACTTTGCACAAAAGTATTGCAGAGTGGTCAAAATGGGCCACTACTCCAATATTTGTCACATCAGCACTTCTCATATCACCGAGATTGTACCCTGGCATTTTGTCTGCAGAGTAGGCAAGACATGCCACCTAGCAGACCTTCTGTATTTTGATTGTCGACTCTTCATGAAAAGTGAGATTATGAATGGGGCTGCTTTGCCTTGAGGATATGCTTTGAATGTGCTTTTCTACAAGGGAACAGACATGCTGTAAGGAGGCTGCTGCTTCTATATATGGCCACCCGAAGTGCAAAAGAAAATGGACTTCTATGACAACATTCCATAGAAATAACTGTTAACAAACAGATGAGTAACAATGTTATTACTGCTAATGTGATGGAAATACCCACATTTACAAGATACAATACCACAGGCCAAGGAAAGACTTGGCTGGTAGATATCGTACTGGGCTGGGTTTAGTTGGCTTTAGAAGGTGCACACTCACCACCGGTATAATTCTGGCTATAAATGAGTGAATACATGTCAGTGTTTGTGTACAGACAGAGAAGAAACAAGGGAGAACAAGACTGAAGGCAATGTGCCCAAAGAGAAGTCAAATGGAGAGATCTCACAAGTAGAAGTATCCAGTTGCTATGTGGTCCTGTTGCTTCCAATTTTTTTTAAATACATCATTCCTTGCAGAACTCTAATCTTTCAGCATTCATCTATAGTTAGCCTTCTTTCCAGTTTTCTAGGGCAAAGAATGTGTTATGTCTCTTGAAAATACTCCTTTATGATCTGGAGCTGATTGAAAGATCAAGCTGTCCTCAGGTAGCCTGAATCAGCCCCATGACACCTACAACGATCTCCCTGAAGAAACTCTCACAAGGCATAACTTTCTTCTCTTGTACTTCATGCTTTGTGGAGTCCCTGTACAAGGTACCCTTGTTCAAACTCTAAAGCAGCTTTGGGCTTTGGTAAAGAACAGCTGTCAGCAAAGACAGCAGATCATGTTATCACACAGCATGATGCTCTGCAACACTATCATTTTGCAAGTTCTGCTGCTTACCATTGTCCCATTTCTGAAGGTGCTTTCTGGCTTTCTCTCCCTGTGTTGTGACAGCTTTTGTCTTTGCACCACTGGTGCAAAACTAAAGAGATCTCTGAACAAGAGAACAGTTTTGTTCTTCTGCAATAGAGAGATATGCCAGGCTTTTCAGATGAAAAATAATATATAGACATGTTTTTGAATGCCCTTTTGTTTTCCCTAAGTTTTACAACCTTACTTATCTGTAAACAAAATCCTCATATATTTTTTTTTTCATAGCACACTGCATAAATACAACTTCATGCATCTGGGAAGTTGACAGCTGCCCTATGAGATAGACTGTGACAGTTTAAAATCAGGGAATCAATCACTGAGATTTAGTGCCTGGATGCTGTTTCCACCAGGATGTATTGCAGGATCCAGGAGCTCGCTATTTGAGATATGCCATCATAAGTCTGATAGATTAAAGCACCGCATCCAGGAAACAATTGTGTAAGAAAAAAATGGTGTCATAGATCTGCCAGGTTACAGCACAGACTCCAGGAGCCAACCACGGGAAGGCAGGGCTGTATCTCTGCTCCCAGAAGCAGCCAGAGCAGCACGATGACAGTTCTGTTCTCAAACAGCCCCATTATGACCTAATTAGCATATATGAATTGCAGATTTAAAGCATTAAAGTGATGTACAAATCATTAATTTTTTGTCAAATCCATGTCAGCCTTGTGTATGCCTTCCTATTTTAATGTTGCATGACAGTGAAAGGAAGTCTAATCCTCTGTATATAAAGAGGAGAGATTTGGTGTAGCTGATATAATGAGATCTATTTAAACACTGGATGTTTTGCAGATTTGAGTGTATCTACTCAGAGAAGAAAAAAAAGGCCACATATGTCCCATTAGGGTTAATTGTGAAAGGATGTAAATATATTCAAAGCCCCAAGGGCAGTTCTGCATGTTGTCTGTATGAAAGAGAAGATATAAAACTTGTTTTCCATCAAGACTTCTTTTTAGTTTTGCGACAAATAAAAGGAACCACCTGCTCACACAAGATGGACCTGATTTTCCGGAGAGATGAGCACTCAGAAAAATCAAGCCCTCACTTTGGAAACCAAGTCTGAGCCACAGTTTCAGGAACAGCATTCAAAAAATTCAAACAGATATCAAAATCCAGCCTGCATTGACTCCAGTGCATCACAAAGAGAATCCTCACAAAAAGAGAGAAGAACTGCTTTAAAGTGGAACTTCCTAAAGTATTAATGCTTCACAGTGATGCTGGGAACCTTGGATATCACCTGCAAGTCATGGCTGGCTGCCTTCCTTGGCCACTACAAACTGTTTGTTCACGTGTCAGGATGGATCTCCATCTGTTCTGACCTCATGGGTTAACTCCTTTCTTACTATCCCATTTCCCCCCACAGCTTTAGAAGAGCTCTTGTATCTTATGCTCAGAACAGATGATGCAGCCCCTGTTCTGAGCTGAGAACTCTATTCAACACCATTGGGCAAACCCTCCTGCCACCCGATTAAAGTGTCATCCGAGTCCCCTTTCAGTGAGCCAGTCATTCCTCCACAACAAGTGGCATTTCACAGGCATGACCGAACATCACACTTCCATCAAACAAGCCTGCATATTAGACTGACTGAAACCCAGATGCATGAGCAGAGAGGTCTTCATTGACTGTCTACTCCATCTCTCACGTGACCTGGCCTGGGGACGGATTGAATTCCAGGGAGTTGCTCAGGAGGTAGGTAAGAGGAACAGTCTTGACAGTTATGTTCAAGTATCTTATGCAACAAAAGAGAAGTACATCAGTGGCATTAAGTACAGAACTCCAGGTGCTGGCTGAGATTTTTACAAAAAATTATATAATTAGGCACTCAGTTCGAATTTATAGTCCATAGGTACTACAATCTTCACCCCTGTGCCCCTTTGAAGTCACCTGTAATCCCAAACTGTGGGTTTGGTCAAGCAGTGTGTGTGTGTGTGTCTTTGTTTTAGATCTGTATGTTTGTGCAGTCGACAGCACTCCTGGGCAGATGATTTCTCTTACAGTTCACTAGAATGACTTTCCCAGCAGCAAATAATCAGCAGTGTAGCTCATCTTTTCTGACAGGAGTTGAGCACAGAGATGGCTCTCCTCAGGCTAGCAGAAAAAGGATATAGAAGAATGAAAGTGCCATCGAGAAATGTGCTGAACTGAGGGGAAGCCTGTGTCAGCTCCACACCTGGACAGATGCCCAGCATTTACCTCTTGAATGCTATTTCAGTAGCTCAGATAGTAGTTCTAGTTGGGTCCACTGGCCCACTATTCCTGCCTGACTATTTTCATTGTCCTTGTGTTTCGGAAAATAAAAGAAACAAACTCCTAATTTAAATAAACTATCATCTCTCTGCATGGAAATGCTGGACATGTACAAAAAATATGAGAATGTCTTCTAAGGGCACATCTACATGGCAATAACCCAAATCATCTTTGTTCAGAGCCAGATCATTTTCTGTGATCACCGTGACAGTGGCTGAGGGAGATGAGTGAGAATGGAGAAAGCTGGTGTAGATTAAAGATAGCTTTGGGATTAGCATACTGGACTGGGTTTAAGAAACAGAGAACAGACAATTTTTTGAATTATTTTTTCAATATTTTAGGAATCACAAAGAGAACAGGTCCTCTGTTGGGAAGAAGAGCCTTGATGCGCCAATTAGGAATCATCCATCAGCACATGGGGATCCCCACACTTTAGATGTGTTCAAGGTGTGTGTGCTACGGTGACACTTGGGCACTCTCAGCATAAGGGTAGCTTTGGGGCTAAGGGGGAAGGGAGCATGGGAAAGACTACACTAGGAACAAGTAATGGGAGGAAAATCTATGGATTTCATTTTCCCTTCGAATGTTGACAGATGTAGGGAGCCCCTGAAGATGGTGCAGCTCTCACAGAATGATTCTATGATTCTATTCTGTGATTTGCAGTCTGCACAGTAGTACTGTGTTTTAAAGTGAGAGGTGGAAATGAGAACTGCACAATTTCAGAGACTGTAGGGAGAGCAGAGGCCATCTCTGAATGCAGCCAGCACTCAGCAGTAGGCACAACTCCAGGAGCTGAAACTAAAGAAGTCGCCACGTCTGTGTGAAATTAATCCCTTTGTGAAGGGCTAAGGCAACCAAATGCCTTAGAGAACCTTCCTGAAATCCTCAAGGAAATCTGGGAGCATGTAGGGCTTGTTCTGACCTTCGTTCACAACCTGGTATCCAAGGGAATACAGTTGCAGGGACTTTCTCCCTTAAAAGACATCAACTTTGAAGTGGATTGTCAGAATGCAATGAGTCATGCAGACCCAGCTTTGGCCTTGCTCCTGCTGCTAAGGACAAGCTGCTTGGCCTTCGCAGAGCAGTGGTTTCATTGCTGCTTGCTGAATTCCCTGTCCTGCTCATCATTTTCTTCTCTGCACTTGCACACTTAGAGCACTGTACAGAATCTAGCCAGGTAACCTGACAGAGCAGCTGTAAAGCTTTCAGGTGTTTGCATTACAGGCCTGACCTGCACCTATTCCAAAATCTCTGTGCTAAGATGCTCCTTGGCTGCTAGCTCCTGAGCTCAGGATTTTATGGAGCTATGGGAGAACAGTCTGAACAAAAGGTCCACTAATGAAGCAGCAAAATCAGCTGGCTCCAGGGACTTGTTTAATTCCATTAACTTGAGAGTTGATGCAATATCTCCTGCAGTAATTGGTATGTTGATCTTGTCCCTGTGCTATGAAAGAGTGAAGCGTAAGATCTCCATTTCGTCCCAGAGCTCAGATGAGCTAGCCCTACACTGTACTCTGCTAGTGATCTTCAAAAGGCATTATTTATAAAAGTAGCTTTCTGGGATGCTGTTCAATCCATGCCCATTATCCATGCAAATTCCTCAAGCTGTGTCGGGTTAGATAGCTGCTGGTATAGCTGGAAAACCAACCAACCTGCAGAAATCTTTGCTTAGTTCTTTATTGAGCACAATGTGGTCAGGATTAGTCAGTCAAGGCACTGGATTAGCACTATTGGTAGTCATGGCAATTTCCATTTGTGTGACAATCCATGTCACCTTTCCCATTAAAATTCAGCTTAAAATACCTATAAGAATCCCACAGTCCTCACTGAATCCTAGGAATATCTTACGGTATCATTCAAACTAGAATAAATCCAAACACATCTGAAGTTTTATTCAAATAAGCTGAAAACCAGAGTAAGTCCAATTAGAGAAGAAAAGCATTAAAAGCCTGGAAAACTGGTTGTGTGCATTCTAATTTTGATCTGGGTCTTGCCATGATTAGTTACACTTCTAAGTCTTATAGTTCTTTAAACAAATAAGGGAATTGTTCCTTCTGATTCTTTTTCACTCGGTAGTTAAGCCTGGAAGGCCAAGATTTCACCTGAACGGAGCTGAAAATTTCTGGTAAGGTCAACTGCATGGCTGCTAAAGATTCTGCACACTTCTGTTGAGGAGCCAGAGGCTTGCTGTACGAGGCCACACCACTGACCCTGGCAACCCAGCTTGCTCACATCCTACTCAGAGTTTCATGTTCAATTTTTTACATGTAAATAAGGGCTTTCTTCAGCTCAAGCCTGTTTCCTCATCTTGCATAGTCACCAAACAATTATTATAACTGTGCTGCCAAAACTACTACTGTGGGCGTGCGGGGGAATTTAGACCCACTGATTGTTAACAGCTTAAATATGAAAGTGGAAAAGGAGCTGACGTCCTTCTGCCCAGCCTCCAGCTCTCTGCTCACTGACCTCCAGATGAAGGGCAGCAACGAGCAGTGGAACGTACTTACATCTTGAACTGCCTCAGCTGTTTGCAGCTGACCTGCATGGCTGCATCCTTTTATAGCCAGCACCAGGTAGGGAAAAAATATGAGTTCTTGCTCTTGTGCTTCCCACTGGGAATTACTGCCTTAACTCTGTGTGAAATGCCTCTGCTTCCGAGCTCTGCCCAGCCAAAAGATCTCTATTTTGAAATGCATCAGGTGCCTACTGCTAAATCTCTACACACAGCAGCTTCATTGAAAGATTGGACGCAAATAATAGGAGTGGCTTGATTAAAGTATGTAATAAGCAAACACATTATTTCGTGTCTTGTCCCACTTTTGTACACTGAGGCTTTCAGGAAGAAACAAGTGTTCAGCTTGGGAGATTTTTCCGTGTGGAAGTGCACTCATTAAAATCTCAACTATGGTTATACACTTGTTATCTGTCCCTGAGTTATGTATCTTATATGTATCTTAGGTCAGCAGAGGGGAAGGGCTGAAAAATGAAATTTGCAGACTGTTTCCTCTTCATTCTGAAACACTTTTGTTCAGAAGATATTGGTTTGTGGTGTTTAGAAATGCAGTACATCTATAACAATAAAATAAAATAAAACAAAACCTGGTATAAAAAGATATCTGTGCATATGAGTAGTAAAATGATTTCATACCTGAGCTGGGGACTCTTTTTTCCATGGTAAGGAATCCAAAGATGCTGAGGATCTGCAGATACCACTGAGGCCACTCAGACCATTGGAAAACCATACCACTTTTTCCTGGGCATCTGAGAGCCAGGAGCACCCCCAGCACCTCAGCCTGAAGCAAGCCAGGGTGTCCCACTTTGAAAAAGCTGTAAGTGCCCCATGTTATTCCTAGAAACTATGGCAGATTTAGCCCTAAATGTGAAATCACAAATTTGTCAGGTTTTTAGAGGTGTCCATTTCAACACACAGCCCACTCATTTCTCATGCACAGCCTGTGTCTGCCACGCTGGAATTTGCTCTTGGTTTATGCCTTGAACTCCCCTTCCCCACCGCTGTGTCAATAGCCAGCCTTCATTTCTACCGACTGAACCTTTTGTCATGTTGTGTGATTGCACATAAAACCCTTCTCCTCTAGATCTTGTGCTAAGATGATTTTTGTAGTTCTGTTGCTAGAAAAGTCTTATGTTCAACTATAAGCTAAATAAAACAATTTTCTTGCCATCAAATATTTAAACCCACTGTGCTGGCATGGGCTCAAAGTGAGGGAGTGAAATATGGCTGAGAAAAAAACGGGAAAACTGAAACCCTTTATTCTACAGACACCTCCATCAATAACTTAAATTATGCAGCTGTCCTCAAATACATCAGACTCAGAAACAGCACAGCTCTAAGACGCAGAAAGAACCTGATGAAAATACATTAATTTGAAAATAAAATTTCTTCATGTATTCCCAGATATTTTGTGAAGCCTAGGACTGCCTGAACCACTCTGAGAGGCTACAGAGCTGTGAATGTTTTTTCTTAAATTGCATGTGAGGCACTGGGGGAGTTGATATGTTATGTACTCGAAAGAAAGGCTTTTTTGAAACTGAGCTCAAGTGAACTGCAAATTCAAGTCAGCAGGGTGCCAGTGCCCTCTGTGCTTGCTGTCTGTGTCTTTAAGAACACCGAGTCAAAGACTTCCATCAGAGACATACACACATCATCTTCTCACTGCCTCCTGCACTAGCAAGGTGTGTTGCCTCTTTGCAAAACCTGGGAGTGTCTTTGCAGAGCACTGGAACCCTCTCCAGGCACTTCACCTCACTCCTCCAACACAGTTGCTGTCCAGGGCCCTGGTGCATGGTGCTGTCAGCACCCAACAGGCAGAGGGGCTGCGCTGGGGTTCTGCAGCTAAATGCAGTTTCCAGGGGGTTCTGGGGCAGCTCCCACCTGCAGGGAGACCACCATGTGCTGGGTCACCTAAAGCCCTGATCTAGGAAGAAGCTGCCCAGCAGTCATTGCTGGGCCAGCAAATAATCGAGAGGTACATGAAGAAGTAGTGGGAGTTGTCCCCTTCCTTGGACCCCATCCTGAGCGTCTCCCTGCTCTTTAAGGACAGGCAGTAGGTCCAGTGGTTGTTGACCATAGGGAAATATTGACAGGTGATGTGCAGGGTTGGCTCACCTCTGTCCTCAGGGATTAAAAGTTGTGAGCACAGCAGAGATCAGGTGTGTCTACATAATTAAATGCTGGTTAATGAGGCCTACCTGTGTCCGTTCAGAAGTCACTGGTACCACTGGCTCAAGTTCTCAAGATGTTCAACAAGTATGATGCCTGCAGGTTTTTTCTCTGCAGTACACCAGCTGAGGGACAGAAAGAAAGAGAACAAAATATCACAAGTGTTTTAAAACAATTGAAAGGCTGAGAATGCAATGGGGGAATATAGACACAACTCCTAGAGACAGAGGTGAGGGAATGAAAGAAAACTCGTGGCTTGCCTTCCAGTGTTTTGTCAGAGAAATGACTGTTGGACACACAGAATTGCACACTGCATCTGAGTTTAGCCATATAATTTGATAGCTTTTTTTAGTGATGCCATATGCACAGTCTGAAAAAGAAAGGACTGGCAAAGCTATAGGAACAGCATTAAATGTTTTATAGAGGGGGAGGAGGGGGGCATTCCTAGATATTTTTATTGAATATGAATAAATCATGCTATTGCATACTGAAAATGGACAGCAGATTAGGTGCATGGTCTTAATTTGAAGTATCCATTCAGACTTTCTTGCAGAAATCTTTTGTTACTTCTTTAAGTAAGAAGTATATGAGAAGGTCTCACCTATCACCATTCACAGACTGAATCTGTCCAGAGCCAGCTTCACTGGTAAACACATTTGTGTCACCAGCACAGTACAAGGGTCCTGCACACAGGCCAGTGAATCCACCATTCAGTGTATACAAAATAATGCGTGGAAAATAATTTTACAAATGATGGACTATGCAAAATTTTCTCCTTCCTGGCATTATTAATATCTGTGTAGTTATCAGACTGCAAATAAGTTTGAATCAAATGCAACCGCACTTTATGAAAATAGAGTGTATATATCAATGTACATCGCGTATAATTGGTGCCATTTGAAATGATGAAATGCTACTAACTGATCTTCATAAAATAATACTTTGCATTTATATAGTGCCTTCCATCTGAGATCTCAGAGCTCCTTGCAAACATTACTGAATTAACTCTCTCTGAGCCCTTCGATTAGCTATTGCTCTCTTTAGCCTACAGATGTGGAACCCAACGGCAGAGAGAGAAGAGGATCGTATGAGGAAACGAGGGCTCTAAGGGCAGGCACCTTCTGCCCTGTAAAAACACTCATAACTTTTCTTTTTTGAACAGAAGCTGTAAGCTTTCAGCACCTCTGAAAATCAAGCTACTTCAGTAGCTCTTTTGGATGCAAATGCCCAATTTAGCTTAAATGATTCCTTCAGAATCCTCCAGGAAATGTGTAGGAGAGCTGACAAAAAAGATCCAGAAAGCTTGGCTTAGGGCCCTGTGTTTTGGCTGAGGGACTGTTCTCTGCATACCGATTGACCAGTGACCATAGTTTGTGAAACCTTGCTTTGTCTTCTCATGCTTCCCCCCACACCCCCTCCAGTTTCCAGCAAAGAAATAAAGACAAAAGATATCTGCAGCTTGCCACAGGAGTGCTGGATCCACTTCAAAGGCACAGGAACCCAGGACCCATGATGGTATGGAAAGTCTGATAGTCCCAACCTCAGCAGATTGGTGAGGAACTTAGAGGTCAGATCAAGTCAAATCGATTAGTCTAGTCAAATTAACTAATCTGAATAAAAATAATCGCTGAAGAAACAATCAGACTGATCTGGAATGATTTACTCTGAAAGAGCAAGTCCAGACACCTGCTTGGCAGGTACTGAGTGTGGGTATGGGACAAGCAGCTGGAGGAGAGCTGGAGTGGCACCAAGCCCTTAATGTAGGTAAAATGCAGCCAAGGCAGTACCTTTGGTTTCACATGGAAACTGGGACTCTGCCTTCAGGGTTGCATTCAGATATCAATGTTCTGACTTGATGCCTCTTACTTTGTAGCTTACAATGCCTTATCCAGATCACTGGAGTCTTTTGAGAAGTGTCTCCTCGCTCATCAAGCTGAGTCAAAGACATAAAACCATCACTTTATCTCAGGTGTCAAAATACAGTCTTCAGACCTGGAGGAGGCCTGTAGCTGGATCCTTCCCCTCTTTCTGGCACTGATGTTGCCATGACTGCAGAGAGCTGATTTCCCCTCAGGTCCTGCAAGAGAAGAGCTCTGTGACAGGAGTTTGCACTCTCTGTCCAGGACTTGAGGGCAGGCAAAGAGACAAGCAGGCAGATGCTGATCAGCCCTCCAAAGGAAGCTGCCGACGCATGACTTGGTGAATGGCAGTTACCACTAACCTGCAGTGCTGTGCTGGCACCTCAGCCTCAGCAAGGAATGATCCCCTCCTCACCTGGGTAAAGATAAAGGATGCCACTCCAGAGAGAGCATGTACACTCACATGGGGAATCAAGAAATAAAACCCAATAAAATAAAGTCAATTATAAAAAATAGTAAAGTAATATAATTGGACATGTTCCTTTCTACTCTGTACTAGGTACAGAGCCTGCCATTCCATTTTTTCATATGACGTAGTGCACTGTTCTGTGTTTAGTGAATTTGGCCTGTGGCTTTTCTCTAACTTGCCTCTACTGTCTTATTTCTTTTTTAAAGACAATACATTCTTTGTCTTGTTTCTCAATTTATTGTTTGAAATAAATATTTATTAAGCAAATACGAAATACATCAGAATGCTTTGCAGAGCTGCCAAGAGGTCAAAGGTCTGGGATAAAAATGATGTTGAAGCAATAATTAATTAGCTGACATTCTCTTAGAAAATTTGCTTTGGGAAAAGCTATAGTAAATCAAGACAACAGACAAAGTGACAGAAAAATGAGTAATGAGGGAAAGAGGGATAGGAGGAAAAAAAATCTGCATGGGTGGATTTATTCACTTTTGAAAATGATCTGATCTTTCTCAACCGTTGTCCTGGCCTCCAAACAAAAATCTTCTCCAATAAATAACTTCAAGCTGTTTTTCAGTGACTAAGCCTCAAAATGTTCCATCCTGAACACATTCTTATTTACTGCATGCAAAACTGATTAACATCCTTCCAATGCATTTGTAGGACTTGTGGTCTGCAGAGGCCATCTGTTTGGGGGAATTTCTGGGACACCACTGTCACCTCTCCAGCAGGATTACCAAGAAGCCTGAAATCTCCACCATACTCTATACACAGCTGTATAGATAATTCAAGAGCTACCTGGGCAAAAAAGAGTTTGTGCGACTCGCTGGGCAAATACGTCCTCTCTGCCTCCTCAGGGAACCTTTCCTAAACCTTTTGTTCTAAATCACCTGTTCCTTTATAACATGTTACCAAACCCTGTCTGGAAACAGCGTGTGCTGCAGCTCTGTGGGAATGCATTTGCTTTGCATGCTGTTTTCCTTGGAAACCTGCCTCACCTGTCTTCATACTTTGTGCACCCCTACTAGGACAGCATGGCAGCTTCTTGAGATCAGTAAAAATATTGGGGAAAAAAGAGAGAAATTGTGTTTGTCCTTTAAGTGTTCGCTGAACTGGGATGAATTTGCCATGAAATCCCTGAGGACATGCCATGGATACAGAGGTTGTACTTCTCAAGGCAGAAAAATGTTCAGACCTACTAAGGTTCCTGCCTTAAAGATCTGCCCAGATCTGTATGGTTTATGTGGTGATTAGCCAGCACTTAAGAGCATCAGAAGGGAACAAAAAGATGGGACTGTCAGTGCAGTGCTGAGCCCAGGGTATTTTGAAAGTCCTTAACTGAGTATCTTCCACAACAGCATACAGTTCATTGGCCAGTCTGAAACTGGAAAAAAATGGGAGTACAGCATTCTTTTCATGGCAGTTCCCTCTTCCAATGCTACTGCCCCAAGGCTGATCTGCAAACCACCAACCAGGAAGCAATAGACTGGCAGCAGGAGGAGGAGTTTCCAAGTATTGGTGGATGTATGCTTGTCTGTGCCTAGGAAAATATTCAAGGTCATGTTTTCCCCTTGCTAAGGAAAGGAGTCCCATGAATAGTCTGGCTTCTGTCTGTTCAAATCCCCCAGCTTTTCTTGGAAGTGGAAAGCTCAGCAGCTGCTTAAGAGACCCTGAGGATGTCTGACCAACATGCTTATTTATTTATTTTTTAACTTCCTCCTATGCTTTGTGACAGCAAATAGATACAATAAATACCCTTCTGTGAAAGAAAAGCAAGGAACAGATACACTTGGACAATGTTCTGCTTGGATGTACAAAAACCTGCTGTGATTTGGAAGCTTAGATGTGCCCTAACATGCTGCAATTATTAAACCCCAGGTATTAGGGAAATCACATCTGTCTGTGTTGCAGAGCTGAATTAGTGAGGCTGGTTTCATTATCCCATAAATAGGCAGTTCTCATGTATTTCTCAGATTTATATGTGTGTTGATACTTAGAAGCAAGTTGTCAAAAGTATTTTTTTCAAAGATGGTATTTAGAGCTAATAGAAAGTACATAGGGAAAAACATAATCCAGAATTTGTAGGTCTAAATGATGGGATTTGCAGAGCTGCCTCAGGACTTTATGGCATCCTGTTCCTATTCAGGATGAATGTATGAATTATTAAATGCAGTAAGGGCTTGAACTTCTTTAGATTAGGGGGATGATCCCCCACCTCAGCTCAAAGAACATTCCTGCAGAAGAGAGGGGAGTTCTGTATGGATTAGGGGTGTAGAACTGGTTTGACAGGTTGGTTGCATACAGGGGTTTTTAGGTTTTGATATCCTCCATATGGCAACTGCAGCTCTTCTGTCTCTCTCCCCATAAGTATTCCCAAAAGAAGCCTATTTTCACCTGAGTAAATATTCTGCTTCTGTCTTCATTTTTACACATGAGTGTTCCACTTTGTGCTAGAAGCAAGCTACGGTAGCAGTACTCTGGGGATGCTGCTCTAATAGATTCACAAGGTTGACTTGTTTAAGTGGGATTTCATTGTATTACACAGAGGATTTTTTCCTAAGGATGTGATTATTCCAGGACTGATCCTACTGCTGTGATATGACCACATTTGGCACTGTGAATGCATGGCATGGGATTAGTCTTCTGGCACTGTATAAAATGACTTAGACATGTTGTCTTACTTATTAGCATGTGGTATTGCAGATCATTTTACAAAGGCAACAGCTGCAACCATTACTCCTACAGTTATGTCATAATTCGGTATGTCAAACACCTCTGTATAGTGCAGGCAAGAGGAACATTTATTCGTCTCACTTGTCAATACATTTATTTCCATCTTCTTATGCTTTCCCTTTTTGCAGTAGTAAAACAATCCACTCTCCATACAGCAAGCTTTCCTAGGAGCTGATGAGAGGATGCAAAAGGGAAGGTACTCAGGAGCTATGAAGATTAGCACATTGCAAGACTTTGTACAGACTGCATTCACACAAATTGACATGATGAGCACTATTGCTCTCATAGCTGTAATAGGTACTTCAGCTCTTCTCTGCACAGCGCAATTATTTTTGGGTTTGGCACCACTGCCACATTTACTGCAGTCATTTGCTACTGACTTGGGCTTCAGGCAGCCAGAATCTCTGAGCATCTGACTCTGCCCAGAGGCTGGGAAAGGACTCAGCAGAGGCTGCACGCTCAGGTGGGCAGGTGGGCTCCCCAGCCAGCTAGCTCTGAACAATGTAGTGCAACCCCAGGAAAAGAGTGCATCAGCTTCAGCATGTGCAAACTTTGACTAGTGCCGTGTAGGATGGCTGCCATTCAAATAGGAACAGTGTATTTGGACAAAAAGGCTCTGGATTATAGGTGCCTCTTTGGGACTGCCAAGTCGGTTTGGTGAGTGCAGGGACATGAGCCAGTCACTTCTGACATTTACACCCTGTCCTCAGCCTTTCTCACAGCACTTCTGCCCCATGACACCAACCACCCAGAACCCAGGCTCGCTGAGTGAAGAAGAACGAGCTGGTAAACAATACCTGAGATGATACTTTCCTTCAATTTCTCTCCAAGTAATAAAATTCCATGTAGTCACAGGTTTAGTGTGGCCCAGCTGCATAGGAAGTCTAACACAAGATGATCTCAAGGAATGGGAAGTTGATATAAAGCTTTCTTCTGCCTTTCTATAAATTCAGATTGCTGCAGGAAGTTAGAGGCAGCCTTGCTGGGCAACTTCATGCTGCCTTGTTCCTCTGCAACAGGTTGGCTCCACTTCAGTCCTGCATCCTCGTGTCCCTCTCCCTGCTGCTGCTGAGAAACACACAAAGCTCAGCGAGATGAGCTTTCTGTGTGAGTACACCTTCGTCTGCATTGGGAAAATGAGCTGTTCCTGCTGTAACACATGTTAAGGCCTTCACCAAGGCAGCCAGCCCATTTTGGCCTAAATGGGCAAGGAACATTCACAGAAGACACCCACCAGCAGATCAAAGGAGGTGGACTGTCAGAGCAACCACAGCTGGGGTTGGCCACTAAGTGGCTACCGCTAAAAGAGACGGTGCTTTTCAAGCCTCCCTTTCTAGGAGGGAAGCTGCCCCAAAGTCAGATCTAGTGGACCACTGCAAGAGACAAACACACTATGACTTTGGAGCTGCTGTTGAGAGGAGACAGATTCTGCCTTGAGCCCTCTCACAATTTATGTTAGCCCAACATTAATCAGTACAAGCTGGCATTTTGCAGCAGTCTTGTCCTTTGACACCCCCCTCCTCCCCGTGACTTATCTATTTGCTTTGAAACAAGGAAGAAGAAGGAAGGGAGATAGGGGGAGAGGAAGGAAGAGGATTCAGATTGCAACTTGCAGGAGCTGACGTTTTTATTGTCTTTTAATTAAATAAGCCTCAGCCACAAAAGCACATGCAAATTCCCCTGTGTACCACTCCTCCTCCTCTTCCTCTTCAAAACTCATTAAGTAAGAGGACCACAATCAAACCAGGAATGCAGGGTTGCCTCCCCTACTTTCAGGCTCTCATCTGCATGTCTTTGCCTGGACAAAAGGTCACTGCAGAACAATGCAAGATGTCTATGGCTGTTTTTCATCCTGTCATCAAAAGGCAACAACAGAAATCCAGTATGAATCTCCTATTCCTCTGCAGTCAATGTGCAAGTGTGTGCAGGGGAAGTGTGCAAGGGGGGAGAAGTGCTTTCAGAAATAGAATCATAGAATCATAGAATAGATTGGGTTGGAAAAGACCTCCAAGATCATCGAGTCCAACCCCTGATCCAAC
>JAYRBT010000181.1:25647758-25677082 GCA_036023395.1 Myiotriccus ornatus | reverse complement strand
GACGGTGGCACCAATCCTTTAGCCATCTGTTGATGAGTTGGGCTTTTTCACTCCTCTCTTTATTTAACTCCTCATCTCTCCCAGATAGTACAGGAACTGAGGCAAATATCACCTTCTTCTCCAGTTTGATAACAGCCTAGAATACCTCTGATCCCACAGATGCACTGGAAGCCACAGCCAAATAGGAGGGACTGCACTCATGTTGCAGTGTCCTCTCATGAATAGCAATGCCCAGCAGGGCAGCAAGCACAGGATCAGATGCCCACCTTACTTATCTTTTCCAGACTAGAACTGGACTGCAGTGGGATCCTGGCTGTAAGAAGCACCTTACTCCAGTGCCTCATGGGCTGCTTCAAGGCATTTTCTTTGTAGGTGCAAGGGCCTTGAAGTTTCTAAAGGCCTCCCCTTTCTCTGCTGACAAGTAAATGGGATCTCTAAGATTCAGCTCTGCAAAAGGAGAAGAGCTGCATCTGTAGAGATCCTGTAGAGGTCTGTAGCTGTTAGTTACCATCACTTTGGAGGTGAGAGCAGTAATGTTAAAATCAGGCTTGGGACCACAGTGATTCAAGTGTAAGCTCTTAGCTAATTTTAGGGTGAACATACACAAACATGTGTGTGCATGTTTGTGGCACCCTTTCTGCATCTTGGTCACTGCAAGACATCTGACTTGTAATCTTAACCACACTTCTGTGTCATGCAGGTTCTTGTGGGACTGGGCCAAGAGAATAACTTCATCCAGTCCTCCGCGTAGGCAGTTCATACCAAGGTTGCTCTCTGTCAGAAGGTGCTGCCCTTGCATAAATGGATGCTGTCACTGACCTCCAAGGTGTCCCCACACAGTTGAGATAAAGTCCTTGAAATGATCTGTCACCTTTTTCTCTTCCCACCAAGGATGTGTGGGGAAAAGGCAGGGGGTCACTGCCTCAGCTCTGAGAGACACTCTCCTGCCTGCCCTCCAGAACCTCGTGAGGGCCAGGTGGATTTATTTGCTATTGCATCGTTTTTCCTTGCGGATCTGACAGCTCATAATACCTCTGGTGCCTGACAGCCCCACTCTTCTCCAATTGATAAATAATCTCTTTCTGATTTGAGCAACCAAGGAACATCTTTAGCCTGTCACACTGAAGAAGATCCATCAGTCTCTCGTGCCACAAGTGAGGTGTTTGAAAAATTCTGTTTGTGCAACCATTCTGGGATAATAATTCCTGGCATCCTACTTGTATTTTGATTGTTTCTCAAAGAACAACAACATATTTTAACTCTTTGCAAATGAACCAGCGTTCTGTTGTTATGGTAACTCATTCTAAAAATAATGTAAAGCAAGGACCACCTTTAATTGATATCACCAGAAGTTGTTATGGTAACTGGAATTTTAAAAGTAACTAGGTTAAACTCAATTTCATTTTTATCCAGAGCTTTTCATAAACAAATTCTGATTAAAATATCAGGTTTAATTTAATCAGTTAATTAATGTCACTAAATGTCATTGATCTTATAGGTCTCATTTATATTCAGTGATAAATTACTTAACTTGCTGAGTTCTAACTATTCAGCCATCAGTCTGGTAGTCTGGAATCAGATGACTGTACAATTTATTTTTGGTCATGGAGTGGTTAAAATGGAATGCACTGCTTTTATTTTATGTGAGGGCCTAGTTTTTTCTTCAGTAGCATGGATGTAATGCCATCAGGTAATCCTACTATTAGAGTCAAACGTGTGCTCTATGAGCTCATGCTCTGCTGATCTCTGTATCTCTCCAAAGCAAGTATCCTTCAAACCACTCTCTACTGTCTGTCTCATTTCTCCAGTGTCCAGACTTTCTGTCTCTGCACCCTCTCCCCCAAGGCTGTCACCTTTCTGCCCAAATTATGCTCTGCTCCCTCCTCTGTCAGAACTGGCAAATGATTTCCTACCCTAAGCACCTAAATCAGCAGTGACATTTCCACCAGTGTAGGCTTATTTTCCTCTTTCAAGATCTGCCTGTCACTCCATTGCACAGTCTCTGCCATTTGCATCTGTAATACCTCCCTGTTCTCTTGGAATGTCCCAGATTGTCCCAAAAGTGCTTCACTGAGCCTAGAGTTACTTCAGTCAAGCCCAGCTCTCTACCTACTTTTTTGGCAGGCTTCTCTGTAACTTCCTTTTACGCTTTCCACCAAATTTAATAACCTTGTCCCTGCTATCCTCAATCTGAATTGTGCAGCTCCTGGTTACCTGTCAGTTCTCTGCTCATTTTTTCACGGATCAATAGAGTGAAAGGCCAGAAAAGGTTCATGATGACCATTTAGCCTAACAGGCCATAGAATTTTATCCAGAATTTTATTCCATGTTGAACCTATAACTTCTGTTTGAACAATCAGTGTGTCTTTTACAACAGCACCTAGACTTGATTAAAAGACAGCAACTAATGGAGAACCATCTACATCCCTAGATAGCTTGACCCAAGTATTTAACCTTCTCTGTTAAAAATAAATGCACCATATCTTTCATCCAAATGTGGCCAGCCTCAGCTGACAGACCTCGGACTTCCCTATGGACTTGAACATTTGAACAGTTCACTCAAGGGAAAAAATGACTGCAGGTCAGCTTCCCTGAGGTAATCACCCCTTTTCATTCTCTTACAGCAAACTACAATAATGGTGAGATTATTTATTTGGGCAGCCTGTCTCCCCTGATAAGAGGGGTAAACACACACTTGCACAGAGGGGACAAACAGTTCCTGAGGAAGAGCAGGTATAAGGTAATCTGTTTTTCCTGATAGTTTGTATGCCTTCCTCTCTGCTGCAGTTTCTTTCCCATATGGGAAGATCAGCATCAGAAATTTTCTTATGATATTGATGCTTGTACAAATCAGTCAAATTACTTCTTAACCTTCCATTGGATAGGCTAGAAAATAGTTGTAAGAGCTTTTAAGACTCTCATTGCAAGACAGAATTTCTTGCAGGTTTTTTGTAGTGCTTTTCCAGTTTTCTGCATCCTTTCTGGATGTCTGAGCACTAGCCCTCCCAAGCCTTACTAAATACGCTTGTTTACTTGCCCAAGGATTAAATCTCCTTGTAGCACCAGCTTCACACTGGAAACTCACATTCATTTGTTCATCCAAAATAGTTCCTACATCCTTTCCAGAATTTCTGCTTTCTAGTTCTCAGTCTGAAACTGAAAATGCATCCTGCATTCTTGGTTTGTGTGTATGTGACCTTCCCAGTGGCTCTGTGTAGACACCAGCTTTCTGAAAGAATCCAGCTTACCAAGCAGTCCAGATCTTGCCTAAGGAATGCTCTGTCCTTATTAGCATCACTTACCATGCCAGAGATGTTTATTTAATCTGCAGAGTTTACCGGCAGTGCCACACTCTTCCACCTCAGTCGTAACTTCTTTTGCATTTGCCTCCAAGCTTTCAACCTTGCCTCCTTCCCTGCTTTTACATCTCCAGCTTTCTAAATCCTGACTCCAAAGCAACAGTTCCCCCAAAGCAACGAGATGCCTCCAGAGGTGCAAGCAAATAATAAGATCGAAGAATCCCCATTTAAAAGAAATCTCCAAAATGACTGTTTAAGGGAAACACATGGAAAAATGCCCTTGTCAGTCACAGCATATCCCAAGGTACCACATCCACTCTTCAATCAGTCCCTGAATATTCTCTAAACTGTTTCAGTCAGGTCCCTGAGTTGCAGGGCTTTTGCATACAGTTAATACTATCAGCATATTATTATAAATCATACTAACAGCGAATGCACATGCAGGATGTGGTTTGTAAGCACAAGCATGCAAACAGCTATAAATCAATCTATTTGCCTTTTTTGATGTACTGTAATCAATCTATAATCCATTTGTGGAAAGGACTGTGTTTTGTTCTTAAGAAATGAAAAATTCTGCAAGTACAAATGATTTCATAGCAAATGCTTCTTCAAAAATTAAGCTTTTAATTTAATAACATGAATTAGAGAAAAAAAATCTTTCTCCCTTACAGCTGTCAGAGAAACAGATTTTATTTTAAATCTTAAAAAATTTTAAAAAGCCCCTGAACAACCAAACATAAAAGCTACCTTGTCTTCCCTTTAAAAGTTTGCTTGCCATTCATGACACAATTTGCTGTAACTCTCCTGCTTAGCTCCCTCATAGAAATGGACATTTCTAAATTTCTGGGAACCTCTCTGCTCCCTGCTGCTGTTTTACATCCCACACATGCTTTACATTACATCCATCCTTTCTCTGCACGTATGGTCTTCAGCAGAGATGAATGCTTACACCGAGAGTAGAGTATTTTAACCAAGAAACTTCACTGAGTAGCTGAGGGGAGCATGTTAGCTGGAGCCCTGCAAATTTATGCACCAAGTATTATTTATTGTTATTGTGGAGTTGATGGAGAAGCCACATCTTTTGTGCCATTCTTAAAAACTGACCTCAAATCTTTAGTCAGTGGATTTACGGAGAGGAGATTTCTTATGTGAAATGACAGGGAAGGAGTCACCAAATATTACTGGTTAATACCAGTGAGTAAACAGCTTTGGAAAATCACAGATTACCAGACTTAGTCAGAGGTTCTAGTTAAAGTCTCACATCTTCTACCACACACCCATACTGTTTATTAGTAGAAAATACCTAGGAGTTTAGAAAATTCAGATGATTTTTTTATATTTTATGTTTGAGGTGCACATACCAATGTGCAATCCATTTTCTAAACAGTAATTAGGTTAACAGATCATAGTAATCATTTAATATAGTCATTAGTGATGACTGAAATTAATCTTTTTCCTGTAGAAGCTTTTAAGAGCCTCCCCCTTTATTTTTTTTCAGAGAACTTTCAAGTTTTTGGCAAAAAAACAACTCCGGAGTATTTGCACTCTAAAATATGTCTTTGGCATTTGTGGTTTAAATATCTACCACTCCCTTCTACTCTGCCCCTTTGGCTCCATGGCTATATTCAAAGTTTCATGGTATTCTGCCACCACTTTCCTTGCTGATCCTGCTGGGGCTCTGCTGCTGTTACAAGCACGATCTCAGCCCAGGGCAAGCTAGAGAACAGCAGGTTTTGTGTGGGGCATCACAATTTTAGAATGAAGACCGTTGGAACTTGTTCATATACTTCATATAAAATTACAGGATAATTCTGCAGAAAGCAGACACCTTTCAGCTCTGTTTGAATGTCATTTTCTTTCATAAAGGAATTTTCAGGGCAGATTCATGGAGGAGCGCTGGTAGTTATCACATCAAATTTTGATAAATGCTGTTAGAACATAAGGTCTCCCTTCCTGCTCAACCCAAGCCCTGGAAGTGTGTGATGACGTTCATATGAACCTGACACACAAGACCCTGGCACCCACAGAAGCAGTTTGCTGACCCAGCAACCTGACTGAAATCTTTTACTTACAGGTATTAAATGTCTATTCATAGCAGAGTGCAGAAAGTTACTATATATTTTTCCCAGTTCACACAGGGAGAGGTTTGAAGCCCTGGCCAAGCCAGATTGTTACATGAGAAAAATATTTGGAAGCATAGGTCCAGCTGAAAGAAACTGCAGCCAGGCCAGGTCCGTGTACAGCAATTGAAGTTACCAGGGGCACAACAGCTGCAGGACAGGCAGGGGAAGCCAGAAATTGCTCAGCTGAATCCTCTCCAGATCATGTTTGACACATTATTTATCTTCTTCTTTTACAGGTGTCTCCTGCCAAGGAAGTGGGGGAGAAAAGTATAGCTCAAAGAGATATTTACTTTCCTGTTGAATGAACAATTTTGAATGAGCAAGATCAGTCTACAAGGATGAATACACAGCCCTGTCTTGCTAAAACAAATAAAAAGAAATTAGCTCTTCAAAAGTTTTTCTGCCTCCAGGAGAAGCGATGGAGCTTAATTCCCTCTGTCACTCATTCCCCTCTCAGGAGGGGACCTTCTGTCAGCCATTGGACCAAGAGCCTCCACATCAGACAAGTTTCTTCAGAGTGACATGCATAGATGTGTGTGTGGCTGCAGCATCCACCAGCAACCCACAGCCTCTGAGCACTCTGTAAATCAGTTTTATGGTGGCACGAAATCCTTTCTTCTCTGTGCCATCATCTGCTGTGCATTAGTGTGCTTTGGGGGATAAGGACTAGCCAAGCTTCTGGCCTCTCTGCCTGTAACCCATTGCCTCTGCAGGGCCACAGCCACTCTGCAACCTCAGCACCTGAGGCAGTGCTAGGCCTGCCTCTTGAACGTGGGGGCTGGAAGAAGGCAGAGGATACACTGGAAATGTGCTGGGAACGTGACTTACACTGGGACCCCAAAAGGTATACTATATAAAAATAGTATACATATCTAAAAACATATATATAAACCTCAGTTTATATTATATTAAATATTGTAATATCTAATGATAACCCATATGAATATTTTGCAAAGTTTTGTAATCTGCAAGTGTTGCAGATTATTTTCCAAAATATTGAGGTTAAAAAAGATTCAATTTTGCTGTAATTGGGCTTCCATATTCCCTGGCAAGCAGACAGTCCTTACTGAATACTCCAACTCTGCTCAGGACATTCTGCCCAGCAACAGATTTTGAATTTGGTTATATTCACTTGAGAGAGACAGTGCAGCTCCTGGGCATACACTAGGAGCACGTGTGTGACTTGCCCCCCCAGGCCCAAAGCAATCCTAGAGTAAACTTCCCTGCAGAATGGACTTCAGATGCCTTCTGGATTTGGGCTAAACCAAGCTATCTCTTCCTTTGCTACACTGGCACTTTCCAGCCAGCTCCCAACCCATTTGCAAATGTCTGAAGAAAAGCAACTCCTTGTATTTACAGAGAGTACTGTAAGCAAGAGAAGCATGAAGTTACAGAAAGGATTTTCACTCCTTCAGAAATGAATAATGAGCAAGAAGAGCCACCCAACAGAAAGAATTGCCCTTGATTCAGTGGATTAATTTGCTCAATGGCATGAAATAAGACAATTTAAGGGAAATCAGAATTAATATAAAACATTTGTCTTCCGACACGGTTAAACAAAAACATGGAAGAGTACAATAGTCAACAGGATTCAGAGAGGGGTTTAGACTGTAACACTGCAGCCTTCTTAAAAAAGAGGTTTGATGCCAAATATTGTGTACCTGTTTTTCCTTATCACACCGCAGTTGCTATATTGCTAATGGGTAACTGTAGAACCTTTTTACAGAGAGACAGACTGACAAACACACTTGCTTCTGTTTATGATTTTACCTAACCCAGCAGTAGCCTTTGCTTTAGAGTAGCACCCAGGAAGAGAGGTCAGAGCCTGGCTCAGTGTTTTGCAAGGTGCTACACAAACACAGACTACAAAGACTGCCCTTCCCTTCAGAGAGTTTACAATGTGCTGTCTGTTCTTGCTCTGCCATGAAGTGCTACATCTGATGGGGAATGTCCACAGAACTTTTTCATTTTTTCTGAGGATGTTGCTTTGAAAATCCGGCTGCTGCATTTTTCATTGTTGTACTATGAGGGACAAATCTCTGTGAGTCACAGGTCTCTCCTTATTTTTCAAGTCACTTTTCTTTGTGCTTTGCACCTGTTATGTTACTTGGTGAGAGGATGACACTCTCTGATGGGCCAGCATACACAGTGTGGTGGAAATAAAGCTCCAGGGTCTCCAGTGATGTGCAAGTTCACATTCCCACACATGCGTAGATGATCTGAATCCATAACTAGCCCTGGAAGCAACGGGTGATAAATTGCCTTTGGGCCCAATTTTGCCACTGCACACAGTGCTACTAACACTGTAAGCTGGTCTTTGGCCACTGTGAGCATGGCAGAACTGACAGCATGACCTCCTCCTGTGGAGATTAAGTTGGGATAAATCACTATGGATGGGCTTAAATACATTGCCTACATTTTTTAAGTCCTGCCGTCTGCAAGTGTTGTCCGTGGTCATCTTACCAGCAATATTTATGTATGGATGGATATGCTCCCCATAAATATCATTGTTCATGGTTAAGTGGGTAAATGTTAGAAATAATAATAATAAAGAAATCTATGTGAAAGGATGACTCAACCTAATCACATTCTGGATATTTGGGAATCCACATCTCAATGAAATGGCTCTGTGATGGCTCACAGAGTAAGGAAGAACAAGAAAAAAAACCAACTCTGTTCCTCCTAGCTGAGCTCAGCAGGGTATACCAGCACTTTAGGAGCAGGAGGATTCCTGGCCATGCACTGTGCCAAGGGCTGATTTCAAGGATGACTTACACCATGCCCAGAAGAGCCAAACTAACTGGTCCAGCTGACTGTAGCTGGACAACAGATTAATAGATCAGGCCTTGAATGGGAAGAGATATCATTTACGGCTCCCAAGATGAACATCTTGTTTGAATGCAACTACACAGAAAATATAGGGTGGTTCTCTGCCTGCAGGCCCACATCTCCTGTATTACCTGTGGTGGGCTGGGGAAACTGCCCAGAGGAGAGCTTCAGGCTTGGCTCTCTCTGATCCCCAAGTGCTCCATGGCTGGCCACGACAGAGTGTGTTACACAGCCTTTGAGAGCTACTGGGGGTACTTCATGCCTAGGAGCAGCCTGTCCTTCACAGCAGCCTGGACTATGATTCAGGCTAGCAGGGGCTTCTCACTCGCTCAGCCTTGTGCCCCTGGTGCCCCAGGGCTTTCATCTCAGCTTAGCACTGTGGAAAGGGGCAAGCCTCTCCTGACACTTAGAAAGGGGCAGGGGGTGTAAGCATACACCCCTCCCTCCGCTGCTGAATCAGACCAGTCCCCAGCTCTGTCCTAGTAAGGCAGGGCAGCAGCAGAGGGGTGTGACCCAGGCCTGGAGAGGGTTAAGAACAACTGATCTGTGGCTGTTACTGGCTGTGCTTTGCTCTCTCAGCTGTGGGAACAGTCAGCAAAGAGATTTTTAAACTTCATTTTCTCTGTCTACAGGTGCCTGTCTTCTAGTATTAGTCTAGGGAACTGCACACCAATTACCTCATATATTCACTGAAAGTGCAGTACAATGCAACTTATTGTTATATAGTGTCCTTGATAGAAAGCCCCATGAAATGCTTGACAGTACTATTGGGTCCATAAAAGTGTGCGTGGCCATGAATACATGTGAAGGTTCAATCCCTTGCTCTTGATTCCTGTTCTCTGCTGGAAACCACTCTGTTACAATTCTCTCAGTTTCAGCAGTGAGAGGAGGTGGAGGAAGGGAATATCACTACTCTGTGTCACTGTCTGCAAACGCACGAGGACACAGGAGGGCCATCCTGCTAGACCTGAGATAAATGGGCCCAAGGGACACACAAAGATGTGCAAATACAGAGGCAGAAATGCTGACCCAGAGCTGAGCCCTCATGCCTGGCCTGACCCTTGGCACCATTAGGGCTCCCAAAGTGAGGAGCTGTGTGCTGTCACTGCAGCAGAAGGGACCAGATTTTCCAGGGCAGTGTTTTGGCTCAGTCACACACACTGTACACAAGCAGCTTAATCTAATCTTTGCAGCACTCGGCAAATGAAGAGCATAACGTTGTATCATGAATCACCTGTTTTCTCCAGCACTGAGCCACAGGAAAAAGAAATGGATTTTGCTTTCTAAAATTCAAATTATTTTTAACTGTTTGACTAAACCCATTTCTTAAAAATACAATAAAATGTCAGTGTAGCAGTTGTATCACAAGGCAGCTGGAGCTGTATTCAAACAGCCAACTGTGAGGCTGAAAACAAATTTACCTGCCTAATACAGCATCTATGCTCAAAAAATCTGTGATAGATTCATGGTGTGCCTGATTTGCAGGGCTGCTGGTTTTGGAGTCTCTCTGTGCAGTCAGTGGAGAGCGACAGGCACGAAAACTACCAAGCCATCAGAGGACCTTGGGGTGCCTGGAGGACCACTCCTCAGCAGGGACTCAACCATGCCAGGGAACACCTCTGGCAGGTAGGGCAGGTCAGGACAAGGCAGGGAAAAGCTGGCCCTTTCCACTCAGGGACCAGCTCCCCACCTCATCCTACACGAAAAGTTTAAAGTGATCCAGCAGGTGATATTTTGTGGCTTCTGAGGGGCCACTTCTTTTCTGGGTGTTTCACAAACCGTTCAGAGCCCAGAGAAGGTCAACCAAAGTAAATCTTTCTGTTGCCGTCAGCACGGCTGCAGTAGCATCCATGTTCTGCTGCTCAGACCCAGGGATTTCCCTTGGGTTTGTAGGAGTATTTTGCAGAATGAGGCAGGTGAATATTTAGAAAAATTACAAATACTTTGATTTCTTCTTAATAGGCTATTCTCCATTACAACCCTTGAGTTTTCCTTGCAATAATCAAAGCATAGACAAAAAAAAAAATCCCAGACTTAATTAGGCCTGATTTTCATTAAAGCCTTATAGAAATTCAAAAAAGAAAGAACAAAAAGACAAGAAAGCTAAAACCTCAAAAAATTGCCCATAACTAAGCCTCACATATTATTATCCACACAAATAGCCTCACATATTATTATCCACTCAAATGTTTACACAAGCAGTTGTTAGTGAATTGTATTGCTGAGCACTGGAAAATCTGAAGAAGAATGATCCAATACCATTTAAAAAGAAATCACAATTCTTTCTTTTATGTGGTGCCCTGTATGGTGCTGGGAGCCCCTGGTACTAAATGTCCAGGAGAGGGTCTGTCTTGATGATCTAATAAAACCTGAACTCTTCAAAGCGTTATCTGTGCTCAGTGACTGGAAGGTGCAGAAGGGAAGGGTCCACTGAAACTATAGTTATGCTTCAACAAATTTGCAGTTCCAGAGGGAAAAAATGGGGTGAAAATACTTCTAGGTAGACATCAGATACAAAAGTTTGCTAAACTGAAGAGTGAAAGAAAGTTTGCTTTTGGGTTGAATGAAAATTTGGTTTCAAGAGTTTTGCTGATTGTGTAAATTAAATCAAAATAAAATGGAGGTTCAAAAATAAAAATGTCATGTTGATAACTGAAAAACAAAACATCAAATTGATAAAATATCAAATAGAGATAATTTAGGGGATTTTTTTTTAAGCACAGCTAGTAAAAGATTAATTTAAAAATTACCTTGCTGTTACAAGATCAGGTCATTTAATTGTCGCCCAGGGACATGTGTGGTCCTGTGTGACTCCAGCCTAGGGCTGATATCTCTGCAGCTGTAGGGATGGGAGACAAAGCATATCACTGTGCTTCTGGAGAGCCCTGCTGCTTCTGTATCCATCCAGCTTGGTTCTGCCCAGTGTCATCACAGTATTGTTTGAGTGGCTTGGGAATGGTTTGCTGGGTGGTGGAACCCTCTCACTTGTTTCTGTGGTTGCTGAGACTGAATTCAGCAGTTCTCAGCTGACCAACCTTCTCAACTTCAGCATGAAAAAAGCAAGGTTAGACCCAGCGCCCTTTTAGTTTATTCGTGTGGTGCTGATAATTGGAAAATGAATATTACACAGGCAGCAGAGTGGGGCTGCAATGAGTTGGATATAATCAGCATCCCAGTGCATGTCCACGTTAGTCCTGTTTTATTTTAATTCTGGTAGTATTTTTCTTTAGAGCCGGCTCATTACTGGCATCTATTCAAAGGCTAGAGACTACATCCAAAATCAAAGTAGAAAAAAGGGATAAAAAATTAGCATAATGTGCTGGCTTTTCACCTTCCCCTGCTTCTTTCTATAACAAATTAACAGCAAAGACCTTTTAAAGCACCTCAGGCAGGCACCCTTGTTATCAAAACCGTCCTGCTGGTGAGAATCAGACCCTGGGCACAGTTGCATGGAGGTGACTCCCAGTGCTGGATCAATAGCTGGCAGGGCCCCTCGGTAAAGGAGCTGACAGTAGTGTTTCAACCTGCTTGGAGTGCTCAGCATCCCAATTCTTTGCTGCATGCAACCAAGGTAGGCCCTCAGAGCAGGAAATATAGGGCACAGCACAGTGGATTCCTCCCTTCCTTCATTTCTGGCCCCCGGTTTACGTGCTGAGGTTCAACGGGAATTTCAAAATGTCGGTGAGCAGGAAAAGAAAAGAAGGGAGAGAGAGCATTATATCCTGCCTGTCTGTATTTCATAATGTATTTACGTGGGAATGGAAGGGGGGTCCTGGGGCGTCACTTTGTATCTGGTTTGAAATGCCTTTTTTTTTTTTTCCCATAAACAGAAAGGTTTCAAAGTAGAATGCTAAGCAGAACAGAGAAATGACACACCATTTATCCAGGTTTCGTTAAGTAATGAACTAGATTCCTCAGTGATCAATCTCTCTCTTTCAATTAACAGTAATAAATTCCTCATAAAATATTCTAAACAATGGTGGACTTTCTTCTTGCTTTACATTATTTATGCAGCACATTTGCTATTCTTATCCTTAAAGCAACTTTATATATTATGCCTTGTTTCTCAGCCAGAAAAACAACTTGCCCCTGTGGAATGATGTCGGCAGTCAGTTCTCCCTGCCCAGCTGATCCCAGCTGCGCAATGCACACACACACACTGCCCCTTAGAGGTGACATCAGGCATGGCCACAGGCAAAAAATCACAGCTATTGAGATGTGTTTTGATTGCAACATGTTTGTGCAATTTTGACCAGCTGTCTGGCTTAGCAGAAAGAGCTGTTTTTTTTAAATTTATAACAAATGTCCATATCATGATCTCAGATAAGCAGTGCAAATCATGCATAGCTCCTTTGACTTCAGTACTGATTTTTTGCAACGGGCACATCTGGTGTCAGGTTCATGACCCCAGCTCCTGTTCCTGAAAACGCTGTTACATAAAGATAGAGAATTGCAACTAGTGCCAGCTCGCCTTTCCGGATGCTCTGCACATGGCCATGCTTAGAATAAAAGAAATCCTATAGTGACCAGATGCAAATTGACATGTTGCCATCTCCCTTAACGAATGAGTATGGAAATAATGAGGAAGGAAACAGCAGGCTAAGCCTTTTACTTCATCGACTGCTACAACAGCCACTGACCCTATTTCTGCTCAGCTCTTTTCCTCATGGAAAGTACAACTGTGACAGCCCAGTCAGGCCTCAGCCACCTCAAGGGACACTCTCTCATGTCAAGTGCTTCACTGTCTCCCATCCTGATAGAATAATAAAGAAAATCTGTCTCATTCTTTTCATCAGCAGCTGCCTCTGCCCTCCTGAGCCAGGCAGGGTGGCACACAGATAGACAGAGGAGAAAATGAAGAGCAGTAAATGCTTTCTTGTGTCCATCTGCCTGATCTGACAGTAATTTCTCCAGCCAGCATTTTACATTAAGCAAACCGATGTGTATGTGTCTCCTGTGCAGGGCTGGAGGTGGGGAATGAACAGTAAGCTGTGTGGGACACGAAGCCATCGTGTAAACATGCTGGGAAACGAGGCATTTAATTTAAAATAAGCAGAATCAGGGGCTTCAGGCAGGCAAGAATTACAAGCCACTACCCCAGCAAGATTTAGCACAGAATCCTCATGGGATGGACTTAGCACTGAAATTTCAGCCTGCTGCCCTTTCACACTGTGGGAGGGAGAAGGCAGCCATGCAGCACAGGGCTGGGGCCACTTCTCATTGAAAAGGAAATGACTTCACAAACATGACTTCACTTGGCCCTGCTATGGCTGGAGGGAGTATAGGTCTGCTGAGAGATGGGAGAGAAATTATGAACCAAGCAGGAACAGAAAAGACCCGGCCCAATCTCTGCACAGAAAGCCAGGAGGTAGGTGCGTAGGATGTGGGTGCAGTTTGTCCTGTTTTGGCTGTCCATACTGGGATTGGGGTCACTCTGAAATGGAAGGGAAAAGTACAGCCCCAGCAGGGTGGGATACAGGCCCTTTGGCAACACTAGTCAACATCCTTGTTCTACACATTAAAATAATGACCATTTGCAAGTCATCTCTGGAATTGTTCTGCCTGGCTTCAGTGGGAGGAAGTGGGATTCATTAATTCTACTAATTCCCATCTGACATTCCCTTTTATCTGGTGACCGGGGTTAACCTACAAGGGGAACACTCAGCCAACCATTAACAAAACAGGAGGTGTGCATGTGTTTGTAAAGAAAGAGTTATAAAAATGCTACTTTCCTTTGGAAAGAAACTTGTTACAATAGATTTTAGTGAGTAAGTATGTTCTTGGAGACTGTCACTCTACACAAAATTAACCCAGCAGTGCTAGAGATAGAGGTCAAACGAGAAGTCCTCTCCATAGGTGCTCCCTTTCCGTGGTGGGGATGGTCACGCCTGGTCATCCATTACAGTTATCCATCATGCCTGCATCTGGATCAAACTGTGGACCAGTGTGGCTGAGGATATCCAGAGTCTGGAGGTCAGAAGAACAGCCAGTGCCAAAATAGGTCCCTTCATACTTGTAACAAAAGCCTCCAGCACATCTTCCCTTATCACACCACTGTGCTTTTCTTTCTCTTCTCCCTTTAAACATGCTTTTCTTCCCGCGGATATACTGTGGGAGAAGCCTTGTCTACACACACTCATCCTCTACACAAGACCTGAGGTTTCTGAGGGAGATAGTGCAAAGTGTTGCCATACACAGCACTCAACAGACTTCCACGCTGACCTTCATCAGGCCTGAGCAGGGGCTGGAACGCTTCTTGGGCTGCTTTTCTTCTGTCAAGGATATGCCATTTGCATGTAACTGACTTTGCAGGAGGAGAGCCCACCCTTCCCCTCAGGCTGCATCCGCATGTCCTTTCCAGATGGCAGAGGAACTACCAGTCTGGGGGGACTGCTTGAGAAGGAAGATCTGCCAAACACTGGCTAGGGAATGAAAGAACCAAGTCACTGACCCAAGTTCCCACTTGCACAGGAAACACCACCACACAGATCCCTCCGCTAAATACATCAAGCCATTTTAAAATGACAAAATTCTTTTCCAGTACCCCTTGTAAGGAGGCAGAATGTAGTTCTAACACGCCAGCTATCATCAGCCAAACTCTCTCCACTACAATAGCAGCTGCAAAATATTCATTGTGGCTTGCAAAGAAGTGACTGAACGCAAACAACCGCAAGGCTCCCTGTGAGGCCGTGCTGGCCACACCCAGATCCCCAGCCTTCCTCCTCCTCCTCCTCCTCCTCCTGGGGAGAACAATGCAGCTTTGTCAGCACCAGGAGGAGTGAGCGCTAGCAAAGTACAATGGCCTTTTTTATACTAGCTTCAAGGCATTTGTGGTTGGAAAAAGGAACGCATTCATCTGGTAAGAGCAAGGAATATCTATGTTAGAATTGGGCTTTGCCCACAATTCTGATTTGACCTCCAGGGAATGGATATGAACATGGACCACATTCAAAACACTTCAGTTTATTCCTCTCTCTTTGCTTCAGCTGATTTTGAGAGCCTGTGCTCGTTCCTTTACCTTTATGTTAACTGCAGCAGTGATCTAACCTTTAACATATTTAATGTCCTCCCTAGCTTGGAAAACTTATTCCTGTCATCAGGAAGACAGGAGGAAACACGGGTTTGCTCATTCTTTGTGAACAAGCTCATCTTTAATCCTTGAGGTCCATTTAGCCAGGAAAGAGTTAACACCCACACCTCTCAGTCAACAAATTGGCTTATCCAGGAAAAAAAATATCCCAGAAAATTGGATGTCTGTAGATTATTCTTCTCCAGATCCATGGATTAGTGTGCTTGGAGAGGGTATCCAAGTGGAAAAGAATGTAATAGCACTGTATGTGCAGGGAGAGCCTTCACCTCCACTCCAGCTCAATTACACATTTCTCTTATCACAGACATCACATGATGCCTACCCTCATGCCTTCTTTTGCTTAAGCCTATTATTGCATTTCTATAAATGTTGGAAAGCCTCTTGAAATGGTGAAGTTTCTTGCTGCAATGGATCATATGTTAGCTAAACAATTTTGTTTCCTGTTGCCCCCATTCTGTTCTGGCAGCGTCAGTTCCTTATTTGCTTAGTTCCCTATATTAAGTGATTGCAGCATCCCTCCTCCCTTCGATACCTCCAGACACACACACACATACCAGTTTCCACCTACAGCTTAAGGCCAAACTCTTCTCTTGGATTCTCTTAGGCCAGCCTAGAGCTAGTGCCACAGGCCCGAGGACAAATGAATGACTCTGGACTTCCTGTAGGCGAAGGGAAGTTTGGAGTCCAGAGAGAAACCAGGAACCAGCACAGCTGTGCCAGCTGTGCCTCGAAGCCTGATGCTTTTCCATAGAGGAAATGGTGCAGTCAAAGGCAAGGTGACTGAATGACAACATCTGCAGTGGCAGCTCTCTAAGTTATCTTGTGTCAATGTGACATTTCTTCTTAGACCCCTGGCTTTGGGCTCCAAGAGCTTGTCTGACATTCTCTGTTTTCTCTTTCTGCTGTGGGCTTCTGAGTTTGTTTCTTTTTGACTATCTTACACCATAGATACAAACTCTTTAAAAGAGAAAATGGTAGAAAGCATTTTGAGATGTTAAGGTTCTTAGCAGTCCAATGCAGAGAGATGATTCACAGAATCACAGAACCATTGAATGGCTTGGTTCGGAAGAGACCCTAAATATCATCTAGTTCCAACCCTCCAGTGAAGGACAGGGATGCTACCTGCTAGGTAAGTTTGCTCAGTGCCCCATCCTGCCTGGCCTTGAACACTTCCAGGAACAGGGGTCATCCACAGCTTCTCTGGGCAACCTGTTCCAGTGCCTCACCACCCTCACATTGAAAAAAGTCTTCCTAACATCTGGTTTAAATCTCTCCTCTCTCAGTTTAGAACTGTTCCCCCTTGTTCTATCACTATCTGCCCATGTAAAAAGTCGCTCTCCCTTGTTTTCAAAGGCCTCCTTTAAGTACTGGAAGGCTGCAATGAGGTCTCCCTGGAGCATTCCCTTATGCAGGTTGTTCAGCCTGGAGAAGAGAATATTCAAGTATCAAGTTATGAATAATTGGGGAACTTAATCCTGTATTGGGTATTTGATTCATAAGAGGGGGATACTTTTAATTAAATAAGTATATAAATCTACAAGATCAGAAGTGTCCCTGGTTTGAGATTGCTCGGTTTTCTGTGTACCTATTCTGAAACACTTCAAAGAGTCTGATTTTGGGGAAATGGTGAGGATTATTCTTCTGAGAAACTGTCTCTGAGTGATGTAATCCAAGCCCAAGGATCAGCTGGAGAATACCGTCCACAACAGAACAAGTATTGCCAGGGGAATTGTCCCTTGAATTCTTTATTTGCTGAATTATTGCAGAAGAATATTTCTCCCTCCAGACACTCGCTGAGTTATAATTTGATCACAGACTTGAAATTGCATTTGGAAAGAATATTCTAAAAAAGGGCAAAGATGGAAAATACTTTGGCTTTTAGAAGTTCAATACTGAGTGGACGGCTGTGATTATTGTTCTACTCAGCAATTGACTATTACTGTACACTAGAACTGATTAAGAAAAACGTAAGTGCTCATGGAATGAAAAGAAATTCAAATTTTCTTTCATTTATTTAACCTACTTTTTTGTGAGCTCAGACACTTTTTCTCTTTATATTTGATCGCAGTTTTGAGTAACATGATCCAACTGATCTGTCCTGAGACACTTAAAGCACAAGGAATGCCTGTGTGCTAGGATACATTCTAAACTTGCTACACGCACTAGTGTAGTGAGGGAAATATCTTGAAAATAAATGATGCCTTCAGGTAAACCCACTCAGATGCTCAAGAAAGAAGCTCATGTAGGCTGTCCTGCTCAGGTACCTGTAGTCACTCTCCACTGAGGTCACATGCTTTTTTGGAAAAGAGGTCCATTTCTCAACATCTGCAACATACCAACTATGCTATTTGTGCCCAGTAAACAAATAATTTGAATAACAAACGGAATTGTTTCTAAATATAATGTTTCACAAAGCTTACAGAAATGCCATCTGCTCTGTAAGGTGGAAAGCTGGAGCGTATAAAAACTTCCGTGTACGCTTAATTTTACACCCTTACGCAGCCCCAGGGACATTCAAGCACAAAAAATTGAGCAGATATGTAAACATTTGCAGAGCTACAGCTCCATAATTGGTAATTTTGCAGCCACAGTATTTTTCAAGGATCTGGAGAGAAGTTCTATGGCAGCAGGTGCCTTGAGGGTCAACAAAAACAAGCTGTGGACAGCTCATCTTCACTTCTATTTAAGTGCTTGGCTTAATTTGCCTGTCTCCAAAACTCACCCAATTTGTAGTGGAAGGATGGCACATTCCCAGCACTCTGGCATCTGAGAGACAGCAGAACATATCTCACTCCTGCTCAGAGCTGGAAGTGAAAATAGAGTGTGAGGAATCCAAAAGGAAGTTGTTGAATGTGTGGCAGATGTTGTTACATTTGGCCTAGCAGTACTCCATGTGGCAGGCACACGACTGGTGATCTTAGCCAGAGAGGTTAATGGTGATGGGCACTTCTGTGTGAGGGTTTCCTTTCGAAAGAGAGTGGAACAAATGTTACAAGAGGACTAATAACGGCAGGAATAATAACAACCAAAAAATTAAAATAAGGGGAAGAGAAGTTCAGAGATAATGGCATGTCAGCTGGGAAAATAGTACATCAACAGCAAAGAAGAAACATAAAACCAGAATGATAATATTATGGGAAACTGGACTGAAGAGATATCTCAAGACCACTCTATGTACCTCCACCCCATTTCCCTGACTTCTGGCAGCCACATCTCACACAGGCAAGTGCAGAGTGAGGAAGCGATGCACACTGGTATGAATCATGGCTTTCTAGCCCATTATTCATAATGGGAGCTGCGCCTGAGCAGAGGTGCATTACTCGCATATTGAAGATGATTTATGTGGGTTTTACGTAGCTGCTGGGCTTTAATTATTCACTTGATTATCAATAAAAAATAAGCAGTGAGCAGTACAGAATGTTAACATGTCTGAAAGGGACACACAGCCACTTGTGTGAAACCAATGTGCACATGCATGGAGGCATTCCTGCCCTGCCAGTGCCAGGTACCGGCACAAATTCACAAGCAGGATTAGCACATTTCTTTTCTTTTCTTCCCTATCCCCTCCCCACCCCTTTCACAAACAAAACCTGCCAACCTGTTCATCAGCTCTGATCATCACGCAGACAAATGTTTCAGCAAAACACGTGCCAAATATCCATTGATACTGGCTGAAATTCAATATGATGAAATGAATTGATGCTGGCGTCCCATTTGGTGCAATGCAATATCTGATCAATAGCAAGTAATTGGACATCATTTTCTGTAGGATAGAAAGCTGGGGCTGTTACATCACTCTGAGTTATGGATCATATTAATCACTGCCTAACTGTTTCATCAATGTAATTTCTTTTCATCAACATGCTGTGGCATTTAGAATGTTGGACGTAAAACCTTGATACTGTATTAACTTGAAATTAAAAGCTGTGCAGCCCAATGAAATGGAACATCATTACCATGGGTGTGAATAGTGTTCTCACATCGTGGCACAAAATTATACAATTGGCACCTTTAACAAGCAGAGTGAAGTGACAGGGGAAAAGAAATCAAATAGCAAGAACTCGTCTAGGCTGGGGGTATATACAGTCACACAGGCCTTCCCTTGAGTTCTTGCTCCTTAATTGCAGTCAATGCAAGGCTAGCAGGAAGAGCAATCTGTATTTCTTTTAAGCTTTTGCTAGTTTACAGGTGTTTGCGAGTTGTGGGACTTCTGAGGACATATTAACAGGGCAGGTCTAGTAGAGGACAAGATATGGTTTCTCCATCCCCCTTCCTAGCATGGAAATAAGTGAACATCTGTCACTGATCACTGGGATTTCTATTGCTTAACCTACACTTTTCCCATTTTAGCTTTCTTCAGGCCTCTCTCTGTACTCCACCACGGGTATATTTGTGTAGGTTGGTACCATTGCCTTCTATCAGATGACTCAAAGTCACTCTTTTTCCATCACACACTAGCAGGAATCCTTACTCAGCATTTGGCACTGAAGGAAAGCTTTTAGACTAGTCAGTCAGAACTAGTGCCATTGGCTCTGCCACAGCCAGAGATGAGAGGCAGCTTCAGTCAGACCGTGGCACAGTCATGCTCTGAGTGACAAGGGCACACTTCAGACACTTGCCTGGGCAACTAACTGCACAGTCTGGCACTCCACCACTGGACCCAAACCTCGTAACACATACTGCTGTTTGCAATAAAATCATCATAGAAAAGGGGAAGTAATTCAGGCTGATCCTGGCTTCATGATGGGGCAAGACATATCCTCCCACACTCTGGTTTCTGTGGGAAATAAACTGGGGAAAGTAAAAAGATGTTTAAGCCAGACCCCTCTTTCAGACCGTAAACACAGCACTCAGTTTATGTCTCGCCCAGGAGCTGAATGACCTAAGCCCGTAAATAAAGCTGGCAGGGAACAGACTCAAGTCTCTGTTATTACACAGAAAAGCGATGGGACCGTGTCCTGCCTGAAGAGTGAACAAAAAGGCAAGTCAACAGCAGAAAAAAGCTGTCAACCAGATCTTATTCTCAGAGCACCTGCATTTCTCACTGATAGTGGAGCTGTGGGTGCCTGGCGCTTCTTAAAATGTAACCAGCTTATTTATCATTAGGTGAGAGCTTTTTCTCTGTTCTCTGTTTGGTGTGAAGCCTGCTGGGAAAGACAGGATGAGAGCAGATAATAATAATAATAGCATTTCAACATCTCCAGCTTATGGTTTCTTGCCATATTTGGTGATTGTTTTCTTCAAACTCCAAACTCTGGGTCTGTGGGAATCTTAGCTTTCTCTTAAAAATATGCTTTCTGTTCCTTTGGATGGGGTAAGGAAAGCCTGAAAATCTGTCATCCAACAGAACTTCAAAATTATAAACCTTAAAAAAAGAACCTTAAGAGTAAATTACTATTAAACATCTGCATTTTTAGTGACCTCATGACTTCTAAGAAAGACTTATTGTTAGGTTTTAAGTGCTGGGAAAAACTGACTTGCACTACAGGTTGCAGGTTGGATAAAGTCCTGAAAGAAATGCTTGTAAGTGTCACTGGTCAGAAAAAACTCTTGAATTATGGAAAAATGAATTTTATGGGAAATTTTCTGTTCTTTTTTTTTTTTATTCTTCCATCTGGAATTAGAAGCACAGCAGACTCAGTTCAGGGGTGGAGGCAAAAGAGAGACAGATATTTCTTTATTTCCAACCCTGCTAAGGAAAATGGTTCCTTACATGATTAAATTTAAGTGTGCACCAAGATCCTAGTAGATTCTGACTTCATATTTCAAGTTTCTCAATAGAAATGTTTTGCTTATGCAGAGAAAAAGAAAATTGTGTGACTACTGCTTTCAGAGCTGAAAGATGTTGGATCTCTAAATAAACCCTGGCAGGAAGTATGTGAGTCCAGCTTGGTTTTGCTTTTAGCTAAAGAAGTCAGAACCTCATATTAATGGTGAGTTGAGGCATTAATTTCCTCTACCTTCAGTGGCAAACCTACACAGTATTGTGTACTGCAGGAACCCCTCTCCCACACTAGTAATTTCTTCACTGAATCTGCACATGAGACATTTTAAAAGTATTTCAAAATCAGACAGTGTCTGTATAGACAAGAGCACAGGGCTGTGGGGGAACATAGTGCAGCTTTTTTTTTGTCTGTGACTGCTTAGAAGGTTTAAGCATCTCTAACAAAATCTTCCAATCTCCTTTCTCCCCATTTCCACTGCTGACCCTGTCTGTTCCTGCCTTTAATGGTACTTAAATGCTAAATATGTAAATGTGTGCCTGTTGTTTGAGTGTTTTTATTCATACTGTTCCATTAAAGCTTAAAGTATTCCTGAAGCCACTCTTGAGGGAGTGCTCCTTCTGAGCAAAGTCCATTGTAGTCACTGTCACAGAGCAAATCATCTGTGCACACACATGCACTTACACACACAGTTTTCTCTTCATTCTTCCACTTCCCATTGCTGCCAGTAGCACCAGTAACTCTGCTGGTATCTGTTGGTGCCTCGTAATGGAGAGCTAATCATGACATTGGCAGAATGGGAAGAAGCCTCCATAAACCCCACAGAAAGTCAACCGTAATTGCTTCATAGCTCCACCTACTTGGTTCAAACTCCCCTTCATCCTCTGTCTCTGCTCCCTTTAATCTAAAATGAGAGCTATTCAGAGTGCAAAGACATTTGCTCTTTGTCTATGGAAAACAACCCCCTGTAACCCTTTTGTCTGTTCATGTCACTCAGATAATCAGCCATATCCTCTCTTCAGTGACAGTTCCCCAAGTGCACCTACTTTCTGCTCTATTGTTTTACTCCTGCATTTGTAAGAATGACTTATTTTAGCAACTAATTATACTAACAGCCATACAAAGACAGGGCCAAAAAACATAAAACCACTTACAGAGGGAAATGAAGACACTGTTATTTTTAAAGGAAAGAGTCCTCTACTAAATTCACTGATGTTAACCTGCTGGGGTTACCTGCCAGAAAAGGTCAAGTTGTAATTATGATGGGTGTGCTGAATGTACTGTATCCCTGCTGCATGAGAATCTGTGAGGTCTAAGTATTTTAGCAGTACCCAAGACAGATTAAAACTCTTTGAGGACGTTAAAAGCAAAGTAAATGGTAACATCCTACCAAGGGGATGATGCTCAAATATCCTGCAGGGAGAGCATACCCTGGAGCTCTGGAGCAAGAATCTGGTGCCTTGAGATCTCTTCCTCATTTCACAGTGTATTTACTGAGCAGTGGATGGGCAGCTTTGCTACTCTGTGCTCAGCTCCTCACATAGAGATGTCATGATTATTTCAGCCCACCAAATTCTCGAAAATCTAAGAGTAGACGTCGCAATGTCAAAGACTATTGTCCTTGTTCGTGTATTACTCTCATTATCAGTGTACAAAATGAGACTTACATGGTGTACTATGGTATTTACATAGCACTCGTCACCAGGGTACTTGAGCTTCCTAAAAAAACAGACATTAAACAAACCCATTTTTCCCCTACAGCCAACTAAATCATTTTTACAGGCACTTAGAGAACTTGCACACTCCTGTAATTATTGTCACATTGTCTCTGTCATTCACTTGGTCATGTTCAGGAGCACAATTCACTTCCCCCAGTATTAATGAGTAATAAATAATTCATGCAAAATAAAAAAGACACCTAACAAAAGAGACACGGACATACTTCATGTAGTGACTGCATTTTATAGTCTGTGATGTCGATTTCTGTGGTAAAGCCCTGTAGAATTTAAGAGAAAATGAAAACCGTTCCTTACATTTTGAACATCCTATAGAATAGAATACAATTAACATCTTTGTCAAATAATATAACCTGGTAGGATGGCTCAAAAGGCTTGCAGAAGACAACCCTCTATTTCAATTCCAGAACAGAGCACTGCTGTACTTCTACAGACTCTTATAGATTTCATCCCTCTCAACTTCTGCAGAAGTTTCCAAGAGGGTTTGCATATGAAATGAAAAGAATCATGGGAGAAAAGTTACTGTAGAGAGACACAAAAACATCTGGCCTAAATTTACTACCAAATGCTGTCTTGGGAAACTTAAACATAGTGTGACTAATCAGCATCATGATAAAGGGGTCAGGTGCGCTCAGAAGAGGGGTAACGGGATAAAACCACAGAAAAATAACAGCAGAGTGCCCAGAAGATATACAGTGAAAGTGCTTTACCTGCCTAACAGTGACAGGTGGTGTACAAAGTCCCTGGCTACTGCAGTTGCCCCTCAGCTCAGCAGAGGCAACGACCAACCATTCTGTGGAGTTGCCAGACTGATGTCTTTCATAGCCTGTGAAAAGCTCCTTTACCGCAGGGATTCAAAGGAAATGTCTGGTCCTTACATGAGAGACAACAGGAATTATTTTGAGCATAGAAGGAATCAGACATCTTTGTTCAACCAGCATGTATCTGTCCAATGTGTATGGGACCCCTCAGCTGTGTTCTACATGAAACAGCTGCGTGGTAGCCTGCCATGAATACTGCCATGCCTGCATAAACCAATCCCTTTCCACTCAATTGCCTTCTTACACCAGTCCTGTTTTGAGTGTATCTCTACATAAAATGTCAAACTCGATTTTGTGTTTTTCTGTGACTGCTCAGCTTTATTGTTGTTTTTCAGGAGAGTGGCAGAATGAAACAGAAAATACTTAAGTATTTTTGTTCATTCTCCTATAAGCTGATGCAGAAGGGAGTTAATCTTGATCTAAGCTCTAAGAGGGATCCTGGACAGAGGGGGCTTCAGTGCAGTTAGACAAGAAGAGGAAGCAAATGGCTGGTTGGTGTTAGAACACAAATGCTGTTTACATTCTGGCAGATGAATACAGAAGTTAAAAACAATACCTTGAAAAACACCAGAACACAAATTCAAAACCACACAGATATGAGATGTCAGAACTGTGCAACCCTAATTAACCCTCCTGTGTGCATTCATTATCTAATTGCATAAGCATATATTATTTCTCCCCAGAGGGCCTGTCTCACAATGCAGAGGACAGACTAAATCCACCGTGCAAGAAGCTGCTCAATATTTTCCTTTCTCCTTCTGTTTGTATGGTCCCAGGTTATTTACTGAACACTATTCACTTCATGCCGAAGGTAGGATTACTCATCTTATCATGGGCATTCTTGTCACATTCCTGACTTTAGCAGCCGTGGACCTCACATAAATTAACACATTTGTTTTCATTTGTGTAAAAGGAGGGCTTGGCATTATCCTCATTTAGCTGAGGAGATCACCGCGGAGAAATTTCTATGAGAAATTCAATTGCTCTCTCTGAGACGGTTAAGAAAGCTAATGAAATATGGTTTCACCGTGAAGAGATCTCTTCAGTTTTAATAGGTGATGCTACCAGTCTTGCATAAATTTTGTATTTTTATCCTAACCAATGTAAGCGTAGATATCCTCATTATTCTTAAGAATAATTAACCCATTTTTCAGAATCCCACCAATTCATTTGATTGAACAGCCACTGTGAGATGAACCTAAAAAGCAGACTTGTCTTACTCTGCCTCAGAACTATCAAGACATCAGCTGACCTGGAATGAAGTCCTTTGCACCACTAAGGCTGACTTTCTTAAACTTTTGTCACCTAGTTCCTTGCTACACTAACACATCTCATTTGTCTTCTTTGGTCTCTCAAATGTCATTTTAATGTTCTTCAGGAGTTCTTATATTTTGGAATTATATGCCACAAGGGTAAAAATATTTTTTTCCTTTGATTTTAAAACCCCGCAGTTTTTAGAAACACCTGTCACTGTTTCTATCTCTCCAATCAGTGAGCAGAGCGGGTGTCTCTCTCAGTGGGAGATGACAATTTGATAATACTTCATCAGTGTGGGACTCCTGCTGAGAAGTAGATTGAGACAAAGGAAATGCCTCCCAGCATTGGAACAAATAAGAAATCAGATTTTCTAAGTTATTGTTAGGTAAGTTCAGTTCCTTTTATTTTTTGAAGCAAGTCTGCATGCGTGTGTACTGGCATTAACATTGGCCAGCTCACTCACGTTTCTCTCTCTCAACTGCACAGGCATCAGTGTTACCAGCAAAATGACAGTCCTCAGAAGAACATAGCAGGCTGAGATCCAAGAGCAGTACTAAAACACCAGCCTCACCAGAGATTTCCTGCAAGCCTCAGGTAAGGTTTCCTTAAGGTCTTGATTCACTGAAGAATAGAAGCCTAGAGCAACAATCCTTTAATCAGAAAGTTTATCTTGTTCCTGGTGCTATGTGTGTTTTGATTTGTATTTTCAAGGCTGTCTGCAATACCAGGAAGGACAGATATGCTTAAAAAAATAATGAAAAAAGGCCTTAAAGAGGATGTATTAGTACTGGAAAGCAGAGAATGTAAAAATACAAGGCAAAAGAGTTGGGGAGGGAGTGAAAATCCAAACCCCCTGAAATCTATTGGAGATGACAAATCAGAGGAAGCCTTCCCACTCATCCTCTGGAACAGAATGCCCTATTGCCTCTTAGATTGTTCACAGTGAAGAGAGTCACAGACTCCCTGCAGGTTGACAGAATATTCAGTGCATGAATGGCTGGCAACAAAGTGCCCAAACTCAGGCCACATAAGAATAACTAGCTGATGGAAATTGTTGTTGCAAATCCTGCTGGTCATTCAGTGTGATGGGATTCCGTTTTCTTGCATTATGGGCAACTGGGACCTGCAAAGTTACCTAACTGAGAGATTTCAGACCATCATCTGGACAGTGAGGAACAAGGACCATGAGTGGTATGTGTTAGCCACACACACAGTGCTGCAGGGTTTTAACAGCATGGTGTGCATGCTCTTAGGATGATACAAGTGCACTTTGTGCTCCTACACACAGGGAATGAACTGGACCCAGTTCCTCTTTCCTACTGGGACAGTTTCTGTCCCTTTGGTCAGGCATGGGGCAGTCCTTGATAAGCAGGACTGAGTATATTGCAGGGAAGAAAAGCTGTCTTTCTGGGAATTTAGATGCCACTGGAGCTGATGGAAGTCCAAGCTGGAGAAGGACTTTTTACAAGATCATGTAGTGACAGGACAAGGGGGAATGGCTTCAAACTAAAAGAAAGTATTGTTTAGATTATATATTAGGAAAAAAAAATCTTTATGGTAGGGGTGGTGTGGAACTGGAACAGGTTGCCCAGAGAAGTTGTGGATGTTCCATCCCTGGAAGTGTTCAAGGCCAAGCTGGATGGTGCCTGCTGAGTTGTTTCTCTCACATGTTCTCACTTCTCTATCCGACTGCTGAGGAACCTAGTCTAGTGAAGCATGTCCCTGCCCATGGCAGGGACAATGGAACTAGATGATCTTTGAGATCCCTTCCAAGCCAAACCATTCTGTGATTCCATATGAGTAATAACACCTGCTCACTTCTGTCCAGGCTGTGGGTGGCCCTTCCTCAGTCAGTGAAAAGCATGTTGCAGAGATGATGCAAAAAATCTTTCTACTCTAAATGCATCCTCCTCCTTTCCTCCTCTCCTTATTTCTCCAAGTTCTAGGGACAATTCTTTCCTGGTGCCCACATTCATTTCAATAATCTCAAGTAAAGGTGTAATAGAGATTTTTTTTTTCCAGACAGAAGCATAGTTCATGTTGCATTTCTTCTGCAGGCAGATGTGCCTCTCAGGAGACCATGGGTGAACAGTATAGCACCATCAGCAATAGTTTTGGTGCATGGTAGAAACCTGCCCTCCATCTTCATGGTGTGATGCCTCAATCCTCTTGACCCATAGCCCACATATCTGCGTTTTTCTGTAGCTTTGTTGTACTCCTTTCAGTTCCTCCTGGGGTGCCAGGTCCTGAGCAGGTCACAGTACAAGCCACAGCTCATGATGTCCGGCTGACTTTTACTGTCATAAACAGGCTGATATTTGTTTAATTTACTGAAATAAATGCCTCTCCTAGCTGTTTGGAAAGCAAATCCCTCCTTACCCTCCAGCTGGTATTTGCTGTACTTGAGTGAGCCTGGTAAAAGCTTGGGTTATAATTTAATGTTGCTGTATTTGTGCAGAACCAACAGGCCTTTCTTAAGGTCTCTTATGGTTTTTTAAGCCAAGGAACTGCTCTTTTCCTTGACAGAGCTCTACAGTGCCTTACCAGCACTGCACACAGCAGATCTTTGATCAGGGACAGCAAGTAAACAACATATTACCTGCAGCAAAATGTATTGCTGAGCATAATAACATATTGATGCAGGACCTTGCTGAGCTTTCTGAAGCTCCACGTGGAACAGACTTACATGGAACCTCTTTTTTACTATGAACTGTGATGGGTTGACCCTGGCTGGATGCCAGGTGCCCACCAAAGCTGCTCTGTCACTCTCCTCCTCAGCTGGACAGAAGAGAGGAAATATAGTGAAAGGACATGGATAGGACAGGGAGATAAGGACAGGGAGAGATTATTCACTTGTTAACAGTCACGGGCAGAAAAGCATCGGCTTGGGGGAAATGAGTTAAATTTGTTACTGATCAAATCAGGGTAAGATAATGAGAAAATAAAAACAAATTTTAAACCACCTTTCCTCCCACTCATTGCTTCTTCCTGGGCTCAACTTTACTGACAAATTGTCTGCCTTCTGTGCCTGAGTGGCACAGGGGGCAGGGGGCTACAGGGTGCAGTCCTTCAGGAGCAGACTACTCCAGCATGGGATTCTCTCTACACAGGGCAACAGATCCTGTCAGCAAAGCTGCTTCAGTTGGGGCTTCCCACTGGGTCACAGCCTCTTTTTAGCATCCATCTGCTCTGGTGTGGAGTTCTCCATGGGCTGCAGGTGGATATTTTGTTCACCATGGACCTCTGTGGGCTTCAGGGGACAGCTGCTTCACCATGGTCTTCAAAGTGAGCTGCAGGGGAATATCTGCTCTGGTGCCTGAAGCACCTCCTCCCCCTTCTCCTTCTCTCACCTTGGTGCCTGCTGAGTTGTTTCTCTCACAGGTTCTCACTCCTCTATCTGACTGCAAATGCAGCTGCAGGGTTTTTTCCCCTCCTTAAATATATTAACCCAGAGGCATTACCACTGTTGCTCATGGACCCTGCTTGGCCAGCGACAGGTCCACCTTGGAGCTGTCTGGCATAGACCCTGTTGGACACAGGGGAAGCTTCCAGCGCTTCTCAGAGAAATCACCCTGCAGTTCCCCGGTACCAAAACCTTGCAGTGCAAACAATACATTTACTGCCAATGAACTGCTTGTTGTCCTCCTAGCACAGTGCCACTGAATGGCAGCAGCTGTGACTCTGTTCTTTTCCACAGGTCTTTGCTAGAATCCTGAGGTGAAAAATTTGGACTTGACTGTAAAAAGGCATCAACACAGCTATGTTGATATCCATGCTGAATGATTCCAGAGAGACAATTTACAATTTTAGTGCTTTTGAGCACAGTGGTGGTCTTGCCATTGTTTCTGAGCATCAGGAGCAAGTCCAAGTACTGAGACAAGCTGCAGAGGTACAAGGTCAGTACAGGTGGTGGTTAAATGAGTGGAAACTTCCAAAGAGGACCAAGACCTAAGTTCCAGATTTTTTGCCTCTTCCCACTCAGATCCACATACTTCAAGGTCAATTAATAGAAACATACATGCTGTAGAACACAGTACATAGTTCCTTCTTTCACAGTTTGTATTTGTCTACTAATTTATTCTTTTTCATGATGTCAAGAAGAATTCAGGCTGGCACTATATTAATCATTAGCTTTCCAAGAAAAAATCTGTCCTGTGGGGCCAAGATCTATTCTTCTGCTTACAGTTGCCCTAATCCTATGTACAGTCCCACTCTCTTCTTCTTGTTCTTGTCTCCCCATTCCCCCTCCACTTCAGTGCCTCGTGTATTTTAGGGATTGTCTGATCATGTGCCAAAGTCAAAGAGGTTTTTTCCAAATGACTGCTTTCATTCACAGTTCTCAGGTCATGTTAATGAAGAACTGTACATATGTCGTGGTTTTGCCCACCAGCCTGTCCCTGGGGCTGTGAATGGTTTTGTCCAAGTAGATTTCCGGACAAAACCCAA
>JAYRBT010000181.1:25600282-25647658 GCA_036023395.1 Myiotriccus ornatus | reverse complement strand
TTACTTAAGTAGAATTGTTATAGTTATAGTTCTTAAGTAGTTTTTATTTTGCTAGTAATAAATGTTCATGTTATTTTTCCAAATCCAGTCTCTCTTGTCTGCATAAACCTTCTCTCATCTAATAGTAATTGTGTGGGGGGTGTGAAAGCAAATTGACCCAGGGCAAAATCACAACAACATAAAGGAGTGAAAACTTAATTGAAAGGGAATGATTTACAGCCACTGTCCCAAAACAAGTAAGGTAATAGCTTTGCTGTGTTTGACCAGGAACAAGCTGCGTTCATGATTTCTGGGGAGCCAGTTACCTGAGAGAATTGGGAACCAGGTGAAGTCCACACCCAGAGTGTTCAAACTGAAAGAGTACCCAGGGACATAAAAAGCAGAAAATCATTATGTCCTCGTATGTAGCATTTTCACACTACAAACCAAGAGATGGGAAGATACAAAACACTGTATGAGCTTGCTTGAGAGTGAAAAAATCACTCAGTCCTTTCATTTCAACCATTTTTCATTTAGGGTGTATGAGTGCACATGTGAAACAGCATCAATATTTATGCAAATATCCGTGTTGTTTACACGCTAAACATTATACTCTAAATTAAGATTACTTCCTGGTGAAGAACACTTCCTCATTTTGGAAATGAGTACGGCCTGCTGGGCATCCCAGTTGTTAAATGAATACATGCCAGAAGACCACCACAACTTAGGGGAATATTTGACAACTCACTGTGCCTCCAGAATATAACTCTGATAGATATTCTGGAGACCCCACTGGTGCCATATCTGGGAGTAAATCACGCTTCGATTATTCTATCTTATAGCCCACTGCAGCACAGGGAACATTCTTTGCCAGCAGCTGTTATCAGTATTCTTGGAGCTCTTGACCAAGATCATTGAAAGCCTAATATGAGAACAAAAAGCTGCACATTATTTCCAGAGTATGTAAAAGTTAAGACAGAAGACTGTAAAATATAGAGAAATCTCTCTATTAGATAGAGCTGTCTCAGAGTCACTTCTTCCTTTAGAAACCATGATCTGCAGTTTCATTAATCAATGAAAAGATTTTGACAGTTAAACTTAATTGATACTGAAGTTAAAGACATGAACCTGAAGAATTTTGCTATTTTCTTTGACAATTAGTTTTTGGCATTGCATTTCTCTCCATCACTGTATGAAGCAAAAAAAAAATCACAAGTACTGAGGAAGCAAGATTAACATGTAGAAAGGATGAAGCACTGTGAGAAGCGACATCTGGGGCAATGCAAAAGATGTTTCAAGGAGTGTAAACAGGCAGAAGTAAAAACAGAAAATAAAACCTGACTTTTAAGTAAAATTAGCAACAACTTGGATTTATATAGTGCTCCATATGTTCTAGATGAATAACACCCAAGGCGTTTTAGAGTGAAGTAAGGTAAAAAGCACGCTTGAGGCGAGAAAGTAAGAAAATAATTAAATTTCTTGAAAATGTTTTCAGCTTTGAGTAGGTGTAATTCTTCCCTTTAGATGGCTGTGGTAATGGTGCCGAGGTGCTGTTGTTTTGCATAATTGGCTTTGGATGGGAGCCATGCTGCAGTGAAAGAGCAAAGACTGCTTCTAGTTGAAATGCTCATTCTATTTATTATTTTTTTTTATTTTAATGCTGCAGCAGAATTGTGATTGCTTAGAAAAATCTAGCTAGAAAAAATTAAAGCATTCAGCTGTTTGAAAATGCCATTGAGTTGATTATGAAAGAAAATAGGCCTCGAGTGGGAGAGGAAAGGAGGCACTGCACAATATGGAGAGTTTCTCCCCATGGTTTTGTGTGGTTTTTACCCCACCTCCCCATTTGCAGTGGGGCAGATTTAGAAAGCAGTTCTTGATGATTGTGCCTAGCTGGATTCCTCCAGCTCTGAGTATAGTGAAAATTGTAACAATCTTGTTTTGATATCTACGATAACAAAGGACTGTCAGGAACAAAAAGAAATATGGCACAACATAACCTGCTGTTTAACAGTCTTGAGCATGAAACATGAACACAAGTGATACATGCTTGTCTTGTTACAGAATGAAGAGTTGCACAAGTATAGCACAAAATGGAGTCTTTCCTTTTCTACCACTCAGCACCCCATCAGCCAAGGCTTGCTGAATGAGATGTACTTGTGCTCCCCCTATTCCATTTGTTCAGAAGAGAAGTGCTGTGCACACTTGAATCTTACTCTTCCACCATGACTTTACATTTTTCACAGGAGAAAAGATCAGCAAGTCAGTAATTTGTGTGGGCCATCACTGGTTAAGAGCAGGTGGGGGGGTACTTTTGGTGTGGATATTTTCCTATTCAGAAGCTGTCATACTGTTCTCGCTACAAAACCTCCCCATGCCTTCTGACATAAAAGCCATGCTCAGACACTGGGCCACTAGTCCTGGAGGCCTGTATGGCTGGAACTTCAAACACAGGCCTCGTAATAACATTCAGATTTGTCAGACTGTTGTGGGATTCCCGGAACAGTGAAACAGGCAACCATTTCACTTGTTGGCTATGTGCCAGCAGTTGGAGTTTCACAGCTTAATAAAGCAGTCATCATGATCATCACTTGAATTTATCAACTGTATTGTCCCGAAGGCCCCAGTCAGAATTGGGGTCTTTCTGGGGTACAGGTTTTTTATAGACAGCAGGAAGATACAGATCATGTTTCATAGAGACAAAGATTTATGCATGAAAGAAGTTATCAAATGACTTCTGTTTTGGAAAGGAGCATTGATAGTCAGTACTCAGACTGTCCAGCTGGCTCAAGGGTGCTTCCTAATTTGGAAGAAGAAAACTTGCCAGCTTTTGAAATTAATATGTTATTATTACTAGTATCTTGTTTTTCTTGTCCTTCACTATGTGGATAGCACAACCCTCATCAAAAAGGAAACCAGAAGGGTGCACACAGGCTGCCAAAGATCTGCTAGAAAAGGATTCTTGGCTAAATTTTTCAAAGCTGCTTGATAGGATTTCCTGCTGACTTCAGGCCTGTAAATCCACCCTTCGCTGCACGAGGATAAAGGAGAGGCTACTCATCAACATTTATTTAGCTTTATGGTCAACTTATGTTTTGCCTTTAAACGGGGCAATCTTAGGGCCAAAGCTGCCTTCCACCTTTTTAGTGAACTGTGCATCATAATCCAGCTCCTACTGGCAAGGAAATATTATTCACCGTCAGTAGCTACCCATCACAGGAAATAGGCAGCAAAAGACAAATGAACTGTGTTTTAACTTCTTATACATAATATTCAACAGAGGAAGAGTCATAATAATAATCTAGATTAGGCCAGTAAGGCCTTGGTTTTGTGTTTATGTTTATTCAGCAGGTGGAGCAGATATAAGGTCAGTGAGAGCTAAGTTTTTGTCATGAACTGGCAGATTTCTAATTGTCTGTTTTACCTCTGCGAAGTGTTTCTGCTGAGTCTTACACACTAAATATTTCCATTAACTTTTCTGATTAATTACTGGTAAGTTATTAGTTCTGATCAGGATGTAAATGAAGTAAAACAGATTGTTCCTCAGGACCAGGAAGACTTAAAAGAAAATCTGTTTGGAAAGATCACCACAGCTGAGCAAAGTACGTAAGAGAACCTTAACTCAGATTTATGTTACAATCTATTTTTGCTTCACTAATTAGACCCTAGGAAGCACAGGAGAATCTTGTTCTAGTTCCCATCAACTTCTCTGGGCAGCACATCAGACTCCTAAGGCAGTTCATGACGCTCTGCTGAAAAGCAGAATGGGACTTCTCTAACAACAAAGAAACAAAAGTGAGGGCACATTAGTTAAACAGTCAGCCAGGACACTAAAAAAGGCACAACCAAAATAGCCGCAAAGCAACTAAACTGCAGTTTCCAATAGGCCATAGGCTTCAAATCAAACTCCACAACACCTTCCCTGCAACACAACACCCGTATGCTTGGTCCCTAAGCCAGCTAAAAGAGAAGCAGTAGTACGGTGTTGCATAGGGTCAGGAATGGACAAAAAGGTAACCTCCCTAATGCAAAAAGAACTGCCATGTCCACAACACCCTATCAAATGGAAATTCTGACTTTTTGTCCTATGGCCACTCAGCACTGTAAGCATCCCTCTCTTTTTTGGTTGATACAGAGGCTGTGTTTCTCAAGTTTTGTCTTTGCTGGAGGGATGCTGCCTCCGTGGCTGCAGCCTGCTTTGTTATTTCCCTGCATGGTAAGCAAGAATAAAACACATCCTCCTTTAGGCAAAGAAACTTTTTTTCTTTCTTCTATGCCCACTGTGACTCTGACCACACACTTCCAGTTACAATGCATAGCCCAAAACAAGACAAATATTGTTCTCCCGGTCTTCACTCCCTCCATCAGGTTTTCCCATTGCACTTACCTGAGATAGGGAGAAGTGGAGAAACAGAAATGGCTTGTCCTCTTTGGCTTCTTCTGTTCTAGCCAGCAACACACTGGCAGTAACCTCTTCTTCCTATGGAGATAAAGAGACATGATTAAGATAAACTAGACCTGCTGTTGTGCTCCCTGCTGGGAGGTATTTTAAGAAGGAAGACATGCTGGCCTCTTTGGAAAGATTTGTGAGGTACAGATCAGCTTTACCATTTGGAGGTAGAACAGAGGCTTTTGCTGTGTTCTGCTTAGAACAATACAACTAGTTCTTTTTTTTTTTCTTTTCAGTTTTGTGCAGGATTCAGTGATTGGGCCTAGCGTTGAACTTCCAGCTCAATATTTTTGTGATAAAACCAGGGGGCAGGGAAAGGCCACTTTCATACCTGTGGAAGGAACGAACCCCACATTAAATTAAATGCTTGAGGGTGTTTTAGGGAGTTTAACACTACCTTCTGTCTTCCAAACTTGCTTCTTGTGAGATGTGATAATGTAGGGGTTTAAAATATTTAACAATTTGCATTTATCAAAAAAAAGAAGGGGGGAAATCATGTACAAAGAAAAACACAAACATGTTCAGAATGCCTACCGCCAGCAACAGCTTGGCATTTGCCAGTACTTAAAGGTTATGTCTGTCATGTTTAGATGTGGCATAAAGTCTTTCACCCTTTCCCAAGTAATTGGACATCATACTGATAGGTAAAATTGAATGTGTTATGAACAGCTCTCCTATAGACTTACAGGCCTTATTGACAGACAGTGCTTGGAGAGAAGGCCTAATTTTATGCATGAACATGTCATGCTGGAATAATTATGCAACTGCCTGCTCTCCTTGTGCAGTACATTGTGAAACCCCATGATGGTTCCTGCAAATTCATGCCTTCTGGTTTTGCATAAACACAACTGATGTAGTTAACAAGGGGAAATACATTATTAAGGTGAATGAAACATTTAATGAAGAATAAAGATCTGAATAATTTTATATATGTATATAAAACAATCGTGCTTTCAAGGTGTATGAAAGTGACTTCAACCTATACGCCTTGTGTAAATAACAGCAAATGCAAAACTGGCTCTCACTGGGGAATCTGTGGTCATTGATTTCCTTCTCCTACTTTGCTGTCTGACTGACGTGTGCAAAAACTAAGGTAGTCTTTTGCCTCTGGTAAGCCTGACTTGTGGGTTTTGGTTATTTTTTGAGGTTTGGTGCTTGGTTTATTGCAAGTTTAACCAATGTGAAGTACCCCATCTTAGTCTAAAATAAGAAATCCTTCTGGATTGTTGCTGAAAATCATTGACAGCTGACTATAATCTTGCTCTCAACTGAACAGGATAACTGAAAACCTTACGGTTTAGGGAAGAAAAATGTTGGGATAGGGAAGACATCTCTTGAGCTGAAAAAAGCTGAGTTCTGGGAGGGTGGTATTAGGAGGATAAATTAGTATCCTTATGCTTCCTCTGTTCCTATTCTCTCCAGGCATCTGTTCACCGACACACTTGTAACTATTTTGTTGTTTTTTTCTTAAACTAATGCATCATGTATCACATTTGGAAATACGTATTTCAAATAGCAAAACAAAAAGTATCTTGGAAGAATGTATAATCCCTGAAAAAAACGACAGCATTCTTGCTTCTGTTTTCTTTCTAAATACAAACCTGACTGCCATATTGCTGCTTCTGTTTGTGTGGTGAGAAGAGTTCATCTTTTGTGTGAGTGGCATGAATGACAGTCTCCTTGTTTTGATTTCTTTCTCATTTAGGATTCTGAAGCTTACAAACCTCCCAAAGAAAGATGCAGTAAGTGCATGCCTGGCTCGTGACATCCAGTTTAGGACAGAACTAAAATGGTCTCTGTGTCATTTAGAGCAGAGGGGAAGCCCTTCTGTTGCTGAGTGTGTGGATCAAATCAGGTCTGCAAGCCACTCTGCTCCTGGGGCTGCCCTGGCCACCATGCCATTGGCCATCTCTGTCTCTCTCTGTGGAGGGGGAAGTTTCCGTTGTTAATTTTTAGCTGTCATGTGGTATCACTTACTTGTTTGCAGAAACATATATTGCCGTGAATCCCCTGGCTCTTGGACGTGGGAGGAACAAATGCTTCTGCTAATCTGGATGTATCAATGGTAAATTCCCTCCTTCACCCTTTTCATAAGCAGGGTTGTCAAATTGGTGGTCACAGAGAAATTGCCTTTTCTCAGTGGGCTTACTGCTGCTTTTGACCAGGCTTTCTGCTTGCACATGCCTCCTCCCCTTGTGTCATGCTGAGCTGGCCACTTCATTTTTCCCAGCTGTTGTGGCGGCAGCATATTCTTGTTCTCCTTCTGTGTGGTTGGTTTGCTGCATGGTCTGTGCCCCTGCTAGCTCCAGTATGATCTGGGTCCTTGCTCCCGGCCCTGCCAAAGCTAGGTCTGACAACAAGCTGCACTGGAAGGACCTCTGGGCTGGAACAAAAAGGTTGTTCTGATATCCCTGTAACATAGCACAGATCACAAACTGTCTGGTTCCCGCGGTGTCTTCATGCCTCAGACAGAATGCTGAAAGAGAAAGTTTTCTTCTGCTGCCAGTCTGATTCATCTGGCCTTCTTTCCTTCCCTCCTCTGGTATACTTCTTTGGGTGTTCTCCAGTGTGGCTGGCACCAGCAGCAGTCCTGCCAGAACACAACTGCTCTCAGTGTACCGGAGTGAAGCAAACCCATCTCCCTGTACAGCTGCAGCTCACATTGCAAATGCAGATTACTGCTGGCAGATGAAGCAGAGACAGCCAGGAATGCTCATGATGTGTACCTGCTCTCAGTCATCTGCTCGCTGCTAAGCTGCCCCAGCAGCTCTGGAGTTGCAGGAGTGGGATCTCCCTTAGCTCTGTGTGTCCTGGTTCTGATCCCATTCTGCTCTCCCACAGCCTCCACTCCCCGTTTTCAGAAGTCTGTGTGTCCTTGTCCTGGGCCCCAGGGGCGGGGGAGGTGGTGGAGCAGCTTGAACTCCAGCTGCAGGGTTCCTTGGCTCAGAGCTCTGGTGAGTCCCATCCCGGAGGGGAGCTGTTCCTTCAGGAGTCTGAGCCTGGAGCTGCATTTCCCAACTATGGCCCAGTGTTCAAAATCACCTAATTTCCAGTGCAGTCAGATTCAGGGCTCATGGAAGGTCACAGGAGTGAGCCTGCTCTTGCACAGTTTCCAACCAAGAAGTGGCAGGTAAGTCTTTGAAGTAAACCTCTGAAATAACGGGATTGCTTGCTCAGGGTAATCACTTGACCCCTCTTTCGAGTATCCTGCCATGTGAGGCTTTGCTAGTAGTGCAAGCTAAACAGCAAAACGTTTGTTCCATCCTTTTCCCATTAATTTTGAAGCACTGTGTCCACTTTTCATGCATTCTTTTTCTTAACTTTTCTTCCATTATTTGCATTTACTTAGCAGCAACCAGAGCATATCCATTTTTGACATTAGTTAAATAAATGCTGTTAGTTGATGAGTATGAATCCTGCACAAATGCTTGCATAAGAAGATAAGTTTTCTAAAAGCTGTTTGCTCAGGGGTAGATGGCTGTTCTAATGATGTGTTTATTGAACAGTGATTTATCTGTTGCAATTATTTGCCCTTTAGGACTGGTGATATTATATTAGCAGGTTTGATCTCTGCCAGCACCTGGATCCCTCCTTGCAATTAGCAAAGTGATACACTGTGTCTGTCACTCTGCTGCTCACTCCCTCCTCTTTTACCACCTCTTAACAAAAGGATGAACGTAGCAAATCTCATCCTAAAAGCAGTAAAAAGGAATAATGTTGATCTGTACCTGCTTCTGGATTTAAAGGGAAGGACAGATTACTCTGAGAGAATCCAAGAACACTTTCCTTACATCAACAAATAACTCATGATGTGTATATGGGTATTCAGCAACCGTATTATTGCAGTAGTGTGACAAATACTGTGAAGGGGACAGCAAATGGGACATATCATTCTACTGTCTTGACAAAGATTATAACAGGAATGGGAAATGGGACAAATATAACTCATTCTGGAGACAGTCCCTGAGCTGTAATCTCATTTTTTCTTCAGCATGAATTATACAGCAGTGCAGAGGATGAAAAGGTGATTTGCACCACGTTGTATATTTTAATCACTTTTCTTTGCTACTAAACAAATAATTCATTGTGAAATGCTAATAGATGGGTAATATTAGTTTTTGAACTGTGAACTAAATGAGGAGAAGAAGGCTGTAATCCAAGAGTTCTGCCAGTTGCATTAAAATTCAATAAGGGTCAAATACATCTCAGGTTTAGACAAAAATAATTCCTGCATATTTCTGAGAACTTTCTGCCATGTCTCAGAGTGAAGCTGAACTCATGCCCTCGCCTCCCTAAGTTTGAGTTTTTGTCTCCTGGAAGTCATTCCATGGCTGGAACCCGCAAAAATTGGGTGGCTGGTTGGTGTGAAGTCTTGAGCTTGCAGCTATGGTATAAAAAATTTTGGTCTCTAAGTCCCATTGGACCTAATTCTTCTGGCAAGGAGAAAAGGCAGCTTGACTGTTGTTTATGCCAGCAACTGATTTGGATGCTGTTTGATGTGGAAAGACAACTTTTGAAGCTTCCCAAGGAGTTTAATCCAAGGCCGAAATCCTTAAATAATCCATTCTCCAGCGGAACAGCTAGGAAGCTCCCTAAGGTACCAGTGGTTTTCCAGAGCTTGACTCCTGGGTAAAATCACTCCTGTGAAAGGCTGTATTGAAGACAGGAGGAACTAACTATTGATTTATGTGCTAAGTTTTTTTGGAGTAGCTCACTCTCTCTCTAAACCCGTCCCTCCCTCCCCGCCCCCATTGTATAAAATCTCTTAGATTTCTTCTGCCTGTCATTCTGCATCAGACCAAAGGATGTGTTTCCTCTTTGAGCTTTGTGTTTGCTGCTTGTTGACTCCAAGGCACCATGCAAGGGTGAAGGGCTGATGTGACCACCCATGAATTAGGCTGCTGTGACAGCCAGCAAGAGCAGAGAAACAAGCTGGGTCGTGAATTCAGGTAAATGGAATTTCCATATTCCTGGTGGCTAGAGGACTTGAAGTGACAAGTAATCCTTTGTGGAGGTAGATGAGAATATCAGGATTCCCCTGGTGTGCAAGCAATTATGTCATATGTGGGAATACTGGAGACAGTTTTGATTTTGAGTTTGCAGTGCACTCTAATGACAATGCAAGCAAGAGAATGGTTTGTGTGAATCAAAATGAGAGCATGTGAGCAGTCTGAGCTCTTTGTGTGAAGGTAGGAGGTCACTGGGTCTAGAGAGAAGAACTGCCTTTGGAAGCCTTCGGCACTGAAAGCTAGTTCTGCCTGTCCTGCAGTCAGGGGACAAAACATGCCAGATATGTTTCTTACCTGGGGTTCAAACCTGATTTTCAATTTAGGACCAGATTTTCAGAATCTGTTGAACATAACTGTGTGCTATGTGCTAACGTTCCTGCACAAATCCAGCCTTCACTGTAAATTTCTTCAAACTGTCCATCCAGTTTCCACTATCCAGTTCAGCCTCCTGACTTCAGTGGAGTGCTGTGGGGTTAACTGGTTAATGCTGTAAACCAGTTAATTCTTGCTGGGTAGAATCAATTTCTACAGTTCTTGGTGGGAGCTGAGGGACGAGAGAATTCTTTTGTGTGACACGGAACCATTATTTTACTGGGAAGAAGGAGGCATTTAAATGAACACGCTCAAGTTTTGCTGGAGATCCCAGGTTACATTTTGATTTCATCAGTTTTCCGAGACAGATGCTAAGATTACACCAGCAAAGGCAAGATGAGGAGGACTTTTGTTTCAAGTTGAAAGGCTTGTGGACAAAACAGAATGTATTAAGACTGGTCATCTTCTTCAGAGTACAAGAGCCTATCTATTTTTGTTGCATTTTGAATTAATAGGAAGCATTTGGACAAAAATTTTCTATTCAATCATCCTTTCAGGAAAAGAGGTCATGGAAAATGTTCAGTGTCTGAAAAACCATGATGGTTAGCTTAACATGAGTGAAGTAAGAGGGGTTATTTAGGATGGTTGCTCTAGGTCAGACTAAAATTTATTACTTTAGAATTGAGAATTGTCATTCCCTTGAGTCCTGTCTGTTCTCCAGGCTGCAGTGATCTCAGTTTCTCAGAGCACAGATTTGAAAGCAACATGGCTCAAATAATGAAATATTAATTTCCCCTTATTTAAATATTAAATTCCCCTTATTTAAAACCACATTCACTCACATGGCTACCACAAGATGCACCTCCCCACACCCTGTATAACAGCTGTAGTTGCTGGAGCCCAACGAGCCTGCGCAGCCAGGAGTTGCCTCCTTAGAGAGGAAACACTATTCCCTTCTAGCAAAAGGCACAGAACCTATTCCCAAGGCAGTCAGGCACTCAGCCATGCCTGAAAGAAGGATACAGAACTGAGGCAATCCTCAACATCTTCCTGATGCTTTGGTGTGGGAAAGACTTACCTCTCTGAGTCTGGAATAAGGAATAGATCAGGACACAGAAGATCACAGTATGATGAGAGGCCTGAAGTGATGTCGTGGAAGAAATGCACCCCTGGCCAAGCAGTGGGAGTCATGCCAAAGAGCTTGCATGGACCCATCTATTTCAAGAGGAAGTATTCAGGGCTCTTGAAGCCTTTCTTTGACAGAAAAGTGCCCATGATGATTGTTTCCTTTATAGTCAAAGAGGAAAAATAGTGAGAAGAGCTTCAGTGAGTTTGATCACCCCAAACTTCATCTGAGTTCACAGCCATTTAGGTAGAGGAACAAAGATCAGAGTTTCTTTACTTTCTTCATTGCCTGGTAAGTCAACTGATTCTTGTCTATATTATATGTGTGTCAGGGCCACTTTACACGGTCCTGTGGTGTTCAAGTTTCTGAAACCAAGGCCAGGATTTGGATCTCAGTGGCTGGGGCAATCACTAAGACTAGCCAGGGATGGAAGAAGCTGCCACTGCTAATACATTACAAAGGCAATAGACTAGTGTCTTAGCTACAAGGCATGAAGGGTTTGGATATACTCTTTGAGATAACCAGGGCTAATTTTTGGCTATCATAGCAGAATACTACTTTTCCCTTCAAAAACTACTGACAAAAAATGTTGTGTTAGAATAATGAACCCAGCAATGACCTGTTGTAGCGTCCACATGCCCTATGGAACAGTGGTATGGTAGAAAACATCTTTTGTAATTGTGCTTATCTTAGTTTCAATTCCAAGCCCTTTGATTTCACAGCCTGGTTGACGTCTGCACTCCAGAGAACAGCAGCTCAACATAATGCTGGCAATGGATTCAGTTTTCTCATTCCTTCCAAAATGGGTTCCCAGGTGGCCCCAATGAAGGCTCCATAGGCTCTGCACATCTCTGCTAAACAGCCTACCCAAATTCTAGTTGCTGCTTTTCCTCTGTCCCCACATCAAGGGAAAAAGCACAGTCAGGAAGGATCGTATGTCAAGAAAGGAGCACAATCCCAACAGGGGTTTGTGCTCAGGCCCCTGCTCAGCCTCCATGTTTCTGCATTGGGAAGTGCTGTTTTCACTCTCTAAAGCCTTTGTGTTTGATATTACAAGAATTTGGAGACTACACAGATATAATAGTCCTTTCTCCCTGCCTCGCTTTCTGCTCCAACCTGCTTTTGGTCACTTCCATTCATCTGTCCATGGCTAACTGCCTGCATTCATTCCTTCGTTGAATACATTGCCTTGTGTGAACAACATATGTGACAAATAAGTAATGTGACTCATCAAGAGGCACGGGAATGCAATGTTCCAGCTACTGAAGGACATTTACAGTTCAGCAACTTGCCACCTCTGTGTCACTCCTAAAATACTGTAAAATGTAAACAGACAGATCTAAAAGGAGATGCAGGGATACAAACTTGCCCAGAACTCTGTTTGTCTGCATTTTCAGCTTAAGTAAACCATAATGAAATCTACTGACACAGTTTTGGCAGTTTTGATTTACATTTTCTCTAAGGCCCAGTAATTGTTTCTTTAGGATCTTATCTGGGATTAAAAATATTTCTGTTTCAACCCACATCCTTGAAAACATCAAACACTTTTTGGTTTGTGCAAATCTAGTTGTTTTTTCCCCTCTTTTATTATGAAAACCTTCTGAAGAGCATTTGGAGGTGACATTAATAGCTTGTGAAGGGTGCTGAAGTATACTTTCTGTGTAAATCACCTGTCAGCCTAAATGGTAGGTCACTCTTCCAACTACAGATGGGAAAACCCCTGATTTTGAGAGGTAAAGCGGGATGTCAAGTGAGCTGTGCTAATCCTGCAAGGATGACTCTTCCTTGCCCTGTACACCATAGCTCCTGGTTATGTGCAACAAGTCTCTTGCAAAAATTCAGTCCATATTCTTTGAAGGTACCCAGCCCCAATTGCTTGCTGAGACTCAGCAGCATGCCGGCTACCTTGGGCAGAGCACTTCTCCAAAGAGCAAATGGGGGCTACTGCACTCAGGCCTCAGAATATTGCTTTAATCTCACAAGGCAGTAAAGGAGTAGGGAGAGGCTTCTCATATCTGCAGAGATTTCCTCACACTCTGACCCTAACCTTTGTTTCTCACTACAGAATTTACCATGAAGCTCACAGGCACATAAATTACCCTGGAAAAAAACAGACGAAACAATTCTTACTTTGGCTTCCTTGCCAAACCAGGTACTCCAGCAAGAAATATACAACCAGTCTAGTGAAACTCTCTCAGTTTTTTTCTGGGACCCTCTCATACCCTCTAGAGAACTTGATTCCTGAAACAGAGTTTCTTCTTTGACGTGGGCTGCAGAAATGGCTTTGGGGTGTGCCGAGCTCAGCTGTGATACCCTGTGACAGATTTCCTAACTGTAGCTGGGCAAGCTGAAGACAGACTGTCATTTCATCATTTTTGGACAGAGATCCCCCCTTTAACACTTAAATATTATCCACATACTGGTATTCTGGCAAGCCTGCTTTCATGCTAATCTGTTAGGATGGTCCTGTTCCCACTCATAATGTGGCACAGCATGTCAGCTTCAACCAGGCAAGGATGCCAGCCTCGGTTGGATTGTGAATAGCCTGCAGAAGAGGCTCCTGCTGGTGGAAGAAGTGCCAAATTAGGCCACATGCTCTCTCATTGGGATGCACTGTGCCCAAAGCATCTTTGGTATCAGTTATGGAGGAAGTAACACCCTTTTTCAGAAAAGAACGTGCTAACCCTTTCATTTTGTGTGCTCTGCCTCCCCTGTTCCATTTCTGTAAGTTATTTCTGGGGTTTGCCTGTATAAAAAGAGTATATTCTTCCCTGACAGCTAAGGAAAAGGTCAGATAGGGCTGTTTAGATTATGAGCCCCAACTGTGTTATTGACTTCAGAGTTGTCTCTTTCTATTAAACCATTTACTGTTAAAACAACAGCACTGGGTGCTGCATAAACATTGGTTCCAAAGACAGTTTTTGCCCCCAGTGTCTAACTGTCTAACTGTTCGATGTTTCCTGGCAGAAATCCAGGTGTCCTGCGTTCCTGCACATCTTGGCTACCCCCAGAGTGCTGTTGAGTAGGTAAGAGATGTACTCTGCTGCATGTATCCCTCTGACCAGTACTTTCAGGAATTGCCAGGATTCACAAATGAAGCATTATTCAGGACAGAAGAGCTTCTGGGACTCCCTTTTTCTAGTCAGGTGATCCTACAGCTTCTGACAGGCAGCTGCATAAGTAAGGATATCATACCTATCAAGCTAAATGCAGCCTGCCAGCCTTAGCGTAACATCTCATCAACAATCTCGCATCAGTGCTCAATTGTCACTTGTTTTTCAGTAGACTCATGGTTGATTCTTCCTTTCCAGCTATGATGCTATTTGTCCTTTATGTAAACACCATCCTTTTTTTGAAAGTAATATGAATGGGGAACAATATACCGCCAGCTCAAATGGTTGCCTTTCCACACTTGTTCACTGCAGGAACCCTTTAATCAGCAACGTCATCCAGGGACAGAAATCTCATAGTTGAGAGATAACAGTTATTTGCTGGCAACTTATTGTATGATAAGCCCAACAACTGGGTGATTACACACTTTCTCAAATAACACAGGAAAATGCCACACCGCATTTCTGAAAGTACATGTTCCACCATCTTTAATCTGCATAAGAATTTTGTCAAGATATTTTCTCCTCCTGTTTATTATTTTTGGTGCTCTGAAACATGAATGTAATTTTTACATTCTTGAGCTGTCCACCAGCTTTTTTGCAATGAAAGGCTCCATAAAGAGTACAAAGTCAATACCACAGACAAAGTGCAGCTGATTAATGGGGGTGGATTTCCACCATAACTAGGCTGCTTAAGGTCACAGTTAAACAATTTTTCATAGCTGCCTCATCCACTGAATTGCACTTGCATGGTTGCACTGCTAGTTGAAAGGGAAATGAGTGAATATGTGCTGCTTGAGTAAATTATTAAAATACATATGATAGAGCAAACTATTCCTGTGAAAGCCCTGCTAATGAAGAGAGACAATGCCTTTGGAGCACTGAAAGTACTGTAAAGGACACAGGTGAAAAAATAACATCTCTACACACTGACAGAGTGTTTCTAAGGTGTAGAGAAGAGATTTGTGAAATAGTAAGGTTAGTCTGAGTCCATCTGAGTACTATTCTTCCAGAGATGTCTGGGTGGTGCACCTTTATATTACATCAAGGTGTTCGGGATGGTTTAAACGCAAACCTGTGTTTTCAGCTATTCTTGGGATTCAGGCCAAGCCAGTCTATCTTTCCAGACTTTCAGTGTGACAACAAGTTTTGGGATGTGAAACTTTGGGACCTGACATGCTAGTGTGTACTCCCAGGTCATGTCGTCATGGGCTGTCATGGTGGGCAGCTGCTGGGCCATGCCCTTGCAGGCAGAACTGTCTTTTCTCCACTGCAACTGTACATGGTGGATGCAGCAGTGCGGAGAACCAAAGGACCTGGAGAGTCCCAGAGTGAAGAAAGAAGCCACACTACTGCTTAGTCAACCACGGTAGACAGGTAAAACAGCGGGTGAGAGAAGTGCCTACTGGGATTTAGAAGCTGATCCTGTATTTCATGTGTGAGGCCTGATGGATGGGTTGTTAAGTTCTGCAGTGGTCTGAGATACTCTTGAGATTTCTCTCTCAGTCACAGTATTTTGTCACATTTGTGCCACTTCTAACGGGTGGGTCTTTTGAGCTGAAATCTTGCATGGGAAACTTTAAAATTATTTGGGGAAAAAATGTTCACTGCCTTTCTGGCTTTTTATTCGAATCTAAGGTTGTTTTTCCAGCAGGGGTAATTAAATCCAATGTGGTTTTGTTCTTAACCTGGCATAGGGTCAGGGTTTGCGGTTGTTTTGCTGGCCCTCTGTGTCAGGGACAATGAGGGCAGGCTGAGATTTTTTAGCATTGGGTTGCATTTAAGTGAGGAGAAAGCCATCTAGATTATACTTGTTTTACCTCTCCCTCCTGTCAGATGTTCATTTTTCTCTTGCAATAGCAACGGCAGGTGCTTTTGTGCTTGCACTAGGAGTAAGCAAGAGACAGACCTGCTAGCCTGCTGAATTTCATGGGCTGGTTTTCACAGATGAGAAGAGAAAGAGATAACATGAATGGAACTTAGATGCTCTCCTTCTTATTTCTGTTCTGCAACCGAAGGTAGTCATTCCCTTTCCTTTCCACTGTATTCATTGACCCTGCCTCTTCCTTCCCCTTTGCCTTGACTTCCCTCTTCTTTCCCTCTCTCAAGGTAGATGTTGTGCAACACACTCAGGAAGGACCATGCGTTATTTCTGATGGTTAGAGCACAACTAATGCTACCTATGTAAGCTGAAATCGGGCCCTTCTCCAAGCTAGCACATGATGCAAACCTGACCTGGAGACCTTTTCAATACCCCCTGTAGAATCTGACTTTTTCTCTGGAGGATGATCTTTAGTGATCTTCATACACAGTCTTCAGGTTTTAATCTACAGGTAGTGTAAAAGGAAAATAGGTCTGGAGATGGCCTGTGGAGATGAAAAATGTTGTCTCTGACTTCAGAAAACCATGATTCTTTATAAGTCTCTTTGAAACAGTAAATCTGCATTTATTCGTACTGGGTAAAGTAGACAGCTGGCACTTTCTGATTCCAAGACAAACAGATCCTGTGGATTTTGCTGGGTGAAATGGAGTTATTACTCCAGAAGTGGAAATCCACATAGCTCCCAACAATGAGACTTGTATCAGTGAAACAACAAAATTTTAAGTGTACTGTGTGTTTGGCTGGCAGGTTCTGAGTTCCTTTAACCCACTGACACCAAGTCAGGGCTCACATAAACAGACTTATTGCAGACTGGTTATCTGGGAACAAAATTTGACCTAGTGATATCTGGTTAGGCAAGTATTTCTTCTTCTTTCCATATACAGATACTTGTTGTGTTATGTTATTTTATACGTTCTTTGTTAATTTTGTCAATAGAGATTTTCAGAGGTATCTCCTTGTATTGAAGGATACTTGCCCAAAGCAATATATTTTGAAGCACTATATGAGGTTAGAAAATAAGAAATTTAGTAAGAAAAATATGTGCTTGCCACATAACTTGCAGTTCCCAGTAATGATTTTCCTTAAAAAAAACCCCAACCCTACAGTAACAGAAACCCTCCACCATAAAGTGACTTGTTCTTTAATAAGACTCAGAATGTGACTCAAATCTACATAATTTCCCAGCTTCTCATGCTCCCTCTCCATCTGTTTGCCTCTTGTCTCCTGAAGGACAATATCTTTGCCTTATATGAAAATTGTTCAAACTTCTGTAACTTAGTTGGGAATTGCTAGGTGCTATGGAATATCAATTAAAAAATACTATCCTGCAGTGTAGGGTTTGATTAATGTTTGTAATTCTCAGGAGGAAAGACTAAATTCCTTCATAAGAGCATTCAAGTTGATTCTCACCAATCCACAGAAAACTGAATAGGTGAAATATTGCAACTTGAGCTGACATATGGGGGAGTCATGTGCATTTGGAAATGAGGTGGAAGGCAGTCTGGGAATATTCTTCTGTTTCTATGCCAATCAATACTTTCCTCCTCTGCGTTAGCACGGTGTAACTAGTACCTTTTCTGAAGGCCCCTCACTGGCAGAACTGACCTGGCATTCGTGGAAGCATTAAGCTGACAAATGGTTTGTACTGGGATGGCAATGCTTATCTTTGCCAGAGAAACTACTCAGTAGGCACAAGAAGACTTGTATTTTGTTTGGTGTGTTATTTGGTGTCTTTAGTGGACAGCCTACAGAGCAGCATGGTGTGGCAGAAAGGGTTGTGTCACTGAAAAGTGTCCCATTTTTCTTGAGTGATATACAATTCATCAAGTGCAAGACATGTTTTGTGGCACCACTGCTCCCAGGCCTATGCATTTAATGTGTGTTAGTAATACATCAGGCTTTCATGAAACAGGTAATTTGAAGTACCTGAAAGTCGTGGTGACAGTATTGCTGCTGCCACGAAAACTGATCAGCTCTGCTATTTCCATGAAAATGATGAAGCCAGTGATGACCTAGAAAGCAAGGGACTGGCTCATTTTCTTGCCTGTCTCTGTAGTTTGGTGCTAAATGGCTTGTGTGATTTACAGTGCTATGGCCAGCAGCCTGCAGGTTTGCCCACAGAGGCATGAGCTAAGCAAAGTGGTGAACTTGTTCTACTACAAGAGTTGTGATGTGCTGTGGAGCAGTCAGCACATAAATAACTGCACATACCAAGAAATTTGTGTAACAAGCAGGAATGGCACATTGTGTTCTTATTTGCCAAGGGACCTGGAACTGATACACCTTCAGTTGCAGAAATATATATTGTAAATAGAGGTCTAACCCAGCTGGGGAAGCTGGCAATTGTCTACAGGAGTGACCACCCTGGGCTCTGACACGTGTTCCTTTTTCTTCCCACCCATGTTCCCTGGGCCTCTAGTGTGGCAGTGGATCCATGAGCAACCACCTTAAACTGTTAGATCAGAACAAGTACAGGCAAGGAATGATGACCTCCTGAGGCAGGCTCTGCCCATCTTGTTGCTTCCTTACACTAAGTCATATTCCCCTCTAACTGAGGACTTCACTGCACAGCATTTGCCCTGCAGCCCAGCCTGTGGCTGGAAGAGCTGCTTTTTTCAATGTGACAGCCTTGTTGCACTACCACTGCTTCTGTGTCGACATGTGTCAGACAGAAGAGCTCACTATGTTCTTTCAATAGCCTTTTGTGGCTCTTCCGCCTCTTTTTGTTGTGAAAAAAATCCCTAAATCCATTTCCCTTCATCTGCCTGCAAGAAAGCATCTTGCTTTAACCCTCTGCTGGCTTTTTATCAATGTGCAGTCTTGGTACTGAGTGGCTCCTCTTCATGGAAGTGGCAGCTGTGTCCCTCCTTGTGGGTCTGTTGCTGCCCTGGTCTGTGCCTTTCTATGAAATGCTTTCAGAATCCCACTTTCCTGGCACTTATGGCTCAATTTGTGCAGAGTGGAATTACACCAAGGTCTGTGAGTGAGAGATGCAACAGCAGAAGGCAAAGCTGGGAGTAGTGGGAGCAGGTGTCTGGCACCTCGTAGAGTTGGAGCTAGTTCCCTGACATTTAGAAGGGATAATGGCTGCGTTGTTCCATGCCAAGAATTGGGAGCATGGGATTTATCCAGCCTATGCCCACCTACTTTCTGCATGTGGACATTTGTTCCCCCACCCACCTAATTAGGAAAATAGAGTGTAGAAAATGAAGGGGTGGATTTGTTATTTTGTTGTGGCTGTTTGAAAGCAAAGTTTGCTTTGCAGCCTCATATTACAGTCCATTGTGGGACAGTATTGTCTCCAAACCTGGCATTAGTGTTGGCTTTCCTCAGGAAGTCTAATGGGAGGCAAAGCCATGCCACAGACTGTCATTGTGGCAGGAAAAAGGATCAGAATCACTAGAATGAGCATCCATACTGATAGTGAATGCTTGGGAGAGAACTGCTATTGGAGAAATAACCCCTGAGTAAACATGGAAAACCAACACTTTGACTCTGCTGAGTATTTCAGTACACAAAAATAGTTCTCAGAGCCAGGGAATCTCTGATACACTCTGATACACTCTGCAGCCATCCAGATAACATTTAAAATTTAACTTCCTTGAAAAAGGAACTTTATATTCCTTTAGCCATTTCCCTTTATCCAATAATTTCTTTGTTTGCTTCTTCTGTTTTGGCCCCAGATAATTTGCTGTCTAATGGTAGGACATTCAGCATCGTTAGAGTGTCCAGGGAAAACCCATTTGCGTAATTTGCCCTGCTGGCCATTATCCTGTCTCAATCACCCTTGGGTAACTTATTAGGCTACAGAAGCAAATAGTAAATAGTGGGTTTGTTTCATCCAGGAATTCTTCATCAGTCAGGATCACAGGATTGCAGAAAGAGAGAGCTGGAAGGGACACTGAGCAGACCATCCCTTGCCCTAGGGCAGGATTTCCTGTAGCTACCTCATTACTGGCAGATGACAGTCTAATTTACTATGTAACTTCAGAAGAACAGGATAAGAGAGGGGTACATGGTGGAAACCTCTAGTTCATGACAGAAAACAGATCAATTGCTTCTCAGCCTGAAGATTTCCCCCCTTCCACACAAATGTGTCTTGGCAGGCAGTGGAGTATTTAGAGGTGGGATGCCTTCAGAATCTCTCCAAGTGATTGTGTATGTTTGTGGGTTCAGAGAGATCACAACATTCTAACCTGATGTACAAAACACTCATCAGGGAGCTGGGATATAATCCTTGCCCCCTTATTAATTAGTTTTTGAGGGATGACTTCCCAAATCTGAGGTAAGTTCACCAACAATTGCTGAGGGACTGTTTACACTGGTGACAGCCTGTTCTGTCACCTCTCTGAATCTAACCCTTCATTTATTTTGCTTTTCTTACATGTCCTTGAAAATAAAATATCCTATTTTGGCTCAGATGAGGCATTCGTTCAACACAAAGGAAAGATGATGAATTTAAAAACAAAAGCTTTGTTTCAATCCAAATAAAATAAAATATTTACGCTTTTTTTTTTCTGGTTCAGCTGCTGAGCTGAAAAATCACTTTTTGCAAGCCCTTGATAACCACCGGCTGTCCCACTAAATTTGTGTCAAGTGGTTGCTCCTATTTCTCTTTCTCCTGGTAGTCTTAGAGCTGATCTTGTCACAGCAAAAGTATCTCTTTTCTGCTTGCAGCTAGCTGTGCAGAGCTGTTTTGGCCTAGTCATCAGTAAGGCAGAGAAGAGATAACTTCGCTCACCTCTGCTGATAGTCTAGAGGGTTTGTAACAGAGCATGCATTGCAGCCTCTCAGCTTACTCAGCTTTAGGCTATGATTATGAACCTGATCTTTTTTCTCTGCTGAAAGCACAGTTATGTCAAACACTGGTAGTTTGGCTGTCAGCATCTCTTCCTCAGGAGCTGCCTTCCAAACCTGGGCACGTGAGGCAAAAGCCAACAGGGTGTGGGTGAAAGAATTGCTCCTTGAAATATGTAATAGCATAAAATTGCATCAATATTTTGTCCCAGTTGTCCCCTGTAAAACCTGGGACTCAAAGACATAAGCATCTGCAGCCTGTAATATCACAAGCCTGACTGAGTACCAAGATTCTTTCTGCAGTATCCAGGGAGTAATAGGCCTCTCAGAGAGCAATTCACAAAAGCCAGCAAGCTGAAGATACATGTGTGTTTGAAGTTGTGTCCCCTTCTACAACTGGGGTACCACGTTCCACACTGCCAGATGAGACATCTGCCCACTTAGGCTTTTCAAGTCTGTCAGTTGTATTTTTTCCAGCAACTCCTTAATTGGAAGTCTTAATCCAAAGTCTTCGGTGAAAGAGCTAGAACCCATATGTGCTATCTTTCAGGGAATTTCCCTGTCCCTCTGATCAGATTCCTCATTGCTCATGCCAGTTCTACAGTTTCAGCAAAAGTATTTTCCTAGAATTCTCCTGATCGTTAAATTTGTTCCAGTAAAGAGCTGAGAGCCTGATCTTCTCAAACAAGGAAAGGAGCTGAATCCAGAGCCTTCACAACTTGTGTCAGTACTTTGAACACTGAGAAGACCCTTGATTTTTCTCCCATATAAAAGGAAGGCAACTTACAGCTACATTTTTTGTGGAGCTGGTCCTGCAGTAATACACACGAGTGCCCTGAGGTGCTAATGTGAGTGCTGAAAAATGGAGTATCAAGAGCCTGGGTGCAGTAACATAATGGGGGGATTTCAGATTCACAATTAGTGCGTTTAGTCAGTTTGGGGGTATAGGCCTGGGGAATTTTCTTTCCGAGTCCACAGGGAATGCACAGTTCCTGCTGGCTCTCAGCTAAGGAACCAGAGTTCTGAATTTATGCTGAAGAGAGCTTTCTTGGAGATATGAGAAACAGGAAGCCTAGCACGGGTGCCAAACCTGCTTGTGGCTTGCCATAGTTTGAACTGAAGGATGGTGCCTTCTGTAATATTCATCCTCCACCCTCTTCTGAGATTAAATCCAGCCTGCATGAATTTTTTTGGCGGTGATTTTGCACTTAGCAATAATCATACCATATTAGGACAAAATATTCAAAATATGTAGCAATGTGAGACTTTATGCTTTCCAGCAAGCCAATGGATGTGCTGCAGCTGAAGAGCATGATTTTTAATGAATGAGACCCTGGCTACACTACTTGTTTGGCATTGGTCTGCCAAAGAGTATAGCTTTTCTTAACATCTTTTTGAAGGGATTCAATGAAATTTATAGCTTTTGGATTAAAAGAGTCATTAATAAAACGGGCTGTAAAAGTCTGAGTGAATGTAACCAACCTCTATTGAAAATGTGCTGAATAAAGCAGATGTGATGGTCAAGTAATTGGCAAACAGACCACCTGTTGATTTTCTTGTCAGTGTTGATGGTACCTGGGGTATGAGTCTAGTCAAGGAGAAAATAGACTTCTTTTAATTAAAACAATTCCTGCAATGTCATTTCACTTAAAATTGACCATGGCTTTTTAAAGAAGATTGAAAACAGTCTAATCAGGGCTTGATTTGGGTCCTACAGCAGGAGGAGAGGAGCAGGCTATCAAAGGGAGTTTCACAGGGCATATGTGAGAGAGCTAAAATATAGGTGTTAACCTTGGCAGTGGAAATTAATGAGCAGCCTGATGCTCCGGAGTGATTCCTTCTCTCCAGCTGTAATTGCACGAGTGCTGGGAGCTGTTTCTGTCTGTGAGCCTGGGGGGGTGCATCTGCGTATCCCTTAAGTCTTCCTGAAATAACAGCTGTAATCAGCAGCACCTGATTTCAGCTTATCAGGTCCTTACTTACCTGTGCTTAGACGCTTTCTACAGCCATAGCCTAGGTAACAATACAAACCAGGAGCTCCTACCTAAAGCGGTTTGATCTCTGTGTAAATCTAACACTCTTCCCTAAATTCGTAGTAGAATGTAGTTATGAACACGTTTGCAGCTTTCTGCAAAGGACAGTAATGCACATAGCATTCTCAACTCCAACACATTTTACAAGCAATACCCACAAAATAGCTGCTTCAGCTTCTGCCCCAATATAGCTACCCTGTGCAGTGAAGTGGTTACCCGACCATGCTAGCAGCTGGATTTTAGGAATGAAGTGGAAAATGTACCAAAGTACATCAGTTAAAAACGTAGGCCACAATGAGATAAGAAATCAGGATGCAGTGATCAGCACTTCTGTCTTACAGTGTGGAACACTGCCAGCTTGAATTCAATGGTACCTCAATCGATGAAAGAATGAGAATCCTGAATATTAAATCCACAGGAACCGTGAATATATTTGTTATGATGTTCTCAACCAGTAGGGGAAGCAGGTGGGAATGTGAAAACAGAATTACTCAGAGCATCTGAAGTGAGTATACTTCAAAAACCACTTAGCATCTAGTCTAGACAAAGACAGGCATGTTAAAAATTGTCTTATCTGCTTGTGGTTAACCACAGTTGTTAATTGTGGGTTTTCCCAGTGCACATCCATTTGCAGCTTTGCTGGGTCTGGAAAGTGCCTTCATAAAGGGAGTGCAGCTTGAGAAAGGAAAGCTTGTCAAGGAGGATTATGATCAGTACTCACTGATGTGTCTAAATAATACCCAGTCTCCGTATCAGAAGGGGAGAGGATTCTTTGTTGCTCTCTCCTTCTTGTGGAATGGATTTGAGCAGGTAAATGACATCATGGGAAGAGGAAATGTGTGAAATGGAGAGACGTGAGAAAAACTAAAGCAGTGAAGTGGAAGACTACAGAAGAATGGAGACACAGGCAAAAGAAAGTCAGGAAGCTGGCAAATCGCAGGCACCTGAAATGCCTTATACAGAGAAAATAGAAACAAATCAAATGCTCCCTTCTGCTGCCCCTTGTAATTTTCCAGAAATCTTCTGTAATTTTCCCCGGAGTCCCATGCTGACAGCTGGCAGATGCTGAATGAGAGAGGGTCCCCAGAATGAGTGATAGCAAGGTCACAGCTGGAATGCCTATGAAGAGACTGATGAAGTGAATCACAAGCAACTTTTGCTGCCACGTAGTGGCAGAGAGAAAAGCTGCCACATGACAGTTCCTCCTTTGTAGTCCTGGTCCAAACGTTATGTCTTCGTGTTTTTATTGGTGTTCTCTGGTACCAAGTGTGCTAATTTTAGGAAGGTAAAGTCACGGAGAAAGGGGAAGACCGCAAGCAATACAGGTTCTGCAGACTTAATTTAGAGTGCAAGTCACTCCTTATAAACCACATAGCACTGTCCTATGCCACAGGTTTATCCACAAGTGTTGCTAAGAAGGTGCTTAAAAGCTTGTATTTCAGAGACTATGTATGAATAGTACCTCTCACTGCTGTGGTTGCTATAGTAAACCCTTGTTCTTAATTGCATACTATGGTAAATAATACTCTACAACTGGAGAGGAAAATAAAAAGCAAGAACTCCATTAGGAGTTCCCTGAGCTACTTGAAATTACTGCTCCTTTTTCATGTATTACAAGTATGAAACGTTTTGTGTAGTGGGTTATAGAATAGCAACACTTGCATAATTGTGATGTTTTCTCTGCATAATTTCTTGTTCCTCAAAACTTTTCAGGATATGACGTGGTTCAGAACACCTATGACAATAAGGAAAAGAGCAATTAGTGGGATTAAAATCAGACATTGTTTTCTTAAAATTACATATGTTTTAGACCAAATTTTGGATGAAAAGAACATGCAAAAGGTTGAAATTATCCTTGAAATGATCCATGCTGTAACTGTTACCAGTGGAGTTAGAGGGGAGATAAATTCTCCAATGTTTTCCCTTGGTGTTAAACCGTAACAATCCATAAGCATTGAAATTGGAGAGCTCATGCTGATAGCAGCTTTAGAGTACCACACTGTCCAGGAGAGAAAAGTACATGGTGCACAGAGAAACTGTCAGGGTATGTGTGTGGAGGGTAACAGGATGGAAGTGGATGAGCAGCTGAGAATTGCAGCACTGCCTGGTTACCTGGCAGTGAAGAGGAGAGGAAGAACCCCGAAGGCCAGATGAGCTCTTTGAGAGCTCAGGGAAACATCCCATAAGTCAGGATAAGCAGCTGTGAGGCAGAAGACTTACAGGCCACTGAGGAGAAACAAAAGGAGCAGTGAGGTTACTAGAAGTAGATCATACTATCATAGAGTAGCAAAGCAGTGGAAGAAATGGAACAACATGTGAAATGCTGTGTTCAGAGTTCTTAGCATAAGGCAAACAACAGATTTGTACTTAAAACACTGGAGTGCAAAAAAGCTGATTTGGGCCTGTTTTATGCTTTGATCAGACCCTGTGTGTGTCCTTGGTCCTCTGCCTCATCTTCCCACCTGTATATTTGGACGAGTGCTTTCCCTTTTCACAGGGCTCTTGACAGAGGCAAACATACTGTAATTTGTGAGTTGTTCAGATGACGTGGCAATATGAGTCATGGATATCAGACATCTTTTGTAGGCTGCTGCTCACTCAAGGAATGGAAGACATGTTTATTCCTCACCAGCTAACATGCTTCTTATGGATCTGCCTCCTCATTAGCAGACAACATCTGTTTCTTCTTGTAATTAGCTCACAGTTCAATAGGTAGCTCCAGTCGCTTTTACACCTGAACTACAATCAACATGGAAATCACAGAAGCACATGTCTCTCCCCTTCCCACTTTAAAGCAGTCTGAGTTACACACATTGTTAAACACCTAATAGACAACAACTGTGTGTTCGAGCTGTCCAGCACATGTGTGAAATAACGTTTTGTTTGTTTTTTTTTTTTTTTCCCCTTTCCTGATGGGCTTCAGTTCCAAATGTGCTTAGGCTTCTCTGGCTTCTGTATTAGCTTCAACCCACCGGTCATGGATTAGGCCATAAAGAACGGTTTCCAGCCACCTGCACAATGGAAAGGGGAAGTGAAGTGAGGGCTGCTGGGGGGGTAGTGTGCACCAGCTGGCCCTGCTCCTGAGGCATTATAACTGGATTCTTGGGGGTAGAAGGGTGTGAGGTCTCAGGTCATTTCCTGCCAGGTTTGCTCTGAATGGGAGAGGGATATGTAATTGTGCTGTCTCCCTGTACCATTAGTGTCAAGACTCATTAGGAACCCAATCTACTCAGTGGCAGTAGGCATACAAAAGAAAGAACTAGCCAAAGTCTGCAGACTGCAGAGCAGGAGTTGGTGGAGGAAGCAATTGTAAAATTCCCGTCTGGATAATTAGAGTCAGCAGGGAATCAGATTGGCTACGGCAGGGCTTTCATTTTTCCCCTTGCTGTTTTAACGGGATTGGCAGGTGCTGTTTTATTCCAGGGGTGAGGTGATATGCCTGTGTCATAATTCTCAATGAGAAATGATCATCAATTTGCTGCCATGCTCCTGGGGTGAGCTGAGCAGGCAAACTGTGATTACTATTGTTATTAGTACCTTGTTAGCATGGAGCAGGAAGATTGTTGTGGGCAGTTGGAAGGGGCCAGATCTGTGCACACATAAACATGTTTCTGACAGCTTAGCTACACTTGGAAAGTTTGGGACTGCTGGCTGTTTCATTCCCTTTACACTGGGATCTGTTTGTTAGTGAACAAAAAGATGGTTAGTGAACTTAAAAAGACAGAAAATTTGTTTCATGCTTAAAAATTGGCAGCATATTGGCATGCTTTATCATCATGGCAATTTAATGGAGCTACAACACAATAAACCAAAATGGACTCTTTTTTTTGGATGCACTGCTTACTACTTATCTGTGTGCTTAGTGAGAGCTGGAAGGAGACTTGGCAAGCGATTCTGTCTGCACGCAATGCAGTTTAAGTCCTGCATCAAGTCCTGCATCAACAGACGGATTCACATTGACTTCTTCGGATTCTGACTCAGACCAGTGGCCCTGCATGCTCTGATAGTTGCCACGGTAGTTAAAGTACAACAGACAGGGATGTGCTGAGAAGCATGGCTGCTGGGAAGAAAGGTTTTCCTAGCACAACATTTGTTCGATAAAAGTTTCTAGAGAGAAGAATTTCCATAACAAATTGGCTGCATTTACCAGTCAAAACAGGATTCCCTCAGCAGCTTTACTTAGTTGAATTCCACATCTGAGAGTAAAAATTTCTTCCTCACTCCATCCATCAAGAGTCAAACGAAAGACTGAAGAAGTAAAACTTTGCAGACAAATTTGTTGATGATACACAAGCCAGCATAAACTGCATTTTGCTTCTCTTCTCTGCAGCTATGTGGTCCTTGTGCTAAGCTCTTGGATTTTCATTAAAGGATGTGAGACTTATTCCCTGCTGTTGGCAAAAAAGTCCTGTTGTGGGCAGTGGACCACTTTCCTGAGTAAAACCTACAGGGTTTGATCCACAAGGAGGAAATAGGTGCAATGGAAAGAGATACTGGTTTTTAGGCACTCTTTTGTAAATTGTTGAACAGGAGACAATACTTCTGTCCAGAGATATGGGGCAACATTGCAAAAAAGGTTTTGCTCTCTGTGAAGCAAAGCTGAGGTCTTTCAAGGTATATTTTATGGACAATACTGGGGATAAATGAAAGTGTTATCCTGAAGAGCTAGTGTTTGGGTTCTGTTGGAGGTGTTGGTGACCCTGTTGTGTTCTCATTTTCCCCTGTTCTGAGACACTATTCTGCTGGCCAGGCTGTTCTGAGGTGTTTTTTGGCCTCTGGACACATTTTCCTAAACCTAAGCTGGAACTATATCTTACTGGAGGCCTAATGAAGCCAATATGTACTCATGACATTTTTCAGCTTCAGTAATTCAGTATTTTCCCACTAAAAGAGCAGTTTAATTTAAAAGGGTGAGGAAAAATAAAAGAGATCCCTGCCAGCTCTACACTTCAGAGTGCAGCTATGTTTTACGAACCTATTTCAAATGCAAACAATGAGATGTGTGTTTCCCTCAGTGCTTTTCCTTTGAGCCTCTGTGTGTCTCTTCAGCATGTTGGGTCACTGGCAGAATAAGAAACTAATACATGAAAACCATCCCTTTCCCTCATCTCCGGGTTCCTGGCTGGAATGAATCAAGCTCAGAGCTATAAGCTGCTTAGACCTTCCAAGGGCTGTCAATTAAATGATGGCAACTGTAGCTTTGCCGGCTCCTGGTTTTTATAGCTAAGTGTCTTTCTCACAAATCAGAATCTGACTGTCCATACAGATATATGTGTTACTGCAGACTCTTTCTTAGGCCCATTTGGGTTGTTGGCCATCCACGGTAACTTGAAGTTTGACTGAGCCTGTCCTCCCATGGAAAAAAATGCATGCCTGCTTCTCCCATATACCCCTCTCTCACTTAATTGACAACTACTTCTGTCAAAACAAGGCTGACCCTCTCCCCTCCTCCCCCTCACCCATCCTTGGCGGGTCCTCTGTCTAGATGGCTTTAAATCTGATTGGGGATTTGAGTGTTATTTGGATTAACTCATTAGCGGGGCTCCATTCTGGCAAGCCTGCTAATCTGCGGCAGTGGTGCATAGCACTGTGACAATATTACACTGAAAATGAGAAATCTAATGAGATTAGCATTTTATGTATTCAGACAGGGCCTGGGTGTTTGAATGGTCTGCAGACACTTGGTGTGAATCACAGTAGGCCTGGGAGGAGATGAAGTGATTGGACTGTAACACAGCACCCAAACACATTGAAAGGAGATTGCAAGGTGCACAGCAGTGTCAATAGCCTGGCTGTGGAGAATTGAAACATCTCTGTCCCCATCAGCTGACTTTGGCTGACAAGCATTCTCCCATATGTCTAACAGATTAATTTTTTTTCCTAGGGATGGAGAAGTGTGTCCAGGGGATCATCTTGCAAGTTAGTCCTGACCTTACTAGTGTGGTGGGGGAAGGTTTTAGTAGTTACTTTTCTGAGGATGAAGGTTGCTGACTCCCAAGTTGTTTTTACATAACACTGGGCTGCAGTGCAAGATATACTTGTTAATGTTTGTGACTGCTAGACTGCTCTGTTCTAAAATTACACCCCTGAGACTATCTGCCTGGACAAATTCCAGTTGCATGTTTTCCTCTCAAAGGCATTGTTTTTACTTCAGGTTTAAACCAAGAACAGAACGAGCCAATATCTGGAGCCTCCTTTGACTGCAGGGAGAGGGAGAGCTCTGGCTGGTTTCTTAGGAACACCTCGTAGAGCAAGGCAGTCCCCAGTGCTGGGGGCGTGGGCTCCTCCTGCGCTACCACCCGACAAAAGCTTTTGTAGCCTTTTGCAGGTGAAAGGAGACGACCGAGAGAAGCTGAGAAGTGTTGCACCAGGGCTGGGAGTCACTACTAAGTGCTGTCCTAGCCTGCCACCCAGTGCTGGCTTCTGGCACTCAGAGCTGCTCATGTGCTCCAGCACTGCAGCTGGTACCTGGCATGGAACCTGACATGTTCTTCCTGACCCTGCTGGAATATTCCTTCTTGAGTTACTGAAACAGATGTTCAGGTCCTGTTAGAAATAAGTAATATTTTAAAATGGGCTGCCTTTGGAGAAGCGTGTGACAACTTCCTCAAATTGCTTCTTGAGTACTGTGGACTCAGCAAATAGGTGGTGCCTCTAGGGTGCTGTGCACATGGCAGGTGATGGACTAGTAGTCTAGCTTCTGATTTTAGTGCACCTTAAGCAAGAAGGGAAGGCTATGGTTTCTGCCTTTTTTGATTTGTTTTGTTTTCAGGACAGCTTAGGAATGATTGGAGGTGCACAATCTCTCAGAATGGCGATGGATCCAAACCAAATATATCCAGAAAAAGATGCTGAATTTGGCAATAGTTTTCAGGCAGCAATCAGTCTGTCATCTTTATAAAAAACAGGTAACAGAGCTAGGGAAAGGTGATAATTTGTAAAGATACTACAAAATTACTTGAATACTAGAGAAGAAGGGGAGGAAGGAATATTTTCTTGGAAAAGCAAGAATGGTTAGCAGTGCTGGCTGGGCTGTTCCAGGGAGAAGATGAAATATGGTGGTGGAGACGATAGTTCATTCACATGGCTCATCACATCCACAAAACTGTCCTCCTGTTATGAAGTCAAAAGTGCTGCAGGGGAAAAGATGTTATTGTGTAAATTCTTTTCACATAAAATCTGCAGGAATAATTAACGGAATTGTTTTGATTTTTTTTTTGGAAGCATTTAGATTTATTTTTTTAAAAGGAGTCTGTCACTTTGCCGTTGAATAAAAACTAGTAATTGAGTGGTGTCACCAACAAAAAAGGTATTGTATGCACAATCAATAGCTTTAATTGGGTAAAGTAGGTAAAAATCCAGCACAGTACTAGAAACTGTCTGACTTCACAAACAACTGCCTATTGCTTATTATGGCATGGACTAAAGCTGCCACACCAGTGTTTTATTGGCTAAAGAATTTAATAGAGCAGCAGCCTTTGTGACTGTGGCCTGACATTCAGCCTTGACAATACTGCCTGGATTTATCTAGGTGACCAGATATATTGAGATTTTTCTCTGCAGTGTAGGAGGTGGCAGATGGGATGAGTGGTCGTTTTTCTTTAAGTAGAGACAGTTTTTGCTGCCAACTGAAAAGGAAGGGGCAGAGAATAAAGAATGTAATGAAGTGTCCTTGTTTTGAAGTGTGTGAGGTGCAGAGAGCCAGCAAAATATAGGAAAAGTATAGAAGGAGAGGATGAAAATCAGATGTGTATTTACTCTGAAGGTGCTTCAATGCTATTAATATGTATTGTAAATCTTCAAATGGTCTGTTATCCAAGCATTTACTACATGGAAGCAAAAAAGCCCTACTGCTACTGCTTTGCATTTTGTTATTAATTCTGAGTAAAAGAGAGGTAAAATTGTCAGCAAGGTGCCTTAGTGAATCTTTATGTAATAGTAACAATTTATGTATGGGAAGCAAATACCTAAAAAAATTAGTAAAATGAATAGAAATGTAATTCAGAGCAGCACTAGCATTTCATCTTCATGTAATGATATGGGCAAAGCCTGCATTCCAACACTTTGCAGTGAATTATGGGACATGGTAGGGCTTGCAGGACTGCAGAAATAAAACACGATCAGTTATAATGTCCCATTAGGAAAAGGTGATGTAATGAATTCTTCTTTCATGGCCTAGCAATGACACATTTAATTTGCTAGGTTATTTACCCCCTGGATAAAATTCATAATCTCTCTCATAATATGAAAATATCTCCTTAGATACATTCAGAGGGAATCTCATTAGAAGGTTTGGCTGAATGTATTTTTCTGGGAGAGATGAAAAGGCAGCGAGGTTCATCAACAGGGAAGCTGGACTAGGAGCTAGAAAACCTGTCTTATGTTCCTGATTCTGCTGCTGTATAATTCTGCCTGAGCACCCTTGGCTGCTGAGACTCTTTTCTGTGACTCTTCCAATTCCATCTGTCATAGGTCAGCTGATGTTTTAAAGACTCACTTATTTAAGATGCCTAAGCCAATCCAGCTCACTCTGGGTGAAGTGTGCTGGAGTTATTTAACCTGTCTGTCAGGGAGGTAATCTTCAGTGGGAAGGGGATGCACAACAGTGGAGAGGCCTGACAAGTACAGCTGTGGCTGGGAGAGGACAGATGCCCAGAACTGTGAGGTATCAACAACCTGAGACAGACATGCACAGGAAGCCGTGGCCCCCATTCCCAAACTCAGCTAGGATTTCTGGATGCTCCAGGAAAGCTGTCACTAGTGTGATTGTTTCCTTTTGGCTCAGTGCACAGGTTGAGGAGTTATAAAGAAGACTGTCCTGTACAGGTCAAGTTTGGAGCTACTACACCTGAAGAAATTACTCCTCAGTGGCTTGTCTGAATCTCATATTTTTCTGGACTAAGGAAGTAAGAATGAACAAAATGGTGTTCAGTAGAAAGAACTGCTTTTAAAGGAAAGCTATTTTAATTTGATCTTCTTTTTAAATCCTGAAAGGAGGTTTGAGAATTCTTAAAAATATCACCTGGAAACACTGTTGGCTTGCTGATTTAAAAAAAATACATTCAAATCACTCCAGAATAGGTCTTGCAATTTCTCATACTATATAACATTTCTGTCCTACTAACAGGTATCTTCTAGTACATCTCTACAGGTCTGTAAATATTCAAGATTTAGCTTTAATGAAAAATACTGTCTCTATATAAAGAAAACATAACTGTTTATATGCAAATGTTACAGTGCTATCTTCTTAGTTATCTCAGTTTTTAAAAAATCAAACCCTGGCCTTCAGTCCTATTTAAATGTAATAAAAAAAAAATAAAAAAAAATCACTTTCTCTCCAGAGATCCAAAAAGCTGAATATATTTTCCTAGCTGATTGATGCTTTTCCATTTATTTTTAAATGTAATTTTCCCCGGGTAAGGAATTGTTCTCTTGAATGTCAAGAAGGAAATATTTCCCAAATCATAGGCTTGGATTGGCTGGCTCGAGCCTAATGAGATAGCTCTGTTGAGAGGGGGTAGGCTGGGGAAGCAGAGAGTGGAGTGATTTGTCATGCTGGTTTTCCAGCCACTGCTAAAGAGCTGCTTTGTAATGCCAGCCTGCCAAATCTCCTGGCCACAATCAAATTACTCCCTCCACATGCACGCACATCCACACCCTCGCCCTTTAGATCTATCACTGACAGAATAGTTATTAAACAAAAACTCAGCCCGGGGAATTATTAATCGCCAGGCTTCATTTCTTTATCAAATGTGGTGGCCCGAAGGGAGAGCTCTTTAGGCTTTCAGAAAGACCGTAGCACATTAATCACCGGAGGGAAGCGGGGTGTGGGCTTGGCATTTGTAATACTTGTCAGGTCAGAAATAGGAGATACAGAGATCAAAAGAGATGTTTATGAGTTGGAGGTGAAAGTGCTTCACTTTTCTTGTTCTTCTGTGAGTCCCTCTTTCTTTACTCTTTGTTTTGGTGTTTTGTTTTTGGTTTTGCTCTGGTGGTCTCATCCTAGAACTGTGTGGCTATACCTCTGGTCACATACTGCCCAGGAAGAGAAAGGCCATGAGTTATGAATGCAGGTTTCTGTGTAACCAGTAGCAAAACAGTGGCCACTGCTTCTGAGTGCCTGCCCACTGTAGTCCTGCACTTGTCCAGGCACTACTCAGGCCCCAGACTGCAGTCAAAGTTAGGAAGCTGGGGGTACTTAGGTGCTTGTCTGTGTAAACTAATTAAATAAAGGCATCCAGCTCTGAAGATTAGTCCTGAAAAACATTCCTGACTTCTTGAAAATTTAATACTGGGTTCATTATTATATGCAACAAGTAGATATACACATACCCTTTAAAAAAATTACTACAATCACACCAGCTCCAGATCACATATATGGAACATTAAGCCAATGTTGTAGGTTGCCTGTGGCTGGAAACACTTAACCTGTGATTAGTTAAAGCATTAATTAGCATTGACCTTGTTCACTCTAATCCCAAGACCTTTAGCCTCTGCACTATGTGGGGAGGTTGTTACTCCAGGCAGGGTACCCTGTGAGGAATGTGATGTAAGTGTGGTTCAGTTGACATGTTTTTCCTCATGAAAGGATGGTGTATTGACTGAAGCCAGGAGACTTTGCTGTAACTCTTCAGCAACACTGCACTTTACATTGCTGAATCTCTGTCACCTGAAGAGATTCTTCAAACTACTGACTTTAAGAGTAGGGTTTGCTAGTACAAGTAATATCCACTTATGGACACATAATCTTTTCTGCAGCTGAAAACTCCCTTGTTTCTTACTAACACCTTGGCTTGAAATACATCATAATTTTTGCATATATTGTAAACACATGTGCACTTTCTATATGATCTGGAGCTGATTATCAAAATAGCCTTCTTCTTCATAATAATACATGTATGTATTTAGAGAAAGACAAACAGTATGACTGTGTGAAATCTGAGTATGAGCAGGAAAAATCAACGTAGAGATTTCGTAAATAAATATCAGCTTTCCCTCTCATAAGATCACACCTTGAGCTTTGTTGCACTAATTTCCTACCAGAACTGTTCAGGGGTTTGGCTGCAGTGAGATCACTGCAGGTATATAGAACTCCCCTGTCTCACAGGAACACTTAAGTGGAAAAAAAAATACTCTTTAATTCTGTGGTATGTACAAGAGGTTGCAGTGAGGATCTCAAGCTCATTGGAGAATGGGCTGTGTGTTAACACACGTTTATAGCATGGCTGGCACCCAGCCTGATTTTGTACAGCCCTGCAGTTAGCTGGAGCCTCTAGGCATCACTGTAATATAAATATTCTGGAAGAATAATAGGGTTATTTGTGGCTCTTGAGGGCAGCTAATGTATGCAGCATGTTTTCCAAGACTTCATCTCTTATTTTTCCAAGCATCCAGCAAGAAACAAGAAACAAACCACATTTGCTGTGCACAGACAGAAGGAATGAGAGGAGGGATGGATCACATCAAATGGATTTTGAGAGAGCCACAAAACACTTGTTGCATGTTGTCCCGACACTGCAATATGATATTTGCATTGTGATGTTGTATCAATATGTGAGACGATCTGTCTCCTTGGGAGTCTCATGTCTGGCAAGGCAGTTCCCAACTCAGAGGCTCACTACTTTTAAAAGGATTTTGTCTGTACATGCGTAAACAGCAGCCAATTCTTTGAGATCTCCAGAGCAATCTGTGCAGGTTTAAGCACCAAAAAATTTGAGTGACCTACAATTCCACAGGCAAGCAATTCAAATGATTAATTGCACCCTCAAGTATATCATCATATATCGAAAACCATGGCAGCACACTACTGTAAATAACTACTGTAAATATCAGGCTGTCTTCCTAATGACTGGCATGGCAAAAAGAGTGTATGGACTAAGAACAATGCTCAAGGAGTCTGATTTGTCAGTCAAGAAAGGCCTGAAACCTCCACACCTTTGGATAGACTTTGCACAGCAGGAACTTTCTCTGTCTGTTTACTGTTAATTGAATCCAGCACTGAAGGAATTGCTTGCTATTGTTAAACAGGTTATCCTCTGGGTGATATCTTGATGTTCTGACTGTGTTTTAGAAGATGACCAAGCGCAGTGTTACCATTTTTATCCCCAAGTTATAGTTTTGTGAAAAACAGCATGTAGATGTTATAATTCCCTAACTCCAGAAATACACTCCTATGAACTGGTTTTCCTGTGATTATCAAGGTATATTGCAACTACTGCGCAGAGAATCTTGGAATCTGTGGGATTTGAGTTAGGATTCTGCAGTAAAAGAGGAATTATTAGAAGACAAACTCTGCATAGGAAATAGCACCGTTCCTTTTGTTCTATCACAGCTCTTTTCCCATCTTTCTGTGAGGAGCAGTGGGTGAATGAGGGTCTGTAGTCATGGTGTACATGCCTCTAACAGCTCAGAAAACTAATGGATCCCAGCAAGCTTTGGGGTTCAAATATGTATTTGAATGTTTTTAATTAACAACATCTTCCTTTAGCTCTGTCCTGGTTTCCTTTGTATCTGCAGAATCTAACAACAGATTCCTTGCACTTTGTGCCTTCCTTGCATCGGATTACCTCATGCCAGCTGCTCCACCACGACTGTTCCCGGGCTATGTCGTGTTCCCCCATGGCTGAGCTGAGGTAATTTACTCTTCTTTTAGAGCAGAGTTGTGACCTCAAACGGCATTACAATTATGGAATGACAAGATCTTGCACACAGGCTGTTACTCCTGAATAGCTGGTACACAGTAGCACAAGTGTAGGGCACTCAGACAAGACCAGCAGTTCCCACAAAAACAGTTGGATCCGCACCTTTCAGGTGAGGGTGTGGTGTGGGCCTGTGACGTGGATACAGTGGGTAGGTGGCTGAGGACAAGGAACTAGAGAAGTCTTGGGACTGGACAACGAACAATTTCCTTCTACAGTATCTTTAAAATTTAATTCATTAGCACTGAAACAAGGTTTTATCACATCCTGCACTTCATGTTTAATGGCAGTGGCTGATAGTCCCAACGCAGGCTTACCTGCAGAGTTGGAAGAGCTCTCCTGTGTCTACAGCAAAACTATCTGCCTTATATTAATCAGTTCCTGGTAGAACTAGTCTTGAATTATGGTTAAAAGCAGGGTTGTGTCTGCATTTATCTGCTTCCAGGGCTTTAAGTTTCAGTATAGGTCTCTGGCATCCAAGATAAGAATCATTAATCCTAATGACAGTCATTACCAGTCACTTCACTGAATTTATTTTTCCTTTTTATTTATATATTATAGAATATATATATTTTCTATATTCACATATATTAATATATTACTATGCACATTTATTTACATATTTTTATATATTGTAGGTATAAATATAGGTATAAATTGATTCTAAAGCATGAGCCACTTCACAGTGGAGAAGATACTTAAAGATACTTAAATACTTAAAGAAGATACTCAGATTCACAGGTAACATTCTGCTGTTTCTTTTGACAGAAATATGTGGTCAGGAATAATTCTCAATGTTAATACCTTCTATTCCCATCTATTAGTTGGCTCACTTGACCCAGAATCCATGTCAGAGGTAGTGCTGGAGAGACACCTAGCAAGACAGTCTGCAATGCAAACAGGAGTTGGCAGAGGACAGAGAAAGGGAGAGATCCATTAGTGTCACCAAGCAAGCGAACAAGAGTCAGAAAGAACCCTCCCTGGGATAATTCATGCTCTACTGGAGCCACAGACTACCACTGTGACACACAGCTCTCTTTTCTACTAACTTTGTGGGACATCTAGGAATCAATTTTATTTCTTCCATTAGTAGTTCTGTGTTTCCACTGATTTATCTTCAGCAAGTGTAAGACTCTGTGTTAAGGCTGGACTCTACACTACCTCAGCTGTGAACAAGGTGAAATACTGCTGAGCATATGCCAAGGAGCTTTCTTGCACAGAATCACAGAAAGAGGTGAGTTAAGAATCCTCATAACCAGAATAGGGTCTGCTCCACCCTGCCTGCCTTGCCTGTTACGAAGAATGGTAGAGACTCCCAGGACTCTGGCTTCAATTCCATCCCATTACTCCACCATTCCTAATGCTAGAAAATGATACACCTTTATTTAACTTCCCTTTGCTTCAAGATGAGCCATTACTGCTTGTCGTACCTACCTACTCTTTTTTGCCCCTTTAAAACTATTTGATACTATTTGATCTGTTATTTTGAGTTCTTTCAGTTTATTCTTCTGTACTGCAATTCCTTTGTTTTATCCTTGTGCCCATGGATGTTGCCCCTCTGCTTATTCTCATCACTCAACCCTGGAACACTTCCAACTGGACTCCATTTTTCTTGTCCTCTTGATAATGCTTTGCAACTGGGAGCTGGGACTGAGGGAGGGAGTGGGAATCCTATCTTAGTGAAATCGCTGGTATCAAATTTTGCACAGGGCAGACGGAGCAAGAAGGGAAGAAAAGCAGAAGTTGGAGAAAGTGACCAGAGACCTCTTGTAGGTTTCAGGTTAATTTGCTGATACAAATTCGGACTACTTTAGTGCTGAGAAGTGCCAAACAATGCGCTTTACAAATACTGAACACAAGTATGCATGTATGTATGCATGCACATGTGGGGATTATGTTTTACTCTGCTGCAACCTCTCTGGAGTAAAAAAAATGGATGTTAACGAAGACATCATCTCTATATGCAGAGCTTGTAAAAAATAAGGAAACATTAGAAATGTCAGATTGTATGAAAAAGGGAAGAATTTTGCAGAACGTATGAACATATTAAAGTAGGATTACACTGATTGGTGTTTTAGCTCCAGCTACTGCATTCAGTTCTGGTTGCTTCACTGCTAAATGGCCATTGCAGAGACTAAGGCAGACACAGAGCCCTACAAAATTATTAAAGACATGAAGGAATGGGAGAGTCTATGCCAGATGAAGTTAAAAAAGACTAACATGACTTAATTTGAAAAATGCAAAGTAATAGAGAAGATAACAGACAAGAGAGAATAAATTTCATTCTGTCCCATAGCCTAAATGCAACTCAGCTCTTGATGAAATAAAAAGGCACAAATGTAATACGGATCAGAGGAATTGTTGTTCCCAGTGCAGCGCAATAGCCAGATCCCTTGGTCTGACTTTTGTGTGCCTTACACAATTCATTGCAAGACAGAAATACAGCAGAGCTTTTAAGCTATTTCTGATAAGAAGATCACTGCTTTGTGTCATGGGCCAGAGCCGCTGCTGCTGGAAAGCTGGCTCATCTGGGTGGCCGGTAGTCCCATCTTGCTGAGGACTGAGCCCTGGCTTCATTTGCCATTAACTCCTGCTGCAGACAATCGTACTTTGTAGTGTCACTCATTGCTAGATTTGCAGTGCACTTCCCTAGCATAGGTTTCTAGTACTCTCAAATGTGTCTGAGCTAATAGCTGCCAACTTCAGTTGAATAAATAGATCTTTCAAGGGAAGTGCTTTTTCATGTTGTGTTTTCTGTAGAGACATAGACAGCATTTTCCACCTTTTGTTATTGTCGGTACAATGTAAGCACAAATATTTCTGAGGATCACAATGTCTGATGTACCTTGGGAATACGTTATCTATCATGAGTAAAACACAGGTAGTAGGGAGGAAAAGCTCTTAATAGTCACAACTCTTACTTGTTTCATGATTTAGCAAAACTGCCTCCCCGTGAGACAGTCTGTGTAGCTCCATGTGACCACTGTCTCCAGTGATTTATCTTGATTCAGCTAATAAAGAATATGCCAGCTGGTTTGAGAAAAGTTGAGGTCAAGGAAATAAAGCTTGAGATTATACCAGTTCAAAGTAAAGGATAATTGAAATCAAGAGGAATTTCGTGGACTTCCTTGAAGTGTCTCCATTTGCATTTACACTATTGTAATAATTTTGCGGCTGTATGAAGCTCCTTTTCCATCAAAAAACTCTTCCTGTCATTGTGGGAGTATCTCTAAAGCTACCTGATTGGGCTTTGGTTTTAATTAGGCTCAAGAAAGGATATTCTTAATTAAAGTTCCTGATTGAAGGAGATCTAGGAGCATTCCATTACTGCTGAAAGAGAGGATTAGGAAGGAATTAACTCCCAAAGTGCTGGTTTTCCGGCCATCTATGTCACCCTGCCAGAATTCAGTGCTAATTGCTTCATGAACAGAAGGGATAGCACAGCACTGTCTGGCAGTAGAAGCAGACACTGGTCCTTCCTTGTGCATCCTGGAGATGCCTTTGGAGAAAGGAAGAGAACCTTAATTTCACAGCAAGGCTGGTTCTATTGCCGTGACCTTGTCTGTGCAGGAGGACATTTTAGTTAACTCTCGGCTTTTTACTGCACATGAGAGACTACTTTTATGTGGCTCAAGGAAACCAAGTGTGATTGTGGAACCAGGAATAGTGGGTTTGTTTACCAAGAAAAGTGCAGGCTGTTGATAAATTTGAAGACTTTAGTGGCACAGGGAAGAGATATTTCAGTAGTGAAAATACCAGGTATTTGAGGAACTCTTTACAGTCAGATGATAAAAACAGCAAACTGAAAGAACCTTATTTAATTGCTTATAGAGAGAGGAAAAAGTTTAAACTCTGTATTGTCAAAAACAGAGACTAAGGCCATAAAGCTGCATTTCATGGAGGTACAGCATTTCTGAGAAAAGAGTAATCTGAAGTGGTCATCCTCCAGGAACTTAGACTATTCAGCTAGAGGAAAGCATTCGAAGGAAAAACAGCCAAAATGCAACACCAGAGAATTGATGGAGTTCTGTGTTTAATATACACATAGTAGGATTATTCAAGTAAATGTGATACAGAATAAAGTGGACATGGCAATAACAATAACTGAAGATAACCAATACAGCACTGCTAGCACCAAAATTATATTTTGCATTTGCACATGCCAGGTCCAAAGTGATGTGTCTGGTTGCTCACAAAAATGTATTGGTAAGGATTGGACTTTGAAATCACTCTAAATGAAATTACTAAGTTTTCAAAAGAGTCAGACATTGTTTTTTAGTGTGGTTCGACCATCCCAGCTCCTAAAAATCTCTGTGCACTTTGTAACACCCCCCTAACTACAACTGAGGTGATTTTCCTTGGCTCACAAATCAAATTGCAGTGGCAGAACTGGGATCAGGGTAGAAGAATTAAAACTCTCAGCACTCCTTATTCTTGCCACTAGATCAAACTCGTTGCTTCCACACTTCAGCACAGTACAGCCTTCATTAGGAAAAAACACTTTAAACAAACAGATGAAGTGCACATAATATTTTTATTCCTCAAAATCTGGAATACTATATGCCATTAACACTGAGTCATTGAAATTGCTCCAAAATGAAATATTATAGTGTGTTATGCCAATGCCTTGAAACTCTTTGTGTTAAGATTTCAATAAGAGAAACCAAAACAACACTCCAAACCTGAAATTTTTAGTCTAGGCATCGCATTTCAGTCCTAAGGCATGGGAAATATCAAAGTATTACAAGCCATCATGTCCACACAGAGAGGTAGATAAAAGTCTAAAGTTGACAAAGATCAAACTGCAAATAGGATACACATTTCACTGAAGACAATTAACCACTGGAACAGATAGTAAAGGGATGTGGTAAATTAATCGCCCCGAGTCTTTAAATCAAGATTGGATGTCCTTCCTTCTGTAAGAGATGGCACAGTTCAGCTATAAATTATTGGGCTTGAAGGTGGTATTGCTGGGTGAAATGCTCTGGACTGTGTCATATGCAGGAGGTCGGAGTTGATGAGTGTAATGGTTCATCCCTCCAGACCTTGCTATCCATGAATCCATTATGTTAGCTTGAAAAGTTTCATATTTTAACGAAGCAGTTACGGACTGTTAGGTTCACAGTGTGGAGTTTCTAAATACTCTTTCATTCTATGTTCTAAAGGGTCTGAAATAATCTTTTTAATATTGTTTAAAACATGCAAGTGTAAAATATGCACATATTTTATTTTTAACCCATTGATTCCCTTATCTCACTAAAACAAAAACTGGTCTTCGGGGAAATGTTGGTTGTATATTCCCCCGCGTGTTCATTGCCCCAGGTCTTGGGCAGGTAAGTGGTAGAAAACGTTTTTCTCCATCTCTCTCTGGAGCAATATGAAGGAAGGGAAGTGTCCTAGGTTAAACAGGGGTTCATCACACTGACCCATCTCCACTTCTGACTGCTTGAAATGTTCTGTGACAGAGGGCTATCCCAATGCTTGTGGCACTGGCAAAACTGTGGTCTGCTGCTCCCTAGTCTGCTCTTTTTTGCCAAAGTACCAGCCTACCATGTGATGGTTCTTATTTGTCTCTTCACAGTGTCAGGCCAATGAATATGCTTTTAGGATCTTTTTGATGAGACATGGGGGCTGGGATTCAAATGCCTGAACACAGTACTATCTCAGACACTCCTGAGCATCCTGCCTGAACTTCACCTGTTGTTGGGACAGGTGAGAGTCTCTATCCCCATAGGCTTCTGGAACAAAAGCTGGAAACTAGATAGAATAGCCAAGGCCACATGGAGTGTCATGGGATGCCGGTATTAATGCCCTGATCACTCCTGAAATGTTTTTGGTCATTAAAAATCCCAGTGAACTCTTGGTCAGTTCTAAGAAGCTGATCTAAATAGGCTGCAATTTGGAATATTACTGTCTGCCACCCGAATTTCATTCTCACAGTTTTATTTGCTTACAATAGCCTTTTCTTCCTGTCCTGAGCTCCTGGGTTGTGGTGCTGAACATCCCTATGCAGCTGTTGCATTTCAGAATGAACTCATCTGTGGTGATGCTCTTGACAGATACATTGTTTTGAAAAATGTTTGGGGATCGAAAGTATATCTTAGCATATCTTCAGTGTTTGAGATCCCAAAGCACTCCGTGATAGTTATATATAGAAAATCATGGTGTTTCTTCTCTTATTACAGAACAAGGTTTTCAAGACATGATTTATGATGTTTGGGGTTTCTGGTTTCTAACATTCAACTTTGCACTCTTCAGAGACATTTAAAGGTTCATTCAAAGAGAGACTTCAGAGCCTTTTGGGAGTCCCAAAGGGAACAACTCATGGTAGAAACTCCCCAAAATTATCATTTACTTCTTAGAAATCTTGGTCCTAGTGTATTTTCATTGTCATTCCATGCACGTGTTAATACCTTTTGTGATTATGAAAAACAGCCTTTCATGTCTACAAGGCAGTTTTTAGTCAAGCACGGGGGAAATAACATTTTTAATATCTAGCCCCCTAACGCTGCTTCAATTAAATCAGTTTCTCTCCTCTCCTTTCTCTTTTCTTAATTCTGATTGACCCTCCATACTCATTTAAATTACATTATTTTTCTGTCTTTGTCTATTCTCAAAGTTTATACTCCCTAGGTTAGACAACCATAAACTTTCAGCTCCTCTCATATATAACCAAGATTAAAGCTGTGTATATAAATCTGGCAGCATAGCATTTTTGCCCACTCCGGAATTGTAGCTGTATTTCTTCAGTAATGACTGAACAATAATTCATCATATTCAGTTTTCCAATCCCCAAATACATATGTAAACCAAAATTGCAACAAATATTTTTGCTGACCAGTGGCTATTTAAACACCTGAGAAACTCAAGTTAAATCTGTGAACAAATGGTGCTATTGATACTTTCCATGTTTTACAAGTAATTATGTTTCCCTTGTATTACAATTAGAAGTTGTACAAAAGAGCAATAGGAGAGAAAGGCCATTGAGTCAAATTCCCTCCATAGTATCCTGTATAATACCTGTGCTGTCTTGCTTTGGTATATAGTAATCCAATTTGCCCTGTTCTTCTTCCAGCTCATTAATTTTCTGAATCCCACACATACTCCTACACATGCAGCTGTATTCGGCTTTGTGGTGGATCCCACAGGTCTGCCCAGGCAAATATGTGGATATGTGGATGTACATATGGCAGGTGATATATGAATTTGCTGTAAAGGTTGCTGTGTTCAAGCTCCCTGCACACCATTTTGAAAGCACAGCATTGCTTACTAAGATAAACTTATCTCATCTGCTCATGTTTTCAAGGCTATTGCTGGCTGCAGCACTTACTGCTACTTCAGGTCCTGTGGGAACACGGGAAATCAAAGCTATGGACCCTTGCACAAGGTTTGCTGTGGGCTCTGCTTTGTTGATGGCACCCCACAGGGTCACAGCAGGGTTCCTTATGGCAGCCCTGGGAGGCAGTCGCTAGGTCTAACACTCTGTAGGGCTTCAGGAGCAAAGCTCGCCCATGTTTGCTTGGAATTGTTTGAGCACTGCACCAGTACAGGTTATGGGCTATAAGTAAGCAGGTCTGTGACCACCAGGTTATGGGCTATAAGTAAGCAGGTCTGTGACCACCATCCAGACCTCTCAAACACGTGTAAGTGGTGGCCTTATTTCTAGATGACCCTCCTTTGACAGTCTGCACCGGCAGCTCTCACCATGGCAGTCTGTTTTCTCCTGCTTCCTAGGGCTGCTTTTTGCTCAGTCTCACCTTGTTCCCTCCTTCCCAACTGCACTTTCCCTCACAAAAATTCCTCGGTAAGCTCTAGTCTTTAACTCATTTCAGACCCTAACAAGATGCTTTTTACCTATAAAAACCAAGACACTTTGTCACTTGTCCCACTTTATAGTGCTTTATGTAGCACTCCTGTCCATGCTGCACATTAACTGCCTTTTACATTTCCTGCTGCACCTGCGCCTCTCTCTGCCCCCAGTGCCCAGCCAGATGGGAAACTGTATCCATCTCCCTCACACACACAGGACCCTGCAAGCACAGAGCCTGGTCTTGCTGTCAGATAGTTCCCTCACAAAGCTCTTCACTTTAAGTTAGATTAAATGCCCAAGGGGTTTGGCAGACTCATACTCTCCGTTTTCACCCACTCAGTCCCATTTTTAAAATTCTGTACTCCAAACACAAATAAAGAGTGATTGTAGCTAATCTCTGCTTGATCTAATTTTGGGGTACAGACTCTTAGTCTGCTGAATAAGCGTGGATGACCTATCTCCTAGAGAGAGTGCTTTCAGAGCCTGAGCTCTCCTACAAATAAAAATAAATTATAGCTCCCTGGTTGCTAAGAAAAGGAAAAGAAATTTGATAAATACACTGTGTTTTCAAACCTGGATCTATAGGGAGAGGTATTGTTTTGTACTAAGTCACATAATGTACCAAGAAAAAAAAATAGGCAAGGTTTTGGACCCATAAGTATTTTTCTGAATGTGCAGGCAGCCTGCCCTGTGTTTGAGCCGAAATTTCATCTGCACTGAAGGTGTCAGAGCATTACTTCTCCAGCTTCATTTTAGCGACTCGAAATTGTTGTAAAGACAGAAAAATGCAGGTCAGAGGGAAAAGTCCTCTTAAAGTGTGTGTGGGAAAAATACAAAAAAATGAAAAGAAAAAAAAGAAATAGAAAACAGAGGATTGACCATTAATTGGCCTAACCACAGCAGTCTGGCAAGAGGAAGCTATTTTCCTGCTGAATCAAGTCAACAGTGAGGTAAGCAACTAATAAATAATAGAATCTCTACAGAAAGGCCAACTTTACGTCTTGTTGCAAACCTCCTGTCAATATGGGAGATCTGCAGGAAGTAGAGAGCCTTTGATTTATTTACACAGGGACCATGATTAGAATTACATTCCCTTAAAGAAATTTGTCTTGTTTCCTCCTCCATCAACGAACTGCTTCTCAGAGTCAGCCCCTGACTACTCTTTCCCCAGTTTGCAGTAGCTGGATGGTTATCAGATGATAGCTAAAACTGGCAAGCAGAGTAGTGTCTTTGGGAAAGTAATTCAGGTTGGTCCCTCAGGCAGTGCTTCAGGCTCTAGATCCATATATAACACAGTGCTCGGGGTGTGCAGTTGGTTCAGATAGAGGAACCAGCTTTTGTCTGCTAAAGGATGACACCAGACAGTGGGAAGACACTTCGTGAAACCTACCCTCAGGCACCACCAAGGGACATCAGACCTCATCTTCTACTCAGGAAGAAAGAGATGGATGAAGCTGGAGGTCAAACTACACCCAACTCCTTTAATCTTAAAAGTGTCTTGGCACTTGGGCAGCACCTGATGCAAGTTGAAGACCTGAAGGTTCAAGACCTGAAGGCTACTTCCTTTTATGCTTTGGCTAAAAGAAAATGAAGGATGAGTTCCCAAGGATGCTTAGGCCCATGCGTAGCTCTGGTTGAAGACCAAAGGTCCCCCAGGTCAAGATTTTAAAAATGTGGTTCTTAGGGAGATACTACTTAGTATATACTACTTATAAAAACTATACTTGCCTAAAATAAAATAATTTTTAAAAAAATGCAAGCAGCATTAGTTCTCTTACAATTTCATCCTGGACACATGGAAAAATATTTTAAGGTTTGGAATGAGAAAACCAGTCCTCTCCTTCACAACCATTATTAATGGCCAGATCTGAGTTACAACCATGTGGTCCAGCAAGTACTGAGCTTTGCTGTCAATAAAATTTTATTCCTAGTTTTGCCATAATTCATTGCTATGAGATAATCATACCTTGCTTTTATGTTTCTGTTTTTCTTCCTATGCTAGAATTCAGGAGCTGGGAATCTGTTATTAGATGCCTGGACCAAACTAGGAACAGGAAGTGGGAAGCTTTGTGAAGTTCTCTACTTACTCAATGAGCAAGTGCTGTTAAACAGCATTGCAGCTGTTTGTCCTGGAGTTGGGAATAGGAGTAATGGGAACAGCATGCTTACATTTTGTTGCCAACTGGCCAGGGAAAAAGAATATGTATGAAATATATGAATTTAAGGGGTTTTACGCGAGATGTGGCCTGATTACTAGAGACTTGGGATAGCTACGCTAAAGCAGACTTTTTATGTGACTTGTGGTGAGTTGGTTAATAAGTTTTAAATTTAAGACGTTTGTATTTACACACCTTATGGTGCTGTTAAGAATGTAACTCTCTAAGGTACCCAGAAGCTGGTAGCAGAATGTCAGCTCAATGCCTACAGCACACACATTCATAGAGGGCTGTGACAACCCAGCTCTGTGCTCACTCTTCTGAGAGTACGAAGCTGTAAGAGGATGTAAGGACCAGGCTCACAACTGTGGTATTTACGGGTACTCAAAACTCACACAGGAGACTTTACCTCATTCTGTTTATGGGCTGGTTTCTTAACATGTTGTGCATGCACAGGAAGGGAGAAAGCAAGGACAGCGAGCTGCTATATGAAATCTGGATCTAGATTGTTCCTTCATTTCAAATTACAGCACTGAAGTGGTTTCCTTGCAAGATAGCAGTTTGAAATCAGCATTTTTGTCTTTGACCTCAGATTGCTCAGGCCAGCACTGGAGCAGTATGTATGGAGAAAACAATACATACTAAAGTCTCCTGCATTATTCTGCTACTGCTGGGTTGAGATTCTTGTGTATGCATGTAAGTCTGGGAAAAATAAATCCGAATGTATCTTTGTGGCTTTCCCCCTTGACTTCTGGGTAATCGGGACCCTTGGATATTTTCTTCCTTTGTAATACCCCAAGATGCAACTCCCTTTGGGAGTTCCCTAATCTGTGTATCAGTGGCAATCCTATAATCCCATATAATTGTATTAGTCTCAATAGCAGATTAGCTCCAAGTGCCCCTACAGACAAGGAGCTGTCAGCTCTGCTATTGTTTTCACTTAATGTGATTCCAGTCAGCAAAGAAGAAAAGCAGCTGAGAGCCCTCTGTCTCACATTACAGCCCACAGTTTCTAAACCAATTAAGAAAAAGGGATTTACAGTCAACTGGATTAAGGGCTCTGTTTATATTATCCCATATTTCTTTTTATAATACCTTCCATTTTCTATCTGGTTTTGTAATCAACTACCCTTTTTTCTGCCTTCTGAAACACCCATCCATGTCCTTACCTATCCATTTACCAATCCATCTCACATGTAGGGTTTCAGCCATCTGTCTGGTTAACTTCACCAGCCTGCTTTATTGCATATTTGTTTAGAGAACACATGGTGCATGAAGCATACCCAGTAATGCTGAGATTAAAACCAATGCCTGATTTCAGATCAATTTCAAGATGACCTCACTAATATAAGTACATTTGTGAGAGAGTGTTTGGGCAAATCTCTCCTTTCTGCTAGCTAAAACATTCTACCACCACCCTTATCAGAGCCAAACAATGCTGGTATGTAAACAGCATGACAGTCAATCATTATTAAGCAGGAAAATGGTGCCTATAAAATCCTACAACCCTCACAGAGGAAAAGGTGAAATGAAACTCCAGCAGGACCGTGTTCATAGGATGAAAGATCATCTGCCAGTTTGTCCTTGATCTGATCAACTAAGTAGCCGATCAAGGATAGAAAGTGACACTTTGCTCTCACAGAGGTGTCTCTTTTGCTATGATAAGATGTAATGATTTCTGAAGGATGTGGGCTAAAACACCACTTCATCTGAGAACTGACATCAGCAATCGAGACCCTGGGATTTGGTCACCACTATGGCTTGTGCTTTTAGAAATACATACAAAAAGTCATGCATTAGCTACCAACAGTAATTGTTTTCTTTTACTTATCAAAATAAATCAATACAATAACATTAACACAATCCATATTGCCCAAAATATCTCTGTTACCATCCTTGCATTTCCTTGAATTCCTAATTCAGCATAAATTCACACTAAAGTACATTATAATGCATTCAGGTGACTGTGATTTTATGTGCTTTCCTAGATGGAAGTTGCTTAGTGAATATGTTT
>JAYRBT010000181.1:25575812-25588188 GCA_036023395.1 Myiotriccus ornatus | reverse complement strand
GATCTTTGTAACAAAACACAAGAATTTCATGAAGCCTCTCCCTTCTTTTTGCTCATTTTTTCTCTTATGAAGTTTCAGCTGAGTTTGGTGCCTAAGGGGCTCATATCAGGATTATACAACAGACTTTTGTCACAGTTATGTCGTTTGGAGACATCATCCTTGACAACATTAGCTAGTAACACTTTTCAGCCAAAACTTTGCTGGCCACTGGGGCTCGTTTCACAAGTGTGACCTACAGAACATGGAACTGTATGTTATAATATCCAGTGTGTAGTATACAATGGTATTCCAATGTGTAGTAAATATATAATCTTATACGAAGCAATAGACCAGGCTCAGTCAAGCTTGATGAGATAATGCAGTTTTTAAAGATCTGTAATGTTGAGAGGAGGAGCAACTAGATATTTAAATCTGCTTTGCTCTTTTGCATGCCAATAATATCCAATATTGGTACTTCAGAAATACAACTTTACATACCTACATCACTGCCTCAGTCTTGGGAGTAAGTTTAAGGATCTGGTGCTCACACTGTCCAGATTTCTAAAGTACATACCTCTGCAGTGCTACATACATGAGATTGTTTCATAAAACACACTGTATTTTTTTTCCCCTTGTTCTCAGCAGGCCTGCTTATACCTGCAGGCTGTAAACAAGGATTCTGGTGGAAGAAAAACCATGCACTAGTCTTTCCACAGCATTAAAACAGATTTGGAAGAATTTCAGGGGCAGGAATACCACAGGGAAAATGGTGTGATAACAGTGCTACTGAAATGGGCACCTTCTGCCTAAGACAAGAGGTAAATAGGTATTCTAGGCCTCAACTCTGAAAGACATAAGGGTGTCCTGTATCTGCTCTTTCTCTTTGGTTTGTTTTAGATCTTTAGAAGTGCTTAGCCACTAGACTCAGTGATTTAATGAGCTCTGAGACTGTCTGAAACCAGGTTTTCCCATCTGTGGTACATCCTTTTCTATCTGCACTAGTGCTGACACACAAGTTGGCTGGCTACTTGTCACCAGCTCTTTGTGGGAGATATTTTCCTGTGTAATCTACTGGGGAAGCTGCTCTTATGAGTGCTGCCTCTCACATTTCACTCCGAATGAAGAGGGTTAGTGAAAGCCTGTCATTTAAGGTGTGTTAGCTCACCTGGCTAGTTTTGACTGAGAGGACTCAGGACTTGCTTATGCAAACAGTTCAGTTGATCTGAGATGGGGAAGGCAATATTGCTGCACAGGGGACATGGTGGGGAAGTACAGGTGGGAAAGATAAACCATGGCTTCCTCGGCTGCCATCCCAAGAGGACCTTTTTGTTTTGGACTTAACCTTCACACACCTGAGTAGGCCAAAAAGAAAAATTGGGGGAGGGCAGGAAGGGATAAAATGAGGTGCTGTATTCTCACACAGACTGTATGTTCTGTATGGTAGAGTCTCAGGGCTCATGCATTCCCTTTCCTGTTCAAAGCAGAAGCTGAAAGTCTGAGTCTTTCCAAGCAAGGCAGTGTGTGCCTGCTGCATTTGGCTCCCTGGCAACCCCCTGGCTGCAGTGTGCTACTGGCAGTTCCAGCAATACAGCTCTTTATCATTTTCTTGAAGTAGCAGGGGCTGGAAAATCAGTAGCTTTAGTATGCATGCCACTGTCTGCAGAATTGGGTACTGACACTTTTTACTGTTACCAGTAAAATTAAACTGATGCGACAGTCTTGTATGGCAGGTTTCCAGCTCTCCCCTCTTCTTGAGGTGGGAGGGAGGGATTGCCCTTTCCTTAGAGAGAAAAAGGACTGGATACTTTCCAGGAGGGAAGGAAAATCCTCCTGTGACCACTTGGAAATTGTAGATGAATGTACCTGCTTCTGAAAGAAGAAATTTACTGTAAATACGGTAAGGAAGAGATAGAAGAAATAAATTATGGAGTATAATAGGGGACATCCCCTTTTCTCTCCTCAACAAAGATAGCATTTCATCATCTGTGTTTAACCATAAGAGGCATTTATGCTTCTCCCTTGCATACTAAATAGGAACTGTCTGACTCATGTGTTTCTTAGAGTCAGGGGACTGATATATCCCTGCTCTTGGAATTTGAATTTCTTACCACGCAATACAATGCAGTAACAAACATGCCAAGAAGGATGTATCCAGGTGGAAAGGAGGGACTGAAACACTTATGCTGCCTCAGGTTACAATATCACTTGGGAAAAATATTTTGTCATCAGTGTTTATCTGCAGTTGTGAATAACAGAGTTGACAACATCTCCCTGTTCTCCTTTGTGATGGTTGGTTTTTAAACTAGTGTCAGGTTTGGAAAGCCTTGCATCAAGTCAGGGAGTTGTTTTTTTTTCTTGCCAGCTGTTGCTCTTAGGTACCTGAGGGTAGCTGCTTTGAGCTTACTTGGGGGAGGAATGTGTTCTCTCCAGTATATCCAGAGGAAAGTATTAAAACAAAAACCTGGTGGAAAAGCAGAATTCACATTCTCAGCTTTACTCCAGACTTCAGGGTGACTTCAAGCAAGGACACATCTGTTTTGTTCTGTCTCTGGTTCTTTCCTGTGCAGTGATCTCAGGAAAAGCTAATGTCCACCATTAAAGGCACTGGATATCTTTGATGAATCTCTATGAGCAAAGCATTTCAAGCCTTTTCACTGTTGTTCCCTCACATGCTGGCTCCTATGAGAGCTCTCACAGTGCAGGTCTGCGGCTGAGGCAGTGGGCTGTGCTCAGATACTTTCCAAGAGAGATGATGTGGTGCTAAACCACAGGTAGGTAATGGAGCTTATAGTAGGGCTCACCCATGTCTGTCATCTCCTGTATTCTTCCACAGATTTGGGAATAATCCAATCCAGAGAGGTACTTGGGGCCTTAGATGGAGACAAGCTCAGGTATGGTGGCATAGAGTGACTCGGGCACTTAGAGCAGATGGGATTGCCTTAGTGAAGCACAAGGGTGCTGAGAAGCTCTGCTGTTTCTATCAGCCCTAGCGCACCAGGTAGCTACAGCCCCTCGCTGGGGCAGCACTGATTCCTGCATGTCTACTCTAGGTCAAGGAGCAGTTAGAAACTTGAAGGCCAACAAACCTCTTTCCAGAACCAATGGCCGGTAAAGCCTTTGAGGTTTTGGGGAAAGGAAACAAGCCCAAAACAGGAGAAATACAAGGCAGTACTGGGCTTCTGTTCATACTCTGCTTTGTTTAATTCCAGCTCAAGCCTTGTGGATGGTGAATGGTAAACTGAACACAGAGCTGAAGTCATGCAGTAACACATTTATTTTTTGCCCCTGCTTCAGCTTCTTGCCTCCTCTTTTCCTTTCTCTGTGAGCAGTCAACAGTTTTCAGGTGTGAAGTGCTCTGTTTCAACATCAGCACTTGTCACCAAAGCTGATTTTTGGTTGTATTTGGCCTGGATCTCTCATTTAGTACTTCCTAAAAACCAGAATGGAAGCTTCTTAAGGAGCCCTTTTTAAATAATGCTAAGAGATGATTTAAGAAGCAGAGGCAAGACAGGGAAGGGGAAAATAGGCATTTTCTTCCAGTGTTAAGTGGTGCTTCTACATTTTAATGGCTTCTGAAGTCAGACAGGCACTGTTGCTTGGTCCCAGCTGGACACTAATTCCTGCTGGGAATGCCTCGTGGCAGCTTTCAAAGTACTCTGAAGCTGAATCTGTAATTGTGACTCAGAGCAGATCAATTGCCTTTCCCTTCTGCAGTGAAATTTAGGTTCTGTTACAGACATGAGGAACCCCTGAGGTACTGGCAGCATTAAAACAGCAGAGCCTGCCCCACAGCAGAAACCAGTTCTACACAGTATGGTAGCTGGGTTTTGGATAGATATGTTAAACTAAAAGAAGTGCAATGAAAAGAGCTTAGAATAGCTGAAACTCTCCTTTCTGCATCTGGTTGGTCTCACAGCACTGGCCATGAGGGCTTTCTTATCCTTGGGGTTATGTAGCCAAGGTTAAGAATAACTTTGAAATATTTCTCCTTTATTTTAAACTGTGGCCTGCTGCACTTTTGTTGTACTGACATTACTCTACTACTTGTTCTTGCCTAGCCATGTAGCCTCAGGTTATCCAGCAGGATCAGTTGTAGCCTCTCCAATAGTGGCGTCCTTGACATCCTGTGAGAGTAAATCAGTCAAGCAGTCTTAACTACTGAAAAATAAAACAGTGATTTGTCTCTTATTAAATGCAGGGTCAGCTATAAAATATAGAAGGATAGGTCTAAGATGTAGGTCTAGTCAGCACTCAGGAGTGTCTTGTCCAAGTATTTAAAATCTAAACTTCTGAGAACAATGGAAGTGCTGCTCTATCTCTCAGCTCTATTACTGGACACCCACTCCTAGTACTTTATCTTCACACGGGGTTCTTCTTCTTTTCAAAAGCTTTTGAGCAATGGAGCACTTAGTAATACTGCTACTTAAAGTATTCTGTTTGGAATCCAAATCAGATTGGAAAGGAGCAATTCAAAGCTGGCATTTCAGGCTATATGCAGACTCAGGCAGACCGTTCAAGCAGTGATGCTTAGGTTGCTTTCTCACAGTTCCCTTATCAATTTTTACACCTAGGAGTGTGCAAAAACTGGAAAGTGAGAGTCTTGTGTACAACTGAAACATCTGGCTGTGTGTGTCATGTCCCATTCCCCATCCTCCATACCCTTCTGCCCCCAAAAAACCATGCCTCCTCTTTTTGGGAAGTGAAATTCTGTGTTTTATGATAATTATGACAATTTTCTGGCCTGCTCAGTCTAAGAAGTGCTTTTATTTTGATTTCAAAGGAGCCGTGATTTGGGCTTCTTTTATACTAGACTGGATGGTGTGTGCTTCCACTTCAAACTGATGACATTTGTGACTTCAGAAGCTCATATTCAATATGAAGGATTTTGTTATCTGGTCAGTGCTGCATTAAAATAACTAAGAAAGCTAAACTGTGCAGCAGAATTCTTCTCAGGCAGATTCAGCTTATATTGCTCTTTCCAGTGCACAGAGCACGGTCACTAAGCTTTTGAATATCAAAGCTTGAGACACTGGTGTCTGCCGTTGAAAAGCAGCTGTTCCCATAGGAGAGCTGGGGAGTGGTGGACAGTAGTGTTGGGATCAGATGTGCTGTCACATTAATGGGTTGAATTTGCAGCGTGGTGCAGCGTGGTGCTGTGTAACAGCCTGCAGAGATGCTGCAGCTCATAGTCCCTGGAGGATTTGGAGGAGAAAAGTTAGAGGGGGAAGCCGAGTGTAAAAAAGCCTCACCGGACATAAGCATAAAAGTCAAACAAAATGGACCAGGTTTTATAGTTACAGACTATGCAAACTGTACACTGAATAATGCAAGGCATGTCATTATCCCCAGCCTGTCACTGAGAAAATCTGTTGGATTGCAGTCATCTCCAAGAAAAATCCACTTTCATTAATTTCAGTAGTAGCCTTTACAGGGCAAGATCATCTGCCATTGGATTTTTAACTCTCAAAAACCTAACAAAAACTAAAATTACAAAAGACCACAGTGTCCACCCCACCCTCATGAGCCCCTCCTGCCCCTCTTCCCTAATGCTCGTCTTCACAATGACAGTGAAATTGCATTCCGCTTCCAGCAGCAACCCTTTGAAAATGTATATCCGCCTCCAAACATTTCCATTTTTCCTAAATGTGCTAGAGACATTGTCTCATGATCTGCAGTAATTATCTTGACAGGTCAATTATTAAAAAAGAAATTAAAAAATTAAATTTAAAACATGATATAAGTAGTTGGCTGCTGGTTTTCCTTTTACTGCTATTTCTCTGCAGAATACTTTTGGCACCAATTGACATGGGAACTGCATTGCACCAGAGAGGGAAGTTGTCTTCCCCTGTTTTGATGCCACATTAAAGACAGTTTCTAGGCAGAGATTCCTCTCTAGATTTGTGGGCATTCAGAGCAGGAACAGCACTCAGTGACACACGGTTGATTACAGTACCTAGGCTAGTAATCTAAATACTCATATCACTTAGTCTTACTGGCCTGCCTGAAACAACTGCCTGTTCGGGACAACAAACCTGGCATGGTAAGAGAATGGATGGAGATAAACACTCTTGCTTTATTGACAGGGCTTAAAGGAGGATGTGAATTCCCGCCTATCTGATATCTGAACAATTTAATATTATCCACATATCAAACCTTATGAGGGTGTTTTTTTAAAGATTCCCTCTGAGTCTGTAAGTTGGTAATATGTGAGTAGTATGTACCTACTAGATACATGCCTACAAGAAAGCTCTGTGGGGGAAGCAGTTCATCTATTTGCTCATTTCTCTTGCAAAGTTGACATTAACATGCATTATTGCAAGATAAATACTTCAACACATCACATAAACAGCTATTGAAAAAGGTACCAACTGGAGCCCTTAAGCTTCTATGCCAGTGGAGGGATGCAACATAAGGAAAAAATTGGGTCCTCAAGGTGCCTTTCAAGTCTGATTGAGAAACTAACTTGACAAAGAATCTTCTGAAATCTTGTTTTCTGCTCTGCTCTGCTCCTCTCCTGGGTCCTGGGATAATTTGTAATTCAAGCTTTTCAGCTTGGAAGGAATCCTATGCTATTTCCTTCAGACTTATTCCTTCCACATGTGAAATCTAGTTATTTAAACACCTCATCTCCTTTCGTAACTGAGGCAGGAAAAATAGCCAGTGATCACTGATTGAATCCATATTTCTACAAAATTCCAGTTATTTTGTTTGATGCTTAAGAAATAAAATCAAATGAAGGTAGTTAAAGAAATAAGTACACTTTTTAAAAAAAGTAGAGGTGATTGTGGCAAATGAATCTGTACTAATCTGGACTTGCAAATAAATCCCTAAAAACCTACTGGCCCCATTCCTGGGGTGTGATATCAAGCAATGAATTTGAAACCAGAGACAGGTTTAGTAGTAAGTGCTGGTTCAGCTTCATAGGCTGGGAAGCAGCTCAGAATGAGTGATGATGTATTTTGGCTTAAAGGTTTAAGAAGAGCACAGCATAAAGATTGAAAATAAACTCCATTACCTAATTACTTGGAGCTCAGTGGGAACTGAGGATGCTTAGTATCTTGGAGCAATATTTTTCAGACTTTTAAGAGTTGAGCTCTTCCTCACAAAAGCCAATCATGCATCTTCAGTGGCTGCCTCATGTGGTTAAGGACATAACTGTAACCCAGATCTTCATAGTGCTCCACTCTTTCCCCATTCTTACATGCCAAGGGCTGTGAAGGAGCTATCAGCGATGGAATGGAAGGTACTACAGTTCAAATTTGAACTTTATTTGGAGTGAGAAGAGCAGATCATACATCTCAGAGTTGATGTTTCAGGCTCTCTGCAAGCTCCAGCTGAAAATGAAGTAATTGCGTGTGAGTTGTGTTTTCACAGTTGACTGGCTGGTGTATTTCTCTTTTCATAAACGCTAAAAAACTATAAAAAAAAAATAAATGGAGAATGCTGAAATTAAAAAACTGGAGGAAGGTCTGATCTTCTGAGAGAAATGGCAGCTGTGTGGCAAACTGGTTGTAAACTGAAGAACTTCCTTGATTTTAAACTGCTCCCAACTTATACATAGAAACTTGTATCCCATTGTGAGGATGATTTTTGATTTTGAGTGGTGTCACTGAAGTGCAGGAAACTAAAGAAAGCAATAGAAGCTTTCCCATGAACTTAAACTCTGTGTTTCCTAGCCTCCTTCCCAGATTTTTTAAGCTGTGTCTTTGTTGATCAGGGACTTGTTAAAACCAGGGGGGACTGGGTTATTCTGTACAGATTGTTGAAACAATGAAAACACCATAATTGCGGCCACATTGTAAAAGACAAATGGGTAACACTGGGGAGCTGAGTTTTAGCCCTCTTCCTCCACATGGCAGGCTTCCTGCAGCAACTCCCAACTGAGACACCAGAGGAAGAACAAGATGCTTTTTCCTGCATCAGCAAAGCCATTTTACATGTGCAAACTCACGATTTTAAAACAATCCATTTTTCAACTGTTGGCATTTGAGATGGAAGGCACATATTCCACCTACCACCAGCTTTTCCCTTCCTTTCCCACACCTGTAACCGTACTTTTGCTTACTTGTTCTAGCAGGGAGTACAACAGCAGGAGTATTAAGTACAGTTCTGCTCTGTAAAGCACTTCTAAATTATTTCTGCCTAATCCCAAACCAACTGCCAAACCCATCTCTCCAGACACATTCAGTGTGCAACAGACTAGTGTGGGATTAGCCTGTATTGAGTGGTAAAGCTCAATGCCTGCTCTGGGAGAGGTGGAAGGACTGGGTGCTCATGGACAGTGAGATAAGGAGCTGCTCAGGGCTCGGGGAAACTGCTCACTGCTAATTTCTGTTGTAACACTCTCCAGTGGAACAAGGAGAGAGAAACGGTGTGTTGGCACAACCCTACTTTCTGCAGTCCCAAGGCAGCCCACAGAGAGGGTTTCCATGACACTGAAGCCTTGGAATTATACTAAGGAGATGCTGATTTTTTTTCCTGTCTGACACAAAGCTGGGCACGTCTAGCCCTAGATTTGCAGAGAAATGTGAGTACTGGAGGTATTCAGCATTCTTGGGTATTCCCTTGTCTTCCCAAAAATGCAAAATGTCCTTTGCCAAAGACCACAGTGTGGTGTGTGTCCTTTTTCCTTAGGCAGCCACCTGGCTGTTGGGTTTAGTGCTGCTGGTTCACCAGGGATGCCAAGGTCCCTCTGCAGATCCTAGACTTAGCTCCTCTGCATTTAAACATCACCTCTCTACAACAGAGAGAATTTCCCCCACCTTCCTGCTAGGAATTATGTGGAGTCTCTTTACCCAGGGCTCTTACAAAGCTAGAGCAGACAAGGGTTTCCAAATACTCCTATACACACAGGGAAGGTACCCAGAAAACTTTGCTGTACTGCTTCTCAGCAACAGGAGGGGAGGCAAAACTTATTCCACTAAAGTAAGCTGAAGGAAAGGAGTATATGAGCAGGAATATGGGTGCAGCTGGTACATTATTTACCATTTTAAAAATACAGTCTCTCAGTCTCACCTCCCTGAGAAATTACTGTATTTTCAAACAGATGAAGATTTTTGCTGTACATTTGGAGCTCTACTTAGGCCAGTCTTTCTAATGAGCTGTTTAACTAATACCAAGTTCAGTCCACCTGATGCATGTCAAATAAAAAGCCTATTTAAGTTTTTATTAATTAAGACAGAAGACTGGAGACCGGAAATGCTTGTGGCTGAGAAGGTATCAAGTCACAATTCATTTCAATGAAGCTTCAGCTTTATCAGAGGTGTGGTAACTGTACATATCTTCTCTTTCACGTGATGAAAGGGAAAACACATTCCAATAATAAAGAAATAAAAACACCCCTTGTGTTAATGCCTGACCACCCTGACCTTTATGCAGTGCATTATTGACAATTCCTTTAACATTTTTCAAATGTAATTTCCCAGAGCAGAACATGACAGAAAGTAAAAAACATTCATTTCAATTGTAAAAGCTTTCACTTTAATGCATCTCTGAATTAATTGGGCACAGTCTTCATATCAAGTGAAATAAATGGGCTGATAATTGATTAGGACCTCAGGGAACAATGAGATCTGATTGGTTAGGAAAAGTGAAGTGACCTATAAAAGGTCAGGATTTTTTGAAATTGCTTTTTTAATAAAGCATGTTGATGAAGAAATTATCTGCAAGGCTTAGATGAATTATTCTGATTCGATATATAACTTCTGTCAAAGTGAAAATGGGATGTGATGTAACTTAATTATTGGAAAACTCAAGATCCCCTTGGAAAGAGATGAGTCCTCCTCTCAGTCCCAGTACTAGGCTTTGAAATGCCCTGTAGCCCAGCATGGCTTTCCTTAGCTTACCTTTCCATCTTACTGTCAGGATAGGTCTGCCAGGACTCCCCCTCTGCTGAGGAGAGGAAGGAATCTCATGGAAGGGATTTTGATCGATTTTGTGCCTTGCCTATTATGAACAAGTTTTTCCCTTCTAAGATCTCCTTTCCCCTCCAGTTGAGTCTTTAGTTGAGAGTCTGGGATGAGCACATGGGATGCTGGTGCTTGTAGTGAGGCTGATGGTCTCACCTTCATGCATGGCCAGAACACTCACTTTTGGAGCAAGCCCTTTCCTCTCAGCTGGACTCTTCAGCCTGTCCTCAATCCTTGCCCTTCTCTCAGCTGCACTTTCAGCATGCTGACACAGCACTACAGTAACTTTGTGAATATGGGAGTATTACAAGTTTCCAGCTCAGTGAAAGCCGTCCAAGGTTCTGACTGATAACGAGTCCTTGCCTCATTTCCCCAGACTGGTTGCAGCTTGACCACATTCACCGTGTCACCAGAGGAATGTGTGTTTCCTTCTTCTGTGCTCCTGGCTCAAGTGTCTATCCCAAGCTGACTGATTATTGGCTCTGGACCTTCCTGCAAGACTTTGCCTCTCTATGAACAAAAAGTACTCACCAGGCTTCATGCTGTGCTTGTTAAATCAATTAGAGCACACCACTCCAGGGCATCTCTTCCTTGGGCTGAATCCCAACTAATCAGCAAAGCAATAATAAAATGCTGATCCCTACCTGATGGACAGCCTCCCTCTCATCTATGAAGGGGCTGTGGGAAACACTGCATTTCTGGGAAGCCTTCCAGTGCTGATGACCACATATCCACAGCAAATGCTTATTTGGCTCCTGTTTGTTTAGTAATGTGTATGGCACTCTTGCTATAATGTTTATCAGCACTCAGGTTTCTCAAGAGGAGATGCAACAAGGCTTTCACTGGATAAGCAGACAGCCTGGTCTGGCTCCTGAAAATATCTAGTATTTGCAGGAGACTTAACTATGCTGTTAGTATAGTTATCTTCACCCCAGCACAAGGTGATCTCATTGCAGAGCTGTCTTCTTCAAAGCATTTCACTGTTGAAAAGTAATTGGATACTTTTCCTTTTCTGTAGTGTCAGTTGTCAGGCTCTGACAGAATTAAAACCTCTGATCTTTGTTTGTGGAAGTGTCATAAAGACTGAATGCATTTAATGACAGATTCAAACTGGAATCCCAGTCAACACTGCAGATGCTGAAGATTTCAGCATCTCCTCCTAAGCCTCTTCCCCTCCTCTGTAGCCAACTGGGAAATGGAAGTAGAAGATTAATGCATGAAAATGTGTATGACTTTCTCCCCCTCCTCTTCTCCAGCTTTTAATGTCTGTAATTGCCCAGAAAAACAGATCAGTGTTGGTCAGAAGGTGTGGCAGGCTGTACAGCACACAAAGTGCAGGCAGTCCAGGTCTCTGTACCAACCGAGACCCGACACACATGTGATTATATAAGCAAGTCAAGAGAAGACCAGTGGGAATACCCTTCTATATTTTTTGATTGAAAAAATCCTAAACTCCCCTAGAAACCATGGCAGCCTGTAGGACTGCAGTGCTGTGTGTATTTCCTCCACCTGCTGGTCCTCCAGCTCTGAAGTCAACATCCAGAAGGCACAAAACCTCCTTTTTCCATGGAAACAGCAGCTATTTCAAATGACAAATAGCGTGTTGGCTCCAGGGAAATGAAGTTTGCACCCTAGGCAAGATGGGCCTGGACTGCTGCAGTGGGAGTAGCAATGATCATGGCAAGGTTTGGAGTAGGGACCTTACAGCTCTAAGTCTGAAGAGGGACTCTTCCCCACTCTTCATGGGGTCCATCTTTACCTTGCCTTAGGCTTTCCTGCCCCCACTGCTGCTTTGCCTGTTTGTGAAGCAGCTTGAGAACTGCTGTAAATTGTAGCCCAAACTATTAAGGAAAACCCAAGTCACTGCCAGGAGTTAGTTCACAAGGAGGTCAATAGTACCTGCTGTCAGAGTAGGAATCCCTGGGAGTGACGGAGTGGACAGCTGGGAACTTCTTGACAGCCCTCCCAGAGTAAGTCGTCTCCACAGACCCCTCATCTGTGAAATGGCAGAGTTATGTAAGAGACAGGAGAGAAAAGGAAAAAAGGAAATAGAAATGAGCAATAGTTTCTGTCCTGTGGAAAACTTCAGCATTTCAGGACTTTTAAAATTCCTTTTTATAATAATATTTTATTATTATAATGTTAATATAATAATATAATATATAATATAATAATATTATATATATCATTTTTATTAGGACAAAATACTGACATGTTAACTATTGGGTTCTTTAAGAGAATAGAAATTCTACAGGGGACAAAAAAAGTTGGAATACTTCATTTTAATTTTCAAAATCAAAAATATGGGCTTTTACTTCTGTGTGCTTCATAGCCAATGTTTTCTTGTAGAAGCTTCTTTTGTTTTGTAGCAGATGCTTTTCTTTTCTCCCTTGCCTTTCATTCCCTTTCTCATTTCTCCTTTCTCCTTTCTCCTTTCTCCTTTCTCCTTTCTCCTTTCTCCTTTCTCCTTTCTCCTTTCTCCTTTCTCC
>JAYRBT010000181.1:25460729-25575712 GCA_036023395.1 Myiotriccus ornatus | reverse complement strand
TTTCTCCTTTCTCCTTTCTCCTTTCTCCTTTCTCCTTTCTCCTTTCTCCTTTCTCCTTTCTCCTTTCTCCTTTCTCCTCTCCCTTTCTTTCTGCATATTTGTAACCACTAGGCTGTTATGTATGAAATATGGCCCATTTTGTTTTAGAGTAACCTCAAGCACCATGCTGAGGAGCTGGTTCAAAGCTTTGTCAAATACTTCCCCCAGACCTTAGATTTTCTTTTAAAGTCTCCTAGCCAAGTGTTAACTGAGCTTAGTCCTAGTTTTAAGATCTGAGAAGACCACATCTTGCAATGATTTGACTCTAGGCATGAAACAAATGTACTGATTATGTAAGTCACACTTAGAGCTACACTCCTACTTCACAGGTTGAGAGTCTGTCCTGTTCCTTTCAGTAGCTCTGTAGAACTGCTACTACACCAGAGGAATGTAAGAAGATGCTGTGTTAGCAAGAGCAGGGAAAAGGAGTTCAATTTGGTGCACAGATGTATGCATGCCCCTCTTTCAGGAGAAACACAGGCTAAAATGAAGTATCCAAAAGGCAACTGGATTGTGCTTTTATTATTCTAACCCAGAAACAATTCTGACCTTCATGTCTTACTGTCTAACGCAACACTGTCTGTAAATACAAGGACTTGTTCTTGGTTACCCCTGTGCTAACAAGGTGTAACGCAGTATAGTAATGTTGGTCTTCATTTTACACTTTGCACACAGAAGAGTAGCTGTGAAAAGTGTATCATGCAAGGCCAAAATCCTCCACAGCTACGTTACAGATTAGGAAGCACAAGAATTCTCATGCTTTTGAACTTTGGGCTGAAGTTGATCCAATTTGGCACTTTTTTTTTCAGTATAAATATGTAGTCCAGCTCCCTACCCCAAGGCAGTTACACCCAAACCTATGTTGTTCTTTGAAGATATTTTGTCTAACACTTTTAAAACCCTTCAGTGATGGAGATTTGACAGTCTCCTTAGGAAATCTAGTTTTATGGTACACTCCTGTTAAGAGTTTTGAATGATTAACCTAATGTTTGTGGTAATTTCAGTCTATTACAGCTCATCCTGCCCACCACTGGTGGGAGAGCAAACTCATTCCTTTCTCTGGAGCTGTTGTTTCTGCATTTCAGGACTTAGCACAGCTCCTCTCCTTGTTATCATCACCACACCAAACACCAGTAGTTTAGGTAGTCTTTATACTGTCTTTTCTTTTCAACCTCCTTTTGTCTCCCAGGTGGTCTGTATCTGTTTTAAACGAGTATTGCTCCAGTGGAGACCTTAATAATACTTTGGAAACATTATTTCATGCGATATGCATATTATGGTCTTGTTTGTACAGGATGATCTGTGCCCTTCTTTCCTTTCTTTTTTTTTTTTCTTTTTCCCCCATAAGGAATGTTACAGTGCTGTCAATTCATGTTCAGCTTGTGATCCTTTTTACAGGACTGCTACCCAGCCTTGTTCTGTACAGGTACAGTGGATTGTTGCTGCTTGATCTGTGCATTGTTTGTAGATTTGGTGGATGTCCTCGCTAATCCATCATCTGGGCCCCAGTGAGAACATTAAATCATCCCTGTGGAACCTCACTAGGCCCATCTTTTTGTTTTGACAGTGAATGATTTTCCAACTAAGTCTGCACTGTCTGACCCTTAGAGTACTTTTGTCTGGCCCACATTTCCTTATCTTCTTTTTTAAAGTAACATGTCAGTGTCAAAAACCTACTGAAGACAAGATACATGATGTTTTCTCTTTTTCCCCTAAAGCTATTCCCCTGACACAGAAAAAAGTTAGACTGGTTTGACACAGTGTATTTGTGACAAATCCATGTTGGCTATTGCTCATCTTCTCTTTCCTTCTAGTTATACAAGTAATTTGTTTATTTGTACCAACATTTTTCACTGAAATTGGATTTTAGCTCTAACATTTCTTCCTTAGTCCTCCTTTTTTTTTCTTCTTTTTTTTCTTCTTTTTGTTGTCCTCTTTTTTTTTTTTCCCCTCAAGATACAGGCAGTCTTTTTGACATTTTGCAGTTTTCTGAAGCCTCAGCTTTCCTTCTGGGGATCTCAGTGCTCAGAGACATCTTCAGCCAACTCCCTAAATATCCTGGGATTTTCACTAAGTCCAGCTGATCTGAAAATATGTGAATTATCCTACTACTCTGTCCTGCAGCCTCAGCATGTGTTCAGGACTTTGTCGTGCTAAGTGCTGAACACAAGTAATAAAGAGAGTTCTTTCACTGCAGACCTGATTAGCTGTACATGGGAATACGTGAGGCTAAGCAGAAGCCTCTGGCCAGACAGAGGCAGGTTAAACAATGAAACATCCTTCATTAGCTTGAAAGATAAAAGTGTCCTCTTGTGCATGGTCTGGCTGTTATCAAATGTTCTGCAGGCATTTCAGCAGGGGGGATTTTAAAGCAGGAGTCAGGAGAGAAAAGTGTTTTAGCTGGCCTGCCTTTTTACACAGCTCTGCTAGAGCAACAGCAGAGGCAGATACAAAGACTAGACAAAGGAGGGAGCGTTGGGAACAAACGGTGAAGAAGAGACGGCCTGGACTGCGAGGCTGGCTACTGCGTGCAGAGCTGGAAGCACAAACCATGCGCTGAGCTAAAGATGTTAAAACAAGCGGGAACCATAAGGACGGGCCTCCTGCCATATGCTGTCTGCCAGCAGCTGGGGTGCACGGGGGTGTTTTGCTGGTGTGTGGCACTGGCAGGTGCTCTCACCCAGCATGTCTGCCCTGGAGCCCGCACAGCGCACCTCCTGTCCCAGCACTGTAGCTCTGGGGAGGTGGCGTGAGTGCAGCTGAGCCACGGTTTGAGTGAAACCTTATTTTGCCTTCCGTTTTCTCCTTCATTTGGCATAGGTTAAGGTGGATAGCTTTGCATGAAGGGGCTAGTGGGGTTCAATTTGGACTGGGCAAGTTTGCACTCTGATCTGCTCAGTGCTCAGCTGCAACTGCTGCTGTCACACCATGAGCCCGGGGGCCAGGTGGATGTTTGACACCAAGAGGAGGGCTGTAAACTTCTGCCTTTGATGCCTGGCATTATGGCCCTGCAGCAGGGAAATGGGACACACATTCTGGTGAGAAGGATGACCAGAGGAGGGAAGAAAGAGGAGGCTGTGAGAGGTCACTGACCAAAGACATTTTTCAGTAAGAAGTTTTGGAGAGCTCTGCGTCCTGGGCAGGGTCTAAGATACTCAACAGTTCAGAGATATCATTCCTGTGTTCTGCTATAGCTAATTCAAGTTGGCCCAAAGAGGCTACGGACTAACTATCCCAACCTTTTTCTCCTGATACGTTTGAGTCTGTTCTTGGAAATTACTATTTTAATGGTTGATTAATTAGTTGTGAGCCACAGGGGGTAATTAGTCTGCTAATCAGGTTCCACAACCTCACCAGCCGCTCAGATTGCTCTCAGTGACAGCCCTTTTACCTCTATAATGCTAGACTGGCATTCAGGAACACTGTCAATGCTGTGATGCTCCAGTGGAGCTCAGCCTTGCCAAATAGCAATAAGCTACACACACACTCTTTCACACCACAGGGCTCTTCGCCATAGAGGTTGTTTCTGCATCGGACAGCTTCATTAATTCAGTCATTGCCTCCTGCCATCTAATGAGAGAGAAAAGTGCACTGGCTGAAGATTTCATCGCGCTGCCCAGAAGGCTTAAATAAATAACTCAAACATAAGGCTGAAAGCCCTCTGTCCCAGGCGCTGTGCACGGCCCCATCCGAGCCGGCCGGCCGTGTTTGCCGGGCTGCCGCCAGACTGTGCTGCAGGTGTTCCCTGTCACCGCCACACATGTTTGAACCAGGTGCCCTGTGAAATCCGAAAAAGTGCACTTCCTCTGCTTTGTCAGCACGGCTCCCCTTTGCCTGCAAGGCTTTCAAAAGCATGAGGGAAATGACTCACCCAGCAGAATGCGAGAATTATCCTGTTTAGCTGCTCTGCTTTATCCTGTCAGAAACACACGATGAAAAACTCTAGTCACAAGAGACTGAGGGGGCTCCCATAGAACTGACGGACACCAACTGTTTGAGAGCACTCAGATCCTGTTATTGAGAGGAGCCTGACCCCTGTGCTGCACCTCCATTTATCATCATTTTAATCCAATTGCAAGTCTTTTCAAAAGTCTCTGTGTTCTTTCATCCTTTTCCCACTTTCTCTTACCCCAAATGTTCTCTTCTTTGCTCTGATTTTTTTGTTTTGTTTTGTTTACTTTTAAACTCCCTGCCCTCCCAAATATTTTTTGTTCTTTTAACTTGGGAAATATACATTTTTAGAGATTATCCCAGGCCAAAATTTCTCTATTAAAGTGTTATAAAGAGAAGATTACTTCACCAAAATCAGTGGAGTCAGTCCAGATTTAGCTGTTGAACTGGGCAGAATTCATCCAGCTAAGTAATTTTTCTTTTTTTCCCTTTTCATGTTCAAAGTGATCCTGAAAGGTTCCAGATAGCAACTGAAAATACTGTAGTCATACAAGCTAAGGCCCAGATTTCTCCATCTCGTGTTTGTCATTAAGGTAGTGTTACTCTGACAGGTATTTTATAGTCAGAATGAGAAATGGCTCTTATCAATGAGGTCTAAACCTTCTTCATGGAGGCACTCAAATGTCTGAGCACTTTCTAAGCACTAAGGGAGATTTTGTGTTTAGCTTCCTATATCTGTCTAAATGCATTCTGAGTCAGTGTCCAAAAGAGTCAGGGGAAAAAAATGCAACGCCATTCCTGTTTTATGAGAAGAAGAAGAAGAATGATTCTGAATTATTCTGTCTCTTGAAAATAGAATCTTCCTGTTGATGTGCTGACACAGTCCTCCTGACTGTGTTGCTTGTGCACAGTTGGACCTTAGTCAGGATCTGAGTGGGATGACATGTTGGGCTGTTGCTGTGGAATTATCCTATTTTTGAGTCCCCATTCAACACAGAGAAAGCCACAGGAGTATGTGGAAATTGTGAGTGGGTCATTCTCCTTTCTGCTGACCTGCTAATAGCTGATGCTCACATGGTTGTCCCATGCCTTGGAGCCAGAAGAACCCGCAGGATGTCTCTGAACGCAGCTGTGGGAAGGTGAGGAAGAACCTGCACCCGGAGTAGGAGGTTTAAAGGAACATAGTGCAAATATCTGCTAAACAGGAACTCCTGGGCTAGAGATAGACCTACTTCTGCGAATCCTCTGAAGTAGTTACAATGCAGCATATAGGCTGAAGAAATTGGGAGGAGTCTGTAGTTTTCAAATTATTTTGTATTTTCATTAAGGAAAAGAATTCAGTTGATGAAATTTCTCAGAAATCAGAAACAGAGCAAGCTTAAGCTCAGAAATTATTTACTTTGCCTCAAATCTGCATGAACTGGCTTGGGGTTATGCAAAACATCTTGGTTTTCATGGTGTCAAACACTAGTCTCACTTTGTCCTTGTAAGTACTCTGATGCTATCAGGACTCATCAGTGTTTCTCCAGTGTTAGTGTAAAGCTGCTGACAATACAGTCATGCCTTCTGAAAACAAAACAAAGACCAAATAGTTTTACCATGTTTTTGTGACAGTATGTTTTAGGTATGTTTTCTCAATGATACAACTGCTACTGCCAACAAAATAAACTGAAGATCATAGTCAGCAAAAGATAACCTGAGCATTAGGAATGGCTGAGGTCTAATTCTGGTCTGAAATATGGTTCACCAATGATGAACCAATTTCAGCAACACTTTTGGGGTTCCAGTGCTAAATAGTTCTGGGTTTTTAGTCATTGTTTGTCAGCCCTGTCATGTACAACAAACAGACACAAGATTCCCTAAAAACTTGGTTGGGAAACTTTACGTCATTCTCTCAGTTAAGTGTTTGTGTTGGGAAAGAAAAGATGGTGGCAAAAATATGCCTGAAACACCAAATGCCAACACCAAGTAGGAAATGATGTCCAGTTGAACTGCTAAACAGAGGCTGATGAGAGGAAAAGGAAATTCACAGCCATTCCCACTCATGGTTATGGGCAGCCTGAATTTTCCTCTCTGGTTTCCCTTCTTATATTTTCCTGGATGAAACAAAACTAACCTAAGTGTTCATCTAAGTATTTTTGGATTTTCAAGATATTAAAAGATCAAAAACTTAGGTGCGACTATCCATTGTTCTTGAAACGATACTGGAGGTTATCCAAAGCCATCTGTAGGGAGAGGTATATCTGCTAAACTAGAGCACCCAGGCATTCCTTCTTATGCCTCTGATCTCTTACGTTCAGGTCAGGATCTACTCCTACCTATTTACTCATTTACTTCACAATTTATACCATATAGCTACACTAGTTTTCTATCAAGAAAACTACACTTCTGTTAGGGAACACAGATGAAAAAACAAATGTAAAATCTGCAATAAGGAATATCATCATTCAGCCCATTTTTTCAGGTAGTGAAGAAACACAGGGTGCATAACTCAATTATACACCATCTTAAAAGCATTGCAAACACTGTTACAGATTTGTATGGTAAAAATGTCACCTTACAGGGACATTACAATTGTCACTTACATGAGGATATTCTTAGAATGTAATAAGAAGGGAAAACTTGAACTATTTATTCTAGCAGAGTTTAAATTATTTCCTTGCAAACTTTTCCGAATAGATAAGACTGAGACTATATTGCCCTTTAAAGTAATGTTAATAGAAATGTATAATGTAGGAGCCCTAAACCCACAAAATGCATGAAAAGTATCTGGTGTCATCTGAAACTTTATATTCATCTGATTCTCAGAAGTGTTTGGGTAAAGCTGTAGTCCTGCTCTAATGATGTCTTCATGGTTTACATTTCCCGCCTTTTCTGGCAGAAATATTTTGTATTGCTTGAGAGCGCCATTAGCACTGCAGCACGGGAGCAGCCAGGAAAGAGGAATGCCTCCAGTTCCTTCCTCTGTGTGAAAAGCAAAATCTTCTTGCTAGTTCATTGGCATTTTAGCACCTGTGCAAATCTACTTTATAAACTGAAGGCAGTGCATCTCCGTTGCTTTACTGAGGCTGCCACCAGGGCTGCAGAGCTTTTCTTGCTTGCCTGGATGTTAAACAGAACCAAAGGAAAGCAGCATGACTCTCTGATCCCAGGCTCAGTTTGTACTGCTGATGCTTGTGAGGAATTCCATACAATAACTACTCAGGAACCGAACAGCTCTCTTAGCCAAAATAAGCCTGGAGCCCCAGTAACTTTCACAACTTTAACAAACACCTCTATAGCTTCCCTTGCTGAGTTTTAGAAGGCTTCAATGGAGTTAGAAAGGAATCATTCTTAATAAAGAATTGATTCAAAAAATTCTGGGGTTTTCCTATTCACAAACATTTGTGAAATTCTCGCATTGATTCATTATTTAAAATTATTTTCCAATGAATTAATGAAAAAATGCCAAGGTTTCATATAGAGTCAGTTGTAAAGGTTAGAATTAACCATGCCTTCACACTGTGAAGCATGATACGGACTAATACAAGTTAAATTGCATAACTTGAGCTATGCAAATAATAATGTGTCTAATAACATGCAAATGTTGAAATACGGAATATTTTATTTGGTCAGCCTATGTTAGTTCTGCAAGTCACCTAATCAAGCCTGGGAAACATATCACATACCATTAGTGGATATCAAGTTAGGATTTGGATGTTAGCTGGGATTTAAGAGTTTAGTAATGCCAGCACATATTGAAAGCACGGCTGTAGCTGCCAAGTACATGCTTCTAAGAACAGTATAGGATACTTCTGGGACTTCATGTGCACCCTGGTGTTCCTTTTTTACTTTTTCTTGGTTTAATATAAAGCATTAGGATATATGTATACTGCTATTTTAATGGTGTTATTTTAAGGGAGAGTAAACATATTCTTAAGCCACCTCTACCTTTAACCAAATTTTTCAACAGGGAATTCATCAGAATTTATGTACACTGTGAGTGATAAAAAGTTTTATTTTTGCAGTGGTTTCTCATGATTGTAACTCAGAAGAATTTCAGAACGTATTTTCTGGTCTATTTGGTAAGGTCATACTTTACCTTCAGTGCTCAGGGAGTCTGTAACTTGCATGACATCTCATAAGTAGCTCCCAGGGGAGTTGTAGAAGGTTTGGTTTTGTTTCTTATTTCAGTGTGAAAACAAATGTACCTGAGAATTTATTGAAGTTTTAAGAGTTATCTGAATAAAATGGAGAGTTTATTTCAATGAACTATATTTATCTGCTCATGGTAAACATCTTAGCTGCAAACCAGTGCTTGCAATCTTTTAAGCTCAGCTGTCACAGTCCCAGTTTTCTCACTAGCTATCAGGCAGGTATTCAAGCTGGAATCTTTCCCGTGGTTGATGCAGTCGGACAGCTAATCTCACAAAAACTGTGGGGATAAGAACTTCAGTAGCCCACAGCTGAGGTTGCCAGAGACGCTGAGTGTCAAGAGCACAGCGTTGGTTTCAGTGAAATTTGCACCTGCTTACAGCAGATTTGCACTTCTCTCCAGCACAGAGGAGGTGTGTGTGGCTGATTCCAGTCATAGAGCTCTGGGCTTGTGGCTGTTCCTGCCTGCTGGGAAGGTGCTGTGGGTAGGACCCAATGAGCTGACCAAAACATGAACCAGACACCCCAGCTGCTTTGTAATGGCCCTGATCGCTCATGTTAAGGTAAAAAACTTACTTGAAATCCAGGTATTTGCTATAACACGTGTTCCTGACAATAAAGTGTCAGATACAGGTACTCAGTGCAGGGGGACTCTTTCAGACCAACCAACTGCTCCTCTTTTCTTGTTGTCTAATTTACCACTGCTGAATCATCAATGTAACTGATAAAACAGAAGCAGGGAAGCTCATTTACCATTTTTTAGATGCGTCTACACATTTGCTTTGCTACCCGAAGCAAGCCAATGGGCTGGAAGACTTCTGCACTCATGTCCTCAACACATCTGCTCGTAGGGGTTGTTTCAGCCTGTAATACTGTTGTTGCAGACAACACTACAGACTGTCTTGGTAGCCTCCAAGTTTTCTCCTAAGCCTCTGCATCCACACTGCCCAGGCTTGCCCAGCAAGTAACATACCCTCCTGTGGTCTGCATTACACAGATGATATCATTATCACAGCTACTACTGTTTACAAATGACTACTATTAAGGAGCTATTCAGGGAAGGATACTGTTCCCTTCACTATTTACTTCTTTTTGTTTTGTCCAACCCCTTCATTTTGTACATCAGGGACAGAAATACAGAGTTTCCTTTTTAGAGGCCCTTCTCATACCAAGCCTACAGAATGGGACTCTTCAGTTTAGAGCTGGCTTTCACATAATCCCCCTGGGAGCAGTGTCAGACCTAAACAACTGCGCAGTTGTCTGCTTTCCATGCTATCTCCCATCAGCCTCTCTGAAGGAGTCACTGTTATCCAGCTGAGATGATCTATCCTGTGGGATGTTCTTACCAAAATAAATCTCTCAGAGGAATAAAGTGACTTGGTAGCAGAGCTGTGGTAGTACATTGCTTTTGCTGGTATTTGCTTACTGGTACTCCTAGACCAATTCTGGACCACATGGGGCATAAAATTCAGGCAAGAACACCTCTAGAGGTTTGAGGGCCTGTTGGGGTTTGCACCTGTGCATTCTGGTGGGTGTCGAATGTATTGCTTGTGAAGACATGAGTTCACTGTTTCATTTCTTTGCTGTCCAGAATATTTATATTTCCTTCAGGTCTCATTCTGTTGAACACAAGCCCACAGAGTAGGTCATCCTCTTGATCTAGAAATCCGCTTGAGAATGAAGTGGTGGCTATAAGGCACCTAAAAAAGCTCTTCCTTGTGTCTGTAGGCAGAAGTGACAATTCTGAGGTAAAAATAAGCAAGTGCTAGCACCTGAACAGGCCAAGGGAATCTCCAGGCTTAATATAGAGGCTGGTATTTGGCCTACTGTAAATACTGTCATTGCCCCACTTTGCCCATCCTGTTTCTAGAGTTTTACAGTATTGTCGTGGCATCAATCACTCCTCCTTCATTGCAAAGCAGTGGGCACCTGGCAGATGGCAACTCATTCCTCACGGGGCTCCATGGATGTCACAGAGAAAAGTGGAGCCTCTTTCATGACTGTTATTCTCATATACCATGCCTCAGAAACAGGTTAGTCTCTCTTGCTGATGTCTCCCTCCAGAACTGCAGGGTTTATAGGCATCTTAGGTTAGATCTTAGGTGACATCTTAGGTTAGATGCAGTGACATTTTGTCTATCTCTGCTGCCTCCTTGAGCATGAATTGTTGTATCCACCCTTTGCTCTCCCCTGCTCTCTCAAATGAAAATAAAGTAGTCTCTGTAGCTCCTTCAAGTCCCACAGACAGTCTAAAAGGACCAGAGCAGGCTCTCATGCCCCTGCCACTTCTCTGTGGCCATGCGTCATTTTTTTGCGAGTGAGTATATGTTTAAAGAGATCACAGGGTGATCTCTTTAAAGATGCCTCTCTATCAGCTCTGGCTCAGCTATGAAATACTCTGAAAAACACCAGCCTTAGCCTCCCTGTGACATTTTTTCTCACCAACTCTGAACCGCAAGATGCACAGCAGTCAGAAGAATCTCATTGTTGTGAGATTTCATGTTCCCTTAACACCTTATATGTGCCTCTTTACTTTTCACCTTTGGGCAGAAATGGAGCAGTGCAGATCAAGGCTGAAAGAATGCTATTGTCCTGGCTGTGAAAGTGAGGGTTTATTTCTGTGATTCATTTTGGTGTTTTGGTTGTTGTTGGGATTTTGTTGTTGTTTGTTTGCTTGTTTTTAAACCAGCAAACCCAAATTTATGAGATACCTACAGAGGTTTGGATTAAGGAGTCCAGGGCAAGTGCTGAAGTGTATGAAGATGTATTACAATGAAAGGTTCTCTCTAGCCTTTTAAATTAGGTTGAGGAGTGAAAAGTGCCAGTTGTTGTTATTAAATCTAGGCAACAGCACACAGAGGTCTTTGTAGCTAATTTTCTTACATGTGGAGCATGTAAAAGAGGGAGTAAAGGGAATTCTTAGGTATACCTGGTATGAGCATGGCGCTCTAACATGGTCCCATTAAATGAACAACTAATTGGGGTGTGATTTATCTCCTCTCTCCCATGTGCAGGCAACAGAATGAAAGTTTGGGTTTCAAAAAGAAGGTGGTCTAAGGACAGTGTTTTGCACAAGGTAAGGCAAGGTCCCTCTGCCTGATCAGAGACTGCACCCTCTGTGAGAAGGTGTCAAACCACAGAGCTGCAGCAAAGGGTAGGAGCCCCATTTCCCCATCGGTCTCCTTTGGCGAGGTGTTGCTGGTGGTTTTTCTTGTGGCAAATGAGAGTGCAAGGTACTGTGTTGTGGTTCCGGGCCTGGTTCTCTGCTCCTGAGCTGCCACAACCTCTTAGGGTTTTTTCTGCATTGCTCTGTCTACAGCAATGTCATGTTACAAGACACACACTTTGTATCTGCTGATGTCAGCATGAAAAGAAAAGGAAATCATCTTTTCACTTAAAGTGTTGTAAATCAGCCCAGTAAACCAGACTGTACATTATGCTTTTGTTACTGAGAGTTAAATTACAAGGAAATGAATGGCTCATAATAAGTCCCCATGTCACTGAATTCTCCACTTCTCAGCAAAATACTCTCTCACACAAACAGGTTTACAGTGCTTGCCCCATTGCTGGGGAAGAGGCGCTCTCTAGTGGCTTTTTGTCTGAAAAAGTGCTGCTGGGTGGTGGCAGAACAGCTCAAAATAGATTCATCTAAATGTGGAGGGGGTGATTATGAGAAGGAGTTGTATTCAGATAAGTCATGTTATCCCAGTCCAAGATTTGTTTTGGTGAAATAATATATTCACAAAAAGACTAAGGGGTTGTTTTGTATTTATTGAAGGCATTATTAGTTAAACTGTGAGCTCATGTTTATCATTTTTGCAGCCTTATTTAATCAAGAATAACATGGTAACAAATATTTCAATTTTTTAAATAAATGTTTATTTCTTTTCCAAATTGTGTTTGGTGATCAGCACTTCCAGGGCTGTGCTTTCTCCAGCTGGGTTTGGTGGTGGAAGACTGCAGAGCAAACGTGCACTGCTGGTCAGCTGCTTGAGGTTTAACAGCTGAGTTTGAACAGATCCCTAGAACTTGGCTGGGAAACAGACACAAACAGGTTCACATTTACACACCTGAGGTGGCCATTTCTGTGTGCAATATGTGTGCAAGGATGTGTGCAGCTAGGTACAACTTATCCCGCTTTCATGCCAGATTGACAGATACTTACAGCTACTGTTGTCAAAAGGAATCTGAAATAAGAATCCAATCATCTGGGACTGTCCCAGGGGAACGTCAGCTAAGAAAGGGGGATCCTTCATATACAAGTCATTCTTTCAGGTAGGAAGGGCACCCAGGAAGGTGTTTTGTTTGCAGCATTCCCACCCCTTCCAGCATCCCTTCATTCCCCTGCAGAACCAGGCTCTGTGCAGCTCAGAGAGAGGTGTGTCAGCAGGGGAATGTGGGGCAGAGACAGGGAGGCAAGCATGTCACATCTTTTCCATCTCCTAAGCTTGAGCCTAGAAAGTGTCTGCACATTCAGGAAACCTTTTTCTGATATTGGTTCTTTGGGAAGGGTAACAACAGAGACTGAGGGAAAGGTTTAACTGGAAACAAAGGCAGGTATAGAAGTTCTAAGGCTGTGAGCTTTTTCCTCGTCCCCTAGGGAGTCCTGTGGCATCTGCTAGTTTTAGGCAGTAAGCCTTCCAGCCTGCTGTGCCAGGAGAGTTCAGCTAAGGTCTTGCTCTGTTTTGGGCATGATGTCCTGCTGCAGGACAATGGTAAGAGGGATAAGAGTTGGTTTGTGGTTGCTAACACAAGGCAGTATTTGCTCAGCCCCTTTGAATTCAACACGATCACACCACTTGCAGGCTGAGAAAAGCCCTGCTAGGGATACATAACTGGCACACTGAGTCAACTAGACCACTATCCCTCTTCGGTGTGTTGGCCTTCCTGTGCTTCAGTTTCTACTTGATGCTAAAAAATTACACTGCTTCAGAGCTCTTTTGTGGAACAAGGTGACTGCATTGTAATTTGATTTTTGAAGCTGTGGGCTTCAGAAACTGATCTTCTAGTAAGCACTGTTCTTCCATGCTCATAAAACTCAACGTCCATGACATGAACATATGATTCTAGTTGTATGGTAAACAAGATAATACCTTGAGAGACAACCAGTCAGGCTCAAAAGCTACCACACCTTCTTCTTGGCAAAACATTTTAGCACCTTGACTCACAAGACCGATGCAGTTACTGGTTCCAAGTGCTCCTCGGTCCCCCAGCTGAGTGGTGCTGCTGTCTGTGGAACTGGATGTGAAACAACTCCTGTAGTGCTCAGTTTTACAGCTCGGTGTTAGTAACAAGATATTACCATGTGTTCAGGACATGAGCAGGATACTGCAGCACTTACGGTGCAGCTTCATTTCTACAGTTCAGCTGTTCCTGTCACAGGGGAGGAAGCCTCCAGCGGAGATGCAAGGCAGGATTGAGGGGTTGCTACTGCTACTCTTCAAATTTAATCCAGTCCTTCCATGAGTCAACACCCTTCACTTTGTGTTGTCTGTCTGTTGGAGTGCCCAGCCAGTAAGAGCACAGAAAGAGGTAATCAGGGTACTTTGTTGTCTGAGGACCTATTGTCTGCATTCTGCAAAAAGGTAGACATTGATAATGTGAGGAAATGAGAGATTAAAGGATGGTAATGTATGAAAAATTGATTATCTGAGCTTCTAAGCAGAGTGAGAAATGGTTCTTCATTTGTAAACCTTTTTTCCTCTCTAACAAACACTGTAAGACATCATTTTGTATTAAAAACTAATGTATGTGGCTCCTTTTTTTAAGGAGAAGAAAAGAAAGAAAGAAAGAATGAAAATGCTTTGTTTCTCAAAGGCACCATATGTACCACATGCTGCAGTTGCTATGGTAATTATTCGCATTATTCAATAGCACTGCAAGGGGTTATACAGAAATGAATCTGACTGGCCAAAATGCTTGTTAGAATGAGTATGTCCAGTTATTTATAAAAGCCTCCATGAAGCACTCGAGGAAAATAAGTATGTGAGGGAGAAGCAGGGAGGGGAGGGAGAGGGGGAACCTTTTATAAAGCTGAGACCAACACACTGACATAACATCTTTTTCACTCAATAGGAGATGGCATTCCATAAACCTTCTTGTAGAAGAAATACTAGCAAACTAACTTGTGTTTACTTAAGTTATTAAGTTGTTGCCAGTAAGATATGGAGTAATTTCTTCACAGAAATACCAGTGGGGAGCCAAGCTTGAGGCTCCAGTAGAACTTCAAGGGGTAACTTTGACCTGCCAGACTGGACTTTGTCTGTACTTTTCTTGTCCCTAGTTGAGTCAGTCCTTGTGTTCTGTAGGGCTGGCTTTTCAAGGCCAGCACTCACCTCCTGAGCTGACTGAAATCCTGAGGAAGTGAATCACCTGTGAGATAACAGCTTCCAAGGTTTCAGCATTGGCCAAAGCCAATGTGATTTGAGGTTGCAGCCTAAACATGATCTACGATTGAACAGTGTTACTTTGGAGTTTTTCTGAAACATAACATTGCAATTAATGGAGCTATTCATGGAAGAAATATTCCTAGGCAATGTAAATAAATTAGAAGGAATTAATTTAGCTAATTAATTTGATTGCTGTAAATTGATAAAATTTTACCAAATGCATAAATCATGTCTGTGTATTTTCTATAAGGAGATGATTAATGTGCCTTGATGTCAGAGGCATAGATGAAGCTGAAGACCTTGTCTTACTTAAATCTAGAGAAAGGTACTCTTCCAGTGACACTAGAGAAATGATATCCTTAGACTGCATGTAGCTAAAGGCATGTTTGTGTAGACTGGCATTTACAGTGACCAAATTTTTAGACTATGGAAGGAGGTAATGAGGAAGGCCACTCACAGGTCTGAGATACTGAAGTTCTGATTAGCTCTGGTTACACAGTTTCTGGGCAATAACCAGAATTCAAAAAGATATTTCCAGTTTGAAAATGTGATCCAAAAAACATTAGAATGAAATCCTGGAAGAACAAGGTACAGATGTCTGTATCTCCTTGGGAATAATCCGTTGCAAAAATGTCAGATGGGGAACAAAGAAAGAGATAGAGATAGAATCTTTGCAGAGCCGGGAGTCAAAAATATGGCAGCAGTATAACAAAAGCAAAAGTGCTAGCACATATGTATGTGTATGCATAAGAATATATATAAAATACATAAAGCTGACAATAAATTAGGGACAACACTTTTTTGCTCTATTTAGTACTTGAAATAAGTATCCAGTTTGGGGTCTGTAATTCAAGGTATGGATTGCCTGGCTGGGGAATGAAGGTGACTGACAGCAACCAACAGAAGTTCAGAAAACATGGCTGGTGAAGACGGACCGAAGGATTTAAGGTTGTTCAGTCTACCAGAAGGTACTTAAGGGAGATGTGATAACTCTACAAGCCGGAAAAAGCTTGCTTCAAAGAAAGGGGAATAATCTATTTTCCTTGTCCATAAATGGAGATGGAGAGAAGCAATGGGCTTCAATGAAGCATGAGATTCAAGGCATGATTAGGAGAACTCTCTGCATCATAAGGTTTGTGGAGGACAGAGTAAAGCTGGGGGCTCCTGTCCTTGAGGTATGAAACAAGCAGAGATTTTCCTGTTCTGGAAGGAGGAGGTAAACAATGTCATCCTCAGAGGTCTAATTATAGACAAATCCCCATGAACCCATAACATAATGTGTATAATGACTCACAATCTTTAATTGAAATTTCAAACTTGCATCATGATTGGGCTTTTGATTCAAATTCTTTATGGACTGTGCTGCTTCTTTGAAAGGATCTCTCAAGGAAGTTAAAGAAGCCCTCACAGAATGAGAGAAGTGGAGCATGGGGAAAAGAAGAGAAGAATATCCTAAGAATCAGTCTCCAGTGCCAAACTGAAGGAGTCCAGTTAGAGAAGAATTATAGGGACACTCTCCTCTACAGAAAGAAGGTTATTTTCTAACTGAACATGCATATGAATGACTTTGAATTAAATACCTTGTGAGTGTTAGGATGAGCCTCTTTGCTTTGGGAAAGAGGTTCTGCACAAGCTGACAGGGAAGTAGCAGGAGCAATTGCCCATGTCTGGTAGGTCAGATTTTCAGGTGAGAAGAAAGGATGTCTGAGGAGTAAAGGAACAGCACTCCCAGGGTTGCTCTGCACTCTGCAACCTGCTCTGTGCCATGACACACTTGGTCTCCCCAGGCAAAGCAGTGGGTGTGAGTGTCCAGGTGGAGTATCTGTTTCTCTTCCCACTTCAACGCTTTATCATGAGTGTAGGCCCGGGTTTGTCCCCAAGTCTTAGCTTTGTCCCCATGAAGCAGTTGGCCCGGCCTGGGACTTGGTTTGGTTGCATAGCAGTGACCAGATGCAGCACCCAGCTAAAAGGGGATGGAGGGGGAGCCCCGCTAAGAGGTTTGCCAGGGAGCACATGGCATCTGAGTGCACTCTCCTGTAATCAAGGAAATTGCTTTAACAAGCTATCCTCAGGGGTGTCTCAACACCGAGGGCTCTTCTGGCTCAAATGTTTGTGTTTGGTTGGGATTGGATTTCACAGTTGCTTTCTCCCCTTGTTCTGAGCTTCCTCTTTGTGCGAAAGAGGAGAAGTGTTTTGTCTGAGCACAGGATTTGGTCTGTCACCTTTCGAGGGCCATCTTCCAAGCAGATGGAAGCGAGACTCAGCAAGCAACCCCTGCAGCCAGAGACAGAGAAGCTTTTTTTAGCTGGCAAGCAGGGAGCTTCTTTCGCCTGCAAGTCTGTGTCCATCTCCTCACCAACTCCCATTAATTATGTCAGCTTGTCTTTCACCCCACTTCCAGCCTCTCCTTTTCAATACCCACATCTGTGACTACCAATTAACACAACAGCAAGTTGGAACAGTGCTACCAGGCAGCCCCCTGTAGCCATAATGGCATTAAAATACTGTTTTGACCTGAATGAATTCTCTTTGTTGGACAGTTACAGCCTTATGGAGGCTATAATTACAATGGTAGCCTTAGTTCTGCAGATATAATTTAGCAGTGATATACTGAGAACAAACAGGATTACAAAGCAGACCGTCTGCCCAAATATTCATCACTTAGATCATTTAAAAATCTTTAAAAAATCATTACAGCTGAAACTGTAATGTACAGTGTGGGATTACATGCTCACTGTTAACAGCGTAGCTTGTCACTTGTTATGGGAAGCAGGCAGCACACGAACAGAATTTATTTTTGAGCAGCATGTGACATAAATAGTAATCTTCAGGGAGCTCAGCATTAAAAACATCACCAGAGACTCAGCTGCAATCTAAAGTATTTGGTGAAGCAATGTTTTGAGAAAAGACTGTAGTTTAGCACATAAAATATTTAGATAAGGCACTAAAGATGTGCTCAGCTTCCCAGAAATGCAGAGGGCACCTGACAATGCATTATTAACAGCTTTGAAGTTCAGTGGTGGGAGGGCAGAAGAACAGAATCAAAACGGAGGGAAAGCTGATGTTGGGTAAAGGGATTTTGTAGTAAGTGCTCCAAAGCCTGGGCCTGGAGGGGAGTGAAGGCAAAGAAAGTTGATGAGTTAGTAGGAAAGGATACCCACCAGCCATTACTATAGCAATGAAGAGAGCCTGGGAGGCATATTCAAGTTGCTGAGGGCAGAAACGTCAGAGGAAAGGATGCCTGAGGGGAGCTGAAAGGCTCAAGCAACTGATAAATGAAATGGGAATTGAGAATAAATTGACAGCTTTTCATTTTTGCTTGCAACCGAGTAAATGATTATTAGCCTGAGAAGGCCAGCTTGAAAGCTTAGGGTAGGCTTTGTTACTGAATACCTGTCTCCCCTACACAGCCTGCAGTTAGCTTGCTCCCTGGGAGCTCTTCCTCAGGAATACATGCTGACTCCTTCTTTTGCAGTCTAGGAAAGCCCTCAAGTGCCTGCTTTGAGCCAGAGTAGCCCACCAAGTAGTGCATAAAACAGCTTGTCAGCACCTCAGTAGCTGGGCACTGGAGCCCTGTATGAGTCCCCGATGGGAACCCCTTCGTGCTCCGCAGCGAGACGGGCACAGCGGCAGGGCCGAGTCAGCATCCCTGCCCAGGGGGCCGGTGTGTGCACGGGGAGCTGCAGCCTTGGGGGCTGCCAACCAGCAATCCACCTGCACACCAGATATACTTCAAACATTAAATCTCTGTTCTTACTTTCCAAGTCTTTCTGAATGAATGACTTTCTCCGGAAAGATTTCATAGGGTTTTTACGGAGCCTGTGTCATTTGATGGCTAGTGACCTGGAGACATGCAATATATTTTGGATTAAGTTAAGCTGATCTCTACAATCAGAATGGGAAGGAGAGGAAAACAAAACTTAAGTCTTTGTGCTTTTAAAGGGAAATGAAAATGTTTAAAGCTTCTTTAATATGTAAAGTTAACAGAACTGCAAATCAGTAACTGTTATTTGAAAGGCTCTATGGGCAACCTATGTCTTCCATTATTGCTAAAAGACAGGGACCTTAACAGAAAGTACAGGGAACTGGGCAGATTTTAACTTTATAGCTTTGAGTGCCAGATCTTTCAGAGCCTGTGTTTTGCACGTATGATATCCTCCCTTTCTGTTACTGCCACAAGATCTGGAGAAGCACATTTAAGGGGAGGGGTGTATATTTTCATATGCTGGGAAATGAAATACAACTCAGCGCAGGTATATCTGGGATAAGGAAGGAATATGACGGAGAACTGTGCTGAGAGAGAGACAGAGAGATATGGGGTGCTGTTTGATTATCCCCAAAGCCTGGTTTGCAGCCATAAACATATTAATATATATTTTATATATATATAAATAAAAATATATATATTAATAAATATATATATAAATAATAAATATATATATATATTAATAAAATGGTTTTTCTTAAGGTTACCAGGAATAAAACATTCTCAAATTTTTGGATGAATCAAAAAGAAGAGATTAAAGTGTTTCAGCTCTATATTCTAGTTTTTCAAAGATTTTTAAAAATACTGGGAAAATTAAAACAAGAGCAAGTCAGATCAACCTCATGCACATTTTCTGAATATATGCTCAATTATCTCACCCAAGTCAATAATTAAATAAAAGAAAGATGAGCCTGGACAGATGAGTGCTGGGTCCTGCTTCAAGTATCCCTCCAGCCAGTGAGAGATTCTTTGTCAGTGACTTTTAATCAGTCTGGTACTCATTTTAGAGTGATTTCTTCAAAGCTTTGTTTCTGTAGTTATCTCGAGCAGCATCAGAGACCCTCACAGTACATGCTTCCCCTGAATCCCATCAAAAAGAGATTTTTGCTGCACTATTCCCAGTGGGTATTGATGGCACAAGATGCCATTTGTACAGATTGAGGAAAAGGATGTCTCAGGAATGAAAATGAGAAACCATGAGAATCTGTGTGAAACTTGATTAAACAGGAAACGCTTAGAGATGCTGCTCTGAAAGGTCCGTGGAGAGCCTGTGTGTGGGCTGGGTTGGAATACTGAGGGCAAGATCCCAGTCACAGACATCACTTGGACTATGGGCAGGATGGGGATAGTATTCAGAGCAATTGAAAAGGAGGAAGTGAGGGAGTCTTGAAGTACAGGGAGATGCAAAGTCTCATTCCAAAACAGCTGAAACATACTTGAAATACAATACTTGAAATTCAGTTTGACAATACATCCTGACACTTCCAAAGTAAAGTAATTTCAGGTATGTATCATGAACTGAGGCAGAATAGATTGGAAACAATTTCAGACAAAAACAAGGAGGGAACATTGTTTTTAAAATGCTGTTTTGTTTCAAACAAACTTTCCTCTTCCTTTTCCCATTTTTTTTCTGCAGATTAAACTCAGTTATAAAAGTGTTCCATACAAGCTCACATTTTGGCGCCACCTGAAATACCTTTCCTTTGGAAAATCGATGTTTTGTTGAAATTGCTTTACCCTGATTTGACTTCAGCCCTAAAATGAAAGTGGGGACTTCCGTGAGCATAATGACGCAGAGGAAGAGGAGGAGCTGGGAAACAGCAGGGCCTTAAGATGCAAAATAACAGTGGGAGTGGCAATAAAAATATTGAAATGTTCTTTGTGGCAAGAAATTGTAAGAAGGAGAGCAGGAGGGCACGCGGGATAAGTATATTGAAAGGCCTGATAAGTAGAACAGATAATCTTTCTCTATGCAAAGGAGAGAGATATAGGAAGGCAGAGTGAAGGAACATCTAAAGCTGTGAAAAGGTCTGTAGACACAGTGATGATCCTTCCCTGCCATCTCTCTTCATAATTTTTTAAAATGTTTACATGGTTTTTTGTGCCTCACACACTCCAGGAATCCAGGAAGCTTCTTTGCTTTCCCTCTTCCTGATCAGTTAATTTTGATTCTTGCAGCAAAACTGGCACCAAGTGTAATTATTTCCTGGTGCCTCTGTGCAGTTACCCATGCCTCCCAGCAGGGCCTGGGCTTCTACTCAGAGACACTCCCCTGCCCTCCTCCTGCTGCTGATGTGGCTCCCTAGGAATAATTTCCTAAGAGGTTTCTCAGCTTCCCTGTAGGGTAGGTTTCTTCTTTCAGGCCTCAAGTTTTCATGACAACACACTCGCCCTTGCTTTCAGAGCAGTTTATGCTGGCTCTGCTCTTTTCTCTTCTCTTTGGATATTCTTTTATTCAAACAACTCCTGCAACATGTATAATTTCAATTACCCTGGAGGTTTACACAGTGCTTACAATGAACTGAGCTGTGCTTCCAACTTCTGCCCATTATATTCTGACAAAGAAGCTGAGAGGCAAGGCTCTGTGACTGGTGAACAGTGCGTGAGGCAAGGTTCAAAGGGAAGGAGCTTATACAATAGTTACTCATAACTCTTCTCCATTTTTCACAGTGTAGCTCTGTCTTCTAATATTGAAATTCAAGTTGCAATCAGGGGCTGAGCGACTTAATCTTAGACAAGGTTTTTGCTAAAGGTAATAGGGGAAATGCAAATCGGCTGTTTGTTTGTTTGCTTATGTTCCTGGATAGCAAGAAGGCAACTGTTATTCCAAGCATTCACTTTAATACATTGAAGAGTTCTTTTTAGAGAAGATTCATTAAACTGAAGAATATCCAACGTGCAAGGGACTGCTTCATGGGAACTTCTATATCCACAGGGCTTTTGTTTTGCTTCAGTGTTTGCCAGCTCCTCAACCCTTGTCCCTTCCGCATCGAAGTCCTAATTGTAACATCCCTAGAAGCCTGGAAAATTGCCCATGGTAACCAAAGGTTCCATACATTATTTAAAATCCGAGGAATAAGGTTTCTTTGCTACAGGGGAACTGGTAGTGTCCATTGTGACTGGCAGTGCCTAAAAATAAAATGTGCTGCACACAGATGGAACATCTCCTGCCTTTAGAAGTGAGGATTCCCCAGATGGGGCCTTTGAAAGTAATGTAGTGTTGCCCTACTCCTCACATTTATCAGTGTGTGCAATCTGGTAACATCTTACAAGCACACCTGGCCAGGAGAGAGGATTGTATTATAAATGCCTAACAAAAGGAATCTCCCTTTCCTTTCTCTCCTCCTTGTGCACTTACTAAGCTAATTACTTCATTTTTAGAAAGGGAGAAGCTTGTCTCTCTTCATCCTTCACATGCCTCCCATCTCTCTGGATTGATCTCTGAATGCTGTGTGCTTTGTCTGTGAAACGCAAGTACGGTAAAAAGCTCACATTCACTTTCCAGTTGGAATTTCAAGGTTGGATTTTTTTTTAACCCAGCTTTCAGTTGTTAGTTGAGGGTCAAGTCACTGTAGACAAAAGCTTTCAAACTTCAGAAGAGATAATTCAGCAAGACTGGTTGAGGTGCTGATGGAAGGGAGGTCTGACCACGGCTCCTTTTGGTTAAGGACGACAGTGCAGATAAGAACGTGTTAATGGATGCAGCCTTTTACCTTCTGACCCCTCACTTGGTCAGAATTACCTTGTTGTCGCCTTGGATGATCATTCTCCTGGATATCAGGGACTTGGACAGAGGATCTGCTTCTCTGATTACAGATGAGCTATCGAAAGGAAAGTGGGATAGTTATAGCCTAACATGGCTATTTTTGTCTTGAAACAATAATAGTTATTCTGATTTTTTTTTTAGACGTCTGAAGTCTTTTTTTTCCCAAGCACTACCACCTTAACATACTGATAACTGCACCCCAGTTATCAGACCATCGTGTTCTTACAAAAACCTGCGTCTTCCAACTGATATTTTGGAGAATGACAGCAAGAGTATCAGCAGTCAGCTCAGGAATAACAGGTGTGCCAGTGATGTTCTGGAAATTCATTGCTGCTTCTCCACTTATGCTTGCTTGCATGCTATCTCTTGCACAGCTTGAATGGACAGGGAAGAATTAATACTTTTTATTTAATTAAAAAGCTACTGAGGTAGCAAACAAATTCAGCAAGGAGCTTTTCCTTACCTTCAGAATGAGTTTTTATTATTGGTGATATTGTTGTGATGACTCAAAGCTCTGTTGAATTTAGGATCTATCTGGGGTTCTAAACAAAGAAGGGGATTTCATAGCTTATACTTTCCTTTGGATAGGATAGGCCAAAATCCTGACCTTTGGTGGGCTTATTTTCCAATTCAGATCCACATTTGGCTGTCTCTCCTGTCTGGGCAGAGACCGCCCAGCAGCACCTTAGGCTGTCACTGGCCATCGTAGTTGTGTGGCAGAGGATGTCTGTCTCCCATGCTGACATAGAGACAGTGTTGCACATGCACAGCTACTATTTGTCACTGCTTTTCCCACCAATTACTTGCCAATCTTTTACCCACCATCAACCCAATCTTGTAATCAAACCTTCGTTGTTTTTTAAAAATTTTTCTTGAAATAGAGGTTTTGAATGTGCAAAAACTGCAAAACCAGGGAGCTGAAATACCAGTCCTTTAGTTCTAGAAGTCTTTACTACCAGTATCATCTTTTAATGTATACTCTTTCAATGAGTAAACATCCACTTAGCAATGCTAGGAAAATGTATTTCCTAGCTCCCTTTTGCAGCCAGGCATATATCCCTTATTGTTCCTTCTCGGCATGCTTCCCATAATGTTGATCTGCTCTTACTGGATTAGCCAGACCTTCACAGACAGCATTTGCCCCCTTTGCTATACATGCTTCATCAACACAACTAGATATCTCTCCAAGTATGGTACCCTTTGCTGCTGCCTTTCTGCCCTCTCTTCCTCATACAACATAAAACCCATCTGTCAGAAACTAAAAGTACTTATTCTGTGAAGTGAAATCTTCAAAGCCCTTCAAATATCTAGTGTATGAAAACTCTTTTCTTTATCCCATTTAGGATTACAGCCAAAAAAAAAAAAAAAAAAAAAAAGGCAAGACAGTTCCTTCCTTGCAAAGAAAATAGTTATTAACCTTCAGGATAAAAGCAGATGCAATTCCAGTGATAGACTTTTTTTCCAAAGGAATTGTGGGAAAGGTAATTGCTGAAGACAGCAACAAGTTGTAGAAGAGCAGCAGCTCCCACAAAAATTTGTCACATTTAAAGAAGAGAGTAAAATAAGCGTCCTAACACTGGCCTACTTTGGAGCTACCAGAAACCCTAGTTTGCATCAGTGATTTGCAAATGTCCCTCTCCTGACACTGTGTCGAGTAAAACCTTTGCAGCTCAGCAGTTGCATCTGAATTTGGTGACTTTCACCAATATCTAAAAGGCATGATCTGAGAAGTGTTTGAAGCAGAGCTTTTTGGATTATATTGAAGTTTCAAGTCACTCAATATTCACTTTATAAGAGCAAGATATTCATATATTCATATATTCATATTACTGGCTTTCACTTTGTTATTTTTATACTCATTGAGACATGACAAGGCTGATTAGAGTCAGTGGCCCAAAACCGAATGTCAATAAAATATCAGAGGGTAGCTGTAAAACATACTCTGCCTGAACACTTTGAAAGTCTTTGGAGAGGAGGTTCATACTGCTTTGGAAAGTCAAACTCTTGTGTTTCTAGCTTCTTACATCTACTCCATATAAACCTTGTAAGAAAGAGCAATTCACAGGACATGATGAAAAGGATAAACAGAACAGCAGGATGATTTGCCCAAAAATCAGATATCTCCATGAAAGTGAAGAGAGAATATAAAGGAACACAGGCTGAACCACATATGCTGATAAGAAAATACATGCAGTGACATGAAGCTTTGTGAAGCTTAAAGTATATAGTTTACAACAAACATGTAAGTCAACATAAGTTTTAAAGAACCTTAGCAGCATCTGACTTCCTTTTTCTCACTATTCTTCAGATTTTGTAGAACCTTTGAGCCATCCAGGTTCTCTGCAAGTTTTTCAGCTCCCCAGGATGAGCTGACTTGTGTCAGCTTTGCAACCAGGAGTGGCTCCTACCCTTGGAACTGTCCCACACTGATTTTTCTTTGGCCATTTTTTTTCACTTCAGCATTTGCAGCTTTAGGCATATGAGCCCATCATTTGGGCCCTCATTCTGCTGCTGCTGCTGGTAAAGCCACTGACAAAACTCTTTTTAGCCTGAAGACTGGTATGATCCCTCTGAGGAATTAGCAGGAATAAGTCATCCACATTCTGAAAAAAGACCAAATTATTTGGTCAGTGCCTTGTCCAGAGAGAAGAATGGAGGTATCCCCCAGTGCTGACAGTTCTTACCCTTCTGCCTTAGCTGCACACAGAAACAACGACAGAAGCAGGTAGACTCCTTCTCCCGCAGGGGAGAAAGAGTTAAGTCTTGGACAAAGCTGAGAGGAAATAAAAGGAAATAAAAAAATATTTCAAACCTCTCCATCATATTATTAGTGCCAAAATAATGCCATTCTGCACTGCGGCAGGTCTTGCTCTTTTCAGGGATTCATTTATTAATATTAGCCCGGAGGTGCTCATTTTGCTGAGTCAATACTGGGTCATACAGATGCGGCTACATATTTATCAGTTTTCATTATCCTGTTTGTGGATTTAATCACATATTTGTGATTAAATTAAATTAAGCACATCTTAAGTCCCTATGTGTAGGGGCAGGCAAAAGGGCTTCCTGTAAGTTCCTGCAGGACCTGCTGGGCTTTGAGCTGTGCTGATCTCATTTGATCTATGTGGCTGCTGGATGGCCTCAACTAAGCTTCTTGATAGCTCATGTGGAATAAAAACCACTGTCAGCAAGGGTTTGCTCCCTAAACACAGTTTCTATCAGACCAAGGAATGAGAAATTATTTTCTCTTTCCCAATGATGAGAATATCACAAAAAACCAACCTACTGCTGCACTTCTTCCTAATTTTCCAAGATGAGGTACAGAATAAGAAAAAGGGGGATGGAGGTTGAAGTTAGAGAGGTTTTTCTTTTTTTTTTGTCCGTCCTCAGGTATCATTCACCACTATGGTGAAGAGCATGAAATGCCACATGATTTGTGACACTAAGATTCATCAGTGGTTGCTGCAGAAAATGGATGTGTTTTCTTACGGAGAAACAGTCCCAAGTTCGTCTGTTGACTGAGCTTTCAAGGCAAGCAGCCCCTCCTGGAGTGCCTTAGAGGACAGTCTGAATGTGCATCTGACCTCACTTCAGCCTGCACTCTGGCTGCAACACACTTTCTGATTTTCAAGAGACCTTGAAAACACTAGATCATGCTCCAGCCATTCAGGGAGATCCGTGATCCTAGGCATTAACCTAGCTGGGGTGTGACCCCATTTCTTATAGTGTGACAGGGAAGGAAGGAGACTAAAGCTTTGGATCTGGTTAAATGTCTGATTTAAATGTCCTAAAATGGAAAAGGCGGTTGCAATGTTGTTTATTTTAACGAAAGGTATTTCTGTGGCCCTTATCACTGCAGCATCTGAACTAAGGCCAAAACTCCACTTTCCTGTCAGGTCTGCAAGGCTGGAACCAGACAGCTGAGGGATAAGTGTAAGGCGAGTAGATGCAGCTGGAGTTTGTTAACCTGTGGGGCTCACTGGCACATGCAAAACCAGGAAAAGGAAAGGTGTGGGCAGTGGAAGAATGGGTGAAGTTTGGGAAGGGATTTTGTGCTGTCTTTGGATCCTGGCAAGTGTCTGTTTTTATTGGAGTGTGTCATATCTCTGAGACACAGGAGGATCTTTTGCTCTGGAGCAATAGGCCTTTTTCATGTTTGTGTGCAGGGTTGTTTCTCAGCCATCAGAGGTTCCCTCAGTTTTGCTACGTCTACCCTGAAAATAAATGAGACTGTGAGATTTACTCTGTGCCTAGGAGGAGACAAAGACCTAAAATGGCATGTCCTTAGTTTGCAAGATAACTTGGTCCCTCCAAGCAGAGCACTGTGAAGAAAATGTCCCTTAGTATGTCCCGAGGTTCATTTGGAAGGTGTTCTTTTTACCCTGCAAAAACAGTGGGTTTTGTAAGAAACTAGTAAGTGTGAGACTAGTTTAGCAAAGTAGTTTGCGTTCATTTTTCCCTGGATGAACAAGCATCCTTCTCCCTCCCTGGTAACTTACTTGAGAGTCTGTTTACTCTGTCCCTCAGAGTCCTGTGCAAAGTTCTCAGCTTTCATCAGTACAGCCTCTTCCTTGCGAGTTTATCAGGAAATCCTGGGCAATTTAGCTTCTATCTTCTCTTCTGAGAATTCTGTTTTGGTTTTTTTGTTTGGTTGGGTTTTTTTGTTTGGTTTGGTTTTTTGTTTTTGTTTTGGTTTTTTTTTTCCTGAGGGGTCTTTCTCTGCATGGTTTCCTGGCCTGAGGAGTGAGTGTACTCTATGCTGCCAAAGTCAGATTTTGCAGTGGAAAATGTTTTTGGTTTTGTTTTTTGGTTGTGTTTTTTTTTTTGTTTTTTGTTTTTTTTTGTGGGTAGTCTTGAAATCATTCTATAGAAACGGCTAATCTAGGCCTGGATTCCTACATGATTGCATGCTGCCAACTGCTGTTTTTATAATCACCCTTGTGTAATCCTACTTTCTTGAGGCTTTCCTCCTGTACCTCGTTACACTAATTAGCTGTCTTACCTTGATTTGGATGGTGAAGTCCCGGTCAGTGTATGTTCCTTTCCTAACTTCCAGTTTCCATCACTGAGGCTCTCTGGAAGGAAAGAAAATTGTCATGTATAGTAGAAGTAGTGAGTAGAAATTGCTTCTGCATTTAAAAAGTTATTGAGTAACCCTTAAATGCCACTAAAGAGAGGTAATGCTATGTGGTTAACAGAGATTTGGTGGAAAACCAAGATACAGGAGGAGTTCAGTTCCTGTGTCAGCAACTCATGACACCTCTGCGGGCCTCAGCTTGCTTTTGTAGAATGGAGATATAGTTTTCTTAGCTTGCCAGTGCTCTGGATCGGGAACTGTACGTGTTTATGTACAGGCACGTAAGAACCCCTGTTTCTGGATGTCAGTGCCAAATAATTACAGGAGCTATAATGTCAGAGAGGCTGTCACAGGTGGAAAAGAGCCTTTTCACTGTGGAATTTGCAGCTCCTACCACTTGCCCATAGGCAGGGAAGACCTGGTCTTTTGATGGTTTGGCTAAACCTCTTTTCCACACCTATCAGTGGGCACCTTGAAAATGCCTTCAACTGTGGTGGTCACTTCATCAAAGGTTAAATTGCTTGCAGCAATCAGTGATACCATGAGAGTGGCGAATTTTCAACTGATAACCGAGGTAGTTTGCCACAGATTTATAGGCTGAAATGGGCTTTGTACAAAACTGCCTGATGAATAACATAGGACAAAGAAAATATACTCTATGTATTTCTTACCAATTTAGAAAGTAGAGTAAATTTAGCAAAATCAGTTGCATGCTGCAAATTATGCAAAGTCACAGTCTGATTTTTAAACTCAATAAATACAAGAATGTTGGCAGTGGTTCATGTTGGTTTTATCTCAAGTAAAGGATTAACTGTCCACCAGTAGCTTTTGCAGTGTGAGCCAGGAGCTAGTCTGAAAATTAGGACTCTGGGCTGACTCTGGACTAGGTACAGCAAAGGTTGCACAACATGTGCCTAGTTGGGGCACAGCATTTTTCCTCATATATATTTTTTAAAATACCAATGTCCAAGGAAAACACAAAGCAGTGTCCGTAATCCACAGGGATTTTTTGTTTCGGTTTGGTTTGTTTTTTAAAGCAGTGTCTGTCATAAGCTGTTCTGCCTTTTCTTAATTCTAAGACCTCTTTCATCCTTGGGCTCACAAAAACTGCGACTTATCAGAGCTGGTCAACCCCATGGTTCTGACTCTGAGAGACTGCAAAGAGGAAAGCAAAACTGAAGAGAACAGAGTAACATTTCCTCTGGTTCCTCCCTCCCGTATCTGGAATCAGTGGCACAAGGACAGGCTGCAGCAGGGCCTACAGCTGAGCTCCCTGTTCAGGACCCTGACTCTGCACCACTACCATATGGTAGGCTTGTTTAATTAACTGGGGGAGGTTTGGCATTTTATTACCTACCCCATCTGCTTAATCCTTTGTATTTTCTTTGCATCTGGAATTATGTCTAATGACATTTTCAAATCCAAGCCACCAATTTTTTAGAGAACTGTTTCCCCAAAACAATGGCAATTTAAAGAACATTTTGAAACTGAAAGGGTAGTAGTTCCTGCTCCCTCTACTGAAACTTACGTTTTTTCCTCAGGGCATTCATTTCTTCGTGAAGGGAGCCACGTGTATTTACTTGTTTATTTCTGTCTCTCAATTGTTTTTTTGGCTTGCCTTACCACCTGATCCATTCTGGATATTTCTAATTAGTTTTTAGACAACAGTTTGGGGTTTGATTTTTTTTTTTTTTGGTCTGTATCTGCAAATACATGCTCCTGTATGTACCCAGCCCTCAGCCTGGGGTGTAGAAAATGCAAGTGGCTTTTATCAAGACAAGCCATCCTTGCAGGGCGAAGTGAAGTGCAGTAGTTAAGGCAAAGGCTGTGAGTGCTCTGGGAAAGCATGTTCAGTATGTCTTTCACTGTGGGGTGCCTGATTGCTTTGCCTCTTGTTTCTTCATAGACTTCTCTGTGTCTGCTTATTTTTCTTTCTCCTGGACACTTGTGTTCAACATTGATATTCTGGAGACTGGTCTTTGAACAGCTGCCTGCCACTCCCCTGGGTACTGCCTCGGCTTTTCTGTGCTGTCTGAAAAGCAAATATGAAACAATTAACGGCAAGATCAAAAATTACTCAGTGCTTTTGGAATCCCTGAGAGGAGTCTGTCTGGACCTTGACTACATGCCAGCGCTGACTCATTCTTTTCTTTCTTCTTTCTTCTTTCTGTTTTCATCTACTTCAGATTTTCATTGTTCTTCCACAAAAAATTGTGCCCCTCTCCCCCACAACAAAGCAAGATTAAACTTTGTGCCAGCTAATCAACATCTGCCATTACACTTTTGCTGTCTCTGATCAATCACTCTGCCACAGCCCAGCAAACATTTGGGATTGCTTGGTACTACCTGCCTTTCTGCTACTGGCCTACTGGATGGTGATGATAAAACTATTTCTCTCATCCATGCCTCAGTTTCTGAGTTACTAAAATGCTGCTTATTCTCTTCCAGAGTCTCATGATACAGAGAATTCTACAAGGTAACTATTTTTGATTATGTCAAGTGAGTGACATCCCAGTTATTGTATAGATGATCATGGTTGTTTTATATAATTGTTATTGAGATTAAAGGTTATTTCTTTTTCCAACTAATAATTAGGACATGGTAATTTTTTAGGACAGAAAACTGTTCTAAGAAAATTGTTTGGAGAGATCTGCCTTTCCTATTTTTTCCCTATTTTTTTTTCTTTTTTCCTAGGATTCAACTTCATTGTTGAACAATACTGATTTTTTTTTCCAGTGAAAATTTTATAGCCTTTTACAACAAGCATCTCTTACAATTTTTAATAAATCTGAACAAAGATCATTTGAAACACAGCCATCCCTCACTCCTTCAAGCTCAATCCTATCTGGTTTTCCTCACTAGTGCATGTTATATTTATCCTGTGAACTGCACAATGCTGCACTTCAGTGGTCCAGCAAAACTCCATTTAACTCACAAAATAAGGGATGGTTTTGTTTAAAAATTATTATGACTGAAAATCTCATTTATTCTGAGAACCAATCTGCCTAAACAGAGCTGACCAAAGTGATGCTGGGATAGACATGAGTGGGTTTCTGCTGCCAGAAGATATCAAAGACTGGGGGACCCAGATTTTCTGGAGAACAGAGAGTTGTGGCATCAAGTCCAACCTCCCCCCTCCCACAGGCCACTCACAACACTTGAACAGGCTGAGATCTTCTGATGAAGCTACAGTTCATCCTTGCCCAGACTTGTTTTAACATCTTCAAATGATGGCAAACATATTGTGTCCCTCTCTAACACTTCTAAATGTAATGTGATTAGAGGCCATTCTTATTTCAACTAACTTCAGCACTTGTGAAGTTTTCATTCTCTGGTCTCTTATTAGTATAATATCCCATCTTTTCATTACACTGCTGGAACAGAGCAGGCAGACAGGGTCATGGTTATAGGAAGTATCATTGTCATCAGTAGTCAGGATCATTCCCATGCGGAAACAAACACCTTGAGGACACTGCACCAAGAATAGCAAATCTGAGAGATCCTTCCCAGTGAACTCTGTGGTTGAGTTGTCACATTTTGAGCTAGCTGTATCTCCTTGGGAGCAAGGGGTCTTTTTCTGGGTGTGCAAGAGAGGAAGAGATTTCACTAGGCTATTACGAGTGAAAAGGCTGAAATGATTTTTCTCACACCAAGCCATGCCTGGGATATTTTGTTCTGGGCCCAGTACACTATGTGGATGTTGAGATGAACTGCAGAGAGCATATAAATCTCTGCATGGGTGAGCAGAGCTTGACATGGGCTTCTTTACTTACCTGAAGAAGCGATTTGACAGAAGGCCATTGCACAGAGCAGCTGCAGAGCTGGTAGAGTCAAAAGACATTTGTTCGGTCTCAGGGCTGGAGAAGTACAGAGACTGGAGACTCCCAGGAAGTGTGGGGAATGATATCCAGAGGTTTTGTCTGCCCTAGACATGTAGACATGACCTAAATAGACCTTCAGGCTGGCTGAACAACCAGAGGGTCCCACTAAATGTGCTTTTTATGTAGGAGCATCTCTTCAAGCACTTTCATCTCCAAACTTGCTTCCGCTGTTCTTCTTCCAGGTAGTTGTCTTAGGAAGACCTCTTGGGAAAGGTTTTCCTTTGCTGAAGAAGTTGGTAGGTATATTCTGATAACACTTTGGTACTTCTGGTTTGAATGGGACTTCTCACAGATGGCAGTTAAAATGAGACAGAATATAACAGCTGTGTGAAATACTGGTATCATTGTCCACCACACTTTCAGACTCCTTTGTTTAAGAGTAAAGACCTAAGTCATCAAAAACTTAAGCCAAGAGTGTTAGTTGTCATTTTTCTCCCTCATGCTGCTTTGTGGGCAGATTTGTGCTTGCCTGGCTGTTTCAGATGTAAAGCCTGCTGAGTTTCTTCCTGGAACATCCCGACACAGTAAACAAGGGAAAGCAGAGGCAAAGCTTTTCCTGTGCAGCCTGCTGGAGTGCCTGCACTTTCTCACTTCTTCGTGCATTCTTACCCCTGACCCCAGTGTGCTATCCAGTTCCCTCTGTCAGGTTCTCCTGAAAGCTGTGATTTCCTCTCCTGACAGGCAGCAGGAAGATGAGAAAGCTGTTGGGCAACCTTTGCTCTGGAGAAAACAGGAGGGTTATTAACAAAGCATGCCTGACAGGCAGGGTTTAGGAAACAGTGATAACATCAGGAAGAGGGAAGAAAGTAAACAGTTCAGTAGCTTAGGGTGTGTTTGTCACTGTAAAACCATCCCAGGCTAGCAGCATTATAAGCTGTCCTTTCCCTCGCAGTGTCTCCATCACAGACTTGGTGCTGCATATGAGGTCATACCATTTGCACCAGCAGCTGAGTTGGCTTCCATACCTTCAGCTGGGACTCTGTTCTGGACCAGTCCAAAGGTTGGAGACGTCTTGGCTTGGTTTCAGCACCACACAGGAGAGTAAGGAGATCCAACTTACTCTGACCTCAGATATGAGGGTGTGGCAGAAGAGAAGTCTTTCTTTCCACTGCCTCATACCTACTGCAGGGAGAAGCCACCTATTTTACAAGGGACTCGAAGCCAGGAACAGAACTTTTGTCATTAATTTCCACTAACCTGGCCTGGTAAAAGCCAGCTAGGACATCTAACTGGGAACTATGAAACCCATCCTCCGGGCAGTTTGCAGCTCAGCTTTTGATACAGGCTTTTTCTAATTATCACTGACAGGCAGATCAAGGGTAATATTATACATTTGAGTTCTTGTTTTTTCTCTTCCCTCCCCTTCTTCATATCATGTGTCAGCTCTAGTTTCCAAATACATTTCTGTGTCAAAGCACTAAACTTCATCCATCATGAGCACATTTGTGCATGTCCTAATGAAATAACCCTGCTGCCATGTCTCTCTGGGAAGGTGGAGACTCCAGTCATAATGTGACATGACAATGGAAGCACCATGAGACTGGCTAGTGAGATTATATCTTTTCCATTTGTGCAGTAACTGTTGTTTAGATGGCTTGTCAATCTGTCAGAAAAAGGCACACAGCCATCTATGAAGAATTATTAATGAAGATTCAGACTTTTTTTCTGCTGGAAACGGATCACTTCACTCTTCATCTCAATGACTTTTTACATTAGAAAACTAAAAATAGCCCTGAGTTTATAAGGAAAGACCTTCAATATCTGGCAGGTTTTGCCTTTCCTGTAGTCCATTCCCCAGAGGAAGGTTCAATACACAAACCCTTTTTCTAATGGTGTGAACTGAGTATTTCAGAGCCATAAGCATGAATACAAGGTGTGCAAACATGAACACAAGTTGTGCATCTTTGTCTGTTAAGCACTAACCCCTTTTATCATCCAAACAAAAAGTAAAGACAAAAAATTCCCTCCAGCCTCTGATAATTTATACTTCTGAGGAAAAGGGAGGTTAAGAAAAAGAAGTGCTAATCACACCAGCTTGGATAAATTTGGTGTTGTCAAATGTTGTACAACTTTCTCCACTTTTCTCTGCCAGTGCAGCTCAGCCCTCTGGAAGCAACCCTGCTGTCACAAAGGCTGGCTGTGCTGGAGCAACACCTTTCCTTTGCACCAGGACGTGTTGGGGATGCCAGGGGCATGAGAAGCGTGCCAGGGTGAAGAGCGTTACACAGGCAACTCTCTGTTGATGACCCACATTACTGCTTTATGACTTAGAAAACTTATTTCTACAGATGACCTTGACAGGGCTTGCCTTCTGGCTTTTGAAAATAAGTGGCTGAAACCCTGAAATCTTTTGTCTGTTAAAGAGGGCTTTTTTGCTTTCTCTCCCCCACAGTGTAAAGGATCCAAGAACTGTTTAGATCCCCAGAACTTCTGGGTTTCAGATGCCAAGGGAGAAAGTATGTGTGGTTGGTTGTAATATCTTCCCATTTTCCATCAGGATGGGAGTGAGACCAGACTCATCTGGTGTGGATGAGCTGCCGTTTGCAATGGGCATATGCCAAAGGCACCAGAATAGGTGTGTGACTTGATACACCTTCACATATGGGCAGTGAAGGTCCCTGCATACACTTCTGCACATGCACACACACGCGGTCCAGAGACCACATTAGAAATAAGTGATTCATTTCCCCCCCTTGCTTATTGGAGAATGGAATAGAGTTAAGGTCCAACTGCACAATTCTCAGGTGTGCCTTTGCATTGCCCAGGGCAAAATTTTCAGTGCAACAGTGGCCAACACTGAAATCCCAAGAAAGGGAAAGAAGATCAGACTCTTCTCCCTGGCAAAGAATCTGAATGTGATTCCACACAATTTAACATAGCTAGCTGATTCTCTCAGATGTTCTGGGTCTATATGCTGTGCTTAGTGCTTTCCAAAACCAAACCAAGTCAACAGAGTGCTCTGCAGCGCAAAGCAAAACAAAACCACAAAAAGTTCATGTGTAGTCACCACAGAAAAATTTGCTAAGTACCAGCAGAAATGAGGAATTAATGTGTTCCATATGTGGCAACTAACCTGGGCTTTATAAGATTTTCCATGAGATTTTTGAAAAAAAAATTCTGTGGCAGCAAATGAGATCAAAAATCCATTTGCTTGTTAAACTGGACAGCTAACATTCAAGCTGCATTTTCTTCCATAGCGGAGTCTATAAATACAGACTAACAAACCTGGATAGGATTTTCACTCTAAAAAAAACCAGATGACAGCCTCTAGTATTCCTGGGCAGTAAGACACTTAAAGCTTTAATCAGCTTCTCAACAAGACAATATTTGAAACAATTATGGAAATATTTACCTTTTACCTTACTCTAGATCTTGTTGATATGTAGATTTTTTAGGTTCTTCCCAGATATTTTTGTATTCCTATGTTGCAGTTAAGTCACATGCCTTGCTTCTTGCACATTGTACACATAGCTCACAATAATTTGATGAACTTGGTGATGCCTTCAACAGATGTTCCACTGTTGCCATAGCACTCACTGGTGTCTAATCCTTTCTGGGATGGTTATGCATTGTTTTGAACCATATAAAACCTGAGGAGGCTGGGGTTTGGTTTGGTTTTCCCCCGTTCATTTTAAGTGTGCTTGGAGCAGCTCGGATAAGAAATATTGTTTTCATGTACTGACATCAATTCAGTGAGAAAGGTCAAACCACTGGAATTCTGTTTACCATTGCATAAGAGAAGGATCAGTGGGCTAGGTCTGAAAACTAAAAGCAACATTCTTCTCCCAGCGACTGCCTGGAGCACAAATGTGCTGGGGGATTTTAGATGTGTGATTGTAAGGGCTTAGGCTGGTGGAAGTAGCATTTGGGGAATTTTGAGATGGAGCTCCTGACAAAGAATGTCTCCCAAGGCAAACTGGCAACAAAAACACTACAGGCTGAAGCAGCATCTCTGTTTCTTGGTATCCGTGCAGTTTCCATGCTGGCACTCAGAAGATGGTCTTTTAATCATTTCCATGTTTTTAACACAGCCTCGTATGCAATTAGGAGGGCTTTTCAAATCTTTCTCATATCACCCCAAGAAATCTTCAGTGTAGAAGCCAGTGATTACCCCCAAGAGCAGGACAGAGAGTTGTTCCTTTGAGACCACTCGTGGAACTTGCTTTAATATTCTGAGGGGATCTTTAGCCTCTATAGAGGTTAGAAGTTTAAACAGTATCAATAGATAACTTGCCACATTACCATATTCTCAGTTTCTCTTGACTGAGATTCTAGGCAGCTTCATTCATTTCTGTCTGTAGCCTTCTATGGATCGTCAGGTGGAAAGTTCTCAAGAAGTGTGGTGTTACTCCTGAATTAAAAAATGAGAGAGAATTCAGCAAAGTGGGAGGGTAAACTGTAGGTGTTTTTGTGGTAGATATTATTTTGTTGAGTCACTCTATATTACAGTCTGAGCTGACCTTGGAGATTTATCTGTTCCTGTACGACTTTCCCAGAAATAAGTAATAAAGATCTAGGCAATTAAGAGCAGCCTACAGCTCTATCAGGGGGAGACAAATGGAAAGAGAGAAGTTCTGTGGGGTAAGAGATGCCCTGATGAGCGGCACATCTGGAGAAATCTGTGAGACAGTCCTCAGTATATAATCACAAGGACAGCCAGGAAGGCCAGCATGGAATTGTGTGCATGGGTGATGCAGGAGGAAGATACAGGCATGGGTTCCCCATATCTTGCTGTCCTGTAAGGAGTGCACCAAAGAGCATCTTTGTCATTCCTCCTAGCAAAGCCACGTGGTGACTTCAGTGGGCATGGCAAAGATAACTCAGAAGCTGAGGACAAGGAAAGCTGAATCTCAGAATTCAGAGACTGCTTTAATTTGCCAGAATTAGCAGTCTGTTCACACCCTTCAAACTACCCTGGGACTGTAGGAGGAGCAGGTTTCTCCTTGTGGCAGGCAGAGGACCAGGTCACTGAAGTGGCACAGAGCAATCAGAGCTGTAGCTGACTGGGAAGACCATGAGATGAGATACTGAAGAGCAAGCCCAGGCACGGAGCAGGCCCAAAGCCAGACGTGGTGGGTGCAATCTCACAGGATGCATCACACACAACACTGCAAAATGCAAATACTGCAAAAGGCAAATACTGCATGAGAAACCATGTGCAGCCTCCCACTGGAGTGCGTGGGCAGGAGTTCCCGGTACTGCCAGCAGCGGTGGGACCACGAGTCACCACAGAGCAAAGCAAGTTTGAACCCTGAACTAGTGTCTCCAGCTGAGCATTGGGAAAGCTTCTCCTGGTGGACACAATTTTTTGGGGTCCCCCAGTTTGGGGCAGGCTTTGGTAATCCAGCACACACTCTTCGTAGAAATAGATGGTTTCTTCTAGTGTGGCTGAGACTTCCCTTTCCTCATAGATATGGCTGCTCCTCAGGAACATGGAACCTGTCTGGACATTTCTATCTCTTTCAGAACTGGCAGACAAGAGAGTTTCCTTCTCCAATAAAACCCTTGGCCAGCTTACCTTTGGCCAACCATTACAATTAATCCAAGTTTCTGCTAACTGATCTATTTCCTAATTATTCAGTGACCCTAACAGACTTTGCTTGTAGAGAGGGGAAAGAAAAACGATAGGAAGATGGTTTTTTGGTTGGGTTTTTGTTTGTTTGTTTGTTTCAGGATTGATTTGTTTGAGTTTTTCCATGGACAGTAGCCAGATTTTTGTGCAAGGCTGTCTGTATGTAAACAGGGCATCACCAAGACTAAATAACCCCCATTGTTAGCCTTCTGTCACTATCCCTTGGCATATAGGTCCAACTTTGAAACAGAGAGGCAGCAAAGAAAACAGATATTGAAAATTAAATTTGCTGGCTGACAAGGTTACAGGAAGATCACTGTACAGAAAAAATGTTTCCTGGATGATCTGGATAGCCAGTGAACAGAGAAACCTATGCACTGTAAGTGGAAGAAGATGACAGTCTTCAGCATGTCTCTGTTCAACCTTTACTGTATTTGTGCTTCTGCCAAATCCTGTTCCCTTTTCATTTGCAGTGATTCTGGAAACTATCCTTTCTCTGAACCTGACTGAAAAATCTTCACTAGTGCATCTTTAAACATCTATTTGCATCTTGGTCCATCTTTGTGGATCATCTTTTTTTCTCTGAACTTTCTTCAGAGCAAAGATATTTTCCTGCTGTTTGGATCATGCTTCTTCCTTTTTCAAGTTTTAATTGGTTCCTTCTATCGTCAAATAGAAGGAACTCCCCTACTAGTTGCACTCAGCTCTGCCCCAGTGTACTCCCTCAACACATCTAACATCATGGCAAAGCTGCTACATAAGCTCAGCAAGCTGATGGGTATATAATCTGCTCTTCTAGCATAGAACCTCATCTTTAGAACTATATATATTACAGTCAAGTACAGTGGAAAAGTAGAGCTGGAGGAGCCCTCAGCACAGCAAGAAGGTGTAGAAATGGCTGCCTTTGCCTGGGCGTGGGACAAGAACCAGTATTTCAGTGGACTCTGTAGTGTCACTGGAGGTCTGGAGAGGAAGGAGGAAAGCAGGCTGAACTGCATGTGGCCAAAAGCTCTGCTGTCCCACTGAATGCACTGCCAGTGCTTCTGTGGAACTGAGAGCCTGTTTGGTGCTGGAGACAGAAACGAAAAATGCTGGAGGAGAACAGGCCCTACACATCTCCCTGCAGAGTGGGACGTGCTTCCACACTGGTGGACTGACGGGGAAATTCCATATTGACACCAGACAAGCTCCAGATGCAGAGAAACCCAAGGCCAATGGGGGAGGAGATAGAAATTTAGGATGTGTGAAGAGTCAGTATGATCCACCAAGATAATACAGAAATTCTGTCTGACATCTGAAATGATGTAGTCAGAAAAAGATATGGCTCTCCCTAGGAGGAGAGACAATAATTGCTTTTTAGTGTAACAGATCAGAGATTAGGCACTCCCATCTGAAATCTCCCATGCTGGAAACAGTAGCTTCCTGTGCTGATGCTAAATATTTGAATTGAAGACTGCAACTGTCCACAACATCCTTGTCCATTTATCTCTAAAGAGAAAAGATTAAATTTCCATCCAGCTTAAGTTAATTTTGAACTTGGAAACACTGCTACGTCTTTCTTCTCTCTCTGATCATTTCCTCACAGATGAATGGAGGAGACTGGGTAAAGCAAACCAGAAGGAGCAGTAGAGGGTTTGCCAGCTGGGGACACACAGGGGAACACTGATTTAGGAGAACTTGCTGTTGACCTCCTGGGAGAGCCTGTAGCAGTGTCTGTAGTGCCCTGCTCTCTGGTGTAGACAAGGAAAAGAGAAACGAAGAAGAGTGAGTAGCAGGTCTCCTTTTTGCCTCACACATCTTCGCTCCAGTTTTGTTTTCCCTTGAAGTGCTATTAGAAGTGCTATTACTGAGTAGGGTGCTATATAACACTCAGCTTGCCATATAAAGTGAGAGAGCCAGGGAGCTTTAAATTAAAAGTAGTTAGCCTGTTTAGGTTCCCCCTCCCCCCCGCCCCCCGCCTGAGGAAACAGGCAGAGCTTTGGTCTGTTTTTACATCTGCTTCATGACTGCACTGTACAGATCCCATGCCCAGAGACGTGTTATAACCCCACCTCCTTCTAACACACCAGCACATGTACCAGCATAAACGCAAAGCAAAGAACTGGGCTATTTTCTCACTGTGAAGTGGAATTATTCCTCCCCCTCCCCGTTCCCCACAAGCCTCATGACCCTTTTGCCCCACTTTGGCAAGCCCCTTACACTTGTACTCTGGAAAAACAGTAGTAGCTAACATTTGTGCCTTTGGCAATAAAACTGCAGGCCTCGCAAACCCCAAATGGCAAAAAGACATTTCCATTCCAATCCCAGTTTTAAATTAAACTGTAATGAAAAATCAGCAGTGGCAGCTGGGACCAGAGACAGTGATTGTCTCGAGGAACAAAAAAAGGGAAGGAGGAGGAGAGAGGGAGAGACTGCAAGGAAAGCTCAGCCTGGTAATAAAGCAGCTGGTAAACCTTCAAGTAAAAAGAAATTAGAAAAACAAATGTAGCAGAGGGGGAAGCAGACGCCTGCCCTTCCGCACAGCCCCGGAGGAGGGACAGGGCGAGGGCCGCGCAGTGCTGTGCTGACACCTGGAGGAGCCGGGGAGCAGCCGGGGCTCAGCCTGTCCCTGCTGTCCCTCTGGCCAAGCGACACCCGCAGGAAGAATCCACAGTCCGGCCTGGGCGGTGACACACAGGGCGCTTTGTACAGGCAGCCACGAAGCACAGACTAACAGGCAGTGCTGCTCCGGGAGTTTTGGAGCGCTTCTCCATGAGAAATTGAAAGCTAGCCATCAAAACTCTCTTTAGTTTTCCTTATGTCCATTCTTCAAGAAGTCAAAGTTTTCTTTGGCAAGCAGACACTTTATTTTGGCCCAGTGGGAGGTTAAACAAGGAAGACAGACCAACTTTGTGAGGGACGTGGGTCTGCAATGTGAGATTTTTTTGAGGGTTTGGAGTTTTTTTTAAATAAATGTATACAGAAATTCAGCCAAAGACCTGACTTACATTTTCCTGGCACACCATAAAGAGACAGTTGCGAGAATGTAGTGCTCCATCTTGTCCTCATGGACAAAATTATAACATTCATGGACTACAAAAGAATTTATATGCTTTTGTTTTTCTCAGTTGTTATTATTTTTTGTATTTCATCACCCCTGCAAGAGACTGAAGGATGAAAAAATGAGAAACTTTCTGCTCTACAGAATTTGCAGTGAGAGAAAGCAGGCCCTGGAAGGGGAAGTAGAAGTGCAAAGGACCACAGGGATGCTCCAAAGGTCACAGAACACATGAACAACATTTCTAAGAAAAGAACTGAGGTCTCTGGAGAGTCTATTCTGTGCCCTATGCACAGGACTACAGAGCCTTTTCAGAGCCTCTGCCCCTCCTGTGGCCTGATGTAGATCTGATAGGTAGAGATTGAAGGGTCGATGGTACTCCCACGCAGCGCAGGTCAGTACTTAACACGCTCAGACAGACACAAGTGTGCCTGTCAGTTGGGTGGCAGTGCAGTGACAGTGACCTCAGGGTCATGCCACTCACTGGGCTGTAGAGTTTTGCAGTCAGCACACACAAGTGCACACATATCCACATTTCCTCTGCCAGACCTCACACGGCCTTGATATGAGCTGCAAGTTTTAGTCATGTTACTCGTAGACCATAGAAAGAAGTGCTGATTCAAAACAAATTTGTCGTATCATTCATCTGTAATTTTTAACAGTATTTGGAGGAAAAATGAGCTGCTGGCCAAGTGTTCTCTTTAGATTGTCTGCAAGATACATGGCCAAACTGGTACTTGAAATTGAGATCCCAGTCCAGGTTCCTCAAAAATAGGTGATTAAGTCCTTTGGAACTCCCAGACCTTCACGTAAGCATCTGAAGGGCCTAAATTTCCAGACTGCTGAACACCACAAGCTTTTTCACTGAAGTCATAGGAAAAACCCTTACTTATCTAAAAATTAGGCCAGTTATATTTGCATCTAAATAAAAATTTAGAGCCCCCATTTAATTCAGAGGAACTGTTCACCTAGTTAGAAAAGTCTCAGCCTTTCTCTGCCTCTGGCCAATGCCTCACTTCTTCTAGATGATGGTAACTGCTGTGGTGTTTACCTGTGGAACATGCTTCTATCTATGTAGCAAATAAAAGAGTATTGCTCTACATTTCTGTGATTGTTTGCAAAAGCTGTTCAGGTTATTTTGTTATAGGATAAAGGAATTAGATACCCAGCTTCCATAGAACAGATCGTGCTTCATTCCTGGGCAGTCTTTTGGAGGAGGAAAAGGGAAACATTACAGATGATATTTCAGAATTCCCCACTGCTGTATCCTGTCCTCTGTTCTCCTTCACAAGACACACACGAGCAAACCTGCCCTATTGAGCTGCTCCTCTGCTGGCCTCACATGCATACCGAGTGTGATGTGGGTGAGGGCAATCCCACTAAACAGGGCTTTGGCCACCACACACCCTTCTATTTGGGTGAAATGTTTATAATGCAGATGATTCATTCAGCTCTGGGGGTGCATCTGGTGGTGCACATCACTTGGAAGGGCACACAGGAATTCAGAGGTGTGTGACCACTTGATCTAAAGGATCCCAGCAACCTGAGCCTTTCAACACAGTGGACAGGCTTCCCTCAAAATCTGCATTCCTCATGGGATATTTAGTCATACCCTAAACCTCAAAGTGTCACCTCTGCTTGCTTCTTTACTCATTTTGTTGGCCTTAATGGTACTGCTGCTGTGCTTACAGTTGTGGGGTGGGAAAGAGAGAGACATTCAATCGAGACTGCAGCTACATTTCACAGCTGGGTTTATCTCTGCTGTTTGTTTGCTTTTTATATAAGCCATGTTGGTATATTTGCATGATAATGCATTTTTGAAGGTGCTCTTGGATGGGACTGGGTCCTTTTTGTTTGTACAGTGGTTTGAGCCTTTCACAGTTGTGTATTGGCCAGAGGCCAAAATTCTGTTGCCTATTCTGTGCCAATAACAACTTGCACTGACTCCCAAACAATGCAGAAGCCCTGGGAGCAGCCTATGGCTGTGTTTGTCTGGGGACAGAGCTTAAAACTCAATCAGTGAGTTGCTAATTCTGTACAAAGTTGTAAGCAAAGCAGTCTCAGAAATCAAAATAAACTCCTGTGAAGACTTGAGACAGATACAATCTCTATTGTTGCTACTTCGATGAACTTTCACTTTTCAAACACAGCAGCTTGATTATTGAGACTAAATCTGAGGCAACATAATTTGTTCCTTATAACTATTTTCTGCTGTAGAATCTCTGTCAAAAAAAAGAAATAGTATGAGATTTCTCTGTGAAAGGTTTACAGACCCTGAACCATACCACAGAGGTTTCTGAGTAGAATTCCTGAGTTATTTAGATTATAGGAGGTCACATCTGAGTCTGCGTTACTTAAAAGATCTAGTGGGCAAAGCTTTTTATGCTATGGAAATGACTTTGTGTGCATATAAACATTCCTGTATCTTTTGATCTATGGATAGGCACAGAAAACAGCTCAGCTGTTAACTAGAAGGACATAGAATAGGAATAAACTTGGATCTGTCTGTAGTTCTGTCAAAGCCAGTGGCACATGTCCCATCACCTTTCCAGAGATGAGGTTCAAGCCTCGACAAGCACAGCAGATAATGCTCATGCAGTGGGGTGGGTAAGCAATATATCCCCAAAAGGAGAGTCCACAACTGTGTTGCATGGAAGTTCACCACTGGGATCTCTGAGTGCTGCTGGCTTTCTGCTCCATGCCCAGACCAGAGACACGTCTCTTAAACGTTCTGCCACATGGGAGTATCATAGACTTGTAGCACATACACTGAAGAAGGGACAATTTGTTCTGACCTACTGGAATTGATTTTATAGATCTTTTATCTGGTCCTTGTGTGAGTCATCATATCCTTACATTGTACGAAAAAAGCCCTTTAATCTCGAAATCTGGCACTGCAAGGTCTTGGTTATATGGTTAGAAAGTAAAAGTGTGCCCAAAGCTCACAGGCTGCTCCTGGCCTGTTGTCTGGGGTAACTGAAAGCAGCCCCAACCCCAAACTTTCTGTTATCACTGCCGACAGTCAGTGCTTTCAGGAAATCACAGAGCGATTGAGATTGAAATGGACCTATAAGAGGTCCTCTGGTCCAAAACCTCTGCTCAAGCAGGGCCATCTAGAACCAGGACATGTCCAGACAGCTTCTCAGTGTCTCCAAGGATGGAGACTCCACAGACTTCCCAGGCAACATGTGCCAGTGCTCAATCACCCTCACAATAACAAAATGTTTCCTGATGTTTAGAGGGAACCTCTTGTGTTTCAGTTTGTGACCACTGCCCCTGGTCCTGTCACTGGATGCCACTGGAAAGAGCCTGGCTCCAGCCTCCTTGCACACCCTCCCGTCAGGTACTTAGGAACATTGATAAGATACCTCTTCTCCAGGCTCAACAGTCCAGCTCTCTCAACCTTTTCTCATAGCATGGATTCACCAGTCCCTTTGCCAACTTTGTGGCCACTGGCTGGACCCTCTGCAGTATGTCCATGTCCCTCTTGGACTGGGGAGCCCGGAGCTATACACACGACTCCAGGTGTGGCCTCAGCAGTGCTCCGTAGAGGGAAAGGATCACCTCACATGACCTGCTGACAATACTTTGCTTAATGAAGCCCAGGGCAGTGTTAACCTCTTTGCTGCAAGGGCACGCTGCTGGCTCATGGTCAACCTGCTGTCCACCAGGATCCCCAGGTTCCTTTTCTGACCAGCTGCTTTCTGGCTGGGCAGACCCAGCACTAACTCCCCAAGAAATTTGTTTTGTTGAGGCATTGCTGTTTGAAAGCCAAATCCCCATTCTCTCCCACCCCTAAGTTTGTCAGGACTGGGTTTTTTTGCTGAAAACTGCCAAAAAATTCAGATGAAATTTGCAGGAGACAGTTGTTTCTTGATCAAGGAGAGAAATCAGATGGTATTTTAGGAGCTCAGAAATTAGCTCATATTTTTGCAAATCCAGCAGATAACAGCTTGCTCAGTGCCATTCACACAGCTGTAGGGGAGAATATTAAAAAACTTTCAAATTCTATTTATTAAACTTGCTAGAAAAGTTGTCAGAGGAAAAAAACACCTCTTCAGCAACTCCACTGCCTCAGCTTATATGAGATGCCATGGTAGCAAAAGAAATGCCTGCAGCTTTACTGCAGAAAGCGAAGTGTTGGAGTAATAGAGCAGGAATTAGGGCTCCTGACTTGCTCTGTCGCTGCCTGGGACTATTTCTGAGCAGCTCTTACCTGGGCAGATCTAATGCCTGACCCAGTCAAGTAATCAAGATGACTGAAGGACTAATTTGTGCAGAGTTCATCTGACAGTGATGCATGGTAACAACATCTGGATGTCTTGCATGTAACAAGTGATTCTGGATGGTTAAACTGTTTTGAGATCTTTTCAGTAATTACAAAGAGCTCATGTTTTAGCTATCCTACACTGGTGAGTTCTTTGTAAAATACAATTTTCATTGCTTTAAAAAAAAGATATCTTCCCTCCACCTTGAAAATAAAAAAAAAAGGTTAAAAGTCTCTAGTACATTCTTCCTTATTCTTCAAGAAAATTCGGCTTCATTTTTGAAACTGCTTTAAGTGAACAACAACAAAAAATGTTCATCATTTTCTCAGCCAACTTTGTAGAAACTCAAAATATAGGTCTCAGCCTTTAAGATTCTTGATCTCTTTCACAAGTCATTTCAAGTTCATATCAAACATTAACTCACTTGTATGGTTTCTTCTTTTTTTCCTTTTTTTTTCCCCCCAAACTATATTTAAAACGCATCTATTTCATTCCCACTGGACCAATGGTCATAATTTATCCATTTTCTTTATCTGAGGGGACTTGGAGGGAATAGTTTGACAGAAACAGTAATCCACTTGAGAAAGCCAAAGGCTGTTTGATATTAATACAGAGAATGATTAATCAAAGAAAGAGTAGTCCTTCAGTAATAAGCAAAAAATGAGGTCATTAGCTGGGCAGCAGAGACCAGGGAGCACTTAAGGATATGCACTGGGGTCAAGAGTGAATACGAAAACTGCAGGAATTTTCAGTCCTTTAGAACTGAAATGGTCTTACTGGGTTAAATCGAAGGTCCCTCTTGCTCTGTAGCCTGTTTCTGACACTGTCCAGTAGCAGTCATTTAGGGAAACAGGAGAGCTGAGAGTACTCCTTCCTTGCTATATAACTTCTCAGAAGTTACCAGGTTAAGGACCTCATAAGCTTATAAATAATTTTGTTTAAAAACCACCGTAGGTGTATCTGCCGTGAAAATGTCCAGTCATTTCTCAAACCATCTCTTCTTTCGGCCTGCACCAGTAATGACTGGCAATGAACAGCAGAGTGCAACTGGGCATAGCATGAAGTAGAAACCACGATATAATGCCCTCAGTGATGCTGTTATCCAGGCCTGAGAAATATCAGAGGCAGGAAGGGCCTAGTGTTCCTTTAGTTCATTTCTCCAGTGTCTTTTGAGGAGTGAGAGCGTGTCTGTCTTTCCACAAACCTGCCACTGCAAGCTTATAGACAGCCCATGTGCTTAAGCAATTGCTGAGTGCTGCAGGCAGGCCTTGTTTTTACTGTGTACTGGTGCTTCCAAATCAGTGTCTGAAGGGGATTGGATGGGAATGAATGCAGAAGATGGATGCTTAAGTACAGAAATAGTGTCCAGAGGTATAGAGCACAGAAAGTGATAGGAAATGGAAGGACTGGGAGATACAAAGAGTGTGAACCAGAAAGCTGAAACCAGTTTTGAATGACCTTGGCACAGGCAGTCCTGAAATCAGTCTTGCTTTTAGTGCAGAACACACAGGATGATACGGTGTGGGCTGTGAGCTGCAAGCCCAAGCTCTCCAGGGTTCTGGAGGATCAGCAAGTACCAGTATACTTGGTTTGGAGGTTCCTCCTCTGTGTGGGGGATCTCACCACTTGCGTGGTGTGGCTTGGTGTGGCTCCTTGTCCTGCTGAGCACTTCCAGACATGGGAATGAGCACTTACTCCAAAGACAGAAGAGAATCCTTGGATGCCACTTCTGTGTGGACTTAAACATCCACAAAGATTTGAATCCTGCAGCATATATAACCTCTGAGTTAGAGACAAGTTGCAGATAAATGTGTCTTCACAGGCCCAGGGTTCATGTCTTAGCTGTGTTATACTTGCAAGGCGAGAGCTGAATGCATCCAAGTCTCCTAGAAGGCCCCCTCCCTTTCTGCTGCATATATTAAATACAAAGCAGATTTTATCTGTAATAATTCTTAAAAGTCAAAACAACAAGTGCATATGTTCCATCTATTTTTAGCTTTTCCACTTGTTTAAATCTTGGGTTCCTGACACTGCTTAGATCTGTGATAAAGGCAGACAGCAAGAACTTCATCATGCTTTGAAAGGGCTGGTTTTTGTCAGCGCACTCTTTCCTTTGTCATCAGCCTTAGAAGACAAAAACCTGGAAACAATTCATTGGGAAATAACTGAAATTTGTTCTGCCAAAGAAAGAAAAAAAGAAACCCCAAAAAACCAATGAAAAATGAAACAGACCCTTGAAACTGGCTGTGGCAGTACCCTCGTGATGAGGGTACCGGACCCTGGAAGTGACTCAGCCTTTTACAGGATCAGGGCAGAGAACAACTTGTCTGCTTTGCACGAGAGTACAAACACCCGCTTAAATTCTGACAGAAAAGCACAAGGCCTGGAGATGGTTTTCTACAGCTCTCTCCCCAGCCTCAGACATTTACACTAGACTCCACCTGATGGGGAAGGAGATACCAGCATCTTTTACTCACCTAAATCATCCCTCCCCTTCACTTCTGTGATACTTTGTGAGGACGGGAGCTATCTTCTTCTTGCCTTCTGCAAAAGTCCCTCACTCTTAGCTTCTGCCTTCTTGTAGTTAATAATGAGCCTTCTTTCTGTAACCTATTCCTCTCTGTTACTCTGAGAGGGAAAGTCATCCATCCTGGTCATTCCAGGTGTATATTCCGATACCATGTAGTACAACAAAGTCAGGCCTTGCATCAGCATCACTCTGCTGTTTGTCAGGAATCCCATAACCAGCCTGATGTTCTTCACATCCTGAGGACTGAACCATCAGGATGTAGCTCACACAGCCTAACACAGCAACCTCCATGGATGATGGAGGAACACTCTGAAACCCCTGTAGTACCTGATCCATGTGCATTGCTCCAGTGATTGCGTTCCTTGCTGGATTTGGAGAGTGAAATGACATTTTCCCCCAGCTCAAATGGAAGGTCTCTGAAGGAAGGGGTAAAGGACCAATTGCTATTTTTCTGCTTCTATCTAGCCTGTAGAGTCCTTACCGGGGTCACAGCACCTTTTTACATGACAGGAGCAGCTTCTCCAGGTTGATGGAGTAATTCTGACTTCTCTTGCATCCTCCTGTGGTTTGTCGTACTTTTGGGCCTTTTATTATGCAGGCAACAAGCCTGCATTTTTAAGTGTCTGAACTTTGTTATTAAGGAGGGAGACCTGTGCTTGGTTTGCATCTACTGAAGTAAAAGGTGGGTTTACAAATTCAGCCCTAAATGGCTACTGTATTCTGTGCCTAAGGCATCTTCAGCTTCTCAGGGACAGTGGCTCTATTTTCACGTTTGTAAATGCCTGGTAGACATTAAGGAGGGGAGAGCTTCAGGTTTTACAAATGATTTGGAGCCTACTGAGGCTTTTGACACCCTAGAAAAAAGGTGGTCTGGAGGCAATGCTTTTGCAGTGGAAAAAGGACTTGCTTGTTCTTTAATTTCTTTTCTCTGAACAGCATTGGTATGATGTGAAAGTTTGGAATTGTAGCTCTTCGTTTCAAACAACTGCTAACAGCAACCTCTCCTACAGCTCTGCAGTTAAATGGCACTTCTATAAAAGGATGGTTTATTTCCCTGAAGACACAGGGCAGTGGCATGTGCTCCATTCCTAGCCCCATTCATGCTTCATAGGTACATACAAATTTTTACATGGGCAGATAGTGATATGACAAGAGGAAACAGTTTTAAACCAAAAAATGAGAGGTTTGGATTAGATATTAGGAAGAAATCCTTTACTCAGAGGGTGCTGAGGCACTGGAACAGGTTGCCTGGAGATGCTGTGACTGCCCATCCCTGGCAGTGTTCAAGGTCAGGTTGGATGGGATTCTGAGCAACCTTATCTAGTGGATGGGAGGTTGAAATCAGATGATTTCACAGGTCCCTTCAACCTGAGCCTTTCTATGATAATTCTATGATTCTATGAGATGGGAAGGTCACTCAACCACTCAACAGCTGGATTTTATCTTTTTTCCCAAAACTGTATATGAGAGAAGTGTTCTGAGCTCAGAATCCCACTCTCAGCTCCTATAATCAAGTTACTAAACACAACTGGCCATTGCGTCATTGTATATGCAAATACCTAATTTGTGCTTGCAATCACATCTCTTGTTTCTGTGCAATTAGGTGCACACATTTTAGAAACCCAGACCTCCTAAAATAATAGACAAACCCAGCTGTAACTGACAGTTTGGTGAGACAGTTACTCCATGTCTTTATTTAAAAAAAAAAAAAAAGGAGGGAGGGCTGGAAGAGTTAAAGAACATTCTTGAAGGGAGGCTGTGAAGCTCTGTTTCTTAATATTTGATAATTATCTTCTGGTAGCAAAGAGAAAAATGCATTAAGACACATGCAGTGTTATGACTTGCACTGACTAAAAGTAACATGTGCCAAGAATATGATGTACTGAAAATGCCTGTTACTGTTATAATGCCATCAGCCAGGATAGCTGTGAAGGATTTGTTTTTATGTCTCGGCCTTTAATTTCATCATGATTTTTAAAAATTCCCAGAGAGTGTTGCAGCTGCTCCAGCATTAACAGCCTTGAAATAGAAATGTGTTACTTAGCAAGATACAGCTGCAGTGGAGAAAAAAAATTCCCCAAACAACCCCAACATTTGGATTGATTAATCTACCAAGATTGTTATTCGTATTTTAAATTAATGTTGTTTAAACTCAAATCAGTTTGCCTCCAAGCCATTTTATTTAGTTATGTTTTTCCTAAAGAGGTAACAATTTCTGAGATCTGCATAAAAAATGAACACTGCCCAAGCAGCTCAACAGCTCCTGCTGCTTGTTGGCTCTTACTTGTTTCAATATCAGAAACTGAGCCACGGAGATTGCCCTCTTGAGGCTCTTTATCCACAATGGTGCAAATAACTATTCCTCCTTACTTTGCCCTTTCTGTAGATGTTTCCACCATCTTTGGCCTTTTCTAGGTACAGGGGATTTCATACCACCATTATTAGATGTTGGAAAAACAGAGTATTTGCACGTGTCCAGGCATAGAAGACCTAAGGGAGCAATAGGAGAAGTTCAGCAGTTCCCAGATTGATTATCACCCACTCCAACACTGCTGTTAGAGGGCATGTTTCTGCTCCCTTTGCTTTCAGTGCCATGAAACCGTTGCTATCTCGTGAATTTTACTGGAGTCCTTCACTCTGTGGGGCTTACTTTACAAAAACCTGTCTGTAGCCCAGTGTCTCTTCCTGCACCTTAGATAAACACAAGGGAACTTTTCTAACAACCGTCATCAGACAAAGGGGTCTCAGAGAGGAGGGGACAATTTTTCTTCTCAGGATTTGCTGAGAGCCACGAGACCTGCAGTGAATTGGGCCAGGGTGAGAGAGCTCCTTTGCCTGCCGGGAGGGGTGAGCCATGGTACTGGTGTACTGGTCCCTGCTCAGCCGGTGGCCAGGCTCAAAGCAAAGCAGTCCTCGCTGGCTCTGCAGTTCCCTCAGCCAGCACTGATTCCTCCAGGGCCCAGCTGAGAGCCCCTGACACTCCATGGCCAAAGCCGCTTCTTTGCCTGCCCCACATCTAGAGCTGCCGATGAAAACAGCTCTGAGCAGACCCAAAGGTGCCTGACTCAGGTGCCATCCCCGCCCCACAGCTGCACAGAACCTTCCCCTCAGCTCTGCCTCGGGGCTGGCCCTTCATGAGTGGGGTTATGGTGAGTGCCTTGCTGGGAGGACCTCAGTTCTGCCATCATCTGTGGCTGTAACCCCACACAGGTTTTCGCATACGGTACTGGGGAGATGTGGTTAGGAAAGGAAACAAAAGAATAAGAGAAAGCATCAAGTTGGGAAGGATTTTCCTCCCAATGCGTCCTGTGAAAACTCATTCCACAGTGCCTCCATCCGCAGGAAGATGAGAGGAACGTGACTCCTGGAAAAAACTGTGCTACCACAGGGGTGTTCCTGGAAGCGCAGCATGAGAGCGGGCAGTCCCAAAAAACAATGTTTCAGACCTCCTGACATGCTTTGATATCCAGGGGATTTCCTCCTGCAGGCTGTAATATTCATGGGCTTTGGAGAACTGTTATTCCTGCTAGTCCTGTGAGACCATCTAATTTATAGAAAACTGAGAAAACAGGAAATCTGTGGCATTTCCCAACCCTCTCACATTTTTCAGGCTGATGCTATAATTCCATTTTCATGATCTAGAGAGAAATACATCTTTTGGTCAACTGATTATCATCTAGCATTTAATACTACCATGTCACTGACTCCTACAGTCATGCATTGTGCAGCCAAGCGTGCTTTACCTCCAGGATACCACTTACAGAAACCCAGCTGGATTAATATTTTATTCCTTATTTAAAAAGAGCTGCCCAAGGTTATCTTACCCTGTCAGAACATACTTTCCCCCCTCTCTAAATAACTCCTTTGCCCTCATATTGTTTCAACTTTTTATTTAGCAGCTCTACATTTCTCTCCCAGCTAATTTATTCCTTGAAGTCCCCCATCAGTTCTTTTAGTTTGTTCTTTGTTGATGACATTCATGCACCCTAGCTCAAGTAGGCTACAGCAGCTTTTTCTTCTTCTCTCAGAAGTTGCCTGCAGTACTTTAATAAGTCCTATAATCTCCTTTTTGTGGTAAAGAATGCAGATTCAGTTTACCTAACCTTTTCAAAAACTGCAGTGTGTCTGAGTCATATCTGTTGCCCTCTGGTACTTTTCCATAATATCCTTCTTTTATAAGGTGACCAGAAAGGCACACAGCATCTCAAATGTGACCTCACATGTACTTAACCAATGCTACAATAATTTCCTGTGACTTATAATTGATACTGCAATATTAATGTTTCCCAGGATTTTGCGAAGCAGTGAGGTTACATTCCTTTTTCCTTGAGGCTTCCTCCAAATGCAAACTTCCAAGCTGGCTCTCCCTCATGCTGGCCCACAGTCTTGTGCTCTTAACTGAGTACTTCCCCTGTCTCCTTATGCAAGCCTGGACAAAGGGCTGGGAATCACGCTCCTCTTTACCCTTTCTGTACTACTGCCTGGCATCCCTCTTAGGCAGGCAGAGCTGTCCCTTTCCATATATCCAGCTTCATGTTGAAGGGTTAATGCAACGAGGGGCTTTTTCATTCAGCCCTGTTCCCCATGGGCTCGAATGCTTCCACTCCAGTGCTGCCAGTGCTGTGATGGCACAGAATTAGGTGTTTCCTATTCCCTGAACAGGAGATCCTTCTTCTGAATCATGTTTTGGATCTGACTGGTGGAGAATAAGTGCACAGTAGCACTAACAGTAAGGAAAGGAATAAGTCTGGGGAAAGAAGGAGAAATTAGTGAGTTTCAGTAGTTGTAGAATTTCAATGCGAAGTAAACCTACGCTTGATGTTGTAAAGTGTGAGGAATTCCTGACCACTCACATCCCAGCAAACTGCATACTTCAAAGGATAAAATCTGGCTCTTTGTGCTAGAAAATATATTACCTTTTTTTCAAGTGACTCTTGGCTTTTTCAAGTCTGAGAGAATGATTCTGTAAAGATAAAGAGTAGAATTTATGGCCTATTACCACTCAGTCTCACAGGTATTAAACCAGGTATCTCCAGCCTCAGCGTTCTTGAAGGCAAATTTCAACATGCATAAAGGGAATCCCTTTCAGTTTTACAAAGTAATTGTGCACATTTATCTAGACACTGCAGACTGCAGGCTCCAAGTGCTATTAACCTACAAGGCAACCACTTGTGTGTGTACATAATGTGCTTTTCTGGCTTTCCTGCTTGAACAGTAAGCACACAAATATGCAACCGTACACACGGCCTCCTTTTATCCTTATAATTATATCCCCGAAGTAGACATTAAAGCAGGTATGATGCTTGTTCTGTAAAGTGCAGCCAGGCTGCCTGGCTGAAGAGGTACTGACTGGGGTTTTGTTCTTACAGAGTGAGTATGACAGCGCTGCAATCAGGTCACAGGTCTACAGCACCTACATAGGTGAAAATATGATTTGTGCAGAGCATGATTGCAGCTCCCAGTCTGTAATCACTTCATCCTGAAGTGTACTTGTTACATAATTATCAGGAGACCTGAGGTGACAGGGCAAAAAAGGACACTTAAGAGGTGGAAAAATGACCTGGGATCTACTCAGACAAAGGAGTACTTGTTAATTAATTTCACTGGAACTCTGTGCTACTCTAAGACTTTGAAGACTACTCCAATCTACGCAAGCCTAGCAGTAGCTAAGCAGGATTTAGTGAGCAGTACTTCCCATCATTGCAGAGTGGCTGAGGTTGGCAACCATCTCTGGAATCATGTAGTCCACCCCCTCTTCCCAAACAGAGTGCTCAGAACTGTCACACAAATTCCTAGTGAAAAAATAATTTCTTTGTTTAAGTTGGATTTCCTGTATTTTAATTTGTGCCCATTTCCTCTTGTGCTGCCACTGGGCACCACTGAGAAGAAGCTCCTGTCTTCTTTACTTTAACCCATCAGATAATTATACACACTTAGAAGAGCCCTCTGAGCTTTCCCTTCTCCAGGCTAAATAATCCTAGCTCTCTCAGCCTCTCCTTGTACAACAGATTCTCTTATCCCTTTATCATTTTTGTGTCCCCACCTCCAGGCAGAGGAGCTGTTCTGGTGGCAGCACCCACATGCTTTGCTGGGGCCTCGTCAGAGCATGTTGAGTGAGCCCATTCTGCATCACACACAAGCTTAACTAGGTGTTCTTAGGCTCCCTTAGTAGACAGGAAGAAACTGCAGTTCCTTTGTGTTTGTAAATTTGTGAACTAGTTTTTGGATTTGCATAGCCAGTTTGATTTCATGAACCTTCTGTGAACTTCAGCTATGCTTTGTTCAGGGATGACTCAAGTTAAAAATATACACATTTTCCTAGCTATATTTTGGGAGCTGAAGACTATCTGTCAAAGCCTTGGCTGCCCCAGATGAATGCCCTTTCCCTAAACTCAGTCCTGGGCTGGCCTGGATGGACAAAGCTGCACTGTTGTGAGTGAGTGCTCAAGGAGTGGGGCTATTTTATTTTCTCCCTAACCTCCTCTCATTTTTCCCCTGCTTCTCTTTCACAGACGTGGTGTTGGTCGGCCTCTGACTATGCAGCATATCGCTCTCCCTTTTCTTCATCTCTTTGTAAGGTTTTCGGACAGATCCTTAACTGTCAAAATAGTTCACTGCTCCACTGAGATCAGTTTGGTTTTATTTCCCAGAGCTGCACAGTTCAAGGGAGATTTAGCCCCTTTTTTTGCCTCTTGTTACTGCAACTTCCCTGTTCCCATTCTTGGATATTCACGTTCTGTGGTGCTTGCTGCAAGAAAATCCTTCTCCCTTCTCCCAGCAATTTGTTTTGTGAATGATGGAATAAACCATACCCATCAATAATGAGGACATCTTACTGGAACTGTCCAGCTTATCCCTTCTGGCCAACAGGCAGACCTGGTTCAGAGTGAGTTTCCCAGTACCTCAGCACACTCATGAGACATGTTTTGTGCATTTTTTTCAAGTTTCTCTGTAACTACCTGTCTCCAACTCTTTAAAATAAGATTTTCTTTTTCCTCATTAATTAAGTTCTGTGGCCTTTATGAGAAAATTAAAGGAATATTATCTTTTTAAACCAAATTGATATTTTAAAGGTCTAATAAGTAAAAGTATGATTTCAAAATTAAACACAATATTTCATCTTTGTCTACTGTGCTCATTAAACATTTAATTAAATTCCAGGCTGAGATGGATTGATGGTTGGGAGGAGGGGGATGTGAGTTGCCTTTGCACCGACAAAAGTCTTTTATTTGGAAGACTAAGGATTTTATCAAGGGAGCAAGCCTTCAAAGTCCAACTGTATGACACCACTGCTGTTGAAGAAACAGTGAATTCAATCCGCTTTCAACTAAACCTTGTATTCACCTTACCCTCTCCAGGTCTGGCTAAAGGAGTGAGGGGAAGGGGCTGACTTGACCACTGCAGCCTGTGCACGAAAGACGCCTCTGATCCCTAAGGTCCTCCAGGCCCTGTTGACCCAGTGCACAACTCTGCTGCTTTGCTCTCATTCAGAAAGCAGAAAGTGAGGTTTTCATTTGTTCAGGTCTGTGGGGCCAGAACTTGGCAAATTCAGATGACTCTTCGTCATGTTTCTCATTCCTTTATTTTGGAACTCTCCCTGCTGCCAGTGTCAGTCTGGTCCAGTCTAGAGTTGTTATTTTTCATCTTCTTCCTCTTGTGATGCCAGGCAAACAGACACTCATGGCAGTGCTGCCTGCACTGGCCATAGCTACTTGGAGGCAGAAGCATGCACCAGGTATCTGGGCTGTGTGCTCAGGAATGCCAGGCTAGCATGAAGCAGGCCTTTGTGAAACAGTGCCACAGTCAGGGTCTTTTCTAGCACACCCACCATTTGTTCATGTCCAAAGTGTACAAGTATGAAATAAAGACTGTAATAACTCATTTGTTAAACACACTATACAAAGGTTCATAATCACATCACTTGAAACTAGATAGGAATTCTCTTATTCTAGAAAGTTAATATTCATTTAAAATCTATTCCTTGTTGATTTAGACCTATTTTTTCTTGTGCCAACCTTATCCTTCAATGTAAACAGTTATTCCCCAGAAGGATATGCCTATAACAATGTCTTGATACACAGCAATCTGCTCCACCCTCTTCTCCAGACCTGTTCCAGTCTGAAACTCTGCCTTGAATAGGTTTGGCTGGTATTCCAAGCCGAGTCTCAGGCCTTGGCTGATGACATCCATGCTTCCTTATTTTCCTTGGAAACCTTTCACCCAGAACTTCTTAGTTTTTGCCTTATTACATTTGGTTCACAGTCACTGAGAGATCATATACAATATACCGAGGTTTTTCTCCTTCTTAGTAATTTCCAGCTAATGAGCCAAAGCTGACAGTAGGAGTTCAGTTACTGGTCTCTAAGTGTGTGACTTGACACTGCTTAACTTTATGCCATTTCTGGTTTTTGAGTTCTTCCCAATTAATATACTGATTTTTTTTTCTTTTCACTGACAATTCCTTTCAACTTTGTGCATCAACTTTGTGCATCTGCTAATCACTTCTGCACTGGCTCTTCATGCCAAGGTCATCAAAACACAGAAGATACAGAATGAGGTTGATTTCAAAAGCAGCTGTTGAGGGCTGACCCTAAGAAACCTCCTACCAGAAATATCTTCTGCACAGAGGGACAGTTGCCTCATTCCCTTTAAGAAATTCTCACAAGTTCTCCCACAGTTTTAAAGCTGTCCAATTTCTCAACTTAAACTCATATCCTTTTATACTGTATCGTGTTAAATGCATTGTTGAAGGCCAATTAGTAAAAAGCAGGTCATTGCCTTTAAAAGTAAAGCTTTATATTATATTACATTTTCTTTTAATTTCATGTCAATAGTTTTCATTCTACAGTACATTCTTTAACCTTGCATAGAATAAAGGTCAGGCTAGCACACTCCTCTGCTTGAAAAATGAAAAGTGCCCAGAGTGTGCAGTTGGTTAGCTGTGCATTTGTATTATATATTGTTTACTATCCAGATGCAGTGTCAGCACTTAACAAGTAAGAATGAATTCTGTGTGCTAGAGTTACGACTGTCATCTTGCAAAAGTGACAGGAACAGGTAGAATAAGCTGGTATTAAATGGTAAATCATATGGCAGCTCATGAGCTCCCCTTTCACCTCTGGAAAGCTGGCTTCAATAGAAATCCATTGCAGGGAGAAAAATATGCCTTCAGCTCAGCCCCTCTGCAGTTCTGCACACCCCAGGCAACTGAGGTGTGTGCTGGGCAGGGGGGACTTTTGCAGGTGCTGCAGCTTGCACAGGGCTGCTCTCTGTGCGATCTCCGATGTGAGGGTCTATCGGACCTCAGGGAGTTTGAAAACAATACCCAGAGGCTGTTGCTACCTTACTACCTTTGGGAAGGGGTGAGGTAGAGTTTTTGACCGTGCAAGGAAGTGTGTTTGTGTGCAGGGAACCTTCTGCCTGGTTTTACCCATGTCTACCCTGGACAGCCCACTGGGAAGCCTAAGGTTGGTGTGGGCCTTGCACTACGGTGGCTGGTAGGACTATTTGCAAAGCCAGGGCTGGAGGAGGCAGGGTCAGGCTGATTTGTCCCCACCTGTCACTCCATAATGCAGGGTTTTGGGGGGACACTTGTCATTTCCTCACGTGCAGTACCTGTGAGCTGTGGGAGAACTGCAGCAGGGAGGAAAGGTCTAACCATCAGGGCTCAGTGTGCTCTTCAGGTTTTGAGAAAGAAAATGCCCACATAAAGCAGGAGCTGCTACAAGGAAAGAATCTCTTTCACTCCCCTTCATTTGTCTTGCATAGATGTTGGAAAAAATCACACAGACAGACAGCAACAATGCTGATGTATTCTCCTCATACATCACTCTTGCTGTTTCTTTCCCTCCCCAGTCTCCTTCCATCATTTGCCATGCAGGGGTTCTGCACCAGACAGATCCTGAGAAGCAGCTGATCTCCTCCATTCTACTCTTGCACAGCAGCCTGGCCACTCAGTCTGGCCTGCCTCAGTCTCCCTTGCTGTTCATGGGTTACTATTCGATCACTGCTGGGTTGGCCTGTCAGTTCTCCTTGCAGCCAAGTGACCTGCCATGTCATTTCATATTCTTTATTTTCTGGATTACATTGTTCTCCTGAGTATGTTGCCTAACTTGCATGGAGTGCTGTCTCCCTTTCTGCCTTAGTTATTCCAAATATCAATCACTCCACAACCACCTTTACTGCTATTAACCTTCTTCCTGTCTTCCGAATCAAAACCCATTTCTCACTTCCATATGTCGACACCAGCAACAAGCATCGATTAAATGTCTTTCATTTTTAAAGCACACAGCCTTGCTACCCTCACTTATATCTTAATGCTTCCCATATGCTTCTCATCAGACTCTAAATTCCTCTGTTTGCTTCCTCTGAGAAGTCATTCTTCATTATAATAAGTTGCCCCAAGTAAATTTATTCGTCATCTTTTTCTATGACAGCCACGTTCTTTCACTACGGGAAATTAAACACTGTACCATATGGCCAGAGCAGCAAACTTTAGTACTCACTTGCTCAATTGTTTTAACACTTTGCCGCCTTCGTACAACAGTCTGTTTGCCACTAGTGTGTCAGGCTTCCGCCTGACATATGCATTAGGCACATTAATAGGAAGGAGGAAATTAAGTGAGGTTGACAATGTGAAGAAAGAACAGTATGATCTCACTAAGTTCCAAAAATTCACTATTTCTACTATTTTTCACTCGACTGGGGGAAAAAAAAGCCCCTTAAACTAATTCCTCTGAACATGCTATATCATTAGCCTGCTGTGCCACCATATGACACCTTTCAAAATCTGAACAATGTGAGAATTTAGAAGTCTGGGGACAGCATATACATGGCTCTGCTGTGCATCCCTTTTGTGAGCCTTGTACTGTCATTAACTTTACTTTTCAAGCTGCAGTTGTTCCTCAAGCCACACTAAGTCCTAATTAATGACACACCATCTTCTAGAAGCTTAATTTTCTCTATGTTTGTCCTAAGAACTTGGCTCTTCTGACAAAAGCTTTTTGATAAATGTAGCAAATTGCATTAATAGTATAGGGGGAATGCAGACTTTTTTCCCTGGAGTCCTCGAGTCTCTTCTGATGTTGACTTCTTGAATGTCTTTCTATATATTTATGGATGTCTTCTCATAAGATAAAGAAAAATAAAAAAACAGTGCTGAAGACAGTTGCAAGCTACATGTATTTTACTTCATTGCAGGAGCATGGAGTTCTTTTGCTTTCGTCATTATCTATCTCGGGCCAAATCTTAAGCTAGAAGGCAACATACCTGTCTCTGCAGCAAGTAGAATTATAAGTTCTTATGCCAGGACTGAATTTGGCCCCTCTAAGTTTCCTCCTGCTCATTTATTGCATTTCTGCTTTGGTCAGGCAGCTAGGAAAAAATTGGTACATTCAGCTATGCTGAGTTTCTACTCCTGTTTCTGGTTTCCAGCTGAGAGTGATGTAAGAGCCAAGCAGCCCCTGGCTGATGCCTGTCAAGCTCCTTGGATGTGACTGCTCCCTCATACTAGAGGGGCTGTGACTCACTGCTGCTTGAGTCTCTGCAGGTGAGTTTCTGCAGTGGAGCACAGGCTGCTGGATGGAGCCACTGAGTGACTTTGTGTAACTTAGATTTCCCTGTGCCTGTTGCTCCAGCTCCCGGCTCTTTGGGTTTGTCTCATGATAGAGGATGAACTTTTGTTCTCCTGCCTCCTTACATGCCCACGGCTGCAGTCTGACCCCAGCAGTTGTGTGGAGAGCAGCCAGGAGGAGTCTCAGCAAGGCACTGGGCACAGAGATTATTTTTCAAGAGAGAGATGGAAAGATTATGAAGCCAGTGTGGCATGTGACTCTTGTGGGCCAGTGCTATTTGTCAAATATCCAACAGGCATTTTTCTCAAAAAATGGTGTTCTGAAATGATAAAGTTTTGAAATTATCAAATCTTTACGAAGCTTTATTGATTTTTGCATTGCTGAACATGAAAAAAATAATAGCATTACCAGCATTATTCATGCATCAGATAATATATAGTTTTGCATTTTATCAATTCAGTGTTATCCTGTGGGAACTGAACTTTTCTACACTATTATTCCTGCTGTTGTAAGTTAAGTATTGACAATGTTCTCAGCAGTTTATGTAAGAGGAAAAAAAAGATGTAATAATACAGCAAAAAGGCATTTTGCATCCAGCATGGGGCTGCTGAAGGCACTGTGAATAACCTGTGATGTTAAGGAAAAATCAATGACAGTCTCTGAAAGCTCAAGATTGGTTTTCAAGGCTGTTGCTAGGGGGAAGGACTAGCTGGTGCTCCTGGACTTCCAGGCAGGTGTGGGCAACTGCTCAAATGGCAGAATTCCACAGAGTCCATTTGGGCTGTGTTTGTGTAAAAGCACCTGCTTTTGCCAAGATTGCTGCAAGTTTAGAGCTCTGCTCATCTAATATAAAATAACATTATCCAAGGGTCTTCATTACATTTCTTCTTTCTGGATCCAATATTCAGCACTGGTGTGTAACAACCAATAAAACGAACACCTGAATTAAAATTAATAATAAGCAATAAAATGAAGCCTTTCAGAAGTATGTCCTGTACTTCAAGTAGTGATGATTTCATTCAGTGCAAGATTTCCTTTATACTGGTTTTTGTATTATCTCTCTTGCTCAGTGTGCAGAGTTTCTGCATTACACAAAGATAGATTTGGGAGCACAAAGAATCACAGGATTGGAAGGGAGGTCAGCTATTGTGGCCCTTAGCCCACAGGAAGGAAGGAAGGATTACATTTCTGCCATTTTGACTCCCTGTAATGGGGACTGTACAATCTCCGTGGTCAATCTATTCTAGTGCTTTATGCCCACAGAGACAGCTCTTCTCAGTAACTTACTGAGGTCTGCCATGCAGCAATTTTCAGTTTATTACTTCTCATTATATTCTCCATGAGAAAACAGGTTATCCTTCTAGTTGTGGACCAGACTTTTATGTATTGGAAGACTGTTTTCACATCCTCTCCAAGTCTCTTTTAGAATAAGCAATCCCAATTTATGTCATCTTTCCCTGAAAATCAAATGTTTCTAGACATCTGATCATTCTTGGTTGTCTCCTTTGGGCTCTCTTCAACTGGTCTCTGTCTTTCTAAAAGCCTTTTCCTGCCATTCATGAAGACTTCACTTAAAGTAGTCAGAGAATAATATTTTCCTTTAAGTACTCTCCATGGATAAGTGAATAGGCTGCTAAATAGACTCACATAGCTGTTCTCAAATTTAAAGTAAAACCCTCTTTGAATAGCGTTGGTCCAGTGAAAAAAGAAATCACACAGCTCTGAAGTGTATTCACTCACCTGCAAAATGAGCTGCCATTACAACCAGAGACTCAATCTAAAGACGTTTCTGAGTGAGTCAACATGAATACACATCCACATGAAGTTAAATGAGTCCTCTGCATGTGTGCCGCTGAACAGTCAAACAGCAGAGACGTGGTGCGTCGGGGAGCTGGTGAATCCACCGCTGGTGCCGCGGCTCTGAATAGCACTGCTTTGCTGGCAGCTGTGCAAATGCAAAGTACACGGCAAACATTGCCTGGAAGTCCAAACAGCCTGAAGAGAAAGGGCAGGCACTGGTAGGATTTCACAAATGAGAGAACCAAAACTTGGGAAAGGAACTCGTTTGCTCGGGATTGTTATGGCAAAGAAGAAATTGGTACTCACTTTCCTGAGCTCACCTCTTGCCCTGTCCAAGGGGCGCTTCTCCTTGCCATAAATGAGCCTTTGCCCAGCCCTTGCAGTTTGCACTGTACTATCTTTATGACCTTGAAGGGACCCAAAGTAGGGTTTCTTCCACGGAATCTAATGAGCACACGGGAGTCAGATTTGCCATGCAAGACAGCAGAGGAATGTTGTACAATATCTATGTGTACGATTTCCTTTTAATTTTCTCTGTCTTTAGAGGTACTGAGTTGTCAAAGGGAAGGCTGTGGCATTACATGCAAAGATGAGATCATCTCCTCTTGTGCACTCTTAGTCTACACCTGTGCCAGCAATTTGGTATGAGATCCAATTTCTATTGATTTAAATGGATCAGCAGGGCTCCCCTTGGGCTGTTTTAAAGCTCTAGGAGAGAGGGAGTGCAAGTCAGAGGTTTTTGTGCTTGGAATATTATGAATTTTCTGCTAGCAGGGATTTGAATGGCTCTCTCTAGGAGTGTCAGCTGGCTTTGTGAGGAGATTCTTCGTTTTGGTGGAGCTCTGTTGACCCCTTTTCCCTCTCTTCTTTTCCATCCTGGAGTCAACAGCTTAAACATTGCAGGTGTAAGGCTTTTCCACCTCCAGTGTCTCAGAGTTATTTACAGCAATCTGTCTGGAAGTGGTCTTGCCCTGGGAAAAGGGAGGAGCTGAGCAGCCACAAGTGCTGCAGACCAGCTCCCTTGTACGTTCTTAAAGCTTGGAGCCTCTGGCCCAAGCAGTCCAAAGTCTCCAGGAGACTGGAGACTTTGCTCTCTCCTAAGAGGGAAAGGGAAGCCAGCTCACCATATAGCAGACTAGGGATTCCTAGAGTTTGTTCTCCTACCATGAGGTCTTCAGGCATGATAGCCTTCCCTTTGTTTTTCTTTTCCAAAAACTGTGCCCTTCTTTTAGAGGGCATGCTTATTTGAAATTTAAACTTCAAAATATTTCACTGTCTGGTTGCATTTTACCTCGCCTCTTCCAGACCTCCCAAGAGATCTGACAGGCACACTTCTGGGAGCACTCAGAGCAGTGGCTCTTCTCCACAAGGAAGAATGCATGACTGAACTGCAGCCAGGGAAGGACATGGGAAAACAGCCACCTGCTGCAAAGCTCCAAGTCACCCAACATGAGCCTCCTCTCTCACCCTTGTTCCCCTGCCATCTCCACATCCCCCAACTCTCACTCCACCCCAGCTCCCAGAGCCTGCACAGTAAAAGTTAAAGCCCTTGGTTTTTTGCAGTTGCAGTTTCAGAAAGAGATACATATTTTTGCAAGCTTTTCCAGGCTTGTGGTTTGCACTGTATTCCCTCTGAGCATAATTAACATAGGGAGGAAATGAATCTTGCAAAATAAGTCTTAGTGTGTTTAGATGCCGTTCAGCTCAGTTAACATTGCTCATGGTTGCAGAGTGTTGGGCAGCAGAAAAGATGGTGTTTGAATGTGCCACATTTCCCAGTCACTTCATCCAAACAAAGCGCTGGTACAGAAAAGAAACCAACAAAACCCGAGAAGCCAGGAAATACCCACTGCAGTCAAATTTCATACTACGCTCTTACTTCTTCAACCGGCAACTTTTTCTTTTTTCTTCTTCTTTTTTTTTTTTTTCTCTAATGCCATATGTACAGCTTGAGGTTATATTGGAATGTATAAATCTCATGTGAGCCACAAAGCATTAAGCCACCATTATCCTCTTAATTTAATTGTCTCAGTTCCTACCCTTAAACGTTTAAAACTAATTGAACATCTGAGATTTTCCTGTGAAGTTTATTTCCTAAACATTATTGAAGTACTGTTGATAAAGCCAAAAGGTACAAAGTCAGCACTTCCTAAAACAGCCTGATTTATTAAAGTAGAAATGCTTTCTTTTTGTGAATAGGATTTGAATGCCAGATAGTTCTTATCATTGTATGTTTCCATGCCATGTATCCTAGTTGATTTCCAAGAACAACTACTTAACTTCCATGAAATTGTGCCAGTTTTCCTTCCCCTCATAATATCACTTTCAGATGCCCGCCAGTTTGTTCTTTTTAACTATGAATTTATGTTGTCTCTTGGTATTTTCTTTGTCTTGATTTGAACTGTTTGGCTTTCCTTGTTCTTGATGTCCCAGGCTGTCTCTAATACCTCATTCATGCTGCTAATGTTTCCCAAATGTTCTCACTTTACAAAAGCCTGTATTTCTCAGTAGAAATGTATTTTATATTCTTGCTGAAGTTCATAGCATAGAAGACTTGTGTAGCACAGATTGATCACTATACTTCTTCCCAACATGTAAAAGCAGTAAAATAGTTTCACATGCATACAGGTAGAAGTTGCTTGGTCATTGGAGACGGTTCTGCCTCTACATTTCCATGGATTACAGTGATGTTGGATCCAGCTGCAGAATTTGGACTAGAACTCAGGTTTGTTGGTTTTGTTTGGCAGGTTATAAAGGCACAAGCTGTTGTTCTCTCTTTTTTTTCCCCCAGAATAAAGAATGGCACACATTCTTCCAGCATTAAACAGCTTTGCTTTTGTATAAAGAACAATATAGATGAAGAGAGATGGAAAGATCAGAGGTTTCCAGCTTTTGTGTGTTTTGTACAGGTAGAAGAAACCTTAAACATAATGGCAACTATTAAAGCAATGAGGGAAGCTGGTTTACTCCTGAAAATGCAATAACTAATCTGAGTAATAACAAACCCTCACTCCCAGTTTCAATATCCAGTTGGTGAGCTTGGATATAAAGCTGAACTCAGACCTTTATCTGACAAAGAATGTTTTTTTCTCAGTACAGTAAATTGAAGTGGGCATACAAAAGACAGAGGTTTTTAAGCTTCATCCTGCTGAGTTACCTTTCCAAGTAGTTCTGTTGAAGTCACTAAAACTTCAGTTCAAGATCAGCAGGCAAAATCTGGCCTATTAGATCACTGGGTATTTGAGTTGGCCATGACAATGGTATTTGGTAGCTGTTTGACATGTGATACCAAATTTCAAGTGAAGAACATCAAACTAAATCAGGTAACCAGTGAAAAAAGGAGTCTTTTCCCTTTTTCAAATAAATTGCCAGTAGTTACCATAGTAACTGCTAACAGTAGAGCATTTTGACTGTCTTTATTATGAATGGCAAAGTAAAAGATTCTCTTTTCTTGGGAGAACTAAGGAATGTTCATCCAATACAGTGGATTAGCTCATCACTGCTTGCATAGCAATTCATCTTCAAGATGGACAGGAGGTGGCTCAGCTCCTCTCCAGTGGTCAGCTTAAAACTGCAAAGCCAAAGTATGATTTGTTGTCCCAGTTAACTGGACCGCCTAGAAAGGAGAATGACACAGCAGTCCTGGAGGCTGGCCTTCTTTGAAGTGTAGAGGAGATTATGTGCAGGAAAGCCAAGCATGTCCCATTGTCAGAGCTCTCCAGATGAAACCATTTCCTCCAGCTAATTCTTAACTGGAGAAGGATTTTCAGCCATTCATATGTTTCCTACACCAAAACCTGCTGCTTTCTTTTTATTTTAGTCTTTGAATCACTCTCCTTATTTTTCCATCATGTCCTCTTTCACAGTTATTGAGAAGAACATATTTAAGCCCTTTAGGTTTCACAGGCAGAGAGAGGCCGGGTGAGCAGCAGGCAGCACCAGGACGTGTCCCCAGGCTGGCGCAGGTTTCAGAGCTACCCTGTGCCAGAGCAGTAGAACAGACTCAAGGCAAGGGAGCAGCAATCCAAACAGCAGCAAACCAGCAGGCCTCAAATCCTGTTGGCGAGCCCTGCAGTCTGAGGTGTGGGATTATGACATTGAGGCTGTGTTGAGAGGAGGTTTATATTAAGCTCCTCCACCAAAAAAAAAAACAAACATAGGCCAGCTCACTTGCCCTTGCATGAGCTCTCACCATATTGTTTCTGCTGAAAAATCCACCCGTGCTGTTTCCAGTTCAGTTTGTCTGATGCAAATGATGGGACTTGCATCACTGCTGTGCTGAGAGTAGTTGCAGTTTCTCAGGTGTCCCTTTTCAGGCATCCCTTCCTGAAACTCACCTAGACCATCTTATTCTAGTTTCTAGGGGACAGCTAGCCATTTTCATGAAAAGAATGATCACCGGTGCAATTGCCACCAGAAGTACAGACATTCACCAAGGAGGTCCAAAGAGTGACTAGGTACAAAGGCTGAGTTACTCCACCATTCCTTAACCTAACTGCTCTCAGACAGATTAGCAGTGGGGAGAAAATTTGGGGAAACATGGTCTGGTCAGACAAAGGTCAAGATCAAAATAAAGCAGGCCAGAATCCTCAGCTTTTATAGAGAAGTTAAAAGAAGCGGCACTACCTTGGTTTGCACATCTGAGAAACCTCTGTCTTTGGTTTTTAATAAGTTCCCATCAGAAGCTGTTGGACCATTTTAGACTATTTCTCTAACCTTTATGTAGATTGACACTTTTCTCCTTTGAACCTTATGCCTGCTTAAAGTGAAAGGAGAGCCGTGCCAAGTATAGCTAAACAGGTATTTCTTTAGTCATCTTTTGTCCAAACTTTTTAACCTGAGGTCTTTTAATCTCTCATCATAAATCAGTCACTTCAATCCATTAATCAGGTTTGTTGCTGCTCTTTTACTTCCCTCTGGTTTGCCAACACGTTGCTGGAGGTACCCTGGATAAATGGTAGTGTGTGTGGAATCCTCACCTCAGTGCCCAAGGAGGGCAGACCCCTACCACCCTGAAGTCCTGCACTGGTTGCTATTGGGCATGGAAAATCTAAACACTTGTCAGGCAAAAGGAGAGTGGAAGAGACAAATCATATCCAGTGGGGGTGTGATGTATTGAGCTTGAGTGAAATCTGAACTCTGTTTATCATTTGTTCATGTCAGGAAAATATTTGGGATACGTAGTTTGCTGCTACAGCAGATAACAATATCCTTTCAGGAAAGCTACCATGGGGAAGTTTCAATAAAAATATTACAATTGAAGTAGGATTGTTTATTAAAAAAAAAAAAAAAAGTTGATTATGGCCTGATCCTGTTACATACATTTATTGTCATGTATTTCTGCATGAGCAGTGGAAGGCAAAGAATGATCATAGAAACAGAGACCATTTTTTGTTGGAAGGGACCTTTGGAGAAATCTGGTCCAATTTCCCTCCAAAAGCAGGGCCAGCTTCAAAATTGTACTAGCTTGATCAGAGCCCAAATTTTCTCACTGCAAACATTTCTGCCAAATCTCTGATGAGGACTTCTGAATAAGCCATCAAAACTTTCTTCAGAGAGGCTGTTGCATGTTTCCAAGGCTGGGACAGACCCTGGGAAACCGAATCTGGTGCTTTATGAAGCATTAACTGATAACACTTACCCAGTAAGTGCTCCACTTACAAGAATCTGCAATTACTGTTAAGAAGATGTCCCAAAGCTGAGAAGAAAATGCCTATATTGTACCGGGCAGCCATCAAACCTTGTACTTTAGGTCTTCCAAGATCTCTTTTGCCACAGTGGTATATAGGTGTGAGGCCACAAGTGTCTATTGGGATGGATGTGTATCACCAGGGACAGAAGTTAATGAACAAGCTCAGTGCTGGCTGTTGAATACAAATAGTGCTCCATTTCAAGCAGCACCAGGGGTTGATGTGTGATAAGAGCCGTGGAGGAGACCTGAGACCACTTTGTGTGATCTCAGGAGCTGGCTGCCGTTTCTGGGACCAAGGGTGGCAAACCCATCTCTGGGTTGCTTCAATGAAACTTGGTAACTTCTCCGATTCTTCAGAGCTTGTCTCTTTTTTGTGTTTTTGTGATAGGAAAGTTCAGTTCAGGGGAAACTCTTTGAGAACGAGATCCGACACCACATTACTGGAGCTAATTGGGGAGCCAGACCTGGCTTCAGTTCTGTCTGGTCAGATTTCATGAAGAAAGACTTCAGAATCTCGCCAGAGCAGAACATAAAAGCTGATGTCAAAAGAAACAGTGTGTTCTCTCCTACTTTTTCTTTTGATGATGTAAGTCCTGGTGATTTAATAGTGCTGGTAGTTAAGCAGGAAAGTTTTCTCTAGTTAACTCTTTGCAGTGACAGATATTAATTAGTTTTACTTCGACAGCAATTCTTCAGTAATAGCTCTTCAATGGCAATTCCTATTTGACTGATTTATAAGAGCACTTTACCCTCTATTAAGAGACAAGTTAAACTTAAACTTAAATCTTATTACTCATAATTGGAACTTGGAAAAAATAGTATAGACTTCAGACTTTTAAATTTTAATTATGAGTGCATTTAATAGTCTTGAAAGTGAACAGCTAATTGCTCTGGTTTGAACTAGACACAATGCATGTTCTGTACAAGCTTCATCTTGTAGTTCAGCCACTGCACCTCAACCCTGAATCCTGTTAATCTGGTACTGTGGGTTTTTTTGCAGCAGGAGACCCAGCTTGTCAGTGTGTTTTATGAGTTACACAGAAAGAGAAGCAAAGCCAGCATCACCAAATTCTTTCTTTATCCAAAAGCAGGCTTTGAGCTTACAGCTGCAGGAGGCAACTGCTCATGTAATAGCCCATTGTTCAGCAGCAACCTTTTGCTTCTGCAGCTGAAACTTAACAGAAGTAAAATCAAGTCCTTGTCCATAAACCTAGTGAATTTGATGTATTATTTAAAAAAAAAAATCAATCCTAGTAATATTTTTAGTATTGTATACATTTTCAAATATTTTATGTCTCTTTCTGGATTCATATTCTATCGAACATACGTCCGTTTTTCCCATTATTTTTTTTTTCTTCTTTGGAGATTGGGTCCACTTGGATGTGATAATAATTTCCAGCTTGCAGTACTCAAAATTAATGGCCTGAGTATTGAGAAGTTTGCCGTAGATGTTATTAATCCTTTTTTTGTGCTTTTTTTGTGATTTCCATCTGTTACCACAGGAAGGATGACTTGGTAATAAACCCTGTCTGTACCTTCACCACAATACAAGAGAGAGGAAATGAGATGTCAGCAAAAATGCATAGCGTGACACAATCATGTTTAGCAGAATTCTTAGCAGTGACTTAAAGCCTCTTGCAAATATGTTATTGTTAATGCCCATGTCTCAGAAGAGTTTGGGGTACTTGCAATAGGGTAAGTTCCTCAAGAGCTGCAGTGTCCACTGAGAACCAAGTAATCTCTGTTGCACTGATTTACACTCCAAAGCAATTTTAATGTCACCTTCAGGCTGTGACAGCACTGCGCTGCAAGATTTTACAGTACTGAGAAGCTATTGTGTGCTTTACTTGGAGAACTGTATCCAAATGGTGTACTTGTGATTACAAGATGGCCACATTTCCATCAGTTGATCCAAATTTGCAAGTCAGCCATCCTGGTGGCTCTGCTGGCACAAAACTGAGACTCTGTTCTCAGTCTGCAAAGGTCTGGGCTTTATTCCAGCATCCAGCAAGAGGATCAATACTCTTCATGACTATCCTCTGTACATTCATACACCAGGGATATCTGGGCCCCAGCAGACACCCATTGTCCCGTTTTCCTATCTTACAAACTCAGCTGGATTCCCCAGAGCTCTGGAACCACATGCAGGTGGCTCCTAATTTCCATATAATCTATACAATGACTGTTACGATGTGTACGAGAGAGAAAATCCCACACCTCTCTGATACAATGAGCTTGGCTTCTGATAGGTTTCTGAGCAGCTGTGAATGTGCAGTCTAGAGAGGAAGATGAAGAGCAGCTGCAAGACTTCAGGTGCTTTTGTGAGAAGGAATGAGAGTCTGGGGATATGGGGCATTCGGGGGAAATCTTACTTGTCCGATAGTGGGGTTATAGGCGTTTTAACCATGGTGTTAGCTAGGCAGGCCCTGCCCTCGAGGCTAAAACACTGAGCAGTGGCTTGTAGCAGATCATAAAAGGTCAGTCCTCAATAGTCCAAGCTCATGGTTGAGAAGAGTTAGATCCACGAATTTCTGAGATTTCAAGGTTCCTTGATTTTTTAAGGCCTTTGGTTTATTAAGCAGAGCTGGATTTTTTTGCTGTGTCATATGGACATGCTGCAACTTCTAAAAAGCCTTTGAAAATATTTTTTAAAACAGCGTGGAATGAAATATAAAAAATCTTCCAGTGACATCTTCCAATAACACTTAAAACTTCCATTAATATTATGAATGAATCCAGCACATAATCTGCTGCTGAATCAAAATTTCTATCACTGCATTCCAACTGCATTAAAAGCTGTATTTCCATTAATGTGAAGAATGAATCCAGCATATAAGATATTGCTGAACCAGAATTTATGCAACAGGTTAGTTAAGAGGCTACAGTTAACTCCTATAATATCTGGAGCCTGACCCAATGGTACAGCCACTGCAATTAAAAAGCCAGCAGTAGATATGAAAAGCTCATCTATCTGTGGAGGAAAATCTATTTTTCTAAACAATGATGTGGACAGGAAATGAAGAGGTTTGAAAAATTGTCTCTGAAAGTAGAAGAGTCATCTGTTTGATAAAACAGGCTACTGTTGCAGCCTGTTTTCTTGGGAAGGTGGCAGAGCATGTAAAAAATTTAGTATTTCTATTTTAAATTTTATTACCATCCTATTTTGCTTCTTCAAGAAAAAATACAAGAGAAAGTACAATAAGTTTGAAAAAAATACAAGAAGTTTGTGAGAAAGCACAGTAATGTGTTCAGATTATTCAAAAATTGCCTTCAGACTCTGTCCTGTGGAATCCTGTTCTCTGAATGTTTGTGTCCCTTTCTCTTATATTTTGTTATTTTGGTAACCCCCTGAATTTGTGAGGTCTATTTCCTAATTTGTGAAGATGACTACTCTCTTTAAGCAAGGTATTCTTCCTTTGACTCCAGGAGTTACAGGTAGAGGAATTCTCAGAGATCTCAGCAGCTCCCTCCCAGTCCAAGAGACATAAGAACAGAAGGAGGTATTAGCCCCGTTTGAGAGAGGCAGAGGTCTGGCATCATTAGCACATTCCCTGGGAGAGGAGAGAGACCCTTTCAGGTTTTCAGGACACAAAGGATCCTGGCAGGAATTCCCCTTCCCTGAAACTGGGACCTACATTTGCAAATTCTCTTCCCATGTAGGAGTGCCTTGGAGGGAGAGAAAAGGACCTTTGAGGTTTTGGTTTAAAGTCCTCTTTCCCCCCTCTTCCTCTCTCCCATCAAAGTGCTGCCAGTGGTGACATGTACCTGTATTGTCCCTCCCATGAGATGGCAATATATAATTCTACCTAAAGTTAACCCTTACAATTTCACTTCTGCTTTGATGAGACTGGATTTCACTAGTGTGTTTATTGCCAAGCTTGACATCTTGGGAATTAACATTACTCCATCTCTGTCTTTATTATCAGCCCCATTATTTTAGCCCCATCTATAGCATGCCTAAATATTAATTTTATCTTTCTGTTATGATTTTATATAATCTTCTACATTTTTACATTTCCTTTTTTATTTTTACTAATGCAAAATTGCTTTGTCATTCCTTTAATATTAACGGTCTTCTTCCATTCAGAGCTTTAATTGTAGCTCGCCTTGGTCTTCTTTAGAGTGCTCAGACGCCCTCAGTCACAGGCAGCCAAGGATGTGCAGCCCCTTGCAGGATCAGACCCAGACACGAGAGGAACTTTTATGCTCTCTAGATATATTAAACTAATTGCTTTGACTTCCAAATACTCATTGTGGGTTCAAAGGGCAACAACCGGGCATCCTATTTGAGAATTTCAAGGGAGATGGTTGAGCACAGGAGAGCCTGGGAGCAGGTTTCAATTATTTTATGAGGCAGAGGGTAAAGAGTCATGCTTGGGAGGAGAGATGAGTGTTTCTTGACATGGGATTTAGAGTGTAGGAAGGAGGACTTGCGGGCCTTTTGATCTGGCATCTTTCTCAAGCATTATCTCACTTCTTTTAAAAAGGAAAATGGAAAAGAAGAAAGGAAGGAAACGTCTCCTAGGCATTTTGTGATGAATTCTGACACCGAGAGGAGCTTAAGAAACATTTGTGTGGGCACAGCTAGCAAGCCCTGGGCCACACAAGAATTTGTGCTAAAATGACAAGGAGTTTTGTTCACTCAGAACAGGTTCCCTGTCCTGATACTTCCAGCAATGAATCAGGAAACAAGTTCCCATGTTTTGGACAGGCTTATGCATTAAGAGTTATTGCCTGGGAAGGCCATTAAGAAAATAACTATAGTAAAACTGTGAATCAATTATGGAAGAATATTTGAAATACAATTTTAGTTTATAGATGCTTTCAAGCAATAAATGTGATGAGTTAATTCTCCTGTGCTTATTTCTAGAGCTGCTAAGATGAGATTAGAACTTGCAGATTTCTGGCACCTCGTCTATGCTGAGTCCACGGACAATTTAAATTCTGCAGCATTTACTGCAGTAATGCATGGACCATGGTAAGTGTTTTAATATTGCTGTGACAGATTTCTGTTTCCCCGCTTTACATAATTTAGTCTCCCATTATGAACCCCAAATAACTGGTGAGGAGGAAAAAATACTATGAAATAGTAATTTAAAAAAACAAACAAACAAAAACAAAAAACCCACCACAAATATGATTTATGCAAATTCCAAAATATTGAGTGTAACTGGCTGTCTGTTCAGTGGCATCCCATAGCATGAGCCAGGGACAAAAGCTTTTTCCTTTTACATCTTTTTATGCAGCCTGTGTTGTCAGTAGTCCTTTAAATGAAGTTGTCTGCTTAGCCTTAAAAACAGGGAGTGGAACTGTTTAATGTGTAATCTGGGACTGAATTGTAAAATTTGTGAAAAATAGTACAGCAACTACTATAAAACTTCCAGTAGTTTCTATTCAAAGTTGCTTTCAGAACAAAAGCTACAAAGGAGTCATTTCAAGAAATACACCTCAATAAAGAAGAGGTACATGAAAAACCATAGAAGGGTGAGCTAGATTCAAACTACACTTTCATACTTGTAATGAAAAGTGGTGAGTACAATCCAGTATATTCTCCAAAGGCTCACAATATGAATCAGTATGTCCATGAGTAGGTGTAAATAGACTGTGATAACAATTTAGCTCCATTCCTACCGCCTACACGACTGCAGTATTTGAATACTACAGAATTGTTAGTGGATTTTCTCTCTCCGATGTTATTCCCCCTCCTCCTCATAAGACAAGGAAATAACCCTTCTCACAGGTAAGTAGGTGTTAAGGCTGACAGAGAAAATGGGGTTGTTTTTTGGAATGGAGAGTGTGTGTGCCCAGGTGCAACCACACTGGTATGGTTGTCGCTGCCAGCAGCTGCCCAGCTGACTACATGGCCTGCATAAGGCCATACAAAAACTTGATCCAGAAACTGAATTTCCTGAGCTGGTGCTGAAGGCCTCTTGCAGAACTGATTTTCTGAGTAATCTAATTCTTTCTAACAGAACTAATTCCTTTGTCTAGTCCTATGAATAGCAATTGTAGGGTTTGGTCTCTGTGCAATAAAGGTGTGGTCCTGGAAGGCATTTCTTTATGGGCGTTAGGAAAGTTAGAGCCTTGAAAAGTCCAGGAGAGTTTCTTTTGAGGCCTTCCCTTGGAAAAAAATATGTTCACTGCCTCTGTATTCCTTACAGGATTGAACACTAAACTTTACTTTGGGCATTTTCCTACGGAAACCGTCATATGATGAAAACAGTGAAGGCATGATAGTTACTCCTGTACCACAAAACATTACCATTACCTATTTTTCATACTACTGCTATGCCTGTTAAAATTGGATATCTTAATTCCTTCAGTGTATAGTACAATTTCATGTTTCATAAGTGTCAAAGTGACTCAGAATCCAAGGACCACTACACATTAAAGTTTGATTTTCTTTCTTTTATTTTATAGGTTGTACTTAAAAAAAGGTGTTCTTGAAGCTCAGTCAAAACACAGAAAATAAAAACATTCCATTCAAGAAACATTGGAATGGGATGTTTGGACAACACCAAGAGTACCCTCCTTTCCCCCTTTTGTTTGGTTGCCAAAGTAAACTTGAGCCAAAATGGTGCTATTTGGTGAAGGGCATTTAATCTTCTGATAGCAAATGGTTCCAACAACAGTTCAGGCTGTGTTTTCTGGGAGGTTTTCTGTGTGCAGCATCCACCTCAGGACTCCTGCAAGGTGGTGGTATTGAGAGGTTTGCAAACACTCTTTAGTCCTTTTTCAAATCAACTTTTCAAGATGCCTTCTATGCAGCCTTTAGATAAGTGATGAGTGATCATAGCATTAAAAGTCATGGTTGTTATAGCTCTGCCTCAATCAGAAGAGTGGAAGGGGGAAACATGGGATATAAAAATGCAATCCTGAGCCAGACCAGTGATCGGTCATTCCATGCCTCTCTCCGGGGATGACAAGTAAAAGCAGTTGTTTAGAGACCATGCAAGCTTAGCCTGAGTCTGCAGTCCATATCCCTTGTACTCCCTGAGCATCAAAATCCTCCTGTGGCAGTAAACACTAGAAATTCTCTACATGTTTCATGAAGAAGCACTTTATTCTTCTGTTTTAGCCCAACCTCATACTGGTTTCATCAGGCACCTCTCTTTCTCAAGCCACAGGACTTGGTGGAAACAGTTCTGCCTTTACCTGGGGAAGTGCTGTGTGCAGCCAGGGGAGGTGGAGGAGCAGAGAGGAGGAAGGAGCATTACCTGGGTTTCTTACAATTCCTTGATCATAGAGTTGTGTCAAATTATGTCCATCAGCAGAGTAAGTAAACTAAAGCTCTAGCAGAAGCCAGAGTGCACCCTTTTGGTAGCTATGTCCTGTCCCTGAAGGCTAGCCCAGTGTTTACAAATGTCAGAATAAGGGAACCAAATTAGTGGCTTAAATGTGGGCATTCACTGCCCGCATAAGAACATGAGGGCTTTCTGCCTTGTACAGAAAGCTTCTCTGGTACTTAGCCTGCATTTTCCTTTCTTGAAAATTATTGTTGTATTTGTAAGCATAAGCCCATAGACCACACTAAGCAATTGCTTTCCCTTCTTGATTTTCATTTTCTCCACGTATTTATCTTGTCTCACCCGTAGCTGTCGCCGTGTCAGGTTATGCAGTACAAGGGCTTATTTTAGCTTGTTCTCTGTTCACTAGATTCTCCCCATCCTATGGCAATTTTAGTTGTGTTTTTACTTCGCTCTGATTTCTCTGAATAGGATTGTCTGTTGGCTGTCTCACGTGTGTTTTATTTCAAGAGACGTTTGGTGTCTGGTATTTCTCAGCTCTCCAACTGGTTTCTCTTCAGGTCCATGAAGGTTTTTAATTCCAGAGACGCCCATAATTTTTTGTAGTCTCACTGCTTGAAGTGGGGGCCAAGAGACAAAACAGAGAAATAAAATCAAATATATGCCTGTGAACTAACATCTCCTTTTAGTGGCTTTATGGAAATGTCTTCTATTATCGGCTTCATGCTGCTGTTACCAGAGATGTTTCTAAATCAAAACCTTGGAATTAAAATTGTGGAGCCCCGGGGGGAGGGGAGTTTCTCTGGATCTGAGATCTTATGCTTGGGTCCCTCTGGCTTCCTTCCCCCCGTTTCTCTGAGGCACGTTTCGTCGTGAATAAAATGCCTCAAAGGATGCAGTGTTGGTGCCCTCTCGTGGGGGAAAAATGGATATGAGGTGAGGAAAATAATTGTGACGTAGCAGTGGGATAACGTTTAAAGCAGACTGGTACGGATTATTTCGGCAAAAGGTGGAAATGGGGAGCTCACTCAGCTATGCAAAAGCACTTATTACAAAGATTTATTGACGGGCACCAGAGGGGTGTTGACCCAATGAGGTTTCAGCAGGTTGCTTGCACCGAGTCTGCCGGCCTCACAGCTGATGTGTGCCCTGTGGTGCTGTGGGGCACAGCAGAGAGGTGTTGGCATTGGTGCCACCACAGGCAGCGTGTTGTCCCCGCAGAGCACCAAACCCCACCAAACCCCACCACAGCGGGGGCAGCTGCCTCAGCAGTGCCTTGCCTGGGGCACTGGGCCTGGCCTTTATCCTGGGCCCAGCTCAGCTCACATGTGGCTCCAGGTTTGCAAAGGAGATTCAGCGTCCTCTGGCACTAATTTCTTTGGATTCCATTGTGTGGCACTGAGAGGCCTTGCATTTCATCAGCTCACATGGGTCACACCTGAAAAGGGACTGGCTACCTCTTTGTTTTATCTATGTAATCCTTTTCATGGCATCTTATTCCTGCATCTCCGTGTTCTGGCTTTTCAAGATCCCTTTTGACAATTAAAAACAGAGTCCGTATAACGTAACAGAAAGCATGGTTCTCTCACATTTCAGCTCAGTGTGTTTCCATTCTTTTTTCCGTAAGATAAAAGCCCATGGGTTTTTTATTGTCAAAGGGTTTGTCTACTCTATTTTTAAGAAATCATGAGCTCGGACTCCTGTAGTACATGAAAACATCTAGGTTCTTCACCTGAGATGCAAAGCTTTCATAGGCTGACCTGCAGTCAGTCATCTCCCAGCAAGTTATCTGAGAAATCTTTGGCTTCTTTCTGCAGTTAATGGTTCTGGTTTTAGCTGTTTGAACAAAATGCCCTTGGATGGTGAACAAACAAGAGTTTGTCTGTGATGATATACGGGGAAAAGTAGTTGCATCTTTCAGAGGTAGCAGGCTAGATTCCACTTCCTTTAAGCACAGGAAAGAGGTCTGTGAGCCACTAGAATCCAGCATTAAAAGACATTAATGGAATAGAGAGCAGCTTTATTAAATCGACATGAAGTAGCAAACAAATCATAAACTTAAATCTGAAGCCTTCTCCCAGGCTTGATGATTGTAAGATTTCACTGGAAGCTTTTTTCTGGCTTCAAGGTTTCTTGAAGATTTCAAAACCCTGGCTTAGTTCATTTGCAGATCGTAACTATACTTCTTTAGGCAGCTCCCAGGCGCCCCATTTCAAGTTCAGTTAACCGAGAGGGCTATATTTTCAAGCAGAGTCCTCAAATCTACTACAGGTTTGGCTACATCTCAAGGTTACTTGTGATTATTCATAAGCAATATCTGTACTCTCTGACCAATCACCAGGGTAGTGGCAAGGAAAGCAGTATTATAGTTCTAAACCAGCTATGAGTTGTAGCTGAAACTATCTAAAGTAGAAGCTAGAGGAAAGTAATGTCTGTCATTCAAGTAAATAGATGATGTCATTTCTTTTACATGGCATGGGAAATGGTGTAAGACATTTCAATAACCACTTGCTACATTTTTCTTAGCCCTGCAGTAAAGACACAGTGTGTTTAAGAAGGGAACCTCCACCAGGCACTCAAGGACTCACATTGTGAAATAGAAGAAGATGGGAAGAAGGAAACAGGCAAACTGTCATGCTACTCTCAAATCTTCCAACCACTTCTTTTGATCTTGGAGAGGTTGTTTTCTCTCTAATCCTTCCTCTTCTTTATTTTCAGGAGCACTGAGTCTGCAGTAAAGAGAGAGGAGCAAATCAGGCCTACCCTTTCTATCTCTGCTATTTTCTATGGGGTGAGTTCTGACACAAACTTTCTTCCAAGGCTGGTCACCTTTTTGACATCCAGTTTGTTTAAGCCATCTGCATCTCATTATCAATTATAAACAGTCCTTCCTCAAAGCATTTCACTACAAATGTCTAAGTCTTGTAGCATCCTTATCTGTAGAGTGATGTGTGTCAAATCTTCCTTATCACAATCTACTACCAGGGTTTTTACATGTGTAACTTTCATTATACTTGACAAGAGTAATATATGCAAATCTACCACATAGCAAGTAAAACAACCTGTCTGTTTTAAATAATCTGACTTGTGGAAATACCCTCTGTATAGCACAGTGAAACTAAGGCAAGATTGAAACAAACAGTATCTATTAGGAGCCAAGTGTGCTATGCCAAAATGAAGACTAATTCTGCTTTACAAGGAGTTGTTTAGGCCTGTCTCTGCTCCATTTTGAGCCAACTAAGAGAATATTCTATAATTTCAGGATTTAGATTATGGGATGGACAAACCAACAGCTGTAGTGGACAGTACCAGCTGTATTGTGTCACTTGAGATGTTATAGTCCAAAACATGAAAAAGACAGTTGGAGGAACTCAGGAAAGGATCTAGTGAAAATTTGAACCAAAAGGTAAAATTTTGTGCAGGACCCCAGAGGTAGTGAGCTTGATTCAACTTGTCACCAAACACCCACCCGGAATCAACATGCCATGCAGTACTCTGGCCACAGGAATGCTCTTACTGGCAAAGAAAGAAAGTGTATGTAACAAGGTGCAACATATATTGTTCATATCCATTAAAGACAGTGCAACTACCACATGAGCTGCTGACTAAAAGCTTCCCAATTTGTAGCTGGCTTAGACTGAAATGATGAAGTCAGTCTGGTGCCGTGGATGTGGGAGTGCAGCAGGGCACAGTCTGAGTTTACAGGATATGAGGGAGTAAGCAGCTGGGTATCAGCAAACAGAATTAGGACAGGAGCTCTAATCTATTATAACTATAAATTGTTTGGCTCTTTTCCAGGGCTTTTTAGACATGGATTTTCTTTCTGGGTTCAGTTCCCACAAACTTCCCATTCCTCACGGGCAGATTTCAGAGCCAAATTCTGATCTTCATTTATCCCTCTGTAAATCTGGAATAATTCATTTGAACCCACCGTGTGGCAGGTGTTCCAAACTGTGCTAAATGAGTTCAAAAGGACATCCAGTTTGCCTCATTTCTTCATCTGTAAAAAGAGGAAGCATTCTTCTCACACTTTACATTTTGCATGTTTGTAGCAGAAAGAGAAACATACTGTGTGCATATCAGTGAAATCTTAGCTGCCATCTCTATCTGCTAATATAATACAAGCAACAGATCAGTACTCATGAAAGATTTGAGCAAGTTCAAGGTGCAGTCCCAAATTTCAAACACTGTGACAGCAACAGAGCCATGTAGCACAGCCACATGTGCAGTTATTCAAAAAACGGGCTGACCAGAAGGATTTAACCACACAAATAAAGGTTCAGGATTTTAACTCTGTAAGTGATCAACTAGCAAAAAAAAACTTTCAAAAGAAGCAGTGGGATTTCCCTGTTCCTTGACGTTTTGAAATCAGGCTGCAGATATATTTCTGGATGTTATATTTTAATCAAACATAACTTTTTGTCTTCAAGCAGAGACAGGCTAGAAAAATTCTGTATTCCATCCATTTAAAGAAATCAAATTAAATAAGTTAGTGTGTTAAATCTTTCAGGTCTCTCAGTTCTAAACAGGGCAGACAAAACATAATGGAGACTCGGAATGAAGAACATACAAGGAACATTCAGACACGAACCTGCAAAAGATCAAGCAGTAATTTGCTGCAGACTAACAGCAACATAGTGTCTCTATTTCCAACAGGCACAATTTTAAGAAGTAAAGCACAAAGAGACCCGATTTGCACAAAGTAATGCAGTCCTCCTCTCAGTGCCTCAGTGCTCCGAGCCCTCCCTAAATACGTAACAAAGTGCATCTGCAAAGACACCTTTCATTCAGTCTTCAGACTATAAACAATTTGGAGAATAATATGTATGTTTTTGGAATGAGGGCTGTTTGAAAACAAGTAACATGCATTCAACAGCACATCTGAATAGATTATAAATCTATTCATTTTTTCTATTGAATCTTTCAAATTTCCCAGAAAAAAAATACTCTAAAAGTACTATCTAAATCATCTTTACTGTTTAGCTATATTTGTTACGAGGATGAAAGTATATGAGCAAGTCCTGAAATCCTGTACCTGAAACAGAATTTTAATCTTGAAAGCCCTGTTACCTAAGAGGAAAGGTGACTACATTTCAAAATCAAAACCGGGACACTTTTGCACTTACATGTTTTGAGAATGTGAAATGTTTCTGTGAAAGACAGAGGGACTTCTGGTAAAAAATTATTATACTGAACACACTGAAAACCTTACACTTCGCAGTGATGCACACCTTTTTTTCTGTACACCTTTTTTTTCTGAATAAGTATTTCCAATAGTTTAATGTCTGATTTGCAGTTTTCTCTTAGCATTGACAAGCCTCATTAACATTTACTCTCTGAAAAAGAACAGCTTAATGAGGACTAGGCTTATCTGCCTTTTCTCTTGCTTCCCAACACTGACCATCTCACCAGAAACCAATTTCACAGGTCGGTTTACCTTGTGATAAAGAGAGAACATTGTGTCTTGGGCAAAGATGATGTAACCATTTATTTTGAAAAAACTTGAGGTGAGAAGATGAGGTGTAAAAGATGTTCCTGCACAGTGAGGGAACATCACGCAGAATCTGGGCTTGCACCAACACAGAAATTAAGAGCTTATAAGCATTTTAATAGAGAACTCACATGATGAATTGCACCGTAGGTGGTACAAGTAAGAATGGTACTATTAACTTGGGCAACATGATCTCAGTTTTAAGGCTAGCACAATCTGGCACATAAAGTAGTTTCTTACTGAGAAAGTCAGAAGGAAGGATATGGGCAGAAAGGGGTTATTAGGTATTCTTTGTGCATTCAAGAGTTCTTTGTGATAGGACAAGGAATAATGGGTTCAAACTGAAAGAAGGGAAATTTAGGTTACATAGGCAAAAAAAAATTCTTCACTGTGAGAGTGATGAGGTACTGGAACGGTTGCATGGAGAACTTGTTGATGTCCCATCCTTGGCAATGCTGAAGGCCATGTTGGATGGGGCTCTGAGCAACCTGGTCTAGTGGGAGGTGTTCCTGCCCATGGCAGGGTGTTTGGAACTAAATGATCTATATGGTCTCTTCCAACTCAAGTCATTCTATGGTTCTATGACCCAAGAGCAGAATGAAAGGGAATGGGGGGTTGTGGCCTGAACATTAGTGAAGGGAATGTGTTACAAAATCTGGATGTTGTATTTTGCAAATAGGCCAGTCAGGGAAGTCCCTTTGTACTAAATTAACATGGCAAGGAAGTGAGAAAAAACTCCCCAGCGAGTCCTGCTAATACGTCTTATCTTTGATCTTAAAGGGCTTAAAGCAGTTTACTTTCCATGCCTGTGTAAGCCATTTGTGCTAGTAAATCAAAAGTGCGTGCTCTACATCCTGTTACCTTCAGATCTGCCTCAATAGCCACAAGCTGTGTAATGCCAAAAGACATGCCTCTATCTTAAAAAGAAAAAATCCCCTCAAGGGCCTTTTGATCTAAATTGAATCTCATTCAAATCTGTAGAAACCCTTATGTCTGTGGCACCTAACACACGCTTCGTGGCCTTGTTCCATTGCATTCACACCAATGTCCTGTGGTTTCCTTGTCACTTTTTGCAATCGAGTCACGTGAAATATATTGTTGCCTACCTTGTTCTGATAATCTTGATACCGCATTTTCCTGTTGCACAAACATCTTTTTCAGAGTGATTTTCATCTAAAAGTTTGAACCCAGCAGAAAGGAAACAAAATGTGAGGGTTTTTTAAACATTCTACTACTCTACACTGAGAGTTGTTCTAACTGCTGCATCCTAAATTTAAATGTTGGGATCAAAGTGGGGTAAGAGAATGATGTAAGGAATTGGACCATATCTTGTTACAGCTCTGACACCTTTAGGATCCTCCCACAGATATGAGTTACTTTGATTTTAGTTAGGGTGATAAGTTTATGCCTCTTGTGCTTCCACTTGAGCAAATTTCTAGTAACTCCATGGTGGGTGGGTGTCACACAGACTACTGCCTTAGACTGGGGTTTAGGCTTGAACCCAGAATCCCTGCCTCCATGTTCATTTTCACTCTGCTCTTCTCCTTGCATGGCAAGAGGGCTGGCAGCTGGCACAATTGTGCTCTGTGGCTGTGGGCAAGGCAAAATAACTGGTTAAAATCCTTTTGCTCAAGAACTGGAGGCTGTCCTGGGACACAGCTGACAGAGGCAGCAATGCCACAGTCAGAGGCACTTGCCTGCTGACAGTTTGCCAGTCCCCAGTATGGAAAGGTCTCCTAGTCCCTGGCCATGGTCACTGCACCATTCTTCACTTCTCCCAGTTAGAAAATGTGACAGGTCACACAACTAAAACCCTTTAGCTGTCCCATGATGGGAGCAGAACGAGTTAAAACAGGAGCAGTTCTATCATGCAACTCTTTTGATGAGTTTCAGGTATTCGCTGGAGGTAGCATTGATGTTACCGAAATAGTGACTCAGTTTGTGTGATTCTTGAGTCACCTGAGCTGAAACTGGTAATGTGTGTGCCAGTAAAGCCTGTTTCGAGTTCAGTTTTTGGTGGCCTGAGCCCATGCCACCCTGCCCCACTCTAAAACCATACTGAAAGTACCACCTGATAAAATCAAATTATGAGCCTTCCTGAGAAGACAGCAGCTTAGACCAAGACTTCTTCAGGCTTCACTTCATATAAAGACTCATATGAATAAATATAAATCCGAGGCAGCACATCCCCTACAGCACCTTTTTCTGTTTCAGCTCTCTGGGTTGAAGGCAAGACCCAAATCCTGCCCCTAAACCTCCCATTCACTTGAAGGCAGAACCCATCTGCTGTCAATGAGCAAAACAGCTTTCTAGTACTTGGAGGAACAGGGTGAGCTGTGTCTTACATCATCCTGCTCCCTGGTGTGTCGCATTAAGTGCAAGGTACAATCCTGTTCCCTTGGCAGAGCACACCTGCAGCTGAGTGGGGTTTGCTGTGGGCCGGACTCCAGTGAGGTCAGGCTGTGGTGCTTGGAGCCCGGCCACCAGCTTGCCTGACTTTTCTTTGGCCATATTGGAGCTTTGAGGTTTGTGTGTCCTAAACAGCATGTGGTAGATTTCCCTCAGTGACCTAAACTCCCAAGTGCACGTGTGAGAGAAGAAACTAATTGCCATTGAAAGCAGAATGGGGAGACAGCTGTGAGCAGGAGTACATTCTAGGTCCAATCTGCTCTTAGATGAACCCCTTCAGACAGCAGCACTGAAACCAGCCTGTAATCACTGCCAGGAATACCTGACAGCAGGACTTGAAATCCCGTGCCTCTGTTGTGGGCTCCACTTTCTGCCTCTGTCTTAGCGCTGCCAGGTCTTAAACCTTCTTCTAAAATCATTCCCTAAGGAAGGAGAAAAGAAAAAAGAAAGGGAAAAAGTGAAAGAAAATAAGAAGAGAAGGGCCTTCCTTTACCAAAAGAGGCTATGTCAGTGTGCTAGAAATCAAAAGAATCTTGAGAAAGATGTAAGCCAGTGACATTTTCAAAGCAGGTGGAGTTATTAGAGTGCTGAGAACAAGGTGCCAAATAAAAGATTACTGGGAAGAACATTCGCTTTTTCCTTTGAAGAATTAAAAAAGTCAACTACAAATAAGGACAAGGTTTACCTAGTTGAAACTGCTACAGCTGTAAAAGAAGTAAAGGAAATAGAGAAGAGCAACCTGATCTGGGTTAGACCATTGTGAGACAGGTTAGTTTTACCTTACTGATGATGTGTGGTTGCAATGGTGGATAGGGAGTGAAGCTTGCAAGCAAGTCATTAGCAAGAGAAGTAGCTGGGGTGGCACCCTAAACTCAGCAGCTGGATGGAAGTCTCAAAAGTGTGTGAAGATATTTGGACAGGGATGCTTTCAGGAGACAATATAAGCAATGAGACCTTTTACTCTATTCTGTGCAGCAAAGCCTGTACTGAAGTTTGCCCATAAATCATGAACTCCAGTTTTACAATCCCATCAGTTAAATCCTTGAATCTTTCACATTCTTGGGAAGAGGATTTAGTGGAAATACACTATCCCTACAGCTGGAACAACATCTCTGAAGAAACTGCTTTTTAGATCTCCTGAGGGAGGTAAAAATGGGCATAATTTATGCCACACAACTATTATTCATCCCTTCAGGAATTATTGCTCCACACGGGCAAAGGTACAACAAGTAAGCTAAGTTGCCTGAGGTACTGCTGAGCAGCGAACAGATGGTTGGAAAGAAAATCTATAACAGTGCTTAAATTTTTTCCAGGGATGGTAAACTAGCCCTTATTTAAAAGATTTCTGCTGAGGGGCTGCTCACAAATTCGTCTTCACCACAGAGATTGTGTATACAGGGACACTGTAGCATGCGTGGCATGTGGGGGACTTTACAGGGGTTGTGCTGCTTATCCCCTCGAGGAGAGAACAGACAGTGTTTATTTCTAACATAGGGCAATTTGCATTAAGTTCCTGTGAGTTATGCTGACACCAATAAGGGCAAATAAGGCCATCATAACATTCCTTCTTCTTGGTAAAGTCATGGTCAAGCTAAACCCTGAGTCATCAGAAGGCCTTTGGATTTTGAATAAAAATAGTTATTCATGGAGTTAAAGTTATGCAAATCCTTCCATATGCCAGAACTATAGCACATGTCCTTCACTGGGTTCCTGATTCACTGTGACATGTGTGATGTGTGTAGAGCACATATCTGACAGCCTGGCTCAAAAAACTGTACCCTTTTTGAGAAAAAGCTTAGAGATGACCAAGCCCTGTGTAAGGGTAGGACACTATGAATAAGGTGGATTCTGTCCTCTTAGGGAAGGGTTTGCGTTTGATGCATAGTGAAAAAAGGAATACTAAAAGAAAAAGAACAATTTAGTTTCCATTATACATACATGTCCTCCCAAACCCTGTAGAAGTGAGGCCAAGACATGGGGCCCACCACTTGTGAGGAAGAAGTAGCTGAGAAAAAAAGATGAGTAACTTCCCTACAAGTAACAGAGACTTATGTTAAATGCGGTTCTGACGTGTGTGTTGACGTCTGAACTAGAACTGTTTCAACTCTTACTCACCCAAATGATCAGAGAAAAAAGCTTCTATGTAAAGGTTCCTCCTGTGTTGCTCATCAGCAGCTTTCTAATGCTGTGATTGACACCAATTACATGGTTTTAAAATATGACCTGTCTTCCAACAGGGGATGTTCCAACCAGTATTCAGTGATTACAGCGGGGAATCTGAGGGTAGGAATTTACTTTGCAGGATGCAGTGACCAACACTGTTGGTCCAGGTGAGGAGTTCTTCAGAATGTTATAGGTATAAACAATAGTAGAAGTTGGCTACCCAGGAAAACAGACACTGCTCAGATCACTTGCATTTTATGAAGATACTTCAATATGAAGAAGACATTCTTAGATGTGTTTCCCTGACATTGGATTTGCTCATTCCAGAGCCTTCCATTCCAAGAGTGTGTTTACGTTGACAAATCTTACTAAACAGCACTTTAGCCTGTGGTGGAAAATCTTTCCTGAGTCCATGAAGCACTTCCAGAACGCCAAGGGCAGCAATCTTTGAAGTTAGCAGAAAAATTTAAAGCAGTTTGACTGTTTGTTGTTCAGTAGACTTCACTAGTATCCTGAGCTTACATAGCTGTACTCCTTCTCTCTGGTTGTACTTATTAACATTATTTCTTTTCCAGGAGTTGTATACTGTGTGGCAAATCCCGTGATCTTTCTACTTGAGATGGAGTTTTTTCACAATAAGAAAGAGGAGGTTCCTTTCTTCAAAATTAAAAATCTTTAAATTTGCAGCTCTCCTGTAATCTTCGCTCTGATTCCCCAGGAGGGCCATTTCCTCAGTTTTCTGATGCCTTCTTTTATGTATGTGCTAGAGAGGGAGTGTGAATTTGTTACCTACTCTACATGACAGAGAAAAACCTCCTCAGAATATATGTTTTAAGTTTTTCAAGTCTAGATTGAGAGACAGTCAAAATTATTATGATTGATTCTAAGATATCCAGGAAGGAGGATTGGTAAAATCCTAGTAACAGATTTCTTGTTCAGGTTTGGGTTTTTAGTAAAAGCATGTGCATTGATTGGTTCCCCCCAGAGAATATCCCTAGAGGCCTGAGACCATAGTAGTTGAGCTTTCTCTAAAAGAGCCACAGGCTCCCTGGCAGTTTGTAACATTCACAAATGGCCCAACCAGCATGCTTGAGAGATGCAGAGAAACAGAGAAGTAATATGTGCCTTGTTCTTAAGAGGAAAATCTTATGTTGGTCTCATTAGGCACTATCAGTCTGTTCTGCGGTAGCAGATGACAAAATGTGGGGGGCAATATCTGTTAAATGCAAAGGTTACAAGTTTCCCAATAGCAACTCCATCAACTTTTAAAAGCAAAAGCCCCTCTTTAACTCTGTTCTTCAATGCAAGACAATTTTCAGTGTTCTCTTTGTCTGAGATATACAACAGCCACTACACTGATGGAGTTGAATATGTTGTCCATCTGTGATAGCTGCCTGAGGGAAGCTGTAGTGCCATGTTTCAAGACCTTCCAAATATAAATCTGCTCCTAGCCGAGCAGGAACATACCAAGCTATGTACTGATAAGGCTCTGAATACTGTTTCCCTGTCCTGACCTTTTTCTTCTCCTCTGTAAGAAAGGTTTTCCTCATCACTCTTTCCTGTTGAGCAATCAGGCTTTCCTCAACATACAAACATTCTCCTGGCAGCAAGATCCTGTTCTGCAGATCACAAATTTTAACCCTGTTGTTCTGACATCATTCTACTTCTTCCCCGGCATCGTGCTGGCAATGCCATACTATTCCTCCCTTGGCAAAGGACCAAGGTAATGAAATCTTTTCATAATGGCAAAAAGCCCTGTGGCAACCTGCTTTAGAGACTTCAAATCCCACTTCCTAGGAGGGGGCTTGCCATTTTTCACAGGTGAAGACTTTGATCTATGAACCAAAGGCCCAGAGGCTTCATGCACCCCAGATCACTCTCCCCAGTGTCGCCCACTCAAGTCTGCATTGTCTTTCACCTCGGGAAACTGAAAGAACCCTGGTAACTCCAGTAACTGTTAGAACAGGGCACTGTACATCTCACCAACTTTGTGCCTATAAATCTTTTACCAAAAGATTAGAGACATTGATTAAATTAGTAATATTCTTCTCATTCCGGAAATATTGCAAAAAAATTACAGAGTGTGTATCTCCCTATCTTCTCATAGACTCAGAATTTTAAATAAGGTAATTTTCTGACTTTTCCAGGTCTTTTATTTGGAGCATAAACCAGAAATAGTTGTTTATATGTCATCCAGAATGGACTGATTATAACAATGCATATGTGTGTGTGTATATATATATATGCAAAATATTATGATATACAGAGAGTATTTATTTATATGCAACATAAAATACTGATTATAATTATTTCTTTGTCGTCTATAACTCTAATACATGAGTGGCATTTATACTGAAGTTTTCAACCATCATTCAACCCAGTTTTCAGAAGCCAAAACCACATATGCATCTTAGCAGTTTTTAGAACAACAACACTGTCTACAACTAGGACAGAGGCCACTCTGGGCCGTCTGCATCCTTCTCATTCCGGCAGAGACAAGGAGATAGCAGCAATCATGGCTATGACTGCATAAGATCTGGTCTTATTCACTAGCTTTTCTCACTGAGAAAATATTTCGTATTTGAGTAACATACTAAAGATCCACATGCACCGGGATGAAAACATTCTTGTAGTACATGAGAGTGACACATGTTAAAAACCAGCCAAACAAACAGGATCTTTATTTCATTGGAAGAGACCATCTCAATACTGACAGACATACTGGGTCCTGAATGGGGACACCTGCCCTGCCCTGCCTTCCTTCCAGGAGGGCACCCCTGCCCTGAGAGACTCCTTGCTTTCATTGTCTGCATCCACGGTGAGGACCCACAGGTGGAAAACCCATACTGCAGGATGCAGGGAAATAGCTAGAATAGAAAAACCCATCACATAACGAGCCTGAGTACAATTATGGGAGATCCAAATATATTTTGGGCCCCAGAATATTTTAGGGTGCTCTCAACCCACCTATCATTGCAGGGGAAGGATCTATGCCACAGGGTTGCTTGTCTTAGGAATAATTTCTTATAATGGGGACCTTGCCATAATAGTTGTGCTTCCACTGTTACAATGATCAGACATACCTTAGGAGTCAGGGAACAAAGTTATCTTGTTGAGCTTTTAGCTCGGTTTGGTACTAGGATTAGGAGTGCCCATGGGCTGGAAGAGAAAAAGGGTGGCAAACCTGTGGAACACAGCATTTCTGTTTTGTTCATCTGTTTGCTCCAGTTTCAGGTGTCTACAGGGGTCACTGAAGTCCTTAATTATGCAGCCTCAATTCTTGCTAAGGAATTTCTTCCCATCAGCAGTGGTACTCTGAGCTGCCAGTATCCGAGAGAGGAGTACTGAGCTGGGAAACTGGAGAGAGGAATTTGCCATGGCCTGTTTGGGATCCTTTGAGTTCCCAAGGGAAGCTCCCAGGCTCTTTGCTGGTGTGATTTAGTTCTGCACAGTACACGTATTGTCCGCACCTGAAGTAAGTGGGTTCCAGTTGCCCATATACACCCATCACAGTTTGTGTCTTGTGGTAATCAGGTTTTGACACAGTTGTTTGTAGTCAAAAGGCAAAGGTCAAAATCAAAGCTGGCTGTTGGTCCCTGTCAGCTCCTGCACAGCGGGAGCACACGAGCCGTGGCTTCGCAGTGCACACACAGGGGCAGCGGCTGGGGTGGCACTGCCACGGCACTGCTCCCAGCCAACTGAGCACTGACTAATTGTAGCTGGGTGAGCTGGGAGCAGGTGGAGTTCAGAAGATGTGTATAGATGGGGAACACTTCTATGATTTTATTCTATTTACACTGTGTGTACCAGAAGGCCTGAAAGGAGGAGTCAGGGCCTTGCTACACTTGCACGGCATAACACACATTTAACTGAGGAACATCCACAGTAAAGGGAGAAGACAAAACTGAAGGAGCAGGAGGGGCAGAATGAAGCAGAGTAGTAGAGAGACCAAAATGATTTGTGAGAAATATAATTCAGTTCCTTTGATTTTTCTTCAGAAAAAAAGTGAGGATATACAAGTATTTGTTTGGCAGCATGACAGACTTATTAAAAAGCGTGCTTCAATTCCATGTTCCTGATAAATACTTCTGCCTATTTGACAGATTGAGATATTTGATCATCAAAGTTGTAATGTGTTTAGATAAAATACAACTTTCAAAAAAAATATTTAGTTGGTAGAGGTTTTGGTTCCTGAAAGCTGCGTGGTTAATCATTCACTTAAATATTGCTAATTTTATCTTGGTAATATTGAAATTAATATTCTCAAAATACAACCAATCTTGATAAAAGATTCTGACTGCTGCTTCCCCGAAGATGAGTCTTGCTGAAGTTGCTGATTTTGATCCCAGGCCGTCACGAGAAGCTGTCTGGGTTTGTAGAGAAGGCAGACTGGTAGCTGCACAAGTTTGCTTTGAATACAATCAGGGGGGAGTACCATCTTCTAGCAGATCTGCTTACTCAGTGTCTTTGGGGCTGTTCATGCGTAGTTTCGCTACAAGGATATTTTGCTTATTTAGTGTTGCTGGTAGCCCTTCAGCGCAGTGGCACACTGAGAAATGCTTTTGGGCTGCCCTCACCAGCTGGACTTCCAAACAGGGTCTTTATTCTCCACACATGTGAACTCACATTGCTGTTACTCTCATTTGCTGTTATTTACAGGCATCATCACCTGTGACACGTTCTGCAATGCTGCATGAATATCCTAAGCATGGCTCTGTATATGTTCAGTGGACTCTCCTAGAGTTACCCACAGGTGCAGGTGTCACCAGAATTGTGCTCAAGTCCCAGACCCATGGGTACAAAATCAGAGACCAGCTGCTTTTCATGCTCTTTGCATTGGTTTTCAACCCTTTTTGGTGTAGCAGAGGAAACTGTATGTTAGAAGTCTGTGTTTGGAAAGGGGCTACCATCAGAAATGGTTTTCTGCCACTTTCAACCCTATGGACATTCTCAAAGTTCACAACAGTCAGTTCAGTCTCAGGCTATTTTCAGTGCTGAAGTCCCTTGCCAGTAGTCTGCTGGGGAAATCTGTGGTGCTGACAAAACTTGGAGAGTCAAAGAAAATTTGTGAGGATTGTCCTGTTTGTCCAGGCCTTACACAGGACTCCAGAGAGCTGCCTGGAATGGAAGCTCCCAGGGACCTCTGAAGACAGTAGGAGAGAGATTTCAGTGAGAGCTTTACTGTAGCGGTGCTGGAACTGGCCTGAAAAGTTGTTAGGGACCACCTAGAAACCAGAGAAAAACAGCTTGACTCTTCATTTTATTTGAGTTCATCTTAAAAAAGGTGCCTCTGCAAATAAAGGGACTGAATTTGGCTCAAATCTTTAAGTAAACCTAATGAAAACCACAGAGTTTCATCAAATGTTTGACTACAATGCAAGCACATCCTGGAAGGACCGTGAAATTTGCATTATTTTGATGTCAAATCAAAAGTAGCCAGATGTGGCAAAAGTATTCACAGATTAACTGTCCTCTAAGCAAATGTGACCTAAATCTCAACCTTGTTAAGAAAGTCCAGATCATTTGACTTTTGCATAGTTTGGAGTTTCGCTAAAGTTTGTCCATACAGTTTACACTGTGAAATAAAGTGACTTTGCAATGCATTATTTGAATGCAAGGTTTCTACAGGAACAAGTTTGACCTCTCTTCATCCATTTAGCTTTTCAGCATTTGCTTTTCCCCTCCTCCCTCCAAGGGACCCAGTTCAGTTGACAGGCACTGAGCAAATCTTCTCTAAAATGCAGACAAAGGATAGCCCTCATCTGGCTTGCAGAGCAGGGCTCATCTCTCCCCCCTGCTTCCTGTATGAGCAGAGCTACATGGAAAGCCCTTTCTCCTCTTCCTTCTCTTCAGTACTGCAGGACCATGAGCAGAGGTGCCTGCAAGAGGGGAAATTAGGCATCTGGATCACAAGGTCCCAGCTGGGAATTCTGTAACCCAGAGGAGTGAGGTAGTAGAAGGGGAAGAAGTCTCTGAACAGGACTACCCTTCTTCCTCCTGCACATGCCTGGAAATTCTAAGTTCTTTCTGCTAGCCAGACCCCACTAATTCCAGTATCTCTTTCTTACTTCCCTCATTGCACTGAAACCTTACTGTCAGCCTGAATTTTGCCTGTTTGAGGGGCAGTAACTGGGGGTAGCTCTAAACGTGCTTGATAGTTTCCTTACAGCAGTATTAGTCTGTGCCACAGGAGACACAGGGAACACTGGTGGTGTGTGAGATACCGGACAATGATGTATAAAATGGTGGCAAAAAACTCACCCAGAGTTCTAAACTTTCATAGGTGTTCCTTTGCCCTTGGCAGATATGGATCACCATCTGTCTGCAGGCACAGTCTAGCCAGCATCCAGCAGCAAATCGCCTAATTAGGTGATTTGTAATTGTGTCAGTAGCATGTGGCTCACCCAGTGTGGAGTATTTTACTGAGCATACTTCAGGTTATCAAACAGCCCCTCCCAGGAGGGGTGAGTTAAACTTCCTGAAACAGGCTGAAGGTACACTGGGAGAGGGAGAATGTGGGAGAGAGAAATCTCTGTAGTCCACCAGTAGGCAGACGTGAAGAAGGCAAAGACAGTTCTGATCAAAAGTCTATTTTGGTACTTTATCCCTAAATTTATCACACAAAGTTCATTAGCAATCCTTGGAATGGTACTGTGAGTGTGCAACCATTAGGCTGCAGGAACATGTTCCATCCTCTCTCCAAGTCTGTGACCTACTGCAGTGAAGTCGCCGGCAAAGTGCTGCACCCAGGCCCTTGGAACAAGACACCCCAGTACTTCAGTCATTCTCTAGCATCCTCTGCCCAGCCCAAACAGCTATACATCAGGTTTGGAGAAGGCTGAGCGTTGCAGTTTCTCAACCCTTTGGTAGATCTCAGGTCACGCAGGACACCAGCAGCTTACCGGAGAATGAGCCATGTTCTAGGTACATGTCGTAGCCACTTCAAAGAATTCCTTTCTGACCTTAAATCCATTTATCCTGTAGACAACACTCGTGAATTCAACTGCTGGAGTATGGCTTCAGGGACCTGCCATATGTAGGCAAAGGAATTGCACTTCTCTGCTTCTAGGTTCTTGGGGCAGGATCTTTGGACACCTCAAGGTGCCACAGACCCAAGCAATCCTTTGTGGATTGCTGAGTCACACTTAAATGTCTGAAAATTACCCTTGTTGCCCTTGCTCTGCACTCAGATTCTTTAGCTGCGTTTGCCAGCACCCAGAAAGCAGAGAAAGTGTACCTTAAAAATTACTTCGAAAGGATTCCATGGGATGCTCTGGTGAGCCATCAGAGTGATCTGAGTGAACATCTACACTTATAAAACACACTGCATATGTTTTTTCTGCTAGCTTAGCTGCAGCAATGTTTCTCTGCATGTTTTTCTGCACAGCTATTGTTTTTACTGGTGTCTACTAACTGAACACTGCTTTGCTACGGGAAGGGAAATGGGTCACCATCACCGGAACACAGTTCAAGCCTCTGCGAGACTCTTTGGCTGGTTCTGAATACAGAAGGAGAGCTGTGGTCTGTGTGCTGAAGGTATTCGGGGTCACTTGGAGCCTTCTGTTTGAATTAATAGTTGTGCCTAGCGACAGGAGTTTTCTTAAAACATATAGAGGCTTCTTTTCTCACCAAGTAAAACATGTTTTCATCATCTTGAGTAAAGAGGGCATTTCTTTTATTCAAATTTTCAGTGGAAATTATGAATCATGAGTCACTATTCAACATGGGTGGCTGTTTTCTCCAGTATGTCTATATTTTCCAGTAAAGAGCATGCTCTTTAATCTTTGAACAGAAATATTACCAACCCACTTAGCAGGAAGGAAAGACTAGGCCTGTTTCATCTGTGTTGGATTCCTAATGTAGATGAAGTTTCCTTTAGCTTTTGAAGCTGGTGATGGGGCGGTAGGAAATGCTTCGTAGCTCTTTGCAATGGCTGTGTGAAAAAGAAACAAGGAAATTCTGAAAAGGTGCTCAGCAGCAGCTCTTGCACTCCCTCCATGTGGCTCCTTGGCCAGGCCAGTCTGCTTGAAACCACAGAGGGTGCCTCTGGCTGACAGCACAGCCCTGTCAGGGTTGAGCAGCTCCTTCACAGATGGAAAAGCTGTGGGTAGTGGCTGGTGTTTGGGAGGGCAGTGTCTCCAACACACCCTTATAGGCGGATGAAGTCCAAGGCCAGAGAGTGTTCTGAATAAACATATTGTGCTTGAAAGACATCCTTATTCACTGACTGCATTTTTTAGTTAGTCTCTTGAGCAAAAAAACATGGCATTTTTTGGAAGCAAAGATACTTTTTGCTCTGGAAGCATGCCTTAAGAACTGCTTATTTTAGTCTGTTATAATCCATAGGAGTTACAGACTGGCTAGGGTTTTGTCAAACAACTTGGTGGATACCAGGAATTTTTCTGGAAACTACCTGTCCTCACAGGCAATATTTGCCAGCTTTTACTGCAGATGGGGACTGTGTCATGGTCATGAGGTTTTGCAAGTCCCCAGATCCTGAATCCTTTCATTACTTAATCTTCCTTACACTCCTGGAACCCACACACCCCTCTGACATAGCCATGGCAATATATTTCATTTCCCTTTCACAACCACTGTATATCCAAGGAGGGGCTTCTGCCGTGCCCTCCCTTGAGCTTCCCCTTTCTGCACAGGTGAGTCACTGTGAAGTCCTGCCACCAACAGCCAGTGTCCCAGAGAGCCTCCCTGCTGCAGAAGGGAAAGTCCTGGCTGGGCCTCTGAAGCACAGGTATTAAGAGGAGCCAGGGCATGGGATGGATTTCCACAGACCTGTGGTTATGACTGAACAGCAGAGACACAGCCAGCAATAGGGATGGCAGTACAAGCACTGGTCTGGCTTTCAAGGCTGTAGGTAGCTAGAGCTACCGAGGTATAGCTCAGTCTCATGAGAGGAGCAGCACTGAGCTCTGATTTCTTTAAGAGATTCTGTCATCCCTTTGTCTCATGGTCATGGTCCTGCCCAGTTTTGTGGGACCCACATGCCAGCCTGATCAACAGGAGCACCCACAGAGAGGAGGATCAATAGGGATTTCTGCTGGCACTCTGCCACATGCTTAATACAACATTCGTTGTTTCCCTCAGGCCCAAAAGAGCCTTAATGAGCAAACTATGCAGTGTTCTCATGCTCCACAGATTATGTTCAAACTGCCACCTTTGGAAGGCAATATTCTCCATCCTGTTCTCATTAGCTGGTGCTAACAAAATTTCCACTCTTCTCACTGTTTCAGAGATTTTTTCAGAAGAACCCTAACACAGCAAATGAGCCTTCCTTCTAAGCACAGGGAAAGGGAACAGCCCCTTGCAAGTCTTTGCACAATCCAGACATTAAATCCTGGCCTCAATTCTGAGAGATGGCAACGCACTATTATAAACTGCATGAAACTTGCTGCTGCAGTGCACTGGGACAGAGGATGAAATATCACTGGTGATAGATTTGCCAACAGCGTACTAAAAACTGGGAGGAGTGTTGCAGGATTTAATACATAGAAGACATTAGATATTTCAAAGTTGTTAGTGTCTGCAGTTTTTAAAAATGATTGTGCTTGATGTGTGCAGCCTCTAAATCTTTCTTGTTGATAATCAGAGCTGATTTATCTCTTTTTAAAAATTGATCTCAAGCCATACAAGATCTAATTGCTCCCAGGAGGAATTAAATAGCTCAGGCATATGCATTTAGATGAAGTTCACCCTCTGACCTTCTTCATATCTCCAGTTCATACCTGCCCAGTTCATTTTTCCAGAAAAGCTGTTTAATCCTTCCTATTCCTCCCTCTTCTCCAATTTGTGAACTCATAACCATAGAACATAAACACAAATCTCAAACTTTCATCTCTCAAGAAAATGGGAAATGTTTATGACAATGGGTAGACTGCTATAAGAATGATGGACTGGACAACTCAGGGGACTTGGGTATATGGAGTGTCTCGTTGCAGTTAAAGTCGAACCAAAGGCAGAGACTACCTGCCCAGTAAACCTTGTATGGGCAGAAGTCCCTACTAACTGAATGGATTTTTTTTAAAAACTAAATTGTTTCAATTACCCTGTATTTTTCTTGTTTTGTTTTATTATTAATGTATTCTTCTGCATGGCAACTTATAGTTTCAAATGCATAGGGGACTCCCCTCATTATAAAACACTTTATGAATAATGGTGTACAGTATCACCAGTACTGGTCCTATGATTCATTTGTTTGCTTTACTCAAGTTTGGGAGCCTCTTTTCCCCAGCCTTAAATGAACATTTTAAAGTCTGTAAGAAATACAGTAAAACTTAGACCTATTTGAACTTTGAAGTCAGTGAAATACCTGTACTAAGGGGAATTGGCCCTCTTAGTGTCATTTCATTCCCTATACTACGTATTAGGTATGAAATTGCCATCTTGAAACTAGTCATTAAATTCCAAGAGCATTCAGATTTGGGTTCACAATGCAGGCTGGGAAGATAAGCTTGCAAAATACATATGAAGGTTTGGATTTCAAACTAACTTAAGATACGCAGGTGTTCACATTATGATATACTTATTGTTTATCCTTCCTTACATTTTGGAGTGGCTGAAGTTGTCATCCTGTGCGCCTTTCACCAGTTTACACCGGATCACTCTATCTGTTTAGCAAGATTATTTTTCCTCAAGTTGTAAATTTTTTTATTTCAAGTCTTAATCTTCAAGAACACAAGTAGTTCTCTGCCATACATGCCTATTAGTTTTCTGACTTACTGGCTTCACACAGTCCATACTTACTGGTACAGACTGGGAAGATCTAAAGAGCATTAGTGGGTGTAAATACATGTGGGGTGACTGTGATAAATCAGAAAGGATGAAAGCATCTTACTGACGCCGAATCTTATATTAGATGTTGTATGACAGAAACTGGTATTACATGACCACTGTTGTTAGGGATTCAGCTCCTGGAAATGCCCTAGCCAAAATAATTTTTCAGTAACAATCTCAATGAAACAATAGAAGACAAAGATGTAGAAGGAGAGGTTGTAGGACCCTCCTCATGGACTCTCAAACAACTGTAAAATTTCTGTGACAATCCTAAACCATTATGTAGCAAACAGAGAAAACATATGTTGAGACTGTATATTAGTAGTTTATTTTGCCCTCAGACCTCTGATTTCCTGGTTGTTATTGGGAAGATTCTCTAGCTTCTGCTTGTCTCGAAAGATAATTTTTCAGAGGAGTTGGCTGTAATATCCTTATTTGAATTTTTTTCCTGATAAAGTTGTCTTTTCCCAAAACTGGGAGTTTCCAAAGAGAGCTTTTACTTTTTGAAATGATGACCCGTTAGAACATCAGGCTTTTTTTGTTTGTTTGTTTATTTTAATCCTTTATTGTCACACAGTCTATAGACTCAGTTCTTGTTATTTTTTCATGGTGTTTTCCTTTTTTTCCCCCTCATTTTGTCATCCTTTCTCTTCTTTCAGCTCCTTTTAATTTTGAGGTATTGAAGAATGGCAGAAAGAAATTTAAAACTGTCCCAAATTAATCCTGAATATTATAAGTATCCTGAAAAGGGGTTAAAGAAAAGAAGGAAGAGATGGGACAATATGAAAAAAGACTTTCTCATGAAAATAAAAGGAAACAAACAGATCCAAACTGTCACAATCTCGCGGCATAGAAACAGGTCCAAATTTTTAGTTTTCACTTTTAAAATATTTTTTTCCTTAGTCCTTTTCCTGCTTCCCACTAAGATGCTACACAGGGATAAATTTTCCTGTACTCTCTTCTCTCCCCACTGTGCTACGGATTTTATAGAGCTCAATTCTTTCACATGACATGTATTCATGCATGAACTTTCTTGTGGACACATATGGCATAATAAAAAAATGTTTTATTAAGAATAAAAATATATTTTTCCAGAAAGAAAGCAGTAATGGAACCTGAGACTTCCAAATGCATTGTTATAATGAATATAAATAGTTTCTCTCTCCAGTGCAGGATGTATGTATTTTGAACTGCCTTGTAAGACTTTCATCATTTGTTCTTTATCCGGCAACATCTCAAGTCAAACCTCGAGTTCTTCCTTCTTTCAGAAACTCTTTATTTCTTGAATTTCCTTCTCAGTCTGGTGAAAGGTTCCGGGAGGTAGGATTCTCCTCTCTTACATAGGATCTTGCATGCAGTATTTCTCACAGGTAGTAGAGGTTAGCTGTTTTCACCAATAATTTTCAAAGGCAGTAATTTCACCAATACTTCTTTAAAACGGTGAAATCGGTGTATTTGTGGAGGTACAGAGAAGAGCTTTGTTTGCTGGAGAGGCCAAGTAATCTGGCAAAGGTTATGTGCAGGACAACGGGACAGAATGTGATGCTACCCAACACAGCAGGGTGCCCTCGTATCCCTGCCAAGGAGCTGCTTATCTCAGCAGGGTAGGGGCTGTGTGATTGGCAGTCCCCATCTCATTCGGGGCCTAACTAATTTCCCTTTTCCTAATGTCACAGTTAGCAATTTGCACCTTCTCTCTGCAATATTTCTGTGTATTCAGGTGTTTGTTGAGGGAAACCCTGTTCTTGATATACCATCCTATTTTCTTCTCATCCCCATTTGCCCTATGAAATTTGAACACAGCCTTCTCTTTGCCAGACAAGCAGGCTGTGAATCTTTCTCACCAGTGTCCTCTGACCAGCGCCTGGTTTTTTCAATGTATTACAGACAGGCTCATAATCAATGTACCACTCTAGCAGCCAAATGGTGTCTGGCAAGATATGCAGTTTGGATTCTCATTTGGTCATTTATGGTCAGAGTTTTGATGGATTTCACAAAGAGTATGAAGGATTGATTGCTTCATTCATACTGAAGGCTCTCAGCAATTTCCAGCAGGTCAAGTAACCCCTAAATCCACGGGGGAATTGGTAAAGGTTTCATGTCAAACCAAAAGAGGAAGTTAATTGCACTGCAGAGTCCATGTGGACATGAGGCCATACGGGCCTTATGGACTGTGTTGTATTTGTGCCGCAAGACCCGTGAATAGGAGAGATCACACCTCCTAGTTCAGGGTCTGTTCCTGACGATTTGAACTGATCTAAAGAGCAATTGCAGTCTTGCAATATATTCATCTTGCAATATATTCTTCTGTTAGTAAAAGCATTCAAAATTTAATTAAATAAGGGGACCCCCAAGGTGTGAATGGCAAAGATGTATTGATAGCACAAATACAAAAAATACAGATCATACACCTGAGGTACTGTGTCACAGAGCAGTCTCTGCTGTACTCTCTGCTGTACTCTCCTGGGCTTTGTTCCCCTGCTAAACTGGCCCAAGCAAAAGGGCATGTGCAATACACTGACAGTATGGCTGTGCCACAAGGACTGGCACTGGAGGTAGTCTTTTGGTTTTTTTCACCAGGGGAAAGTTTGTCCTAAAGGAGACTAGAAAATATAACTTCTCTCTGTAGCAGCACTACAGCAATCTACTCTCAAGCAAACTAATTTTCTACATTTTCTTCAACTACAAACAGACATCTTTAACATGTTGTTAGCACTTCATGTCCAAGTCAGTGGGTTGGGCAGGGTGCCAGTTAACAAACAAGGCTAGAGCAAAACAGCTCAAAACAGTACCAGGGTGGGTGTCTCATGACTGAGCACAGGACCATCATGAGAGCTCAGGAAGGCTGGGAAAGGTGAGGAAATGCTGATTTCCTATTGTCCAGGTTCAAGTAGCTGGAAAACTGTGCTTCCAAAATTTCCATGCCACGAGCAACTTATACCTAGAATAGAAATGGAGAATCAGTTACACGAAGCACCCCATATGTCTGAATCAGTCCAAATTCTGCTTCTGTTCTTTTCTGTAGCCAATAGCTTCTGGTTACCAGGTAAGGGCTTGAGGAGTTAGGAAGTTCCTCATTCTCTACAGAGTATTTGCCTTTACCCGGTAACACTCAGTAAATCTCGTCAATTATGTCCCCAGAAAGATTTTGGGTACCACACATCATCTGAAGATTCTGAATGCAACAGTTTCTTATCTCTTCCTCATGCCTAAGATGGCACAGATGTGTAGCAGTTGCATTTCTAGGAACCAGCCCACCACTATGACTCAAAAGGTTTTCAGAGATTTTGTTTTAATTTCATCTTCCTGCAACCCGGCAGCATGAACTCCATTAACAAGCTACTGTAACAATCCCACCCAGCCATCTAGAAGCAATGGCAGAGACAGCAAGCAGTCCTTTCCCTCCCAGAGAAAGCCTGGTAACAAGACACAGAGGTACAAGTACAACTAGGCTTAATACAACCTCAGATTCTTGGTTTTTTAGCTGCATTCACTGCTGCCATGGGCATGTATTCACTGTTGTACTCGTGGGAGTTGGAGTCACACTTTTGAACCTGCCAACAGAGGGAAAATGCCATGAATTAATTTATGGTCACTAAACTTTGCCACTCCTGCCTTTGTTCTTAATGTAGGGCAGTAACTCTGGCTGTTTTCAGTGGGAATAATAAAGTCGGAATCGACAGGCACTCACATAGAAAACTTGCAATAAGACAAACTGAAAATTAAAAACACACATTGTCCAAAAGAGTAGCTAATGTCCACAGTCTTCCTTCTTTCCAAATGGTTCTTTGTTTAAGTGGTTTTGCACCAGAACGGTGCTGAAATTGCTCCACTGATGATTTGTTTCCCCTTCTTGAAGAAAACAATCAGGTGAATTGCTTACCGAAGTAATTTTGCTGACCTGTGCAGCATTTCTCCTCTTTCCTTTAGTTCCCAGAGTTTAAATCAATAAACAATTCTGTCTTCCAGAAATTAAATCTGAGCTGCTGCCATCAATGACTGAATATCAGTGCTAAATTAACAACTCACTCTTTTTGTCAAAAAACACATCATGTGCTCAGTGACTATGTGCCTGTTCCACCCTCTAAATCTCATTAAATCAAGTTCCCTATCCATGACCCTTGAAAAAGGGCTCTGCATAATCTCGTATATTTGCTTACCTTGTTCCTTAAGCGACAGACTACAACACAGCAGACACAAGAAATCAAGGAAAACACAATCAGGCCAATAATTATCCATGACTCCTGTCCCAGTGAAAAGCAGTCTTCCTTATCTGAAGATGGGGAGGCAAAAAAAGTCATTACTGACAATTTGCATTTTTGCCTCCTACAGATAACTTCAAATTCTTTTCACTCTTCTCTTCTTATTAAAAAATTAGCAAAAGTGAGCTATGTGGAAGGATTTTCCTGAGGTGAATCACCACTTTGGAAAAGTGGATTCAGCAGGAAGCAAAATATCACAGTTTCCCAGAAGGAGAGGTAAAACTGTTGGTTGACAGTGCTCAAAGTGTAGAGAGAAAAGAAACCAAGCCAAGCTTGAGAGCACGCTGGTATTTCAGATCTGAGCAAGGCTGACGCTTGCATTCAGTGAGTACCACGGGTGATCGAAAGGGCAGCCTGATCAGAAGAAGGGTAGAGCTTTGCAGGCGTGTTTGGATAGGAAGGCAAGCTGAGGTACACAAGATCAGCCTTGCCCAGATCTGGGAGAAAATATGATAGGGCACGAAACATTTGGAAAAAACTATGAACATCTGGCTATCCATACAAATGGAAATGGACGCTGCAGACAAAATCAAATGCCACAGCTTGATTCTGAGAAGCTTTTTTAAATTCAGAGAAGGCTGAGAGATAATTTGACTCAACCACATAATTGTAGCCTCAGGATTTCAGCTTCTATATTTGTTTATTCTTAACATTTACACTCAGCAACTTGAAAATGGACAAGAGAAATTTCTGCTGCAGGCATAGGTGGGACTGCAGTCCTCCAAAAGCTGTAGTCTAGCTAACTTGGGTGCCACCAACTGTATGCAAAGCTCAGCATGGCCTGAAAAACCTGCCCAAGAAGATGAATAAATACAGAGAAGGCATGCTGAGCACTCTGCCAGCACAGCTCCACTGCTCCACTGCTAAGTGGTTTTAAGCTGTCCTGTAAATAGCTGTGCAAACTCCAGTCACATTTTTCAGCGTAGCTGTGCCCAATGTCTACTTAGCAGTAAACTGAAGTGAGGGGAGAAGTAAACTTACCTTGGATGTACAAATAGGTTTCTTTCAGCCGGCAATCTATATAAGGAGGGGGGAAGAATACCTCCAGACAGTAGGTGTAAATGTCAATGTGCTTTCTTTCCAGATTTTTAAGAATGAAAGTGGTGCTGCTATTTGAATTCTTTGTCTCACAGTAGGTGACATTACTCTTGGGGAAAACTTTCTCCTCATTCAAATGGAGTGTACAGATTTCCTTCTTTTCTTTCCCTTTGAAGAGGGTCATACTGAACTCGCTCACATTTTGGGGGTTGGGGAATGTGAAGTTGAAGTTTCCATTTTTAAATTCCACCATCACCTGGGGGTCAAGGATATGGAGCTGATCTGAAGACATGAAAACAATAAGAATAGTTACTCCTAGTGCAATGAAAAGAATCCCTAAAGTGTTAAGAAACTCATTTAAACAAAGCAAGTGAACCATGTGATTGAAACTTAAGGCATGTAGGTACTCAGAAAGGCCTGGCTGTGGAAAGCAACTCTCACAATGAGGTCCCATTGCATCATTCTGGTCATGTCAGACATTACTGATAAAAAAAATAAGACCTGGTTTGTTGTCTACTATAAGGCTGTAGAGGTCACTTTTGGCGTTAGATCAGTGACCTTGATAATGTTACTTGTTATTAAACTTACTAAATTATAAAGGTACTAATCTTACTTACAGTATCAGTTACTAGGTATTGTTTAAAGACTCCCCTGGCCCAAACACTATATAGACACATAGTCCCTGCCTCAGACTCTCAGATTCTATTCACAGGTAAAACAAGGTGGGACAAAGATGATGAAATGTATCTCTATTTATGGTTCATAATCTGTACCACAGTGATCATGGAATTATAGAATTTTGTAGGTTGGAAAAGACCCTTAAGATCATTGAGTCCAACCATTAACCCAGCACTGCGAAGTCCACCACTAAACCATGTCCCTGAGTGCCACACGTACATGTCTTTTAATACCTCCAAGCATGGTGACTCCCCTTTCCTGGGCAGCCTGTTCCAATATTTGTCTGCTCTTTCAGTGAGGACGTTTTCTAACATCTAAGCTAAAACTCTCCTGGTGCAACTTGAGGCCTCTTCCTCTTGTCCTGAAACCTGTTACTTGGGAGAAGAGACTGAACTCTACCTTGCCACAACCTCCTTTTAATCAGGGGTAGAAAGTGATAAGCTCTCCCCTGAGCCTCCTTTCCTTCAGCTTAAACAACACCAGCCACTCCTTTCACCAGCTCCATTGCCCTTCTCTGGATACTCTACAGCACCTCAACAGTTTTCTTGTAGTGAGGGGCCCAAAACTGGACACAGCACTTGAGGCGTGACATCCTCAGTGCCGAGGGCAGGGTGACAATCACTGTCCTGGTCCTGCTGGCCACACTATTCCTCATACAGTCCAGGATGCTATTGGCCTTCTCAGCCACCTGGGCACACACTGGCTCATGGTCAGCTGCTGTTGGCCAGCACCCCCAGGTCCTTTTCCACTGGGCAGCTTTCCAGGCACTGCCCCAGCCTGTAGCTCCACATGGGATTGTTTTGACCCAAGTGCAGGACCCGGCCCTTGGCCTTATTGAACCTCATAAAACTGGCCTCAGCAGTCTGTCCAGATCTCACTGTAGAGCCTTCCTACCCTCCCACCTAACACTTCCATCTAACTTGATGTTGTCTGCAAACTTACTGAGAGAGCACTTGATCCCCTTGTCTGGGTCACTGATAAAGAAATTAAACAGAACTGTCCCCAAAAATGAGCCCTGGGGAACACCACTTGTGACTGGTTGCCAGCTGGATTTAACTACTCACTACCACTCTCTGGGCTCAGCCATCCAGACAGTTTGATCATGTAGCTGAATATTTAAAATGGGATGTGAGTCCAAAACTCCTACATAATTGCCTTAACCACAAGACTCAACTTTTCTATGTTGAGTAGACAGTGATTTGAAGCACGTCATGAAGTTTCAACCTAATTACTTAGATGGCTCTAGCACCTCTATCACTAACATAGTGGGAAAAGTAGAAGATAAAGGTCACTGTGTGCATGCACCCACATGCAATCCAGAAATCACATCTGACCTTCCTAAAAACTGCCTGAAAAGCTCTCACATCTTGTGCAACTCTCACTAGGCAAATTTCTTGGAGAAGCAAAAGAAAGTAAACTGACCAAGGACCTCCTGCTACCTCACAGTTTGACTCTGTAAAGTCAGCAACCAATAGCATGGGAAACTCCTTCAGATAAAAACATGTTAAAGTGTGCTGTAAAATGACAGTTTTTTAATTCAAGGGCAGTATTTTCTCATGTAAAAAGGCATTTAAAACCATAAACCAAATAAGGCAAATGTGTCTTACCTATATTTTTGCAGGGGTTTGATGAGCAGCTCTCAACTCCTGAAAAATACAAAATTTTTCCTGTTTAAAATTCAAGAAGAGAGATGCAAGAACAAGGGCTGAGCCATGCAATGTTAAGGTGCTGCAGCAATTTTTTAATTTGTATAATTAGCCTGTCTGATCCTTCCTGTGCTACACTATAAAGTTATATGATGTGATAAAAGAATGAAATATAAAAAGCAAAGCAGAAAGAAAATGCTTAAGGCAAGAATTTATACTGATCATACATATAGCATTTATAGATTCCTAAAACATATCTGCAAAGTAATAGGTGTACTTCATAAATAGAAGTTGAGACAAAAGTAAAATTTTTCCCTAAATACTGAGGAAATCTGGTCCAGGTAATATAGCATACTTTTGATTTCTCATGAATCTGAGTCTGCAATGAGCCAGCATTACACTTTTTTTCCAGACCAAAGTGCTCATTTCCATCAATGTTTATTCTGTTTCCCCCACTGCTCAACTCTGCATCGAAGTATCGTATGGCACATCCAGAATGAGTATGTGGGTGATGTTCCAATATGTACAGCAAGAAAACCTTCAAGCAATGCATACAGTTTTGTTCCTTTTTCAGTAGCAACTTTTTCCTTCATTACAGGACACAGCCACATTTTTACTGTGTTCTGGCTTGGTTCTTCAAGCTGCAGCCTCCATCACCACCCACTATGGCAATACTTTGAAATGGTTTGTATGTCAGGACTGGCAACAGTAGCACAGTCTGATAGTGTTTCATTTGGAATTCTTCTTTTTGCAGTGTCCTAAAATTGAATGTAAAGACGGGGATACAGACAAACAGAAAAAATGTGCTTTTCCTGTTTTCTGGGAGTCTGTGTAAGTTCTTCAGAGGCTGCTTAGATTGAAATATACTCTACATCAGGATTTTATGATGCTAAGGAATTATGGGGCAAATACTTAGAGACTTTGATAATATTCTTCTTGTTACTGCCACAGGGCAGTCTAGATCCACACAGAGCAGGTCCCCATCTGTGCCAGGTAGTGCACTGATTACACAGTATGAATAATCTTTTTTCCAAGGCACCTGTTATCCTGGACATCTGGCCTGCATATGCACAGGAACTGTGGATTATTCTCTTTTGGGAACCTTTGTATGATCTCAACTCGTTCTGGAGAGAAGCAATCTTTTAGTGTCCATGCTTTCTCCTTCTTTGAATCCTTGCTCCCCAGTTACTACTACTGGCAAGGGTATTGCAATGAGTGATACGAGTCTGAAACATTTTCAGTGTGACACACAAGCTAATGGACTTCTGGAAGACACTTTGTGGTGCTCGGTTGGAAAGCTATAGAAACTTTATCCCTTTTTGAATGATGTACCATCTTCCTAGATATCGCATTCTTCTGGTTTACTGTGCACAGTCAGTGTCCTTATCTAATTCAGCGACACCTCTAATATCTGTACTCTGCTCAGGACTATTACTTAAGTGTATAACAGACAAGGTATTTAGCATCTCTTCCCACTGGTGTGAAGATAGAGAGACAAAACACACAATTCGCCAACCCACAGTGAAATAGAGCTCCAGAACCACTGAATGCATAGACAGGGAGGTGTAAGTCCTTAAACTGTTACATAGTGTGAAAGGCTGAAAGCAAAGGTCAAGTAAAGAAACAGTTCTTGATGACTCGCATGTTGCATGATGAAAAAAACCCAGCTGCTATGAGAACAACATTGGAAATAGAGATCTTTTAAAATGCTCTGTAGTTTGGTAACATATACCTTTAAAATTTGGCCAAACAGCAGAGAAATTATTTAGGGAAAGGAAATAAAGAACAAATGTGCTGGTACAGCAGAATTACAGAGCAGGATGAATGTGTAAGCTAATCTGATAGTTCTGAGAAGCACCCGCCTGTAGCTGAGATCTTTATGTTTGTCACTGGTCATCTGAGAGGAGAGGCAGATGCTGACTCTGTCAGGGCAGCTACAGAGCCAAGTGGTGCCATGTTCCCTCCATGTCCCAGAGGAGCACGGCACTACCCCACTCTGAGTACTAAAGCAACAAATCTGAATTTGTTTTCTCTATTTGAGAATAGTTCAATTTGGCTTTAGCTAATGAAATTGCCCTTTCATACAGGGTAGTTTAAAATGTTTGTCAGAGATCATGATTTTAATCCTTGTTTTTAATGGAAAAGGGCAGAGAGAGGTCATTAAACATTTAGTTCATGTGACCTTGTGTCAAGCTGAAAGATCGTTTTGTATCCTCTCAGACCCAGAAGCCTAAACTGCCTATTCTCAAGAAAGACTCATAAATATGTGAATAAAAGACTACACCATGGTATTGTTGGAAATGAACAGAAGAATCTCACTGGTTCGATATGCTTAAAATCTAAACATGCTTAGATTTGGCCACAAGGTTCCTCTTTGTTATTTTTTGTAAAAGAGACAATTCAGTTGCATATGAAGATTTTGAGACAAGAGGAAACAAATCTTTCATTCGTTTCCTAGCAGTGTCACACTGTGGAGTGGCATGGAGTCGTTCCTAACTCACCTGACATGAAGCAGAGTGTCAAGACAAATATTATGGTTCAGATGGAAATCCAAGAGATGAACATGTGTATGAAAGTAACATCTTGCTATATTAAACTATGGAAAAGGATGTGTATTTGTGTATATGTTTATTTACAATTACATCTATTTCCATCTTAATTTCATCTTCACTGCAGCAGGAAATCCCTTTGGCAGATGTTTGGGAATTTCTATGGTAGTGTGCTTGGATACTGAGGCCAATGGAAGGTGCATTATTTTCATTTTAATGGGATTGCAGTTTTGAACTTTCTAGTTGCTCTTTGGCAGACGCAGTGCTATTTGAAAGCATCACCAATCTGTTACCACTTTTGGTCCTAGCAGAGGTTTAAAACCCACTTTCAATCACTTTTCAAGGTTGGGGTTTAGAGCAGGAGAATAGAATACTGGGCTTGATTTTCTTGCTGATAAAAAGAAGCAGAATTTCACTTGAGCATTTTTGCCTCTGAAGGTGAACAAGGAGATGGAAAGACCCTGCCTCTAAAACAAACACATTTGTTTTGTTAATACTAAATGCATAATGAAACCACACAGTTTTTGAAGTTGCTACAACTTTGACCTTTCAAGGCACTCTGAAAGATGACACTGCCAATTCAGTGCCATTAGTCATATGCCTAAAACTAATGTTCCTATCTTTCAAGAATCAAGGATAAAGAGAGGAAAGAGTGCTTCTGGGAAAAGCAAGTAATGGACAGAATTATCCTAGAAAGGCATCTATAATCTGAATTATTTCTATGGTATAACTTATGTTGAGAAACACCAGAACTCATAAAATATACCACTAAACAACAGCCATTGTTGATAATATTTCAGAAGCCCTTCTAAGAAATGACCATGACTTCCTCCTGTATTGACAACAGGGGATCCGTGGGTGAAGAGTGATAATTCCTTGCAAATGCTGATGTGCAAAAGCTCATGTGCAGTGTTTAATAACAAGGACCTCAAGCGCTATGGAATCCTACTTACAGCTCTGTACTCCCAAATCCCATAGCCTGTGTTTCTCTACAGTCACCAGGGAGGCTCCATGAGCTTACAATGTATTTCTTTATCACAGTGGGGTTATAAAATTATAAAACTCATATGTGCACATATATATGCACCCTTCTGTGACCTATTTACATTGAAAAAATCCTATTCATAGATATTTTGGGGCTTGCTAAGTAGGGCTTGCAAATCACCAAGTTAAAAACAAACAAACAAGAAGAAACAAACCAACAAAAAAAAAACCAAACCAAAACACACCAAAATCTCAGAAGTTACTCAGCTTTTACTCCCAAAAATTTTCCACAGTTCTGCGCAGCACTTTCTGGAGAGCTAGCTTTTTCTCTAAGTAAGCGTATCATGCTGATGTGTCTTATGCCAAGTTGAACTTTTTAACAGGAATGGTAATAACTAGTACTTTTTATGCTGAGAACAGTGCAAGATAAAAAAACATGAGATACCATTTTTAATTACAGGCAGTCTCTTTATCCTGTCATCTTCTCTCCCCAGTCCCCTTCCCAAATCCTATCCTCCATATTTGAAGGAAGGGAGAAGGAAGGGAAAAATGTGGGTATCAGATAGAACAATTATTTGCACCCTGAAAATTATAGCCTGTTTCTGCCCACAAGGAACGGCCTTTTAGGTAGCTTCAGCCATGAGTAAAAGCATGCTTGTCAAGTAAACCTGCTAAATGGACTAGGCGAGAAACGTAACCTAATTGAAAGGACTTCTTGTTAGTAGATTAAGAATAACTTTTCAAGGAGAAAAAGGGCAGCTCACATCCCTTTAGCAATACTGATTACAATCGTCCTTTCTTATGATTTCACCCATCTTTCCATTCTATCTGAAAACTCAGTATACCATCCACGTATTAGTTAGCCTTCAAACGGGTATCTGCATTGCCAGAAGAGCTGAAAATTGGTTTTTATTTATACGAAAGCTTGAGTCCTGTATGAAACCTCAGAGGTACTTAAATTCTACAGGGGGGGCTTGAAACCTATCCTTTATCACTAGAACTTCAGAAGCAAGCATATTAATAGCCCTTGGCATGACCTTCGAAGGAGCATATTTAGATCATGATTAATAACTGCACACACTAAATCTCAGGTCTTACTTATATTGCATCATACCAAATCCTTGGACAGCATACGTATAAAAAAAAGACTCTTCTTAATCAGATATCGTCTGTATTTCCATTCTGACCCACCAATATGTGGGTTTCAGAGATAAATGTGAGCTGTGGTATTGTACTTTGCGTAGCTGGGATAAAATACCGAAGCTTGTTAAATGGTATATCCATGTTTATGGCTGGAGCAGGGTCGGTGCTGTCACTGTGCAGCTTCTCAAACACAGCACAGGAATGCTACACTTCCTTTTCAGTCTGTCTGTGTTTCAAGCCTGCATCAAACCAATCTCATCCACTCTTCCATGCCATATACATTTTTCATTGTATAAAAATTCCCCGTCCAAACAACAGCAGGTTTAATATCAATAACTTGGCTTCTCTTTATTGAGCCATTCACCATCATGCTGCTATAAGATCTTATGCCCAGCAAGGGAAGCTGGTTGAAGCACTACAGTCCAAACAGCTAAAGGGTAACGCTGAGCAGATGAGCTAAAGAACATCAGCAGTTAAAATGTGTACTTTTCAGTTTCAGAGCAAATGCCCTGTGATGGTAGGAATTCTCTTCCCACCAACTCTAGTGACAATAAAGTTGAGAGCAGTCTTTTTGCAGCTGTTTCCCTTGATTACCTTTATCCTCCAACCCCTTGCTATCATGCCTCATTTACTCTCTCCTATCATTGGCTTCGTTCTATTCTATAAAGACATCTACTGCAAGGAGAATAATCCAAAATGATACTCACTGTACAGGGCTTCAAAGTGAAAGCAGAGGACACAGAAAGTTACAGCAACTGACTTCATGCCTGCCTGACACAGAGGCACCATCCTTCTGTCTGCCGTGAAGATGGGGAAGAACGCATGGGTAGAAAAGGAAGTGGTTTGTGGGCACTGGAGGAAATTGTAAGATAATCAGAAGGACTTTGTAATTTAACCCCTGACTACATTATAGCATTATATGGCAGCATTAGCATATGTCAGCAGTAGCTGTTGCACACACCTGTGGAGTTTAATGCTTTTTTTTTCCTATCTCATGGCTTGCTGTCACAGACAGGAAGATGAAAGACTTTCTGACATTAGTTTTGATGGTCACCTCTGCAAAGACATATTTCCAGTCAAGTCTTTCAGGACAGAGGCTACAGGTATCTACAGTACACATCTACAGACGGCCATGGTCAGCAACCTCCTTAAATTAGCTTACAACACAACTGGCCTTACGTAACTAATGGTCTTGCTCTATGTGGAATCCATTCATTAATAGGGTAGGAGTCTCTTGTGTGTCCTGGTCCTGAAATTCATTGGAAGAACACAGGCAAATTGCGGAAAGATCCCTTCAACCCTCTGACTTCCTAAAGGTTCACTCCAATGTGACTTCCAGCCTGGAGGTCAGGCTTGCTTTGCCTGAAGTTTCATGAGAAACTGCCTCATCAGGCAGCTCTGGGAGAGGAGGAAATTGGAGCCAGTGCCCTGGGGCCTTGGGTCAAAAGTTTGTGTCCTTCCCTCTTCCTCGCTTTTTGCAGCACACTCTATTCCAGCTTGTTATCCATCTGTATTCCAGGAATGTTTTAGGACCATTTGGGACAGCATGTTCTACAATCTTTTAGTCCTGGCTATTTGCTTTATGTCTATAAACTAATTTTAGCACAGATAACATGCAAGAAAAGCAGCTTATAAATCACATTTAATATATTTAATGCAGTTAGCATTTCTGATTGCACAAAATGAAAACACAAAGGACTAATAATACGGACATTCCCAGGGTTGAGTCCTTGTAATGGTCATGCAGTGGTACCAAATAACTGGTGAAAAACAGGACTGTGTTACAGATTCACTCCTATTTTATACTGTGTGAATAAATCCTCACATGTTGGTTTACTCTTCCTCAAGAAGTGATTTAATTTCTTTCACTATTACTGCTGTAGTAGTGTTTACATGGACACCGGCAGTAAGTTTTACTTTCTTCAAATCTTTTCAAAGTCCTGCAAATCTTTGCCTTTTTTAAAATTAAAATCAGAGCTAAGCCTGAGTTAAGTCAGGATTTGATCGAAATTTTTGGCTCAGGTCTCTGGAGCCAAACATAAGTAACTCTAACTGGAGAAAGTGTCTGCAGTATGCTTTTAATTTTGAAGCCAAAAAGTAATATATGGAGGTCCAAAAGGTAAAGCTGCAAAAGATACATTTGACTCTGGAACTTTGCCTGTGAAGGTGTGACCCACTTTGGGATCTCCTGAGGTTCCAGGTGGGATCATCTTTTCCATTCCCCACAAAACTCATGGGGAATGTTGAAAGATCTGAGCAGCCCTCTCCTGGGACAAGACCTTTATTGTCCCTTAAGTAAGCATAGGAGACGCTGCCAGAAAGACTTGTAGAAAAAGAGCTGCTGCTGCTGCTAAATTGAAGGTGGAAGAGAATCATGTGTCAGGTACCGCTATCCACATCTCTGGGAGACCATGCTGACAGCACACCAAGAACTGAGTCCCTACAAAGCCTACCACAGGCTGGGAATGCCAATAAAGGTGGAGAAGAATGTATTTCTTTGAGCAAAGCCTTAGCTATTTTTTTATGAAAACAAGCTTAAAAAAAAAATTCAGTATTGTTAGGGTTCGAAATTTTGATGTCCTTCTCAAAAATTTAAACATTTTGTTAGGAAATAATTTTGATAGAGAAGATTTTTTTTTTTAACCAATATAGTTATTTTGGAGCAACTTACTCTTTCCCTCTCTCTCTGCAACTATTTCAGTTATACCAATGCAGAGATGATTAATACACACCTATTTAACCTCTGGGGCAAGAATAGCTACTAGCTTAGCTTGATTGGCATAGATCTCACTAGAACAACTGAAGCCAGTAAACAGTTTGTGTATGTTATGTATTCTCTCTTTCCTATAATTATAGCCTGAAGTCTGGAATTACCTTCTCTTTTTCTGGTTCCTGGCACTTGAGATTGCTAGAACACACTGATCCCTTTGTTTCAAAAGTGTCGAGTCTGGAGTACACTTTGGGGTACACTTGGCAGCACTCTGAAGTTTGATCTAAACAGTGATTTCAAGTGTATTTGATGATGAGCCAGCAGAGCCTGCGGCTCTCACAGTGTATATTCACAAGCAAAGAGACACAAAGTCTAGCTCAGGGCCCAGCACGAGGGATGCTCACCTTCTAGTCCCCGCCAACAGAGACTCCTCCACTGCCTTTCAGTTCTTCTGTCTTTGCCTCCCTCCTCTGTCAGCACTTACCTACTTCACAAAGGCATCGTTACTGCAATTTGGAAATGTTTCCTGTAAATACTACGGTTGGTTACAGTTAACCACCTGGGACAAGCAGTCTGTTTCCACAACATGTTTCCTACAACTGCAACTATCTTTGCTCACAAACACGTGTTTCCTTTTTCCATCCTCATTCATTTCTCTTCTCTGCATCTTGATTTTCACTCTCCCATCCACACATGCCTCCCAGAGCTGGCTTCTTTCCTCCTCTGACCTGCCTGTCCCCCAGTCCCTGCCTATCCTTCCCCTCAAGCAGTGGCTGCCCTTCACCATGTGCAGTAACTCAACACTTCAGCAGTTTCCCCAAGGACACAGAAAAGATTTACCCTGTGTGTATGATGTATATTTTTCTTTGTTCTGTTTAATCACATAATTTTTATTTATACTTACTGTTACCACCCTAAGCAATGTCCACGTTAGCAGAATGATACTGAAAAATCTGCTATGAAACCAAAGTGCAGTCAAGTGTCTTATTCCATCTCACCAACAGTTTTCCACTTTTGCTTGGGGATGGTGAGCAATTGCCCACAGCAACATAAAATATTCTCTCAATAGAATGTTTTGTGATTCTTTCTGCAGAGGCTTCTATAGTCTATCCACACAAATTATATTCCGTTGTCTCCTGCTGCTTCTCATTCTTTGCTTCAATATCTGGCCTATATTCTCATGACTCTGGGTCATTCCCTCGGGGCTGGAGCAGAAAGCCTCTACACTCATGTCTTTTCATTTCCTGTCCTCCTAGTTGAGTAGGGGAACAATGACTTTCATTGTGCTATTTTTAAGGTCCTGTGATGGTTTTAAATCCCACTTCCCATCTGCACCACTCCCCATCAGGTGTGTAAACAAACTGCAGTCATTCAGTATGCAGAGATTTCAGCCTGAAATGCAGCTCATGTGCTCCCTCATTTGTTCTGATGCTTCCTTTGCTGATATATCGGTCTAATCTCTCCTGCAGGCCCCTGGGGCATGCTGTAATACTCTCTCCATCAATGTGCCAGTGGAGGATACTGGCGCTCAGCAGTAGGGCACCTCCCTGCAGAGCAGATCTAATGAGATGGTCCCCTTTGGGGTTGCAGTGCGGGTGGCTTTGCTTCTTGGTACAAGCTCAGCTACCCCATGAATCTTTTTTTTTTTTTTTTTTTGGATGATGCTTGAGAATATTTCACTGTCACTGACTTCCCTAAAATAAAAAAAAAAAAAAAAAAAGAAGTATGTTAAGGAGTTTAGCCCAGCTCTAAGGCTTGCAAGGGAATTGACCTATAAATTCAGTCAACAGGCGCTAAGTGGCAATTCAGCCAAGTCTAAACAAGTTGCCCAGAGAGGCAGTGGAAGCCCCATCCCCGGGAACCACTGACGTAGTTGAAGGTGTCCCTGAGTATTGCAGGGGGGTTGGACTAGATGGTGTTTAAGGGTCCCTTCCAACCCAAACTGTTCTATGATTCTAAATGCCACTTCAGATCCTGGGACTAATGTTTTGGACTGGCTGACTCAAGGCAGCTGAGAACCACTCAGGAAAAAACTGTCTCCATCCGATGTCAGGAGCTGCTATGCCTCTGCCTATCCATCCCCTGCGCATCCTTCAACATACTTACCTAACAGAGGTACTGAACCACTTCTCCAGGATATGGAGTGTAGATAAAAAAAGTCACAATGTGCAGGTGGCCCTGAGTGTGCAGGAGGTATTTAGGAGAACACAAGGGTTGTAGATGGCCTGGGTTCATGGGCAGTGCTCCAGAAGACACTTTCTGAAGACACTGCAGTTCCCTATGGCCAACAGGCTGTGTGGGACTTTGTTACAGGGCCACTTATATCTAGGTTTGGAAGGGAGGTCTTCCAGAATGGATAGTAAATACGTAAAACCCAAATGAGGTGCAAACCTGGGGACCCATACTGTTATTGTCTGCCACCTGGGAGCAGGGCACGACAGATACATGCTGATGAGCAGGGTGACCACGGAAGTTATTCAGCTTCTGGAGGTAAATTTAACTGTCTTTTGGGTGTGACAGCAATGAATTATGCACATTTTGTAAAATTTTCACACCCCAACTCTTTCAAAGCTTGTAGTAGGGTGAGGGCTCCTGTTATGTGGTTATCTGGTCAGCTGCCTTGAAGGAGTTAGGATAGAAAGAGCCACATTCTGTAGTGCTACTTGGGGTTTGTGGTGTGATTTTTATCTGAGCATTGTTGTGATTACTTTTTAAAGGTAAACTCATACTACCACTGTGTTGACAAAGAGGAACTTTCTCCAACAGAAACACTCCCCAAAGTTATGATGCATTCTTGTAGATAAATCAAAAGTTATGCTGAAATTTGCAAGGACGGGTAAAGCAGCACAACCCTGGTTTGGGCTTTCAGAAACACCGAAGTGGCTGAGGAAACACACATGCTACCGTCTGTTTCCAGGTGACTTAAAGTGCTTTAGAAACCCCTGTTTCTCAAGTGCTTCAAGCCAGGCTTCACTGTTGTTAGTGGTTAACTTGAGCTACGCTTAGACGTCTGAGGCCTTGGTGGATTTGAAGAAGTAAAAACAATGAAATCACAAATACATAGCTAAGTCTCCTCTGTTTTGTGTCTGTCATTCAGAATGTCAGACGTTACTGCCTTGGGAATAAATGCAGTACCGAAAACAGAGCTCCCACCTGCAAAGGTGAGATCAACTCGATCGTCCCGCTCCAGGCTTGGTCCTGCCGCACTCCTTTGGTGGGTGCCATAGCGAAGACAGCCACGGCTGGGCTGCAGCGCCTAATCACCCCCGGGCTGCTGCGGCAAGGGACTACTGAAGGGTTTGCTTCCCCTTCAGCAGGAGATGATGCCAAGAGCTGCCCTGCAGGCCGGGCGCGGTGGAGCGGTGGGAGCAGCATTCCCGGGCGCTGAGCCCGCGGCTGAAAGCGCTGCGGGTCCCGCCCCGCGGAGCCCCGCACAGCGCGCCTCCACCGCGGCCGCACGGGGGCGCTGCCGGCCCGGCACCGGCGGGCCCCGCGGGCAGCCCGAGGGCGGGGGGCGCCGAGCGCGGGGGTCCCGGCGCAGGGCGGCCCTGAGCGCCGGCCGGGGCCCGCCGAGCGGCTGGGTGTGCCCGAGGAGCTGTGTCTAATGCCGCGCTGGGGCCTCTCCCTCACCCTGACCCCGGCCCAGCGTGGTTCCCGGCTTGCGGTGCAGCCCTTCAGGCTGACCCCGCACGGCCCGGCGCCTGCCGTCGCGAAGGTGTGCCGGCTTCCTGCGGCTTCCTGGAATCCCACGCGAGTCTACGCAGGTGCTCGTGGCTTTATGTTTAAAAGGGTTCTTTTTCATCAGAAAGAAAAGCGGAGGGCAGAGCAATGTTTGTGTCTCCGCTGCCTGTGCTTGGAGGGACGGAGCAGGTTTCTTAGGGCTCGAGGTTTTGAAAGACGGTAGCCAAGAGGGAGGTTTGGTCTTCTGTGTGGGTATTTAACATGGTTCATCCGTTCTTGCTAATTTGATGAGAAAGAACAAGCTGTAAAAACAGTCCCTGCAGGGGAAAGACCAAGAGGTAATGAAGTTCGAATAGAAGTCACTTCTCTGTCACCGTGTTCCGTTCCGGTTGTAGCACCCCTTCCTCAGGGGAGTGGGTGAGGATTGCTGGTTCCAGGCAAAGCCTGGGTGAGCTTGTTAGTAGAACTGTGATTACACATATCCAGAGCAGAGGCTTCAGGTTGGAAGGCTTCCCTTACTATACCATCAGTAAAAATTTTGAGTTTAGTTGCACTGGGTTGAAATTGGAGCAGTTCATAGATAAGGTTAAATATATGTTTATGATCATCACAGCTTGTGTGGCCATACAGGGTCTGGAAGAATCTACCATGCAAAACGTGTTAAAGAAAGTAGGTGGCCTGCATGTGTTAAGCTGGAAAAGAGGACAAATTTCTCACATGAGGGCACACATCACTTCAAGAGAATGAGAAAGTGGATCATGCTTACACCTTTTACTGGTGTTGATACTAAGTCCAGGATACAAAAGAAATTCAGAGCAAAATGAATTCTGTCACAGCAACCTCTCTGTAAGGGAGGGGTCTAGGCACACTTCTTGCAGCCAGCTTGGACACTGTCACCACATGAAAAAGAATCTGCAGTAATAATTAGAGTGACAATGAGCAAAAAATAGAAATCAGATATCTATATTCTCTAGAGAACGTGATTGAAATGACTACTCTAAAGCATCACTTTAACCACAATGATCATACTACAGATCACCAATTCTGGTGAATTGGCCTTTGTCATGTAAAGTCTCCAGATTTCCTCACTGTAGTTCCCAGCCTCCGTCCATGCACCTTTGTGCTCCTGGGAAACATGGCACTCGGAGCAAAAAGAACTAGTTCTGCAGCTGCCCACCTTCAGTCTTGATTAGCTGTCCTGTGTCTAGTGCGCTCAGTACAGTTCAGGGTGAGCGTATCCAAATCAGCCCTTACCTAGATCATAGTGTCAGCCTGAGTGCAGGAAGTATCTAGCTACCTTCGGGCAAGCACCACAGCAGCTCACACACCCTTGTGCTCAGAATAAAACCTCAGTAAGCTCTGCTCAGCCTAAACTGTTCCCAGCTACTGTTAAGTTGTCCAGGCAGATGCATTTGCATTGTATAGGAATCTGCAGTTCTCTGCTTGCCCATGACGGACTGAAAAAGAACATGCTTGGTCTCTTTGATCTCAGCTCTGTGGTTTCTGGTCATTAAAAGCGAATGTTGCTCAGAGGGCTTTTGTTGTCCTAGCCACACTGCTGCTTTGGTTTGGGTCTGTAGCCTCGTGATCCTGACTGAATCGCAGCAAAGCACACCCATACCCAGAGGAGTCAAACAGCCTGCTGGGGCCTGCTGCAGCACAGTGAGGCTGGGGAAATAGAGGTGTCCATATTGTTTGTATAGATGCTACAGAATCCTGCATTTCTGTCTCGTCATCAGAGTCGGCTTAGTTACAAAGACAAGTCGTCAACCTGCAACTTTTTGTAGGATAGCATTACCTGATGTTTTTCCTCTTGTTGCATTCCTCACTAAGCACCCGGTGTTGGATAGTTATTTGTGAGCCAAGATACTTAACCTATGATTATTTTTTTTGTTCTCATCTGGTACACTCTTACATTTACACTCTCGTGAATTTAGATGACTGTCAGAAAAGGTGAAAGTTGCTGTTCCTCTGTTCTCCCTGTGTTGATACTGCTGCTAAATCTTAATGTTCCATTAGCATCTGGGGCTAATGATAGCAGTGTTCCCGAGCCCAACTTCAGAATTGCTCAGGAATCCCCTTCTGGCTGGAAGCTGTCTTAGTTTGCTGCCACGCCAGGAATGGAGCTATGTCTCGTCAGATAGCCCTGGAAAATATGGTGTGGTAAATCTCAGTTTTCTCTTAGTAGATCTGTTTACAGATCAACTGCTTATTCCACTGTTTCAGGTGACCATTGAAAAGTCACATACATATGTCCTGTCTCTCTTTATAGCTTCTTGTTGCTTTCTCTGTTGGTTGCTCGGATTCTTTATCCTTTGTCTGCCTGCTGTACTCACCAGCAGATGCAAGGCATGGCCCTTGTGAGGCCATCAGCGATGACGTTGTGCTCAGTACGTACTGCAGAGGTCAGCATCACAGCTGATGCTTGTTTTTGTTAGCTGAACAAGCCTCCCTTTGACAAAAGTTGCCCTCAGGTGCTGCTGGGTAACTCTTCAGAGGTGCAGCTGGATGTGATTATATTCCTATTGGTTATCCCAGATGTTTTTTTAAGACTTATCTCTGTGTCTTATGATCCAGGCATTTGTAAGTGCTGTTTGTTTTGTTGGTGTTCACAGTAGGGTGGTGAGGGTACACATGCTCCTTATGCTGGCTGTCTTGTTGCACGTGCAATCAAAAATATAGGGTTCTGTAGTGAGCAGATCATTGATTCATAGAATCATAGAATAGATTGGGTTGGAAAAGACCTCCAAGATCATCAAGTCCAACCCCTGATCCAACTCCA
>JAYRBT010000181.1:25351272-25460629 GCA_036023395.1 Myiotriccus ornatus | reverse complement strand
GCCCTCCTGCCCTCCGGCAGGTCGACACTCCCTCCCAACTTGGTGTCATCTGCAAATTTGCTGATGATGGTCTCAATATTTGCTGATGATGGTCTCAACATTTGCTGATGATGGTCTCAATTTCATGTTATATTGGTTTAAGCATTACCTCTGCAGGCCATTGGTTTTGTTCCTTCTGTGCTAGGTAAGAAAAAGGTGTAACAGGAAAAAAAAAAAAAAAGGAAACCAGTTATGCCACTCTACTTCTCACTGGGTTGCTGTGGTTACACTGTGTTTTTAGTGACATCAGATGAAAGCTCTGTAGTGTTTGCGTGATGGACTGGTTTGGTGCTTCTTTTGCTTGAAGAAAAAAAATAGTTGAAGGGGAAAAAATTAATTTGGCCATTTGCATCTTTCCTTCTAGTTACATTTTTGTAACTAGGTGATTAACACTAGTGGTTTACAGAGGAGCAAGTGGTGATTTTATTATTAGCTTTGTATTGTACAGCTATACATTGTTCTAGTTGTCATGGAAACATAACTAGTTTTCCACTATGAAAAGAAACATTTAATTGTTTCCAAACTTTGAAAACTACCTCAGATATCCCCTTTGGTCTGTCTAGGTTCTTCCACTGTTTCAAGGCTTTTTGTGTTGAGTTCTTCCATTTCTTCTGTAACACAGAACAGCTGATCATCCTTGTTTATCTGAACTCAAAATCCAGAGGTTTTCGAAAAAGTAACATGGAAGAGAAATCTCTTGAGGTTGTTAAATAGAAAGACAACACCCTCTGAAGCTCCTGAGGTTTCATAGCATACTTTCTTTGATTTTTATAGTCTTGCCTGACATCTGCTCTTGGTCATTCTTGGTAAGTGGACAGCTGCTGCTGTGTCTTTTAGCATCATTCCTACTTTTTTTTTTTTTTTCCTGCTTGCTCTCCCTGGTCTTGAGTGATTCCTGCAGACACTGTAATGCAGGTACTAGCTTATTAGTACTCATTTCTGTCGTACTCCTCCTGATCATTGTGAATAATAATATTACCACATGTAAAATAGAGTTACTGCTGCTGTGTTGTTCTGTTGCAGAACTGGGTGTCTTTGGGTGTTCCCCCAGCCAGTGAGGTAACAGGGAGTGCAGCAGGACTCGGATCCAAGGGCAAAGTCTGCTATGTAGTTTACCAGTTTCAAAAAGATGAGCTATGATATCTGATGCTTAAATACCTACACACAGTAAAACAAGATGCATGACTGCAGTGTGTGTGTGACTTGGGAAAGGAAAAGAAAACTGAACACAGTATTACCAGCACAGTTCAAACTCCAGCTGGAGATGGATTCAAAAGGCTAATCCTTGGTAGGTGGCAGCACCTAAATCGTTGATAAGAGTTACGCATGAGTTTTTCATATCAGAGATCTTTCTTGCATATGAAAGAATGATGCTCGTTGTTTTTAAACCCCATACAATCTGTTCCTTCTGTCATAAAAATCTCCCGGGTAAAGAATGTTTAAGTAGGTGAAAATTGTTGAAAGCAGTGATTCCTAGTTCTGTTACAAGACATAGATTCACATACTCATTACTAAATCTGCTGCAGATCCATGCTGTAACAGGACAATGTTGGTAATAGCATATCCTCTTCTGCAATCTCCAAGACCTTTAATGCAACAAACAAATAAATCGGTACAATGTTTAGTACTAGTTTCAGGATAAGAATTTCCCAATCTTTATCAGTGCAAAATTGCCATCTTTCACAGATTTTCAGTAGGAATCAGGAAGGCCTGCCAGCCTTCAAAGGTTTCCACTGAAAGTGCAGAGGGTTAGGATAGTCAGTGATCTAGGCAAGCTCCCGCCTGCTGTGGGATTGGGCAGCAGCCATCTGTTGTCTGCCTTCCCAGCTGGGTGTCACAGCCTTTGGGCAAGCGGCTCTGTCACCAACTACAAAATGTTACTTTGACCCAAAGAATGATTTGTCAAACATGGTTTAATTGCTGCATTCATGCACATGCACACATGTACAGAGGCTTTTAAAATAAATGAGTGTTCTCTGCAGGAAATTTCTGGACAATTCTGGTTAAGTGAAGGTGACTAATTGGATCAATTCACCCACCACTGGAAAGTGTGAGCCTTGTACTTGGACTTACCCAAGTGAACAAACTGGTCCAGGAACTAAATGAACTCTGCATAACTTGTAAAATCTCTTGATTTGAGATTTTGCTGGGGTATTCTTTTTAACCACTTTATTACAAAAGTGACATAGTATCTCTGGTGATCACATATCATCAGTGCATCAGTTTCATGCCGAAGGAACTGAAAACAGCACTTCAGCAAAAAATGGAAATATTTTCTAGCAATAAGACAGAAATTGGCAACACTTCAATTTTCTGATAATTTATAGGTTTTATTTCGGAACAAAGTCAAGACAACATATTACTAAGTGACAGGTTTTGTCAAGAGTTTTTTATTATAGTAAAGTGGGGGTTTAGGTAGCATGGGAAGCCTTCAGGCATGCTCAATATAGAGCAATGCATATTTCGTATGCATCTTTTTATATTAATATATTTCCTTGTATATGTTTAACAGATTTAGATCCCAAGTCTACTTTCCCACACTACCTGCTTCACATGCAATAGGCTGTTTCCAGCTTCTTCTCTTCCAGTTCTGTTGCTGGGACAGCTTTCTGCAACACCTAAACCTTTCACTAAACTTTACACTATTGTTACTGTTACATGATAAGTAAGGTTTTATAACTTAAAATCACATGGCTTAAAGCCACATTAACAAGCTCTTGGTGTGAGTCTGATAAGTTAGCTACAAGTGTAGATAACTTATATGCTTTTGTTCCATATACTGGCCTCCATGATAATTAAATTAATAAAGTAAGGAAAGGATTAAGTTAAAAGGAAATTGAAAGGACCCGGATAGGTCCAACTGGCAGTTCTGTTTGTCATAATAATTAACTTAACTTGGAATCACATAACGGTAACTACTTACAGCATAATCAGAAAAACAAAAAGGCTGAGTAGTTATTGAGAAATAATTGGATCTTCATTAGCCTCTCAAATGTCACAAATAACACAGAACACTTCTGGTTTTATTGTAAGATGGGAAATGAAGATCAAAACAATAGTTTTTCTACATTTGGCCTCATCTGGATTTTGTGATATTAAAGGTTCGTTATCTTTTTTCTTTGCAGGTTTGACACTCAAATCCATTACTCCCGTTCTTTTGCAAAGACTAGATTTATGAGAATAAATAGTTTTTAATTCACTGCCTAAACTGAAAATTTGAAATTTTAACAAACTAGGAAGTTGAGACAAAAATAATTTTATATTTGGCAAAAAAAGGGGTTTTAAAAATAAATCTGATCAAGTTAAATTTTTAAGTTAAATACAATTCCAAAACAGTCCAAGTATTTAATTTAAAATACCAAGAGATTTCATTTTTTTCAGAATCTTTCTATACACAATAATTTGCCAAAGTAGACATGTTTACTGTGAACGGAAGAAGATATAATTCAAGTACTTATCTATCTAGAGCAGACCTAGTCACTGAGTGTTTCATGTTCTGCAGGTTGAAAAGTAAGCCAAAACCATCCATGTTGCCACATCTAAACCGGCTTTTTAGGGAAAACCATTTCACAAGGTGCCTCAATTAGAGTTAACATTCACGCTGTGAGCAGCCAGGCTGACTTCCTCTCAGCTCCTCGACTCCTCCTTTTGCCACCTGACTTCCATTCAGGCGCTGTGCAGGTTGTTACCCTCCCCTCCACGTCATCCACCTACTGAAAAACACATGGCCCGTATCACCTTCCAACTGTTTCCCATATTTGTTGGATGAGACACGAGCAATCAGGTCCTTTGGAGCAGCCAGCAATGACAAACACGTGCACAGACAGTCGTGCCTGCCCTCCTTCCAGGAACCAGAGAGCAAATGCGTGAGGTGTATTTCCTACCGAGGCATCTGAAACGTGAGAGCCAAGTGACTTTGTCCACTCCCATGGAAGAACGACACCTTCCTTGTGATCAGATAGTAGAGCAATTGCTGTATTTAATGAAGGTATATGAAAGTCATAAAATATGAAGTAAAAACATGAGAAACAATAATGGAAGTTAATCTGAAAATTACAGTATAAATGATGACATTAATGTGAGGAATTTTTACACCAGATGTGTGCCTGTGGCTTACATATAGGAGGAGGAATAATGTAAGTTTGGAACCTGTTGGAGAAAATATTTTAATGATATTATATTATTGCAGCAAGATGAAGAAAAAAAAGAACATGGGATGTTTCATCTTAGTGAGAGAGTACTATAAAAAGAAGACTAGACCAATAGTCTAGTCATATAAGAAAGTATGATATATTGAATTAGTTTAGCATTATAAGAGAAAGGAAAATATTATTAATTTGTGAAGCAGACAGTCATCTTTGCTACAGAATTAAAAGTGAGAAAGCTTTTATAAATGCTACCCACACGATGTAACACCTCAACAAAGCTCAGCTATGAAACCAACTTATTCTGCTGATTATTGCTGTTCTAGCCATCTTTCCTGCATGTAAAACATTAAGTCAGCCAGTTATGAAGCTGAGTGTTTCCAGAGTGTCACTTACCAGAAGGATTTGATAACTTACAAAGAAATGAACTGTTTTGCTTTCTGATCTAGATTAAATACTGCTGATGTACCACGCTTTGTGACAGTTTCAAATGTGCATTATTTTTGGTTCTTGTTTCCCCCCCAAGTATTTTTACAATTTTTATCCAGCTCGTTGCATCTTCATTTTTAATCTGCATGATGCAAATCAATTAGACCATAATACTGCCTAACACCTTGTGTAGCACAGGAGAAGAAAAGGCCTGTTTTTAATAAGCTATTTGTTGTATTTGTTTGGATTCAAACAAAGTGGAAAGATGACAATAGCAAGAACTAGCAGCTCTGTCTAGCAGGTAAAGAGGCCAACTCTGAAAGCACACAAGATGAAAAGAAGTCTTATCAGAGTTTCTACAGAACTTCAAACATCTCAGCTTTCCTCACATACCAGCACATGGAGAGAGATCTCTGGAGTTCAGCTGAAGGCCAACAGAGTCCAACTTCCAAAAAGAATTTTCACAGAAAGGAAGGAGGTTGAGATATTTCTCACAGTAGGTGATGCTGCAAGTGCCCAGCACCAAGTGCTGTGGAAGGTAGTACATACCAATCCCTCACACTTTCTAGTTTGTGGAGGGAAGACTTTTTAGTTTGCACAAAAGTAAACAGTGCTTCTGCTGGCCCCTTTCATCACTAGTTCAAGAAAGCTGCAAATCCCCAAGGAGAAACTTTAAAAACAGGACTAAGGTGTAGTAAATTAACAATAACACACTTAATGTAGAGCAGGATTCATTTATTGCCTGTCCATACTGAACTCTAGCAATCTTTGAGATCTGGTTACTCAGTTTCTAGTTTGAATGAAACATGGAGTATTTGCTCAGTGTAGGTGGTTTTATTCCTATAAAACCAGTGATCCTATGTTTTTCCTGTCAATGGCAATCTTGGTCCAAACATTAATGTTCATTTCCTATAGAAAACCCTCATCCCAGGCACTGATCCTGTCTAGGAAGAACAAAGCACCCTGCTGCTTGTTCCAGCTTTTAACACAAGTTGCTGCATCACAGGGAAGAGCATGAATGTGGATAAATCCCACCCAGAACTCAGCATAGTCCAGCCAGGTGTTACCTAGTTAGTGTTTCATGTTTCCTCATTGTGTCACATATCCCTTTACAGGAGGTGGTCATCTAAAAGTACCACCTAATGGAATCGTATAATTGTGTGAGATATTCCATTTTCCTTAAAAACAAGGTCTTGCATTTTGTTTAGTGAAGCAGTTCAAAAAGAAGTCAGAAAAGAATGAAGAAGAAAAACCACCAATGAAAAAACAGAACTTTTTGTTCAACTGTAACTTTATAACCACTAAAAAATGTTCATTAAAATATAGAAACATGATTGTGGTTAAGACAGCTCACTATGGAAATAGAAGGAAAACTACATTTGAAAAACTGAAAAAGAAAAGAATAGTGAAATTTTGACTCGTTAATAATCTCTTACGTCATGGAGGCATCTGCCTTGTCATCTCATCTGCAATTACTAATGATTCCCAATGAAGTTTTGTCCCTTACTTGAACTCTTCCTTGCTCTGTCCCTCTAATAAACAACAAAAACTTTTGAAATAGTTTCAGTGACAATTTTTACACTGCTTCCCACCCCACCCCTCGTTTCTAAGATCTTTTATTAGTAGCTGTTATTTGCTCAAACATACTACAGTTCCTCACCATTCCTTTTTTTCTGTAGAATATATATAAAAACCCCCAACTTATATGCCCTTATATGCCCTCAAATAAGATTCTTCTTTTATCAGTCACAAAAATATTCCCAGAAAATGATAACAAAGTCCTGTAAGTGCTGACTGTCTGTATGTGGAAGTGCCCAAGTGATGTTCAGGAATCTGCAGGATCAGCAGAGTGTGGTGCTGTGTATTTATAATTATTTTATTATATTTTTATATTAATTTATATTAATTATTATATTTATAATTATTTTCTCATTCCCTGCAGCTCAAATTTCACCTCTACCCTACACCTCCCTCCCAGCCATAAACCTGCATTCAAAATATACATTAACCTTCCAGGGAGTGCAGAGGCCTCACAGCCTAGCTGTGATAGAAGCTATCTCAAGGTATCTTTCACACGATCAAGCAAGCATACAGTTTGCGAATGACAACAGTAGATTGATTTTAGTAATGCATAAATCCATCTGCTATACACCAGCCTGCTTTGGTTTGGATTTCGTGTTACAGCTCGTGAATACATCATCTGATCCCTGTTTATGCCTCTCCTAGAAGCAAAGCTCTTTAGTCATGGTTCAGACTGTTGCCATCACAGGGAAAACTGGTGCATTTTCTCGTTCATTTTTCAGAATTCACTTCCCATCACATCCCCATTTGTCTGGTGAAAGGAAGAAGCCAGTCGTATCTTACCTTCCAATGTACTTTGCCTCCACATCTCCTCAGCCCCTCACACACATTCACTCCCTTTGATGCAGACAAGTGCACCTGTGAATGCCCACTTGTGCAGCCAGAAACTCACCATCTCTGTTTCACAAACAGGCTGCCAGAGCTCCTGACTGGGTGAAGAGAACATCAGAAGAGAGTCTTCCTGAACCTCACCAAGTGGTATGGCTTCGTAATCTGGCTGTCCAGGTAACACGGTTATGTTTTTAAACTCTCCATTCTAATGAGCAGAGTTCTGAGACCAAATTCTTTTGCCTTTGCTTTTTCCATTCTTCCCAGAAAGCAGCACAATTTCCTCTTTATTGCATTTTCTGGCTTGTACAGTGACTTAGAGTTTGCATCTTTCATTTTGGTACTGCTGTGATCTGACAGAACACTATAGTTGACTTGTATGGAGTGCTGATCATGTAAAGATGCTCTCCAAATATCAGGGAAAAGCACAGACCTTAAGGTTCTGGAGGGCAGCACAGGACAGTTGAAATTCCCTGGGGTCTGGGCTCTGCACTTATCAGAACTAGCTGCTATATGGACCATATGGAGGTAGGTATCAATACCATCTCTGCAGGCATTTAGTCTCCACTCCTCTCTGTAGTGTCAGATATAAATTACGAGAATATCATTGTCAGTAAAATCTGAACTGAAATCTCACTTTGGTCTTCACTGTATCACTATGTCTGCTGATTTGAGTGCACCTATTACCCTGCCAGAAAATTCAAAAGGGGAATCTGGCTTAGAACAAAAAATGAAAAAGCCTACTTATGTAACATTTAGCTCAGGAAAGGCAGCTAAATTTGTAAGGAAAGCCAAAGAAAATTAAGCACTGCAGAAGTAAAAGAAGGTATGAAAAAGTAACTACTGAGAATGAAGAGAAGTTCGTAACAGCCAGATAATTTGGGCAAAGTAATTTCTAATAGGATAATTAATAAACATCATACCAATATAAACATCCCGCACGTAAATGTGGGAGCAAACACAAAATATTGCTATTTCCACATGTGAGATGATTGTTTCTGCTCTGCTCTCCTATAACCTTCACTAGTCAGCTATTTTAGCAACCTGTTGCTAATTTATGGCAGAATTCTGCACTGGTCATTGCAGGCTGAATGTCTCAAGGAAATGCTTGTGTGCTAAGAGGAAATAATCCAGGTAGGTGCAGAAGGCCTAATTATGTTCAACCTAACTAATTTAGGTTAGAAATGGAGGTGAGTTGGAATGTCTACAGTGGAATGTTCTGTGGTGACACAGATTCACAGCCAGCTGTGGCCAGAGGCCATGAGGTTGTGGATGCAGGTCCAAAGCATCTCTTCACCCAGGAGGGATAAACTTGAAGAAAATTTACTTGAGATGCTTTTAGACTGCTTAAGAAAAGTTCCTAGTTCCAGTATACAGGAATTGTCAATGAAAGGAAAAAGAAAAAACAATTGATTCCTGATCAGGAGTCAGACACATGATTCACATGATATCTGAACTACTACTTCCTATGGTGGAAAAAATTGTTCTGCGTGATTATTCATGCTTTGTACAGCTTGTACAAGTGAATGTGTGGGTCAGTCTATTTTTCATCATGGAATCATGGAACATATTTCTCTGATCGGGCTGCACTTGATGGGCAAAAATTTAGTCATTTTGCAGTGACAGCAGATGTGACCTTTGACCATTTTTTATCCCCAAAACACCAAGTAGTGAAAAATTAGGGAAAAAATCCTGGACAGATGACAGAATACTAAAAACACCTTCAGAAAAAGGATATGTCATAGGGGTGCTGCTTTTACTTTATGCAGTACAATTCCATATCAACAGAAAGCAGTTAGCACCTGCAAACATTAGCAAATTGAGAATGGGAATGTTTCTTTGCACATTTGGAGGTAATACCAGAAGAATGGGCAAGAGGGGAAAAGCTAACTAAAAGAGCTATGAGATTCAGTGTTCTGGGAGCTGCTGCCACTGCAGGAACAGGGAATAAAGGGCTGTGGGGTTTGGCTTCACACCTGTGTAACCCAGAAGATGGATTCACAGCTGTGAACCAGAGACACATGCTGCCAGGTTTTTGAGTCGCAAGGTGAAATTTTGATAGCAAAGAGTCAAAGCAGTAGGTAGTAGGCTGAAATAGCTTTAATCTCCAGCAGCTTTGTGTGCTGACTGGAGTTTAGCGGGTGAGAGTGTCGAAGTGCTGCAAAGAAAACAGGATTTGAAACTAGGACAAGTGTTTTGTTTAAACATGTACAGGAGATGCTGTCAAAGTCATTACAGCTACCTTCTGCAAGTAAGTAACTTTGCTGGAAGAGAAAATGTGATTGGTAGTGTCTCTGAGCAGCATCACAGCAGCTCTAACTACACAGATAGAAGAACTGGCAGATTGTAATGGTAGCTGGCTGAGGAGGGGAGCTGAGAACGTAAGTGTTGGCATGAGCACACAGACTGTTTCTAAAGGGCAAAACACAGGGTCAGAGGGGAAGGGTTCATGTTGTCTTCACTGCTTTCTAACATGTAGCCACTTCCTGTTTCTTCTGAGAACAGTGAATAAGAAATGAACTTGAATTTGGGCCAAGCTTCAAGGTTTTTATTGACTGGTACATAACTAATAAACAAGATTATACACTGTCAGTATTTTCATGGAAAATAGAGTCAGTTAAACACAGCAACATACTTCTGCCTTTTGAATAGATGCTAATTTAGCATTTGTAAAACACAAGGCCCCAGCAGAGCTGGAACATCCTCCCTGCACAGCATTAGGAGGGTTCCTGCTGGAGCCTCCTTTCCAACCAAACTGTCAGCACTGGCTCAGATGTCATCAGTGTCAACTCCAGCACAGCACTGCTGGGACGCAATGCCAGTGAAGGGAGCTAAGATCAGGCTTTTAGAGCAGCAGTGTCATCAGTGCTGGCCCATGGTGATGTCTCTGTGGAGTGCAGAGCACTAACGCAAGAAATGGAACCAATAAATATCGATGCAGGGAAAGCAGTCAACATTCCTTTGTACATTAGTGTGCTCTTCTGCCTCTGCCTCCCAGACCTGTGGGATCAGCTTTGCAATGACATATGAGCCTCTGTCATAATAGTGTTTGGATTTCAGTTGTTCAGTAGCCATGGTGAAATGTGACAGTAAGATGTTCAACTGCAACAGCAATAGCTCTTAATGCTATGTATATATATATACACTACGTATTGGTACAATACATCTCAAAGATTCAATGGCCTGAGGTAGCCATTTTTATGTGACAGGGCTAATCTTCGAATACGAATGCATATACTAATTATTCTCCTCCAAACCATTGAAGTTACAAGGAATATTCTTCTCTCCTTCCTGTACACCTTTGTAATAAGACAATTATTTTTATTTCTTTAACTGAAGCGAATTAGCAGACTGTCCATCCCAGCTAGGAAATGGTTTCTCTCCTTCCTTGTTGCAGTTACCAGTGATGTGGAATGGAATCACTTTTTTCTCTAGCTTTTCAGAAGGCATTTTCACATAGACTCCAGTAGTGAGACATCGCCTTCTCTTTATCTGTAAAACACGGGAAGACAATAAAATAAACAAGTGATAATGGCATAATCATTGACCAGCAAATTTTAGAGAAAACTGATGGATGTTCTGCCTTTACTGAGCAGAAGGTATTCTATACACCTTTCCCTGACATGCCTCTTTACAGGAGATCTGTTGAGACCATTTGAGGGAGGATCAGGATGTACAGGGGCTATTTAGATAAATATATATATATATTAAAGAGTTCTGCCATTCATTTAGCCCTCTGAAGGTACTCCTGCTTCAGAGTTCAGTGTTGCTTCAAAACTAGGAGTGTTCACACCAGACAGCTTGATTTAGTCTCTAGGGACAAGGGCTAAGTGAAAAATATGGGACAGAGGTACTGTTTGGTTTTAAGCTTTGCCATCAGGTTCATTCCTAACAGACTGTGAGTACTGCAGACTCCCATAGAAAGAAGCAAGACAGGTTTACATTTTGCCTGCCTTTGTGCAGAGATTTCTAGTTGTGAAGTTAAAAATTCTTTAAGTTACGATTACCCCTTATCCAAGGAGAAGCCTCTTTAAATTTGCTTTGCACAGAGGTGAATGGTGAGAAAAGGCAAAAGTCAAATCCTGGGGTTTTGTATGAATCAGTTGTGAAAGCAGAGTATGTGAAGACTGTTGCCTTTGATTCCAGAAGTGTCCCCCATTTTAACCATCCAAATCTAAGCCAGGCTCAGTCCAGCTGATGAAAGCTGACTGCCTTCTAATACTCTGGCCACACAAACGAGCCATAAACAAATGCAAGTGGCAGCTCCAGCAAGTTCTCTTATCTAACAGTATTATAACAGCATTGCTCTAGTAAAATGGAGCATCCCAGCGCGTTTATTCCCAGTGTTCTCCTTTCTTTCTCCTTGTCCTCATCACACAAAGGGTATTATTGGCAGAATGGGGCTGAATTGGTGGGACTTACCGCTTTGCCCACAAGAACAGCTGAGATGATGATACTGTAAAGAAAAAATCCTGAGGCTGTAGCTCCTAATACCCAGAGATATATGGCAGTGTCTGGACAAGGTTCTGGATCTAAAACATAGGATATCACACAAGTCATGTCACACAAGAGCCTCCTAAGGATGGCCCTAGAATCAGTAAGTCAGCCTCCACTCTGTTTTTCTCTAGCATGCACTATTCCAAGATACTGCCAGGACTGACCTCTGAGTCCCTGCCCACTCAACCTCCAATGAAAATAGGCTTTATCTGTAGAAGAACATACACCTTACTCTGCTATTTCTTTACTTCTGTATCTAACTATCTAGACATACATGGTGTTGCTTATGCTATTAAGCATCCCTAAGTTGCATGGCTCTGACTACGCTTGCTTCAGGTGTGTGGAGGGAGGCATGAAAGGAATAGGAGCTAATAATGATTTTCAGAGCTCAAACCAGTATTTGCCCTCACTTCATACAAACAGAACTCTAAAGACCTTTGAGACGTAATAGAAACTCCCTTAACTTGGAAATATCACGGTTCTGTAAAGCTGTGGCTTACCAATGACATAGAGCTGTGTCCCATTTCCCTTGTTCATGAAATAGGGAGGGGGGTACATCCGCTCCATCTTGCAAACGTACAGGCCGGTGTCATTGGCCTGCAGGCCAGCGAGGGTGAGGGTCACATTATTTCGGCCGGGGCGGACACGGCACTGGATGACCTCTTCCACACTGAACGTTTTAAACTCCGTGGTGTAGGTTGAAGCACAAATTTCAGTGAACCTGTCACCCGTCTGTTTGAGCAGCGTCACTCGAATTTCCTTTGCGTTCCCGATGTGCTTGTATTTACACACTAAGCTGGCGACTCCTTGCCTGTTGGCCAGCACCATTGCTGGCTGAGTCACTTCCATTACTATAAGGAAGTAAAGAGCATGATGGTAAGTGAACTGTCAAGACATGCTCTGCAGTCATTTCCTTGAAACCTGCACAGTGGGAAGGGAGTTCTACCACCTCCTATTGTCCACGGGTACTTCCTAGAAATGCTGCTTTCAAAAAAAGCACTCCAAGACCACAATTCACATTAGCATGCATTTAATATTCTATATTCTTTTAAAAGCTCAAGAAATGCTTTGATTACTAAAAACTGTATTATAAATCTCAGAAATTACTTGCTACTTAAATAGTTGTTTGACCCAGTTACTGGAGGAGTGAATGACCTGCATGCTTCGGCTTCCCTCAACAGAAATGTGTTATTATACATAAGAAAATGAAAAAAAGTAGATTTCAGATGGTAAGACTGAAATTTGAATTTTAAAATCAGGCATTTAAACCACAATTTCTGCCTAGTAGAAATAAGCATGTTCACATTTAGAAACAAAAAGGTTGACAACCTGGATGGGACATGGAATAGAATCATTAGGGTTACGGTAAAACTGAATGGAAAACCTGTTTGCGAATTTTTGTTTCTGGTCTTCTTTCTTCTTATTTTTAACCTGCTATTCCCAAGCCACAGTATAGCAGCAGTGTATACCCCAAGCCACAATACACCAACACACAGCAAAGCCTGATAAACATGCTGTAAAAAAATAATTACAAACCTTAAGGGAAAATTAATGTACTATGTACATCCCCACTGACAATTTTTTACAACTTCTACACTGTATCCTGCTACACAATGAGAAGGCACTGACTTTTGCTTTAATAAGCTGTGAAGACTCAGTGTCATTTGTTCAATCTCATTTTACGTTAATCCATAGTGGAGCAGGGCTTATCTTCTTCAATTCTGCAGTGCAAGAATTTGAGATGAAGAAGAGTAGAATTTTTCCATCTGTTCTAACCTCTATAGCCATGTTATCAGGTGCCATAACTTCACTTGCAGGGCCTGTTTTGTCAAAATCTGTCTTCCTTCTTGAGCTACTCTGCCCAGTGTCCCCACAGATGGTACTGCTCTCAAGTCTGTGTGTGATTTTCCAGATACCTTGCAGTGCCCCAAGACCTTGCTCCCATCTGGTCCTGTGTCGCCTCCCTCTCCCTGTTGTACCAAATCCATCTCCTGCAAAGACGTGAAACTGAAAAAAGGCAGACACCCCCAGATACCTTGCCTCCTTCATCTACCCACCTTCAGCACTGGCAGTGGCTGTGCAGAGAAAGCCCACGGTGACCAATATTGAGAGCATTCCTGTGCGGGGACAGATGCTGGAGGGGCTGAAGGTATCCGATGCCTTCAGACGTTAAGACAAACTGGAACTCTCAGGAGTGGAAAAGAGATGACACCTTTCAGGATACTGAATCTTCGAAATGTTTGAACCCACACAGAGCCAGTGTGTATATATAGCTTTGATCCAAGATGCTGTACCTGAAAGTAATATGAAGCTTTGTTTTGGTTTTACGAGAAAGGAAGTAGTGGGTTTGATGTACGTGCACAGTTAACTTCAAACAGCATGAACAAAAACAACTGTTCAGCAGATGGAAAATATATATTCAATCTGAAACTGCCGTCCATTCTGCTTGAAGAACTGTGGGAGGAAAGGTAAGTCATCCATTAGAACAGTGCAGCCCTTTGGTGTTGCCAGCTTGCAGAATCAGAGCACTTAATATTTTAGCAATAATCAGGTATTTCCTTCTAGGACAGCACACAGAGAACTATACTTCTGCCTAATGTGGCACAGTGAATCACTGCAAGCTGGTTTTTTTGTGAAGGACTTGCCTCCACCCCCAGTATCTTTGCTTGCTTTAATGTTAGTGCTTTTGATGTTAAAAAATTACTGCCCCCTCCAAAATACTGACTATACGTGTAATTACTTCATTTTTTCATATCAGCAATGTGACTTGAATCTTAAGAGTTAAGCTTCTTTAAGCTTTCTTGTTTCCAAGGAAAAATTATCTAGGTTTATAGCTAATGACTTCCACATCTGTACAGAATTTTTCCTAGCTACGGACTTTACTGTCTAACTACCTTGACATCAACAGATGAAAAACACTGCAGGAACTTTGATTATTGCAATCTGTGCTTAGAGCACCTGTGCCATTTCAAATCTCAGTGAAACAGTTTTCACCCATGGGCCTTTTAGAAGTCATGTAAGGTCTGAAAATCGTTTTGCTTTTTTTTGTGTTATAGACTGTCATATCCATGAATCATTGCCTAAAGAATTCCATAAAAATGGTTCACTTCAGTTATACTGAAGGTCAGCATTCTTTTTTTTACCCACACTTTGAGAAGGTCTTTTAGAAGGTGCTTCATCATTTATACATGTAGATCCAGTAGATTGCAAAGGCCTCCTTTTGGACTGTGACCTAGAAAAACTAACAGCATTAGCTCTTGAACAGTAGCCTGCCCAATCCAAAGATCCAGGATAAGTATTTGATCTTGAAATCCCATAAATACTTAGTGATATAAATAAATTTACTGCTACCATACTTAGGTGATGCAGCAATTGTTTGTAATTACAGATTCACAGTCAGTTTAATCTTAACTAGCATTCAAAACAGAACTGATAATAAATAAAAATACAGCTATGGGAAAATGAAATGCACCCTAATAATGAGTCAGGCACATATTGCATTACTGGTTAGACAAGCTTAAATCAGTTTCAATATTAAATGTAATCTTAAATAAATGCTATTGCAACATCATGTACCAGAATATCTGTTATATTTATGACATGAAATTACCAGGTTGTGCCTGACATTTTCATATCCAGAGTAGTAACTAAATTATCTGTCCTTTTTATCTTTGGGACTTGGGTTTTATATGCAGTTAAACAAATTTGACCCTTGTCAACTATAATGTCAGCTGATAATTGATTGAGACTGCAAATTGATGGTGCAGTTAGCCACTAAACACTGGCAAAGGATTGCCAGGCAAAACTCCATGCTCATGCCCCACATATTCACAGCATCTTATACAGCAAGAGTCAGTGCTCTGGCACTCCTCTCTCTGATGTTTGAGACTGCTTTGACGAGCACGGTTTCCAGTGGCACTCATCTTGTTTCCTGAATATTTTGTTCTCAGGGTGCCTTTTCAGCTCCACAACTTTTTATTTTTTGCCTTTGTTCCTCGTTAAAAATCCCATGTTATGATAATTGCTCTTTTAAGTAAAGCACAGTATGTTTTCCTGTGGAGCCTCTTGAAGTTGTGTCTGCCTTCACAGCCTGAGGTAAGTCCAAGCTGCCCTGGGTTATCCCTTCTAATGATTAGAGATCACCTTGCTGTGGTGTCCTTTATCCTTGATAATCAGGCTTTGGATCTTGAGTTAATGTATGCAGATAGCAGATGGATGATGCAGTAAAAGAAATCTTGTTCCAAATAAGATCTCACCTTCACTGTTCTCATCCTTCCCAGCTGTTGTAGCATGGAACGAGGTATTGGTAACTGAATGAGTTCTCCCCTAAAATAAAATCCACAAGAGTTGCTGGGGACACCTTTTCTCTCTGCTGTGCCCCTAACTACTCTTCAGCTGATCAAGAATCTCTGGACTTCTGCTTGATCCACCTTCCCTGTGTGCCACAGCCATGCTTTGTGGGCTACAACCATAGGATCTGTCTTACCTACTTCCTGCACCTTCTTGTCTATATAGTCTGGTATCTTCCTGCCCTGACTATCTTACCTTGAGAACTCTTTTCTTTCACCCTTTCCCATAAATGTAACTTTACTCATGGCCTAGGGCCAGGTAATGGGTGAAAGAAGAGCCCCACTTTTGAGATTCAGGTTATTCCTCAGACTGTTTCAAACACCCTGTGCTTTGTACCTGCTGTGTCCAAAAGCTCAGTGCACATACTTACACTATAGTACCGTTTGTCCTAAGGGGTGATATTAATCCCCAGGTCACAGGAAACCTTTATCCTCTACATATGCTACCATAGCAAAGGGTCAGAGCAGGGGAGAGGACTGAGAGCCTCGCAGAACTAAAATGCAGAGCCTTAGAGGGAGGGATCAGCTTAGGAGTGGTTTGGGTCTCACGGCCTCTTTGAACTTAGCTGAGGGAGGGACAATGCAATTTACACTGAACGCTGGACTGCACTCCTGGGATTAGTCAGATTGCTAGTAAGTTAAATAACCAGCTTTGTCATGTAAGTTTCTTGCTCATTTGAGGTTAGTCGCTTGCATTCTAGTGATTTGCTTTTCTTCATGGAAACCTTCCTCCTGACACTCCGTCAGAATTCCCATAAAATGTTATTACTCACAAAATTATTTTCGGACTTTAAAGCCTGTCTCATGCTACCCATGTTTTTTTCTTCTTTGACTTACTTGGTGAATTGCTTGAGATGTAATGGAGAGAAGATATTCTTATAATTTGCATAAGTATCTGGTTTCAGGATATTTTGTTGAACCTAAAATGTGAGATCATGTCTTATTATGTTAAACAGTTCACGTTTTTACCACATTAGTTTGCCACAAACCTATTGGGGTTTTGAAATGCACTGTCATTTGAAAAAAATCCAGACCTCTAAGTAGCATGGCTGAAAAAACCTTTTCTACAAAACAATAGGTAAAGAGAAAAGGAAATAACACAGTGACTGGAAAAATATCATTTCATTACCATTAAAGGACTAAAACCTGATTAGTGTAAGTAGAGGCCTAGATATTACCAAGTTTGGTGGATCAGTCTTAGTTCCTAAAGGTGCCTCAATTCATATCACAAAACCACTGATTTTTAAGTCTCTCAGAAATGTTGCCTTTCTGTCAGCTTCTAACCTGGTTTTGTAGATGCTGCTCTCCAGTCCTAAGCCTGTGCCCTCAGTTCAGCCTCAGCAGAGGTGAGGACAGCAGTAGCTGAGGAATTCTCCTTTCACTAATTCTCAGAGAACACTTCTTGTGCAGTTCTGCTGACCAGCAGATTGTCCAGAAGGATTTGAGGTGTGGGTGGATGTGTGAGCTTTTCTTTGCACTACAGTTGCTGGCATTTCTTTTTAGAATGTAGGCTTTGTTTCCCCTACTGTAAAGCTAATTACATCCAACAAACTTCCCTGATATTCAGGGCATCTGTAGTTATCCAATACAGAGGGCAAATTGCCTCTCAGCTGTTCATGCTACCAGTTCTAAATAAGCCTGGAAGGTCTGCATTGGAGCCCTTACCCAGCTGGGTCTGCTGCCTGTTCTTTGTCACAGTCCGTATGTGCCCCAGTAGCAAGCAGGCCCCTGCCCATGTGACTGTGGCATGTGCCATGTGCCCCATGCAGCTTACAGTGAAATGTAAGACCTGAGCTGTATAGAAAGACATACTGACAGGAGTAAGAGGAAATAAAGAGAGGGCTGAGAAGCAACACAGGCAAAAGGTCTATACACACAGACTTCTTGCTCTTCTCCAGTTTTCATGTAAGGGGTTGTGGCAAGGGAGAGATTTTAGAAGAAATTTGAATAGAGATCCTGAGGTATATTGGCAGATCTTTAAGGACCTTCCTTCGCTGGAAGGAGCTTTCCAAAGCAGAGCTCCACATATCTGTTGTTCCTAGACCAACCACTTGTGAGTGGACACAGAATAAAGCAGACATGTTCCTCCCAGAGTGAACTCTGAAAGCTGGTCTGTTTTCATGAATAGAACCAAAGGAACCCTCCGAGTCTAAAATTAAACAGTTAAGTAGAACCTGTGACTGCAGAAACAGCGGAGTAATGTTTTACTTCCACTTTCTTGTATTTCTTAAAGCATTGCAAAAGGAAAAAACAACAAAAGGTAGCTGCATTTCTTAAAGTCCCTGGCTGTGACAGTACAGCAGTTTGCATTTCCTGAGAGACACAAGAATGAAACATAAAGCTTTGCTGAAAACATGTGAGGAGTGATGTTCTAATAAAAAATGAGATGTGTAAGAAATCTTTTTAAAGGGTACAGATGGAGAGCGTAATTTAGAGCCTACTTCCAGTTTACACAGGGCTAACTTAGTTCCTGATTAAAAAAAAAATTAAGGCATTTCAAATTTAAGATCAAAGCAGGACTCCTGGAAAACCTAGAATGAATTCTTTATATAGCAAAGGACTCAATGAAGTTTACATAAAGGAGATAGTGCTCCAGCTCAGTAGGTATACATAGAATGCAAATATTTGAAAGACAGGAGACCTGACAAGGAAAGGCATTTTCCTAAGCTCACAGTGGGAATTTCATCCACGGAAAGGCACAGAGCACATTCTGAAGTACCTCTTTGAGAAATGAAGATCAGCTTTGTTTGCTGAAGTCTGGAGGCCATTTCTGAAGAGTGAATTTGAGCTGATAGAATGGGATGGGCTGGGAAATGAAATGAAGGAAGGAAACAGTAATATAGCAGAAGGGGGAAGTCACCAACCATGCACAGAAAGAATGACAAGGTGTTCAAACTGATGGATTCATACAAAGATTTTGAATGCAGAGTGGTGAGCCAACCTTTGTCGAGGCCAGCAAAGAGAATGTTTCAGCAGTTGAGGTGACGAGCGGCCATGGGCTAAGGCTTCTAAAGGTATTTTGTCACATTCAACCACATCCACATTTGATTTGTCTTTGCAGGGACTAGATCTCAGACGTACAGCACAGGTATGGATCTCTTCCTGGGGGCACACCGAGTTTGGGAACACAAACCACAAGCCTTGGACACATCTTGGGGAAATAGTTTCTGTGGGAAAATTTCGGAGGGCCTGTGATGAGATGGAGGTAGGGAAATGAGAATACCAAAAGTGGAAAGGATGTTTGGATGATTGGGAAGAAATATGAAGTATATGCCCAGAAGCCTCTTGTGAATGAAAAAAACATTTTATTGAAGACCGGATAATGCACCACCTGCATCCTTGTCAGTAATGCTCTTTAAACTTCACATGACAGAGCAAGGCGGTATGGAAACACAGCACTGAGGGATGGGGACCATGTCAGAATCCCTCCTGGATGTAATCACACCTCACTTTTCTGCTTCCCACACCTTCTCCTTGCCTCTTTCCCTGCAGTTTTACTTACAAAAAGCATGGAATGCACAGTGGCTGTATCATAGATGGTTCACTCAGGGCTTGTCAGAGAAACGGTTCCTGGGAATTATGTCTAAGATCTGTAGGGTTGATGCCCTGATGTGAGGAAGTTATATGCTTGATCTGTTTGCCTTTGGTCCATGCCACCACATGTTACTAAAAGTTTACAGTGATGTATGCAAGGATTGTGAGTTTCCATTAGAATATGTATTAAATCATAGGCCAGAGGCTCTGGAAAACAATGATAAGGAATTTCTAGCAGAGGATTATAGAATAAATCCCAGACTTTGCAAGAATCTTTCTGATTTGGAAGTCTAGCAGTTGCAAAAAAAGTAGTTACTCCACAAAGCAGACCTCTTTGCAAATGGGATACTACAGCCAAGAGCTGGGTTTGTGGCTGGCATTGTGTGAGTCAGCAAAATAAGAGCAGGGCCCATACCTTCCAAAATGTCTCAGCTGCAGGATTGGTTGTTCAGCCCACTCTTCACCACAGAATTTGATCTCATATACAAAGCCTTACGCTTGCATTAGTGATAACTCAAACTTCCTTTGTCTTCCCTAGTTTACAAAGTATTTGAAACCACATTTCTAGGACTCAGCAATTCCCCTTTCCCACAGTGTCTATGAGAGCTAAGTATGAAAACAAAACTCTGAAATGTCAGAAAGGCCAGATGTGCAAGGAGGGGATGAAGTTTTTCATTAGCCAAAGTGACGGCTTGAAAAAGCTGACAAGGCTCTACCTCTGCTTGGAAGCTCTTTCTTACTATACCTGTTTGCTGACAGATATTACCACCCCTACCAGCTTTATCTTTCTCACATTCTTAGAGAGCAACTCTAAGAATATTAACTTGAATGTGTGAGTGTGACCAGTTTGCTCTCCTTTTTATTTAAGCTGAGCAATGATTAATGCCTGCTAGAAAGCCTCTGGCTGCAGTGAGCATCCAACTGAAGTGCTTCTTCACAGCTCCAGCAGGCTCTTTCCACTATCATCACCGAAAACCCAGCTAGGAAATCCTGCATTTTAAAATTCAGATCCACCCTCCAAAAGAATTCTTAATGCTTTGGCCACAGGGATAACAGCTACTGAAAAGTATGACAAGTGAGCATTTTGGTTGGCCTATGTACTAGGGATGAAGAGGAGAATTGAGATTTGCAAATGTGTTTCTAGAGGGGAAAGAAATTATGAAATAAGGCTGCAAAATCAATAAGAGGGGTTATAAAAAGAAGAACAGGCTTGTGGGTAACATCACTTGGGGAATTTTTTCTTTTGCAAATCAGTGAGATTATATCTGGTACATACAAAGAAAACAAATTTGTTGGATGGGGTCCAATAAAAAATCAAGCTCTATTCAAAAAAGGAGGAAATGTTTTGAATTTTACAATTTTGATGAAATGTTGAAGGAAAAGGGGAACTTTTTGAGAAAATGCATGTACATATTTTCCTAAACTTTTTTCAAGTTCCCAACAACAATTTTCACTTTTAAATCATTAGCTCTTTTGCAAAAAAGACCCAAGGGTGTCTCACAAACTTGCAAAATACAGTTTTGTCTTTTTTTCTGTCTAGAAACAATAATGGGTGAAAGGAGAAAAATGTGAAGGGAACCTTTTGCAGCAAGAGCAAGTGCAGTTAAGCAAAACTTTCTTGAGAAAGTTTCACTTCCTAAGGTTTTTTGCTGTGTTTGCTCATTTATATGGCCATTGCATTAACCCACTTCATATGATTTTCAAATGTCAGTGACTAACTTATGTCTTTTAAAAGAAGTAGCATAAAGCAGACTGCCTGGTTCTCAATACTCTAAGGACCTAATTTCATCAACAAATTTTGCTGCCGCAGCCTTGTAAATGGTATTGCTGCAGAACTACCTGCCTGATATGTCAGCCTGTGTTGAGTTATTGCCAGGAGTCAATGAAAACACATGGTATCTCTGTACCGAGCTCTCTGGGCTAGAGGTCCTGGGCAGGGTTTGGTCTCTCTTCATTGCCATTCCTCCATTCCTTCAACAGCTACCAAACTACAGCACCACCCATTCCTGACTTGAAGGGACTTAGCTACAAATGCTCAATAAGAGCACTTTTGTTGTTGCTCTTTTAATAGTGCGTCCTGAAACAGAGTAATTTAATTTCCAAGCTATGTTATGGCAAACTGTGTGTTAGGTCATAACGCACTGAGCTGGCAAATGCAGGCTCTGTAGAGAGTGCAGCTGTAATTTCTCTCTGAAACTTTGCAGTGACTGGTTAATTTTTTGTTAGAGTCCTTGGGCCCCTGGGGAGCTGGAGACACACAAACCTGCAGACTCTGGAGTCTTGAGAAATCTGGATTTGTATGATAAACTGTTGAACCTTGAAATGGGGCTTTTGGTTTTGAAATTAACTTCTGCAGCCAAAAGTTCAGGACAGGAGATAATACATTTCAGGAGCTTGGCCAGTACAATCATATTCTTTAATATCAAGAAAAAAACCCCTCAGAATTTCCAATGAAATTGTTCTCAATGTTTTTTCAAATTAAATGATTTGGTTTTTTCTTTCAAAGCATCTTTTTTTTTCCCCAAAAAAAATCACCGTATTTTGAAATATTCAAACAATATTTAAATAGCCACCATCATCAAGCATTAAAATTTTTAGGAACAAATGTCTGATTTGAAACCTCCAAATTATTATTTGTTTTACTCCTCAACTCACAAAAAAAAAAAATCCTTATTTTCCCTTTCAGTCTGACTGAAATGAGTCCTCTTGAATTTCCAAATTTGCCAATGAAACACAAAAAAATAATTATTCATTGAGTTCCAATGAACACCCTTCATAAAACTTCTGAATTATGCAAACTAATCACCTTCTGGGAAATAGTTAGAGATCATTTTATGGTACAAGCTTGTAATGTGACTCAGTGCCTCTTCACTTGCACACTATAACCTTCCTCTCTCATCTGATTATTCAGACTTTTGCTTGTCTATGGTTTTGAGCTCACTCCCCCCCACACCCCCAGTACCACCATGAATCTTCTCTAGTTTGTCCTGTGCTTACAACAAAATGTTCTTTGTCTTTTGAGGTATCAAATGCTGCCATCCTATGAGGCAAATGCAGCTGGGAGGACAGAAATGGTTACATGACTTGGCTCTTGAAGTTGTAAAATTTGTTGCTACTCTGATGGTGTCAGCAGAAAGGGTCAGGAGCAACCACCTTCCCCCGTCCCAGATACAGGGACAGCAGGGATGGCAGGGATAGCAGGCCTGGCCTGCCAGCTGCTTGTTGTTCAGGATCTCTAGCAGAGCAGAGGTTCTTTTTTGGCACGGCATGGAAGAGATTCTCTTCACAGAGGTCTGCCCTTGCAGGTGAACCTCTAGGGAAAACAAACACCAAGAAACATAACAGAAATAAGACACAGATGTTCGAACTGAGGGTCCAGAAGCAGGGGAGGGAAAGGAAGAAGCTTTAATCTCCCCCTCCTCTTCCAGCCACCCCCATCTCTTCATTTCCCCCTTCTCTGTGCCCTGTGACTGCAGGCACTGCACCAGTGAGTGTGGTGGGAAGCAAGGGCTACCAGCCTCCTCCTCACCATCAACCAACGCTCTCCTGAAGTGAATCACAGTCAGTTCCTCACCAACAGCCTCTGAAGCAGGACCCTGGCCTCGTTCACCCACATACTACCAGACTTTTCAGCTGACCTTAAAGAGGAACACACCTGCCTCTTGGTTTTAGTATTATTGCTTGCAATTTTTGCACAAGAAATGTTCTCTTTCCTGCACTTTTCACTCATGCATGGGGCCAGTGGGGCACCCAGGGTACCACTGGTACCAGGTGAGCACTGGTACTTCCTTTTGCACTGAAATAGACAGCAAAACCGTGCATACCACATGCATGGTGATCCATTTGCTCTGCACTTTCAGGGATGACCTACATTTTTATTTAACTTGCATTTGCTGTTATGTAGATCCACTTGATTAAGTGCCGAGAGTTTCTTTGCAGCTTTTGCTCAGTTCCCTGGTTTAATAGCAAATGTCATAAAGGCCACAGTTAGCTTGTACACTCCAAACTGTGTAAATGCCTACCACAGTTGTCTGCATAATTTTGGGACATTTTTTCCCCTTGATAGCTGAAAACTTTCTACAAGAGTGTGTGCTTACAGCAACCATCATTCATTTAGTAGGAAAAGGGAAGGCATATGCCAAGGTATTTTGTGATCAAAGACAGATCGATTCTTTAATCCCAATGCTACCAAGAGCTCCGGTCCTTGAAGACTGGGCAAGAGCAGTGCTTAGCTGATGGCACCTTATCTTTTAAGCTGCTTGTGTTCATTTTTGGGACATTGTGAAGCCCAGACAATCAACGTGTTTTAGTGGCAAATCGTGTTTCATGTGTCTTGACTTCTGGTGAAGACATGACGAGAAGTTTGTCCTTGTACTCTTAAAGCTCCAGGCAGCTCTGCTTTGCAATTGCTTTGATTGGCAATCATCAACCTTCAAGAGGAAATTCTCCTCGGGGAGCAGCGCTGTTTAGCAACAAACTGGGCCACCTTTGCTGTTACACTGTGGGCACTGTTGTGCTGCTTTTGAGATGCTAAAACATGCCTCTTGTGACAGCAACCTTACAAGAGACAGCATTAAGCCTTCCCCACCAAAGGAGGATTGACTTGTAGTTAGTTGTGTGCTACTGCCAGGTATCAGCTCTTATCTCTTGAGCTAAAGTAGCTGTCACCCTCCCACCTTAGCATTTCCCTCAGGTAGGACAAAACTGCCATCTTTTAATTATTAAACTGGTGGGGTTTTACTGTAAAAATTACTGTGATCCAAGTGAGAGGACATTGCACAATGTCTGAATTATCTCATCACACAGAGAAGAAGGAAGGGCCCCTGTCCTGCAAGTGTGGTTTCACCAACAGTCTGACCCCATCTAAGAGCAATTTCTACCAAAATGGGCAGGTTCATTCCCTGCTCCCAAATCCCCAGCCTCTCTCTCTTCCCTGTAGCGGCACTAGCTCTTGTGCAGCTGTGCAACCTAAATCCTATCTTTGCGCCAGTTCATCCCATAGCCAAAATAATCCCAGTGCCACAACAGGGTGGGGTGGTGCAGCTGGAGGCCAAAGGGCCAATATAGATGGTGATGTCTTTTCTTGACGATGCTGACTGAGATCAGGTAAAGTGGATCATGAAAACATGTCCTAAAATACTACCTGGCACAAAACACTCCTGACAGTCAAGGCAGGGCTGGAGAATTCCTCAAGGCTTTCTCCTCAACCACATACATTTTGCTTTTGTTTAAATCTTTCGGAGTCTTGACTCTCCAGTAGATCATATATGGTACCTCTTATATATAGTGAAGATACCTTAATCCTAAACTTGAGATCTGTGATACAGTTGAGCAGTGTCAGATCAGGGGATAAATCAATGAAATGAATCTTTGAATTTGAAATTTTTTTTCTGCACAGTTGCTGGTGAGGCACTTGAGGTTTTCTCACCTTTGACCTCAAAGGCCTCCTAAGCAATGACTGCAGTAGTAAAATCTATGAAAATGGTGCATTTGCTCTGATAGAAAGGGCTGAAGGAGGGGCTGATTTGAATGATGGCTGTGAGAAATACAACAGATATTTAATTTGGGCAGGGGAATATCTTCCAGAAACACACAGTTCACTCCAGAGACTAACAGGCACAGCAAGTGAATGTTAAAGGCTTAAAGCAGGGCTGAGCTCTCCCTCCAAAGGATAAAGCAAATCTGGGCATGTTAGGAACCTCAAGAGGGAGCTCAGGGAAAAGGAGTTCTGGATGCCCAGAATTTCACTGCAATTCTCTGTATTTATAAGATAAACCCTGTTGGATCAGCCACAGCCGTAGGAATGATGCGGATGTGAGGAAACCTGCTACGTGTCTGTGTGAACAGCAGATGCTACTCTGGGTGTTTGCCATAAGGTACTTGCTTCTGGAATGAATGGCTCTGGGCTTCAGGAATACTCTGGCTGCCCCCACAACGTTCTCCAGCAGCTGTGCCTGAGATGTTGTAAAGTATTTAAACTGAAAGATCAAGTGTTAGTTACCAGCTCGTGGTGTTGGCAGGAGAACAGCCGGCCCTGACCCCGGGGCAGCCAGTAAGCAGGTGCTGTCACTGAAGGGTCCCACACATGTGGACTGGGGATGTTCCAGTACCAGCTCCAGATAAGCAGTTTGGGTGCAGCCACCTGGCTTTGGAGGGAGAGAGGTTTCCCCAGTAGTTGTCACTGATTTACTAATAGACCCTAGTCATACTATCCAAAGCAAGATTTAGCCCCAGGAAAATCGTGCAAAGGGAACTTTTTTTGCAAGCTTTCTGAGCCAAAGTTCCTGTAACTCTGGAGGCTGGCACCCTGAGGCTTTATAAGTAATTCACAACGTTCCCCCCTTCTAGGAAGAACCTAACTTTTACATTAAAGAGGGGGCCTCAAATCTTAAGAACATCGTTAGTTTTTCCCTTCCTCTGCCCTAAAATATGCCCACACCTCCAAGGAGCATTTGGACAACGTTCTCAGACACATGGTATGATGCTTGCAGTTGTGCTGTGCAGGGCCAGAAGTTGGACTTCGATGATCCTTGTGGGTCCCTTCCAACTCAGGATATTCTGTGGTTCTGTAATATACACTTGACACTTATGGTGGGGTCATCCTCACCTTAGAGTTAGGTTTTGTAATTTTGTATCTAGTCCTTGCAAATGGAGTGTGATTGTCATTTTAACAAGAGATGACAGCTGCTGAGTCCTGTAACTTGCCAGCCCCCCCAGGTTCTTATCAGACCTCCTTGATAGATGGGCAGGGTAATATATATCCTTTGGCCTTTTCCCTGTGGCAAGTGCTATGTGTTATCATGCAGTATATTCTTAGAAAAGCATCTGCCATACCTTCCTCAAGAATTCATTTCTCGCAAACCCTCCCCCTTTTCATTTTGAGAGCTGTGGGTTGGTACGAAGCACCACTGTAAAATAGGTCTACCACAGCCAAATGTCACTTGACATGTTGTGTTCTCAGAACCAGCAATACTGTGCCCTCGGCACGAATGACGAAATACCGAGGGTAACACGTGAGCACAAGTCTTTCCTTTTGTATCCTCCTCAGCACCACTGGTCTTTGCTTTCATGATGAATGGCTGTCTAGCTGGGTCCCCCTCTCAGATGTCCTCAAGAAGGGAATGTGCTCCCTGCTTTTTCTACTCGGTGTTGCTCGCAGTCGTGCTGGGTAGATCACAGCTGGGAGCTCGGTGCCCTTCTGCAGGTGACAGACCATTTGTACTGAGCTCCAGCCGCAGAGATTCGCATGGCCTCAGACAAGGCCCACAGGGCACATTATGGCAGGTGCTGCATGAGATAGGGAAAAGGCACTATCAAGATCACAGGGATACAGCCCAAAGGTTGAACAAATCCAATTCTTCTATTTAATTTTTCGCTACGCAGTCACTACACCATTCCCCAGTCAGCAGGTGAAGCATTGAAGGTGTAGCATCCTGGCAGTTATTCTGGTGAGACTACCACACAGGAAAAAACAGTGAAAGTCCTTTAGCCAAGTTTGTGCAGAGCTGATTTCTCCTGCCGAGGAATGTTTCATCATAACCACGGACTGCTCAGTACTGCTGTCTTCTTAATTTACAAGGCTGTAGGAGTATCACTGCATGAAGATGTGAGGCGAGAAGCCCAAAGTTTATCAGTAGTTTAGGAGCTCATGAGAAATGCAGGGAGTATTTCCTGCTGTTCTGGGATGGAGTCATACTTTGTCTTGCACAGGTTTCAACTGGGAAGCACAAGCTTAAACCTGGAATAGTTGACTAGATCAAGTAAAGTTTATTCCTGGGGTTTGTTTCATGGGGCTTTCTTTACCAAGTGAGACAAGTGAGCACTATGAAGTGCAAAGAGTTGTGAGAGCTGTGGTGAGCCTTCTGGAGCCTCCAGTCCCCTCGTTTGGCTTTTCATTTGCTGAAAGAATCAGCAAGCAGACCCCTGACCTCTTTCTCCCCTCTCCACATCCTCTCATGTGGGAATTGTCCAAGCCTGTCCTGGGAGACCTCTGGTACTCAGCACTGAATGTCAACACTTCCAAGAACATTTGTTACTTTCGGAAATGCATCAAATTCCTCTGGACCCTAGGGAGAGGCTGAGTGGGGTCTCAGCAGAATGGGATCTCAGCAGAAGAGATCCTCCAAGCTCCTTTTCCCACATGCAGTTTTCCTCGGCTCAGCTCACAAACTGCCCACGTTGAACAGAGGACTGCAGCCCTGGTGTGCAGCAGACCATTGCAAGTAGGTAGTTTCCCAGCAGGAACACAAAGCTTTCCCACCAATTACCTAACTTAGCCTCCTCTGCTTGCAGCAGTACAGTCAGATGCATGGAAAGCTGATGTGAAGCACATCCCAAAATCTGTGGGGTGCTGATAGTTAGCTCCCTGTGGGCCCTTAAAGGCAGAAGGAGAATTTTGGACCGGATGGATCAGCAGGTAGAGAAACACTGCTTGTTGAGATATCAGGAGCTGCCGCCTTTCCTGCCTGCCCTCCCGTGCCCAAGTGCTTGTGGCAGAAGGGCTGTGTGTCGGTGTGAATGTGAGGAGAGCCAGAGCGCAGGCCTCGGCCGAGCAGGGGGAAGGTGCCTGCCGGCGGTTTGCAGACACTCGGTGCAGAAGAGCAGCCCGCGGCTTCCTCCGGCGGGCCTGGAGCGCGGAGCGGCCGCGGGGGGGCGCGCTGCAGGCGGGACCCCGCACCCCCTGCCCCGCACCCTCCCAGCCCGCTTTCCCTGCCGTGCTGCCCCCCTGCCGCCCGAAACGGGCCCCGGCGCCTGAACGCCGTGCCCGCGCACAGGGAATGACCCGCGGGGACGGGGTGCGCCTGTGTGCGGGAGAGGAGTGCGCGGGGCTTGGCGAGTACGAGCTTCAGGGTAGCGCATGTCTCATCCTGCTGTCACTGAGTGAGACCACAGCACGGGAACAGCAGATGACAGCGTGAATGCGGCTTTCTGGAAATTGTGGATGCTGCTGAAGCCCAGTGCTTTTCCATCAGCACACCCACAAGTAGACCTACAGCAAACAGGAGCAATGCTGAACCCACTTGCTGGAAATCTCAGAGAAGTAAAACATGATCTCAACCTCATATGAGCTTTTCTTAGTTAATATCCATGACTCAGAGGCTCCTGTGCAAAAATTAAGGTGTGGGTTTTTGGGTTTTTTTTTCAGTCCAGGGACAGCATTGATGTGCTGTACAAACACTACAAGTTTAAAGGCAGGGAAGTGGTTTACAGAATTTTTTAATACCATTTCAGTCATTTAAAATCACTCTGCCTTGCACATTTGTATCACTTAGTAAAGCAATTGAATTTCCAAGTGTTGGGCACACACAGTGATCTATTTAGTATTATGATTGTTGCAATTTATTCTGAAAGTAATGAAGGCATAGGTGAGCATTAAATTTCAGGATCATATTCTGTATTTCCTCATTTCCTCTTTCAGTATTAGATGCTCCTTTTAATTCTTGATTCATTTATTTCCTTCTCTTTTATTTATTTATCTTCTTCTAGCTCAAAGGCTGCGCATGTGTTGAAGGGGGAAAGCTGAATTTCTATGCAACCAAGTAAGAATTGAAAGAGCAAACAGAGCTGTAGCTTGTGCCTTTCTCACTGTGAGACATGATTACTTCAGGCAGCACCTCAGGCCTTGTAGTAGCTCTTAGAGGGTGACTGGGCTTAGATGAGCAGTGCACTCCCATCCCCCAAATCCCCATGGAAGAGTTACTGTACCACGGACATGGTTTGCTGAGCAGTCATGGTACAGAGGCACACGGAGTTTTGTGAGGTCACTTGAGCTAAGTAGCTCTTTGGCAGCTGTCTGCTTCCGTGAAGCTCTGGACACTATAAAGCCTTTTAATTCTTTTCCTCCTAGCAAGCACACAAGCCTACAGAGTTTTTCTTCTTAAATTCCCTTAACTGTGTCAAAGAATAAAGAAGTCTGCATGTGAAGGATTTTTCTTCTAATCTGAATTTTCTGCATCAGCTTGAGCAGTCTTAGGGCAAACTATTTATGAAAGCAAGGTTCCCATGCTATTATGTTATATGACTATAGTATAATGCAGTTGAGAAACAAAGTAAATACATTGTCTCCCATGAGTTTTATTAAGCATTTGAACTCCTTTACTGAGGACTCTTTCCCAATTTTTGTTTTTTTCTTCCACATCAAATCTCTCAAATCTTCCACCAGGGTGTTACTTTATTCTGCACCAGAGGAGGGAGATACATATCCACAAACCTTCTGAGAAACACATTTACAGGAAATAAAAACCAGCCAAGCAAGTCTTTCTGCCCCATTCTCTGTGTGAAGAGACAATTCACTATCACACCTGCTAAATAGCTTGGTTCAGGATTAAATTAGCGCTAAGTACTGAAAATGTAGTGAGCTACATAGTGATCATCACGTGGTCTTCAGGTGCTGCAATGCATGAGTATTATCTGAGGGAATCATAGCCCACTGAGTGTCATACACAAATGACAATCAGTGCTGTTCTAAGTCCATCTTTTTAATTGCTTTGCTGGCAGATGGATTCTGCAGAGGATCTCGTTTTCTCACTGCAGTCTGCCTTTGTTTTTTCTCACTTTCTAATCAGATAATTCAATATGGTTTTGCAGACACATTACACTGTAGAGATATATACAACACTAAAAAATTCTCATGGGCTTTTTTCTGCAGCATTGGAGTTGCTCCATACCAGTGATTTAACCTTTCAGAACTTGAAAAATCTCAGTAGAAAAGGAAACAGAATTTACCCAGGTAAGGGTTGCCATTTTAATTTTGAGATAATGGAGCAATTTCCACTTTCTCTCCATCCTTCTTGATTGTGAAAGAAATAGAAGGTTGACAATTAGGCCCTTCATTTAGGTTCAAGCTGTCTCTTGAAATACTTTTTCAGTAAGAGCATCTGCAAAGTTTTTCCAAAATTGTTTGCTTTATTCACCAAGGAAAAGATAAGATAATCTGACATTTTGACTTATTCCAAGCATAAGGAGAACTCAAAGGCTTTTAAAAGAATCCGTGTCCTAAGAACCTAATGGATTACTTAGGTGGCATGCACAGTTCAGTCTTGTAGTGCCTGAAGTGGCTTCTGTGTATCTGGTGGCTCAGGAGTTCCTGTTTTATTTAAACTACTTTCAGATACTTTTCCATGGGGAATAGAGATCTCATATCGATTTGTGATTTTGTTCCTTCAGAGTATCTGATTCCTTGAAGAGGAGCTTCTGTTTGTCCTTCTTTTCCTAGTAACAACAGAGGGTTGTTCTGAATGTGCATCTGTTCTTTGTCTCACTCTTCACAGTGAAGACTTCACCTTCTCACGATCCAGACTGTTGCCCAGTGAGTGGAAGGCTGAATTCCTTGTGAGGTTTTGAAGGAATGCTTCCTCACGGGGCTGTGCTCTCTGCGCACAGAACTCGCCAAGTCACATCAAGAGGGCTCTGCTTCAGTAGAGGGCAAAAGAACCATTAGACAGCCTCTGTGTATTCTTCTATTAGTTCTTCAAACCAACTTATGTGTTGCCATACTATTTCCCTAGGGTACAAAATTCCTGCTATACTTACCTCTTCCTACTGTTGATGTCATCAGTGAGATTCGGTATTTGCTAAAGAAATACCAGCACATGCTGACACTGCAAAGAGGGCAACAGTGCTTGTGCTTTCATTCACCATCACTGTAACCAATTTTCCTATTCTGTCGGTTAATATTTGCAAGTGCAGCTGGAACCTGGAGGCCAGTGGGCTGTAGATGACAAATTTGTTTTGATACAAGGAAGGGACAGTTCTTTTGAAATCAAAGTCATTGGTGTTGAAATCTAAATTAATACAACCCAATTGCCAAAGCTTCCTTGATGCAGAAGGAGGTTAATTAAGCAGCAGTCTCTTCTCCTGAGCAGTGTCTGCTTTGAGAGAATGAATAACAGCATGAGCTGGAGTCTACACTACACAATGCCATTAGGTTTATTACTCCGCTTTTACAGCTTGCAGTAAAGAGGACAGTGGCAATTAATGAATGAAGTGGATACAATGCTGCAGCCAAGGTCAGGGTGAGGCATAAAATACAGAGCCCAGTTCTGACAGAGTCACATTCTGGCAGGAGAAAGTACCACAGTTTGTCAGGAAAGGAAAATGGGGTCAGCTCATCCTTTCAGTGCAAAGAAATCTCTCCCTCACATGTAGCTGACAGCATCCTACAAAAACTCTCCAAGAACGATACATGAGGGCAGAGAGGAAGTTAATGAAGGCCTCAGAGTACAGAAAGAGAGAGATGATCCAACCAATTAGCCAGAAACTGGAGACACTGCTCTGCAGATTGCTGGCTGTGGCAGGCAGGTTATATGGGCCGTTATGAAAAAAAAGGTGCTTCCAGTTCCAAATTTCACGCTTTTGCACCAGTGTAAATCCCAAACAGTCACTGCTGACACAGTGTTGTGTAGCACAGAGATGTAGATTGCGTTCCTCCTCTCAAGCATGAGAACTGGTGCTTGAGTAAAAACAAAGCCAGCTAAGCCTGAGAGGCAGTAACAATATATATTCCTCTCTTTTTGTTCCTCAGACACTCAGTTTAAAAGCAAACAGCCACACATGCCAATCACATTATAATTCCTTACATTTTCTTGTATTCTATTTCCCAAGCAATCAACTCCGTCTGTTTTGCCTTTACCCTCTAAACTCTTCAGGGCATGGAATATCACTTTTCAGCTTGTACAGCATGGAAAAAAATAAGTCCTTGATTATTACTGTAATATAAATGCATATCTGTGATCACAATGATTGCAACTGCATAAAATGGGAATCATAAAGATTGTTTCTCAAAGCTCCCGTTAGAAGCCATGAGATGATTGCTAGCTAATGATAGAAACACATTTCTTTTAGGGCAAGCTAGGTTATCACGAAGGCTTAATATCTTCCACTGGCACAGCTATTTTGCTGGAAACAGGACACCATTGCCAGATGGAACACAGGTCTGTGTTTATGTTCTGATGCAAAAAGCCTCATGAGTTCTGAGTCCCCCAGGATGAGGCAAGAGAGTTAGTATGATATAGTTTGCAAGAGGACCAACTGAGACATTCAAATAGCAAGTTTCTTCAGGCTTTTTTTTTTCCATTAGAAAGGGCCACACTTTGCCAACCAGGGCAAGCAGCAGTTACTGAACAGCATGGACTGTTTGTGCAAGGAGACCTTGCACTGAGCAGAGCTGGGGAAATAGAAACCCATGCTGGCATAACTGTGAAAGAAACATTATATTCTCATAGAACTGAATATATGTGTAAGCGTTTACCCCCCCTCAACCATATACACATGTTCAGGGTGGGATAAAGCATTTTCAACATGTTCTAATGGGGAAGAGGCAGTAAGAGAGAAGGGGCAAAAGGGATGTGAGATGGGTATAGAGCTTCCTTCTACCCTTTGAAAAACATTAATTTGTCTTCTGGCTTGTGTATGTGTGCTTGAAATGCACTCTGTTCTTCCTCCTCGAATGCCCCTAGTACTGTGATGTTGCAAATTTGTAGCGAGTCAACATCAGCAACTCTCTCTCTCCGTGGAACTGCTTCAGAGCCATGCTGTGCTTGAATTCAGTGTGAGGGGATCACCTGTGGTTTCTGGGTTGTGAAATGAGAAAGAACACTTAAAGAACTCTCTGATGATATTGTTTTCTTGGCTTCCCTTTGATGTTGATGTGTAGCAATATAAATAAGTGATAAAGTGAAAAATAAGCTCCGGAAAGACTACAGCTCTGATGGCCAGATGTGTTCCAAATGATACATAAGAGAGGTGCCAGAAAGGAGGTGAAATGTGTGGAAGGAAGAAAAAAAAAAAGGACATTTTTGTGTTTCTGTCCCAACCCCTGCAACTTTGCAGGTTTGTTTTTATAATACTTTCTCCTCCATGGCTTTTAGAGATGACATTTGCTATAGAAGGGATGAGGATCTGATAGAATACCTTGTAAAGTTATCACTGTCATTTGTACAAGAATATGAAGACCTTGACCAAGACTTGGAGTCCCAGGTACTGTACAAAAATGTAGCCACTAGTAAAATTAGCCCAAAGAACTTGCAGTCTCAGTAAGGAATATGCATAGGAAGCACCAACGAAGGCTCAGAGGCAGTGCTGACAGCAAAGCTTATCTATCTGCTTGGCCGGGTCAGAGTCTAATGTAATCTCTACATTATTCTGCTTCTGCCAAGTCTTTCTGATGACCTCTCAGCCCAGCTGATCTTGGCCACCAGATTGTTGAGCTGTAGGAACAGCAGCTACCCAGAGCTTGAGGGCATCTGTAGAAATAGATGTAGGAATAGACTTCAGTCTTTATTCTTGTTGTTCATGAATATGCTCACAATCTGCACAAGAATAAATTGCAGACTAACTTATCCTTGGCATGCAAAGCAAGTTCCACAGTTTGCAGAGAGATTGTATGCTGTGGATGCCTTGTCAATACCCTGGCGATCTTCTTGAGGAATACAAAATATGAATCTGTCTGAACCTCCTGCTCCCAAGTCACCTCCCAAGTCCTCACCTTCACTTGCCATCTTGCTGTGTAATGAGTATATTCCTGATCTTTCCTGAAGAGCAACGGATCAGATGATCTTTGTAAGGCTCCAGCCTGGTGGCACAGACAAATTCTGACACAGATCTTTGACTTTCTGCTGTCTTCAATTTGCCATACTCTGTTACTACAGTGTACTGCCATACTGCCATGCCACTTTAATCCTTTACTCCCACAGCAGCCAATAGGACCTAAATGTTTCCCATCCCTTCTGGTAACCAAAGGTTGCCATCCTCTGTCCATAAGTGTTAGGGGACATCTTGGGTTATGGAAAGCCTGTGAGAGATGGGCAACTCTGTGACCTCAGGAAAACTCATTACAAAAAAAAAAGCAATCCCACAGCTTACAAGTGATCAGCCACTAGCTCCTCTAGTTCCTGTGGAGCAGAGGAACAAGATACACATGCACAGTTGGTGTGTGCAGTGGGTAGAGTTTACAAGTGGTGTGAAGAGTGTCCTGGTTGTACTCTCTGCCCTCACAACTGCTGAGCTTTGTACTTGTGCAGGAGCACCCTGCCTCTGTTTCCTCTTCACTTCCTTTCTTCATTTTTTCATCTCCTCAAGCAGGGACTGGCACATCACTCCTGCATGTGTCACATGTATATTCTGTATATCTCTCAAGTACAGTGTCTAGCCTATCATTGTGCCAGCCCAAGTGCTTTCCAGATGATACCCTAGCAGAGAAGAAATACGGAGAGGCCAGGCAGGATGAACCAGCTGGCTTCAGTTGGGGGAAGAGGGACATTCAGTGCAAGGCAGCATCACAAGGATGATGAGTCACCCAGGTATGCACTGTAACTACAGTGGTGGCTCTTCCAACACCCGCAACATCCTTCACACTCTCTCTTGGTTTCCTGTTCCCAACACAAAACCAGTTTGCCTTTAGCAAGTAAAATCTTTTATTTCTCTGTATTTTCCCCTGTCTGGGATCCTTAGGTTTTTGTTGTCTCTTTGCAATCTATAAGTGTATATGAGATGCTAAACTTGGAGAGATAACAGTGTGAACTCAGTCCTAACCGATCTGAGAGTGGTACTCAGCTGCTAGTGCTCATGCTGTTCAACAAAGGCAGCACTGGATTGATCAGTCCCTCAGATTTCACAGATTTTTGGTTCTGATATTTTTCTTGTTCTCTTTGATAGTCAAAAGCGCTAAACATTAGTTTGTTGACCCAGATTACAGCCCAGCATTTACATGAGGGCGGAAGACACTCCCACAGCAAGTTGCACGGATGTGCAAGTTCCTCACACAGCTAATGATATATCACATGGATTCCTCCCCTCAGTAAATGGACTCAAGAACTTGTTGTTTGCAAGAACAAGGAATTAATCTTTATTCACCAAGCATTCATTATGGCAGCTATCAAGAACAAGTGAGTTTAATTTTTGTAAAGAGGTCTGTTTAGTGGGAAAGGTGAATGTCGTATTCTGCACCTAGCAGCAAATTACAGCAAATTTGGAGGTGTAGGAAAGTCTTACTTTTAGATACAGACAGTCTGAATTTAAAATTTTTCCGATACTTCTTGTATTTCAGTGGCTGGTAAGTTGACCCAGACAAACCAGCACACAGCCACATCAAACATCGTTAATCTAAAGATACCTTAGACGCAGTGAGCACAGTGTGCTTGATGCGCAATCCAAGACATATGCTCACTGGGCTTTTATTTTATTTTATTTTTACATATTTACATAATGATGGGGAGAAAAGACCAAAATTGGCATCTGTGTTTGTGCAGTTGTTTGCACATCCATACAAACAGTATCCCTCAGCAGTTCCAATGTATGAGATGCCTTGGCTTTAAATCTTTTTTTAAAATAGTGATTTCTATGCAATGTATGCAGCAAGCAATGTTCAACTGTGTGCAGAGATTCTTTCTGTCACAGACACAACTGTGCAAGGACAGAAGAACCACATTTTGTACATCTACATAGACACTAACACTCGTGTCATGGTTGGTGACCCAGGACTTCCAGTTTCTGTCAGCTCCCCTCCATAGCAGCCCAAACAAAATGTTATTCTGTAAATTGATTGCACAGCAGATAGCTTTTCTTGTTGCAAATCTCCATAGTTCAGCAGATGGGAGGAGGGGGGAGGCAAATCAAACTCCATGCCCTACGAGCCGGGCTATCTTAGTGATTTACAAATGACCTCAGTGATTGCAGTCATTCTGGGCACTTAATATTGCTCAGGTCTCTCTGTCTCCCTCTCTCTTGCATTCTCTCTCAGCATAATAAAGCTGAGGAAATCCAGGAGACTAAATTCAGTGCTGCAGATTAGTGACAGGAAGGAAACTGGATATGCATGAATTAAACAAGACCATTTGCCTTTTCTGATCTGCAGATGTTTTTCTCACAGAAATGCAGGTGACACCCACACGTCTCCTTCACTTACTGGTGATGATAAAAAAGGAGATAAACAACTGGAGCTCATGCAGTTAGGCTTAATCTTTGTATGTCATCATCGCCAAGCAAAGCCACAGCCGTAGGAAAACAGAGCTGGTTTCTGCTGCTCATTTCTAACTGACATTTTTTCACCAGGTTGCTCATGTACCTGTGGACTCTTTGAAGTTCCCTTTGTACCTGCTGTCTTTCACAGCGCGTGGGTAGTGCCGTGCAGTGCTGAGCTGCAGTTCACGTATTCTCTGCCTGTACCCCGCTCCTCATTTTGCCTCTCTGCCTCGGCAGTTTGAAATCAGATTTCAAAACTACACCACAAACGCCTTAACAAAAATTGAAAATTAAAAAAAAAATAAAAAAGAGTAACAGCGAAGGAATGCTGATTTTAAAAACCTTTTACTGCAGGTTAGATGTATGATTTGTAAGTAATCCTATAGTACAGAAGGGATAAAAGGAAGAAATAAGGGTATTTTTGAATCTTTTTTGTGTACGTATGGTTATTTGGACTTAAATCTCATGAAATAACCACAGAACCTTCATCTTTCCAAAAGCTGCTTTTATTGGAGGAAATTCATCAGAGCTGCAGTTCAAACCAGTGCATTTCTCTAGCTGCTGGAGAAAAGCTCTGGAGTTGCTTAACTCCACTTTTCCTGCAGTCAGCCATTCAGCCATCCTTCCTTTCCAGCCAGTTTCCTTGTCCACTGCCCTTTGAATATAAATTGTGCTTTTTCCCAAGGGTTTCTTGGGAGTTGACAGTGCACCCAAGTCCACACGCAGGACCTAACCTGACTTTCACCATCAATGCAGTTTATTTCTCAATGGTGGAGAGCAGCCTGAGCAGTAAAAAGTACTTCTTGAGGCAAGAAGGGCTAGGATGTTTTTAATAGTTGTTCTCGTAGCTGGCTAGGGAGAGGCAGAAGTCTGGGTTGTGTAGTGAATTCTGCAGCTGGTTTGTTCATTTCCATTCCCTGAGGGGCTGCTCCAGAGCTTCACTGAAGTGGTTTCAGAGTGGTTTCTCGTTTAACCCCTTTTGCGTCTCCCATCCTTACTTGTGGATTGCTCCATCACAGAGTTGGACTTGAAAGAAGCGTCAATAGTGTGTGTCTGCAGGAGGGAGAGAGTTTATCCCCCTGCTGTCCAATTCTGTATCTTCATAGTCTTATAGTTTTTTGTTGTTGTTAAGAAGAAATATTGGCATTACTTCAACTTTCTGCTGAGAGAAAGCGGCACAAGGGATAATGCTCCCAAAGGTGACATTCCGCTCTGGAGTTCAGCCTCTGTCCTTGCATATCAGGAGATGAGCTATGCAAAGACAGAAACAATTTCCTTTCTGCAGCCAGTTTTGATTTGTCTGGGGAAGCTTGAGAAGCTCAGGAAGAAATGCAAGCAACCTACTTCATCATTTTCATGAGAAAAAAATAAATCAGCTCTTGACCACTGGTGTTTGAAGATTAAAGTAGCCCAGGGGCTGTCACAGGCAGCGAGCATAGCAGGAAAATCAGTTCATTCTGACTCACGACAGAGGGATCTAATTTAATGGGGCACTGACAAGGCTGTCGGGCATTAATTTAGCTGTTATCTAAGCCAGCCCGATCGCTGGTTGTGTCCTGCCGCAGCTCTCCGCACGAGGGGCCCGAGCTGTCGCTCGGAATGCTGCAGCGTGTCCAGCTGGGCGCCTGCTGGGCCGTGCCCGGACCTTCCCGCAGCGCGGCGGATAGCGGGGCCGGCACCGCTCGGCGTGTGCGCGGAGCGAGGGGGAAAATGCTGCTGTAATTAAAGAGCCGCTCTGGTCACACAAGGGGGCAGAAGGGAGGCTGGAGAGGAAAGCTTCCTTCTGGCATTTCCTGCCTTTGATTTCTTAATTTTGCGACCCGATCTCTTGTCTTCTAAGGTACTTCAGCATGTAATTTCTTAAGCTTCTTTATTTTAGAGCAAAAGGATATTGTAAAAAGGCCATTCAATCCTCCTTCCAGATTGAAACCACTACGTTACTTTCCACAGACCTGTATTGTTACTAATCGCTTGTTTGCATCTTTGATTTTGCTAGTCAGGTAGTAACCTTTCCTGTCTGAAAAACTAGGGTTGTTCCAACCCGTGAGAACATTTCAACCTAATCCAGAATAGTTCCCTTGAAGCCAGTAAGGAAAAGGAATGATGTGGCCACATAATGATGTAATGGCTAGGAAAATTGTGGCATTTTAAAATTCCTAGTAATTTCAGTGGTCAGCTGAATGGTCAGTTCCCCAAAACTGAAGAGCTCCTGGTAAGTTTATGTGACCTGAAAATAAAGTTACATTTCATTTTTATTTTTGAAAAGGGCTGGAGGTGGGAGGGTGGTACAGAGAGGGGTGAAGTTAGAAGCAGTGCCTTAATCCTGGAGATCCAGGGGGGAAAAAAAAAAAAGACAAACAAATGAACCAAAAAAACACCATGAATTTGAGACCATTCAACTTTCTGTTTCTTAGCAAATGGGTTTATTTGAAATTGGCAGCCTCCTAATACTTTGTCAGCCAAATTGGCCACATCAGACTATCTGCATGCCCTTGAGGCTGGAAGAGTAACATACTGTAATGTGATGCTTTAACAAAAGCACCTAATTGTGAAGAACAATCCATTTGCATCAAGATAAGCAGCTAGTTTCCCTCCACAGCCACCTAAAGACACTGACTTGGTCTACAAATTATTGCCTATTGCTGTTTTCAGCATTTCTCCATCTTTACTGGACCTTAAAAAAGCTGATGCTGTACTCATCACCCTAACCTGTTTTCTGGTTAGTGCGAGTGACTAACAAAATTATGTCTTGGTGTGTGATTCATCTTGAATTTTCCAGTCACACAGCAAAAGCCTTGCTGAAAGTGGAAAGGTTTGATCTTTAGCACTGAAGCCTTTGCCTGTGTGCTCCTAAAACTCAAGCTTTTTGTACCATTTTTTTACTAGTCAAACATACCATCAGTAGCCAAAGTTGCTTCTGCTGTCAAGGTATGTCTGCAGGCATAATGAACTTGGCAATAGTCAAAAGCCTGCTCTGCACAGGAAATGAAATGTACAGAAATTAAATGCACTGGTGGAAGCACGTGGTGTGCGGGATTCCCACATGGCTGTTTGGCACCATTGGAAATCTGAGGATGATGGGAATGGGGATGAAAGACCCCAAATCCTTCAAACAGAAAACAAGTACCTATCCAATCACCACATGGCTTCAATCTCCTATGGCAACTCCTTCCCCCAAACTGAGAAGGAATGTGGCATACAAGACAGTCTTTGTGAAGCAAAGAACTAGTCAGGCAGGGGCACATGTGGAAGGCTGCACAGTGCTGCTAGAGATTAGCAAACAGGATGGGTTCCTGAACCAGTCTGGCATAGAAACGAAAGGAAAAAAGACGAGCAAAAGAGCGAAGAAAGAAGATGGGATATTGTTTGGCAGAGATGCAGGTTTCACCTTTATAGCTGCAGAAGAAATAAGAGGCATTTTGAAAAAAATGTGGTACGGGAGGAGGATATTCAAACTAGAAGGAACATCTAAGACTTTTGGCTTTAGTAAACCTGACAACCCCAAGGGGGTCAAGACACTGCAGAGATAACACAGGCTACCTCCTCAGCATTTGTCTTCTAGGGGCTTGGTTCCTGGAAGCATAGAAGAGCCAGGCTGTTGTTTCATGCTGTGCTGGAGACGTGCAGAACAGGAATCAGCATGCAGGGGGCTGGAGCTGCACAACCCTTGGTTGACCCCTTGCAACATGTGTTGGTTGCTGTTCAGATATGATGACTGCAGATCAGATGTTCACTTGACACTGAGATCCAAAAGTGGGGGAAAGGAGGATGAAAAGTTAAATCACTCTTCAGCAGGATTTCATTTGCATTTGAATTAAAACCTGTGTGTAAGACAGAAAACCCTACTGATCTACTGCTGCCCTCCATGAGGGCCAGTTTCCAACTTCAGAGCAGCAGTAGAGGGAGGTTTCTCTTTACATCATCCCATAAACAGCATATAGACCCCAAAGGCAGGGCCAGGAAGGGCCAGGTCTGTCCTGACATGTTGCATTGCCTAAAACCAGATGGAATAAATTAGAATTGCTGTTTGTCAAATATGCTAATCCACATACCAAGAGCCAGACTCCATCCTTAGCTGGCTTGTTTCTCTGCAGACATTTTATTTTAGTCCCTCACAGTGGTGGATAAAAGGTACTTACTGGCATCCCATCTCCAACAGTCTGTAATTCATGTCCCTACAGAGCTTTAATATGACAGCAATGTCCATTTTAACACATGGCTGTGGCCTCTCCTGTCCTGATTGCCCTCATTTTTTCATTTTATGTTTAGGATGCTTCCCTGTATCTCCCTTTTTGATCAGCGAAATGAATAATACTTGTTCCAGATGCTCCAGGACTTACATTCCAGTATCGTGTCCTGGGAGCTATCAGTATGTTTTAAACATGGAAAGTACAAAAGTGTTAGGGGAAGGAAAGCAAACTATACCAACATTTGCTTTAGAAAGTGATACTTTCCTCTGACTAGCCTCAGGCCTAATACATTTATTCAGGATTTAATTTACCATATCTATTTAATAATTTTAAAAGGAGATTGCAGAAAGTATAATAATACTCTAAGGAATATAGGCATAATGAAATAGATACATCTATAGCTAAAAAGATATATATGCAGATTACACAAAGAACGTTTATCCTGTTTTGTGCTTTTGATACACTTTTGCCATCTCGCCTTCTATTTGCACTGTGATTTTTCACAGCACATTGGAATTGGAGGGCTTGTCAATGTCGTGTCACACAGTGACGACACTGGAGCATGGCAAGACAGTGCCATACCCTGAGAGAGGACTGTGCTCAGCCTGCTGCTCTCCAGCGGGAGTGGCTGGATGCCCCGGCACAGGGTCATTCATATCTCCCTCCAAGTAAGGAGGGAGGTGACAAGGCGTTGGCGTCCCCCCAGTCAGTGCCAGCAAGGAGGACCAGGCTGGGACCGTGCAGGGACTGCCCTGTGTCCACCTGGCTCCCTCCCCTCTGCCCCCCACATGAGCTCCTTGCTGCCTCAGCTGCAGCACAAAGGTGCAGTGAGGGGCTTTTCAGGAAGAGAGTGAAAACTGTACGTGGAAAAATGTCAGCCTTTGGGTGTTTTTGCACGTGATAAGGGGAAAGGAGAAAAAATAAATAATACTTTGTTTTTAATTTCTTCAGCCCAATCATAAGCTTTTGGGTTTGCTGAACTGAGCCAGAGCAAGGCTCTCAAGGCCTGCTTGGTCCATGAGTGCACTCCCATGCCAAGTTCACAGCACTGCCTCTTGGATCTCTTGGGGCTCCCTTAGCATTGCCATCGGGGGCTCTGCTCCCAGAGCTGGGGCCCCAGCTGTCCCTGCCTGGGGGGACAGCAGCCACCTCACCACCGCTCAGAGGTGGCACAGCACCCTCCAGGAACATGGGTCATGGTGATACAGCTCAGAGTGAAAGGTTTGGGGCCCAGTCAGCAAACTCAAACAAAACTTCCAATTTGGAAGAGACAAAGTTTTTTCCTTGGATTAAGACATCAAAGCAGATTGTTGCCATACTTCCATATCTCTACTTTTATTTTGTCCCCTCAAAGAGAGAAAGAATCTTCTTGTCCCAATTTGGAGAAAATTAAATGCTGTACAATCCCAAATTTAATTCAGTGTGGGAATATTTATTTTTTTAATTGTTTATTCAGTAGTCTCTATAAAATAAACCTTGTCTCCTCAGTATGAAAAAGGATTTTATGCCAAGATAATCCTAGTTACAATTTAGGTTGTCCTGTTATTGTAAACACGCTAAATTGAAAGAATTAATCAGGTTTTGCTGAAGACTTTTTCCTACTCCAGCATGCAGCAGTCCTGAAGAGCATCTTTAGATAAAAATGTAACCTCCAGATAACACAAAATGCACAGACCAGACCCTGAGCACTTGCAGGTCCAATTCACAATACTGGGAATGAAGAACCCTCTCACATCCCAAAAATTGGGTGCTTGTGGGAAAAAAAATTCAAGTGATCTTTAGTTTCCCAAAAGTGGACCCAGATTTTTGAAAGAGCTCTGGTATAACCTAGGCACCAGAAGATGTGCATAAATTTTCAGGAGCACTCAGCAGAACACCTTTTGGATAGAAACAAAAATTCAAAAATGAAAGTAAAAGTCTTCTCAAAATCTGACCTCTATGTCTTCTAATGCTTCATGTATGACTTTATGTTCTTTTGCTGTAGCCAAACAAACCAGAAGTGGGGTTCTTCATGCCAAAGACAGATCTTTCTTCCTCTCCTGCTTGTCTTGATTTTGTGTTCAGGTTGATTGCTTTCTCACTCTGTGAAGTTGCTTGGTCATGACTGCAGATGGCCTTATGAATGTTTACAAAGTGTCCAGCCTAAGGACTCACATGTCAAAGGTTTACTAGTTTCGTATTAGCTTGGTTTGTCCTGGTGGATCATTTGTGCCATAGCCCAATAGCTTGGATGCCTTCTGACTGACCTTTCCCTCTTTCTTTCAGGCATGTGTTTTGAACTTCAAATTGTGTTCTGGTCTTGTAGAGAAGAAAATATTTTTTTTTTACATTTTGCCAGGTTTAACAGCAACAAGGGTTTCTGAGGATTAGACACACAGGAAAGGAGATTAAGGGTTACACCTAAGGCAGCAATTATTGGAAAAAAACAGAAGTTCTGCTTCTCCCAACAGCTGAGCAAGACCACAAGTGTTAGGAAGAGACCAGCTCTGAGGTCTGATGCCATCATCTTACCCACTGACAACCCTCAAATGGGTTTGGGCCTCATTTTCAGCCATCATGGACAACGATTCTTTTTTTGCTTCCCCCACCCCCCTTTTTGTGTTTGTTGTTTGTTTTTTTCTTTCAGTATATCAAAGTTTTGCCAATATTTGCTATGGTGTAGGTGTCCACGATCAATAGCAACGAACATAATGAGAAAAGGAGAGGCTGTCCTCCATGTCCAAGAGCAGGTGACTGCCTAGAAGCACACAAGGCTACTGTGGGTCAGCTGGTGGGTCCTACGGCTGCCAGTACCGATAGGCGGTGTAGTCTCGTGTTGGGGCATAGGACGGGTAACCCTTGTTCTTCTGGTATGGTGGGTGCCGGGGAGTCATGTTCATGTAGTCGCTCTGATGGTACATAATCTTTTTGGATTTTTGCTGTGGGAGAAGGGTGAAGAGAATTGTGAAAATCTCATTTTAACTGCTGACGGTTCTGGCCCTAGGCCCTCATTCAGGGAAGCAGGCTTATTTATAAGGCAGCTTCAGGTTTAAATGTATTTACAAAAGAATTAGAATACATGTTCTCATAAAAGAATCTATGGAATTTGCCCAACCTGAATTAAGTCTCCATCTTATCTGCTGAGGGATTTACAGTGTAGTTCTCCAGGTAAAGGAATGCTACAAACCAAGGATACAAACTGATGGCTCTAACCATCACTTCTCGTCTGTGGAATGATTCAGCAGAAATAATACAGTCTGAGCTGTGAAGGCTGTCCTCATTTATTAGAAGGAAAAACGAAATTAGCTTAACTCAAACAGAGTAAGAGCAGGAAAAATCAGCCCAGACTACGTGTACCATAGTTTGCCTACCATTTACAGCAGTAACACACAATGCATATGTTGTTCTGAACCTTCCTTCAAAGGGCAAAAGAATCAGAGTTGATGTCAATCGTTTATGTCTCCCTATCTGGGCCTCAAAAATCTCATTTCCACCATTGAATTCCTGCATATAATGCCCCTGTGGGACAAGGGAAGCGTCAGCTCTTTCAGAAATAAGAGTAGCAGAAGAGAGGTGAAATAATTTGCTTAAAATCACAGAGGATGTTTGTGGCTACAGCAGCATTTCAGCCTCTGACTGCTGCAGGCTGTGCACAGTGCTGGTGTTTTTTAGAAAGCTTATGGCTTTATTGATCAGGGGTAGGTAAAGTGCCTCCATGCTTTTTCCTTAATACTGATCATACCTTCTTTTACAATCCCCTTGTTACTGAAATTTCCTTCCCATGTACAGAAATAGTTGCATATGCTGCAGAATACACGTGATACTGTGAAACTGGAGGAGGTTTGCATTAGAAAATCTGATGGCTGAGTTATGTTGTACTTGCAGAGTGGGGCAGTTACTATGAAATATGGTAAGCTTTTTATATTAACGTAATATATATGCAAAGTGTTGAATGTAAGTGACATACTGCTTAAGCCATGTAATGCAGCCAGTGCATGTAAAGCATTAGATAGAAAAGCTTTATCTTGTGTGTTCATCTCCATAATACACATTACCCCACCTAAGAGGTAACTGCGCTGGAGAAAGGCATTTTGCTAGCATGAGTGAACGATGGCCTGTTACAGGACCAGGGACTGCTACTTTGGGAGAAAACGGTTTTCCTTCAGGGAAGGCAGAACTGCATGAAAACAGACAAATCTTTAGCTGTTTTCAGGAGCTCATGTATCAGGCTTAACGTGTCTGTCGATTATGACATTTAGAACCTTTTTTTCACAATTCATAACGTCTTCTAGGCAGGTGTGTTTACATTCGGCAACACTAAATACATCCACAATCAGACTACATATTATTCAAAGAATACGACCAGCAGTAATAACAGCAAGTAAAAACTGATGCAGCAAACAACACACATGGCAATGCAGCCTTGTCACTCTTGCTGGGGACAGACATATCAGTAGCAAAGCGTGTAGCCATTAGGTACCAAATGAATAGAGCACAGAGAAAATGGTTCAGATGGTAAATGATGGATTTGAAGCTATACTATCTCATAAGGCACAGCCTCAGTAGCACAGCACTGTAATACCAGCAGCTGTTCGCTCTAATCCTCTCAGCTCTCCTTGGAATGAGCCTCTACAATAGGGCACAAAGAAGGACCACTTAACCTGCCTTTCTATTTTCATGTGGCAATGGCATCTTTGATTGTTTTCCATTAGAAATAGCTGTAGGTTGAGAATGTGTATTTTTATGAAACTCTTAACAGATCTCAAGCTTCACCTAACAGTGACAGTGGCTTTCTGCATGCTTGCAACATTTAACCGGTGAGGGACTCTGTACCCTTTATACAGGCACCTCATAATGTTTGAAAATTGTTATTTAACAACATAGAGGGGAAAGTCAGAGTGCAAGGAATAGAGTTCTCTACATTGAAGTCTTTGTCATATGGAGTACTCCATTGGCTCTGGAGATCACAATCCTATGGCTTGTCAAGGAAGATGTCCTGGTGCTGCCTCTGCACCATGCCTCACTCTCTCTTTACTCCAGCAGACAGAACTGGATGTGACTTGGGCCAGCCAACTCTCCAGAGAGATTAGAAAGCAAAAATAGTGAGCCATAAGGCTGTCTCAGCTTTCTTAGCATTAATGGACAGACAAGGGTACTAAGATCCAGGTGCTCCTATTCCCTTATGCTCAAGCTGCCAGAAATACTGGTTACTCAAGGGAATTTCTGGATAGGCACAAGACACCAGTGCAGATGGTCTTGGGCCAGCTGAGGGCTGTTTTATTGTGGGTGAGCTCCTGTCAGTATAGTCTCAAAGGGTTTTGCCAGGAATGCTTGTAGTTCTACATTTCCCTGAGAGGGACAACTGGCAGAGGGCAGCGACAATGTCCCAGTATTTCTGGTGTGCAGGACACTGCCAACGCCGTGGCATTACTGTTTGCCTTAGGACTCAGTGGCAGAGGCCTGACTGCCCACCTGGAGAGCATCTGGTGTTTCAGCTCTTTGGGGGTACATGTTGTAGCATGAGTGTGGGGTGTGTATACATAGCTGGGGTGAAGAAACACTGTCATCCTGAACTGAAGGGCTATCAGTGACTTAGGGGTAAACATGGCAGCATGAGAAATGAACTAGGGACAAAGAGCATATAGAGCAAAGGAGAACAGTTTCTTACCCAGTAGTTAATAAAAACTGCAGTTATTAGCATGCTGTAGAAAGCAAGAACTCCAGTCACTGTTGGCATAATCCACAAAGGAATTGCAGGCAGAGGCTCTTTTGTCTGGATGAGTGTCTCTTTAAGGAAAGAGCAAAGGAAACTTTAGGTCCACGAAAACAAAACCATCAATCTCTGCTTATTTACTCCTTGTTCCAATGTGTCATTTTTATTAATTATCATTTTAAGATGTCTTCTTCAGGACATCAGGAGCAGGAATGTAATTTTACTAGGCAATCCAAACATATATATTTTTTTTTAAGGAAACAAACTGCTCCAAGCCATTGTGTAGGGAGTGTGTCTTGGGAGGATACTGGCCTACAGAGATTTCCCAACTTACCTTGCACATGAATGACGGTCCCATTGCTCTTCTCATTGTAGACATATGGGGGGGGATACATGACCTCAATTTTGCAGAAGTAGATGTCAGTTTGGCTGGCACTCATGTTCCGAAGATTGAAGATGACTTTGTCTTTATCATGAGCCCCCTGGCAGTTGAATTCTTTAGTTGAAGTACTGCTACTTTTATTTGCTACTTTTTTAATCCATGAAATAAAGCAAACTTCAATTGCACTGTCCGTTCCTTTGTGCAGTGAAGCTCGAAATTCCTCCCCTGTTCCATTGTATGTGTAGTTGCAAATTAGAGATGCACTCTTGTTATCAACCTTGAGCAAAGGACTCTGAGCCACTAAAATCTTGTTTTCTGGAAGGGAGGGGAGAAAAGTGAGAAAAGCACTTGTTTATAAAGTACAGCATGAGACTTCAGAACCACACATCCTCCTGTGCAACTCTTCTCCATACGTCCTGTCCCCTGCTGACACTCCCTACTGGGGAGTGCTTAACCACCGATCTGCAGGTGCCGTTTCTCACAGGAGCTGTTGCTGCAGCAATCCACCTCTATACAAATAATTACATAGTCACTAGGGGAGACTGTGCGGTCAAGAGTGTTTTTCTTCAGAAAAGTCAGAACGCTAGCACCGACAGTGGCCCATGTGATTGAGATTTAACATCAGGGCTCAGAAGGCTGGTCTGCATCTGTGTGCATGTGTGTTTATATAAGGCCATCTAAGTCTATGCTTCACGTGGCAAGCAGTTTCCCAGGGTACATTATGGAGTGAAAATACTATGAATTGAATGCTTAGTTTAGCAGTCAGATAAGAGATTATTTATACATTTGCTTTTTAATTCAAGGACTCCTGAATAGTTTGCTGGTGGATTTGCAGAACCATTTCAAGGGCTTGGACCTTGGGCGATGAACACTAAAAGAATGAACTGCTATCATTTTAATGTAAAATAAGAAATTTCTCTTGCTGGCAGCTGTAGTAGATTCTTAATTTCTCTAAGGACTCAGGACCTGACTAATTTGACACTGCATTGGCACTTAGTACTTGAATGGCCTGCAAAAAAACATGTCACATGAAAGTATAATTCAATTTGAATTGACCAGACTGATACATAAACAGGAAATGTTTTCTGACATGTAGACCTCTGTGCTACCATCTGCCAAACAATGAAGCACTGCAAGGACTATGCAGGAAGAAAACTTCTTCCAAGAAAAGTCATCCCACACAAATGAGGCCCTGCTTTTCAAAAATATGACCCCTAAGAAATAGGAGAGGAGTTTTGGCTTTTAAGCTAGGAACTTTCCAGAGCTTTTGTGTGTGTGTATGAGTGTGTAAATCTTCATGCAAGCTCAGCTCGTAAGAGGTCTGGATAGTCTTTTGTAGATCCCTAAGAATTGCTGTGGCTGTAAGAATGACAGTTGTGCCTGTTGCCCTCAACATGTGCTGCAAACCTGTATTCTTTCTACTTAATCTGTGTGGTGAGACTTGGAGAAGGCTAGTAATGGACATGAAGTAGGAAGGAGGCCAGATCCAGAATACCCAGAAAATTAGCATTTCATCATGTTTAACAATGTTTAGGACCGAAAGACTACATTTAGTGTGTTCATGCCTGCACAAGAGTATGGAGTACCCAACCTTTTGAGCAGGATACTCCTTTGGGATGAATGTGCTCCAGGGAGTAAAGTAAACACAAAGACTTGTGAGATGGCCAGGACTAGTGTTAGGGTGTGGGCAGTAAAAACAACCCATGACTAGCAGGTTCTCCAGTTACCAGCAGAACCCATGAAACTGCTGACGGTATTCATTTTCTCACTGAAAGTCTCATTTACTAGCCTTGCTTCTAATAAGAGCAGGAAGATGTGAGACAGGGAGTGATCTGCTGCCTCAGCTTTCCCAAAGAAAGATTGTAGTCCATCCTCCTTGTGTGTCTTTGTTCCACATCATTAGCACAGGGGTGGAGGACAGCTCCTCACAGCTCTGAAATCCCATGTTTGCAGGGAACCCCAACACTGTGAAACTTTGGATGAAGGATGAGCATTTCCAGGCTTTCCAGCAGAAAGAGACATGGATCTTGGAATCCTGAGACTGAGTGGCAAAGAAAGGACAAGTCAAGTTTTTAAGCAAGGTGGTGCCTGTGGTGAATTTTCGTCGAAATGAAGACATTTCAGCAAAACATTTCAGTTTCATCGAATCAGCATTTTCCGACAAAAGCTCTCACGTAGGCTTATAAGGCATTCTAGTGAGGGGTGAGGTTTGGGTTCCACCTCTTTAGACAAGCTATTTGATCATACTTTTGTTGGTCAGAAAATTGACGTTTGGCCTAGGTGGCAATTTGCAAGTCTGTGGTAGAATTGCTTTACCTTTAGGACAGCATAATTCTACATATCTCACTTGGGACAGAGTTGTTTTTCTGATTTGTGCAGTAGTAGTTGCCCACCACTACAACCCTGATTGTCACAGGGACTGAATACACCTTCAGAAGAGACCTCTTCTCAGAGTTGACAACCAAAATAGGCGTCCCAGAACAGACACCTGCAGAAGCATTACACTTCAGAAAAGTGCTCACCTGTTTTCACTGTGCATACTTAAGAAAACAGATGGATATTTATTACTCAGCCTGATTGGATTTTCACTATGGCCAGAGGAAAGTTGAAGAACACTGAAAATCTTATCACTGGAGGACTACATTCAGAGGTTATTAGACTCATCTACAGACCCCTGTGACTTACCCCACCTTTTGCTGTTGTCAGCTCATCTGGATTCCTGACATTTAGTACCTCATTTCATGCTCTGAGCTTTACTATTTAACTACAGCTTTGTACTATTTATGTCTCTGCCATGATATTGTGCTAAATGGCAACGAGTCTCTTTTGATACACCAGCCTAAAAGGAGAAGTTCCTTCAACTTATTTCCACCTCTTGTATTTATAGTCTGGTCTGTTTGCTTTGGCTTGCAGGCTGGGTGCGATAACCTAGCCCCATGCTGCTGATGCTGGGATGCAGCCTGGCTGAGCAGTGGGAAAAAGTCATTGATGGATCATTAACAAAGTGTTCTCCTACATGATTTAAGCTAAGAAACCAAATCCATTTTCACAAAATGCCTCTACTAGCTCAAATCTAAGTTGAGAGAGATATTTTTGGTTTCATTTATAGGGACTGATTAGCACCACATGAATTGGTTGGGTTTTAATGCCAACAAGGGCAAAGCAAGCTTACCCCACCAGTGTGTTAGGCAAGCCCTGCTGTCATCATCCTCCTCTCACTTGGGATTTTTTTTGGATTGAAGAAAGTCAGTCATGCTGAAATGTGTATTAGTTTCATGGGGAAACCAGAGTAACACCAAACATCCCTCACTTCACTTGTGATCTGAATAGGATTTGACTACATTCTTAGTAGGATCGGGACCATTCTGAGAAAACATGGGCTAAGACAGCTTTTGCCCTCACAGAGCCAGTTTTTCTTATAAGTGTCACTTTGGGTTTGTTAAAATGGTGAAACTCTGAGACATTTAGTAGGTGTTTTCATTCCCCTGAATAGGGTTATGATTGCCACTTCCAGAGCTGTGTTCAGTTGTATAGCAATAAATATCTATATCTTGGCCTTACCCAGCCAGGAAAATGGCAGTTATGAAAAATTGTTGTTTACAGTTTCAAAAAGCCATTGAAGTCAGTGTGCATAGGCTGCAAGCCTTTTCAAGATCTTAGGATTTATATGCAATAGTGTGAAAGATCTGTTAATGTTTGTAAAGGTTTTTGATAACTTGTCACACTAGACATTTCTTATAATCACATGTGAGGGGGTTTTGCATAATGAAAGAAAATGCCATCCATATATAATATCTGTAAAATACTAACTCTCTGATCATGGACCCCTGATGTAAGCCAAACTTCACTGAAGGTGGTTTTTTTTTCTTTCTTTTTTGCCAAAAAAGTGAAATAGAGTCAACAAAGTATGGAAAATAACTATTTTGAGGTGTTTTGATTTTTTTTTTCTTCCCCAGAACTTTCCATGAATCATCATCAGCTACTGGGAAAAAATATTCTACTAAAAATATTTAGTTCTCTCCTTTCTTTTTCATGCCAGTTGACTTCAAGGAGCTATTTTCCAGTGCAAGGAATCTGAGGTAAGTTGTGATTTCTATAAGGAAATAAATGGTCCACTTAATTCCCACGGAGGAATAGGGAAAAACCTGAAATGAGTTTGTTTAACCCACAAATAGAATGTGAGAAACAAAGCTATTCCACTTTTGCTGCTGAGGGTCTGCTGTGCAATTACATTTACTGTTCTTTCCTAGGTACAAGGGTCTTTCTCTTTTACCTTGGTTTGAGGTCACCCAGCTGTGTGTCCAATGTGCAGCCGGAGGGATCTGCCCCTTCTGGCCGTTACAGACTCGCTTTCTGCTCAACTTTCCTACTTTGCTGCTATGGGTACTGCAGGCAGCATAGTACTCCATAAAGCCCAGCTGACACTCCTGCTTTAATCAAACCAGTGTGAGCACAGGGGCGTTTCTTGGCAGTTTGTGATTTATTTTTTTTTAAACAAGAACTTGTTGGTGTCATCCTAATCTCAGCTAACCTTGTCTCACCCATCTGCATTCTGGTAACCAGTGGGTTAGAGGTTGATTTTAACCCCCAGAGACCATAAGCTAGAAGGTTATGTGGTTAGTAAGGAGATGAGGTCAGTTGTGGTACACTGCAGTGGGAACCTGCTTATATTATGTATTTCATAAAATACCAGACACTTGATCTAACTGCCTCCGTGACAGAACACAGCTAGGTAATTATTTAGCCAACAAAAAGAGGAGGACAAACTTAGTAAACGTTAGTGTTTCTGCAAAAGAAAACGGACTAAACTAATATTCTAAGCCTCTTTCTATGATTCAAACTCAACCTGCAGCAATCACTAGGACAGTCTCACAACAGCAGAACACAACAAATTCTGCTGTTTTCCTCAAACCAAAATACCTTAGGCCTATAATACACTTTCTGGCTGCCGGAAGTCCTGCAGGGTTTTGACCTACCTTAATATTTTCCAAGTACTAAGGATGACTCATCTTGATGAAAATGAAGAGTAGAAGTGGAGAAAATAGATGGGACAAAAGAAAGGAGCCCTGAGAAGTGAATGACCTTATGTGCTTCCCTGCAAGAAGTTGAACAGTGTTGGTGAGGCTGTTGGAGAAACTCAAGTTCTTCATGCAAAGCAAGTGTATAAATGTCTACAGTGTCACGGCATAACCCCTACGTCTGATAACCAAACACTGTATTTTATTTTGCTGCAATTCAAAAGAGTTGCTTAAGAGCTGTTCACATCTGTTAACCCACTGCTGATACTTCTCCCCTCCTGGAATTAGTGTCTTCTCTGACAACCCAGGGGCCTGCTGTGAAAATGATTATGATATTGCAAACACAGAATTATAAACATGAGAAAGGACAAGAAAGAGCTATGATCTCTGAAAGAAACGTAGATCATGGTGTCATGCAAATTATAATGCCTTCACTGAGGAAAAGAACTATAAAAAAAATAAGGCAAAAATAAGGGAAAAGTAGATAACTGTACCTCTCATACTAGATAAAACAGCTTTTTAAAGATATTCTATATGTTAAAAGTTTTTTACTGGAAAACAGATTTTTATTCCTATCTGTTACTTCCCTGTAAAATACAAAACACTGATATTTGGAGAAGACTCAATGACAACAGTTCTCAGTCAATGGTTTGAAAAATTGTCTGTCTCAGAATTATCCTAGCAAAAGCCAGCATCCCTTGCCTTACTTTGCATTTTAATGTACTTGTTGTAGAGAGATGTTAGCTCTGAACATACAAACAGTGTGTATCAGCAAGACAACACAGAGATAAATACCCTCAGCCACAACAACTGAAGAGCAAGAAAGATTAACTAGGACTCGGGATTTCAAAATCACAATTGGCCTTTTTTTTTTTTTTCTGAAGATCTTCAGAAAGAAACTAGATATCTAGTAAGTATCAATAAAACACTTTCCAGCGCAAAAATCAGAAAGTTGGCAATTCCATCCTCCCATCTTCGAGCTCAGTAAGCAACTCTGCCTTTGACCCTTTTATTTGCTAGTCCTGTGAGGAAGTCGGTGGGCTCAGCTCTGAGCCCATCACACCCAGCCAAGCCATGAGGGGACCTGAAGCTTCACATAGGAGACTTGGAGGTGGTGGAGAGGCTGCCCCAAGAGAGGCACTGGCACCAGGTCTGCTCAGACCCTCTGCCGCCCAAGAGAAGGCACTTCTGAGCAAAACTTGTAAAGCCCAAAGGCGAAATTACCCCCCCCTCTACCCAGGCATGCAATTTTCAATTGGATCTAAAGAGAAGTCAAATTAAAAGAAAGCTCTTGGGTCTTATCTCAGAGGGATACTCGTGGCGAGAGAAGAATGGGTCTCTTGGTTATATGGAGCTGATCCACGTGCAGTGTTAGCAGCATTGCTGTCTATCCCCTTTCATCCAAACACTGAACAATTTGTGCAAAATTAATTCAAAGCTATACTAGACCTTCTACCCCTTGATGATCAAAGTGAGGAAAAACAGTGGAAATAATTGAAATGTGGGGGGGGTTTGTTACCTGTTACATCAGCAGTGGGGATGAAGCAGAGCACCACGAGGATCCCCAGGAGCATGGTGCTAATGGTGGACCCGACGCTTTGTCCCCAGCCCCTGCAGGCACTGCCACGTCTCCCAGGGCCCCACGCCGCCAGCCTTCCTTCCCTGTGGGGCCAGCACCCCCAGTCGTTCACACAACTTCTCTCCTCCTCCCTCTGCAGCACATGATACACTGCCAAGTGAAACCACTATAATGGCAAAGCTTGAACAGGAAGTTAATTTGTTTGATGATTTTAGTCTTTGGAAGTTGCCTCTGCAGAGCTCAGTAATGCTTAAAAGGTGATGGAAGTCTGCCTTTCAAAATAGGGACTATCGGCCCTGTACTGTGAGACATGCTTGTGTTTGTGGCTCTGCAAGGCTGCCCCTTGTCAGGGGGGATGGACTTCCCTGGAGACACAGTGCTCTTTCTTTACCAAGAGGACATAACAGACTGTTTCCATCTGGTTCCATCACCATGGTAGACACAAACACCGGTGGCCAGAACTGACCCCTCAGGAAGCTGTGTGCTCAGGAAGCTCCATCTTTCCTCACTCCTAGGAGCAGAAATCTTCCTCTCTTGGCCCGCTGGTTTGCTTCTGTCTTCCCAGCCCCTGGGAACGCTGACGTATTTTGGCAGGAGTTTGTTCACATTCATTTTTCTGCATCTGTTTGCTGTCTGAGTGCAGAGCAAATACTGCAAGAAACAGTGATCTGGTATACCTTCACATTTTGAAAAATGTTATGAATGAGTGCAACTGTAATCCAATTAACGTCTAAGTAGGGGCAGCATGCAGCAACCACACTTCTCAGTCAGTGCTTTCATAGAGGTCTTTTTATGTAAAGTTTTTCTCTTCAACTTACTGGGTAAATGCTCACTCTTCTTTTCCTTGCAAGCTCAATGTCACCTCTTCCCTTGCAAGAGCTGGGTTGTGAGAGCCGGTTGATGTAATTTATAACTGTGAGGAGCTCTGGTTATTAACTATTTATTTTGGTCCACCAAAATAGAAATATTTAATGGTGTCAATGCCTATCATTATCTGGGATTTATTTGAGAAAAAAGGGAAGGTGTATAGCAGGAAGACTTTCAAGAAAATTGGGCTGTTATAAAAAGGGATGAAAAGCCATGTACTGTTCTTTCATTTCCCTTAGTATCTGAGGTCTTTAGGCCATGTTTTGTCAGAAATTACAAAAACAATTTAAAAGCAGGTTTAGCTGGTATATCCATTAGCAATTTAGGAATTTTAACAATATTATTTTGTTTTGTAATCTGTGTAAGTTGCCAGCAGTACTGAAAGTTTTGGAATTTCCTTGTACTTAAAAAATAAAAAAGAGAAAAAAGCCAGATCCTCTCTTTCTTAACCCACTATTGTGGCTTCTGTATAAATGTTCTAACACATTTTTTGAGTCACATGAGTGTACCTGCAGTTATCAATGAGATGGTCTCAAGCTTAACTTGAAGTGAAAATTCCTCAACAAAGTTACGAAATTTGGTATCTTTTTGCTGAATTGTCCTGTGTCAGATATGAAAACCCAGTGTTGTCACATCCTCTGGCTCGGGTAACTCAGCTTACACGATCTGCATTCTGGCTGTCAGATCCTTTCTGAGTTTGGGATATGGACTAGAAATGCACAAGGAGTACATTTTACCCTCCTCACGGAATTAGCAGATTAAATGGCAGAGACAGACCTACTGCCATTGATTTCACTGGCATATGTTGGCAAAGGGGCACCTGTGAAGGAAGAGAGATTCTGCCCTAAGAATACCACTAAAAAACACCATGAGGAACAGTGTGCACTCCCTGGGCAAGGACCCATTTAGTCCCTTCCCTCCCATATTACTGCTCATGTGCCTCTCCAGTCGTGAGGACAGACTAAGGCACTGATTGTAAACAGGGACTGGACTGGTGGAATAAAGGAGAGGGAAAAGGAGCCACTGAGCAATTATCCGCTGTGACTCTAGAGACCAAGCTGTGATGTATCATTGCTCTTTATGAATAGAGGTACCCTTTTCAGAGCCTCTTTTTTTTCAATAGTGATTTCAGGTTTGCCTTTCTCCCCCCCCCCCCGCCCCCCAAGTAGCTCTTGGGTCATCTGCACTTCTTGATTTTCTAGCATTTTAAAAGGGTACAAATTGTCATTGTGTTCCTGAGGGTACGGCTCCATTCCTGCTCCAAACTGCAGGTCTTTCTCTCTTAAACAGTTCATTTCCAATTACTTAGACACTTGACTTCGTCAGCTCACATGTATGATCTTTTCTTTTACCGAAGTTATCATGAGGGTATGGGACGAAATATTATAGCTTTCAGCAAGCCTTCTTGCACTTAGGACAAACCACATAAAAGTTTATTTAAGATAAAAAGCATGAGAAAATTCCCCTCAGTATGTCCTCACTTTTAAATTTTCATTATTCTCCTACCTCTCTAAGTATCTCTCTTTCCATTCCCTGAGCATTACCCAAGGGTATTCTGCCGGAACATTAATTCAGGCACTATTGACTTCTATTCTTACCCGATTTTGCATTAAGATTTCAGTCTACTGAGCCTGTCTGTATGCTGGCAGACAGGATCTGCTTGCTGTCACAGCAATGGAAATCTCGACTAACATTATAATTTCAGTGGAGCTAGAGATGTGAGAGCACTGCAAGAGCTAAAAATGCAGTTTGGCCATGTTTGGCAAAAAGGATGTTTCCATCTCATCACAAAATGGATGAAACTGCAATCCAAGAAAAGTAAAGTAAAAATTCATAAATGGGTTTTCAGGGTGCACAAGAATCTAGGCTATGGGCTTGGGCTTTTTACTCATCGCAGTATGTAAATGAAACAACAGTCTGAGCATTTGATCAGAGCTTTTCATGCTTACCTTTAGAAAAACAAGCTCTGACAGGAGCTATGACTGGAGTTTTAGAGAAATCTGACATGATCTAGAATGGTTTATCAAGGATTTTCTGGATATCTTTAAAAGAATCCAAGAAATCCCAAGTAGGCTGCCAGTTTGCCTTCATGTTAAAGAATGAGGAAGTAATGACCTGCATATCCTGAGCCAAGTGCTCAGCTGTTAGTCAAGACATTCCAGATTTGTTACGATTAAACAAGTGAATAGTTTAGAAGTTAATTTTAAAATAAATGAAGTCTTCCTTCAATCACTGGAAGTTGTGTAGTGCCATGATTGTTCCCAGCACATACTCCTGTTCTGAAGCAAATAAAAGTGTATATGCATACTAGAAGAGCAATTGCATCACTATATTATCATTCACTTATTTCTGAGGACTCCAATCTAATGGGAGAACTGTAGGTCACTAAAATTCCCTGTAACTATTGTAGACAATTAACTTTTAAGTCCCTGGACTATCCTGCAACTACAGACTAAGATTAAATTTAACAGTTGTCTGAGAGAATCTTCCTCTTTTTTCCCTGCCATAAAGAATCCTGATACAGCCCCTGAACGAGAAGTCGCGGTAGGCGTTTTGCTTGTTCTGTATTCTGGTGTGTTGTCAACTGCTAAAGTAAATGCTCTCTCTCCTGCAACAGCAATTGTTGAAACATCTTTATTCTTCCACTGCTGCTGCAAGTAATGATTTGTTTTGAATAGTGCTATGCATACTTGGTACAGATGAAAGACTGATCCTTTCACATCTTTCTTACAAGGAAAGTGTGCTTTAACTAGCTGCTGTAGAGGGGCAGACATGGGCTGACAGAAAGGGTGTAGCAAATGGACATGCTATTTTTAACTAGGAGGACAATGAATGACCTGTGTTTACCTCCTACTGCGTTCAGCAAGTTGGCCCTAAGGAGTTACATTGCTTTTGTCATCTGAAGCACTTCATAAAGATACATGTTGTTATCTTCACTTTACAGATGGAGAATGGAATCACAGAAAGGTGAAGAGACATGCCCGAGGACATACCTTAGGTTAGAAGTAGAGTTAAGAACCTCTACAAGTAGCCCTGGTAAGCTCTTTACCTTCTGTAGTTTGATTGGTTTTCTGATGGTCTCCACTCTGTAGGGTCATTTCCCTTGCACGATGATGACTTTTCACCATCTTGTGTCTTTTCACATCCTTCTTTCTGTGAATCCAGGTGTGGTGTCCTCATACTACAAGTACCACCATCACACTTAGAAGGGAAAATCAATATACTCCTTCAGAGGGAATTTTAAGTTGGTTTTCTGTAATTTAAAATGTTACAACTGATGTCTGATACATAGGAACCTTCCAGGGTCAAAATTTAATAAGACGTGTCACAATGGAAAGAAAGTTTTCTCTATTGGAAAGACCTTACATTTTTGTTTCCAGGCCTCAAGATAGCAGCCCATAAACGTCACTAATGTAGGACTAAGCGCTACCATCAAACACATATAAATTTGAGAGAGAGCTTGAGAGAAGCCTTCCCTATTTGGGGAAAGAAACATTTCCTTGACAGATTGATTATTTTTAATGCCAGTAGCTGGAAGCTGTTCATTAGTGTTTGTTGGGAAAGGGGCAGAAGTTCACACATGTACATTCCTGGCTCTTTTCAAGTTAAAAAATCTCGTCTAAATTTCAAAGTTGTAACCGTTTCTTCTGGCTGTACCTATTCCGTTTGGACTGTTAGAACAAGTCTCAAAGGAGGTGGATTAATGGGTAGAGGGAGAATGGCTCAAAGCTGCATGATTAACTTCACCTGTCACACCTGCCTGTAATCTGACACGTAGCTGCTGCTTCATTGGAGGCCACGTGTTTAGGTAGGAACACCTGAAATAAAGCCCACAGGTGAGTGCGTATATGCTAAATGTTCTGTGATAAAAGAGTTTTCAGATTAAGGTTAAAAGAATGATTTCTGTTTACTGCACTTCCTGCTCCTCTTTTCTTTTGGGTAAAGATGGCAGAGACTCCTGCATATTACCCCTGAAGATGTGGCAACATAGCACCCTTGTACTGCATAGGAGGGAGCTCAGAATGCCTCATTTTTTCAGAGGGAGATAATTTATTTCCCTCTCCTTTGTCCTGCTGAAGAAAAAAAGATATGAATAAGCATGGCAGGAATATTACAAGGAATTTTAAATAAGAGGAAGCATCTTTCAAAGAACTTAAGGCCTAGAAATCTTCAGCAGACAAATTCAAAATTCAGCTTTGTGCAAAAAGATGGCTTCCAGACCTGGTTGTCTACAGCTTGTCCAGAGAAGTTACATAGATCCCTAACTATCAGGAAGAAGATTTCTGTCTGTTAGGACTGTGGAGTGTCACGGGAGGTCCTGCAAGGTCTGAAGGTCTGTAAAGGGCTGCTGAGAGAGGAAGGTCCTCTGGGGCTGTGCTGAATGGGCAGTCCCGTAAGGCAGGAGTCCAAGCCTGGGAGGTACACATCCAACATGATCTGCCTGGAGCTGGCTTCCCTGCCAGTGGTGCCAGCATTTCCTTTTGGAGGGAAATAATTGACCAAAATTACTGCTGCCAAAAGCAGAACATGAGTAGTATGGATGATCAGAAAGATACTGAGCCCTGGGGTGAAATAAGAATGAAATCAAACTGGTGTTGTAGACACTTGAGTCACTTGGCAAATGTTACCTCTAGTAAGGGAATGCTGTAGCTGGAGTTTTCAGGGAATTACCTGCATTGCCTTTATTAGTAGAGAACAACCTGTATAACTTGTATTTGTGGGTAAAGCCTTAGCTAGAGAAAACACTTCAACCTCCACTGGCTGCATCAGAACTAGGACAGCCCGGGCTCAGCTCAGTATTTTAGAGTTTAGAGCTGTCGTGTTCAAGCTCATTTTTAAACCTTTAACTCTTTCACTTCCTCAGTGTTGTATTACTTTTTGTCTCGCCCTGCATTTCATAATGATGGTAGTAGTGCTGGCAGCATGGTACGTGGATGGTAAAGCACCACACACTTGCATTTCTTCCCATTTGCACAAACTTGGAAGGAAGCATTACTCATGTTTATGGACAGTTGAAACTGGAATAGGGTGCTCCTTTGAGGAAGTGTCAGAGGGCTGCCCAGCGACCTCGCTCGTACAATGCAATGTATTCTTTGAGATGACTTCATTCTGAGTAGTCCTCACAGGAAATAATTATTTGGGTAGACACTAGCGCTCTCTAACTTGTAGGATAAGTGTTTCCAAATTACTCCTTTTCTGAAGACAGTGGCTTCTTTACGCCTAGGCAAACCTAGCTTATGTCCAAATTCAACAGCTTTCTGCCTGAGAAGTGCCCTATTCTTAGAATGTGGTGTTGCCAACACCAACCCACAAAGTTGTTTTCTGCCAAAATACTATGAGAAACAGACTTTTCATTGTATTTCTGCTACTTCAAAAAAGTACTGAGTCATAGCACACTGGAAATGTTTGTGCAGGGCTGCATAGGAAAGCACCATAAATACATTAGAAAGAGTCTTAAATATTTCTACATATGAACTAAGGAGCAAAATTTCTGTTTTTTAACTGTGAAAAGTGCTTAAAGCAAGAGGAAGCCCTTTTCAAATCACAGTAGGAAGCATCGGCTTACTCATTGGACATGCATGTGAATTCTGGTAAGTGCTTATTAATTTTATAATAGATTTTTTCCTTAGAAAATAAATCTTGATTTTATTCAACATGTCAGCATTCCCTTAAACTATTCCTTAAACACGAAACTGGAAATAATCGTTTTGTTGTTTACAAAGACCTTGTTGGGTTCAGAGGACAGAAATAGTTCTTCGTTTAAAGAGGAGGAGGAGGGTGAGAAAAAAATCATATGATGGTTTATTAGAAATCACATCCACACAAGAAGCAGAAAAAATTGCCATTCTTTATTTCAGACGTGTCCACTCTGTCTACTGGTGCGGGACACAGAGTCTGTTAGGGAGCCCCCTGGGTGCTGAATGTTTAGGTGTCTCTCCTAATGTATCTTGTGACTTGGGGCCGGGTATTAGTCCCTCAGCCGTGTCAGGGCACTGGCTCATCCCTCACCACAGGAGCGAGAGTCGCACGCAGCCTGTTTGTGCCAACGGGCGTTTGCTCTCCTCTGGCTGGAGTGTCCCAGGGCTGACAGGCGTGGCCCTTGCTGGAGGGCTCCTGGCAGACAGCTCAACTGCACGTTGTTTGTACTGCTCTTGCAAGCTAAACCTTAAACCAGAGACCACCCCAAAACTGACCAACAACCAAACACCGTGTGCCAGAACTACCCGGAAAAGTTATATCTGAGCCCATAGGCAACTATTAGGATTAGAAAGCTGGGTTTCACATGGCTGCTGCCTCATGTGCATATGTATTCCTTTCTAATGAAACCAGAATAATCTCATCTCTTCCTATACACAAAGTTTGACCCTGAAGAGGTCCTGCTACATATTGCTTATTGCAGCTGTTGGATAATCTTTCAGATGATATTAAAATCCAATCAAATTTTAATATCTCACTAAGCTTTGGAGGTTATTAAAAGCAATGTAAAACCTCTGGTTTTGCTGATTTCAGGACAGTGAGAGTTTATAAAAATTGAAGTATATTTTTGTAGCCAACTCTATTAAGGTTTTATGATAGAATTAGAGTTCATTATTAAAATTCTGAGCTTTTAGTTTTATGTCTCAGAAACCTGAAGTTTTCTGGTGTCATTTTTCTATGGCTTCAGCAGATTATTGTTGATGATTCTTTTAACCCTAATTCTACATTTAACTTGCACATGCTTTTTTTAAAGAAATATTCTCACAAGCTTCCAAAGTGTCCATGTGGCATATAAAAAAATAAAATCATTAATTAAGTCCTCCCTTCATAACTGGAAGTAATTTTATAAATGTTTTTTACAAAACAAATTATTCTATATAACATTTTGCCTGTTCAGCCAAATTTCCCTTAGTTGGTATTACTCAAATTTTCGTGATTAGTTACATGTGGGTTTTGTATTGTATATAATATCCTTGGAGGTTTTTACAGAGCAGCCCTGCAGGATAATAGGCAAATTAGTAAGTAGCAGAGCTTTTGGAACTAGAAGAAAGCAATTCATGACTATTCTCATGATTGCATCTCACTCCCGGTTCCCAGGGGTCACATTTATTTAAGCTGTTAGTTTAACAGTTTATTTCCGAGTCCTAAACATTTTGTAAACAATTTTTAATACAGATTAATACTAATCATTGTTATCTGTTCAGTAGCTGATATGCTTCCATCATTATTCTCCTATTTTAGAAGTTTTAGTTCCTCTATCAGAAATGATGGCATTTGAATTAGGCAACCAGCCACATACCCTTTGGGGTAAAAAGTAATTCGGGTATTTTCAGAGACACTGGGCTTCAAACAGCTCATCAATTGAAATGTATTTGTATAATCTATTTGGCGAATATTTACAATTAATCCTACAAACATAGGTGTCAGGATGATGTGATGGTCAAGCCACAAATAGGAAAAAATGGACTAAATTAAATTAATTGCTTATTACCATAAACATTTCATCCAGCTTCAGGTCTGGGAAAATTGCACTGCGTTAATAAAGCTAGTAGAAATAGAGTCCTTTTTTTCTGAATGCCTAGAGGGGATTAACAACGTGAGGGCAGTAAACCTTTATAAAGAAGGTAAATGTCTTGGATTGTATCAGGGAAACTACTGGAAAAAGCCCAATCTCTAGTAATACTGCAGTGATGGGAAGGAGGAGGAGTGTTTAGCTCCTAATTTGACCTTTATTGCAGTAAAAGAGCAACCTTCCTTTTCAGTCTTTCCACTTGACTGTTTTGTAGAGGTTTAACTGACATCATCACTTTGATATTTCAACGTTTGCTCTTGGCCCTTCCTTTCATCCCTGGGGATAAGTTATACTGGTTTTTGTTTGTTCATTAACTGAAAATAATGCATTGAACGTAAGCTGATAACAGAGCACTAGAGCCAGCCTCGGTTCTGGGCAGGCAGAAGCCTATGAAAGTGTGGAGAGCCAGAGACAGCACAGGAGCTCTTGCATTCTTGCTGCAGCCTGGCTGTAAACACTGGCAGGAAGTGTGAAGAGCACACACCGTACACAAGTCGGGCTTGAACAGGCAGTCTGAGGTGGAGTGTATTGTGCAGCTATAATCAGCTGAAGAGGTGAAGTATTGCTGAAGACAGCAGTGTAGACTGCAATGCAGAAGGAACAACCCCACAGTCAAGATCCAGGTTGCAGCTGTGCTAGGAATGCCTGGTTGTTATTGTCCCGTCCACTGCAGAAGTGCAGTGACCAGGGGCTGGGAGAGAGCAGCTCACCTGGGTCCCAGGTGCTGGGGTGCTGGAGTTCCAGAACACCCGACTCGGCTCTTGCGAACAGCGTGGGCCTCTGCTAACCTGCACAGTGGGGAGACCTCTTCTGTTGCTGAGTACCATTTGAGTTTGTTGCATCTTGCTGAGAATAATATAATTCTTATGGATTTAGGGAGTTATAGGCTCTCACACCAAAATCCATAGCTCTATCATGCACCCTCCTTGGCCACTACCTGCCTGCACTGCAGTGTATTTCTTTGTCCAGGCTTTCACCTACAGTGTATATACTGGAACAATAGCCCGTTTTGACCTGACAGCAAAGTCACCCATGTATATTTCCTTGCCTAAAAACATTCCAGTTTGTCTAAATATGAATATATTAATGTAGAAAACACTGCATGACATTTGCTGCTTTTTAAAAAAGGTCAGGTTTTGGACACAATTCTACCAGACTGAAATCCTGGCCCGAGAAAAATCAATGGGATTTTTGCCATGGATTTAATTGGGCCAAGATTTCGTACCCGCTTATTATCTGACCTATTGAATTCTGTTAAACTCGTAAGCCTGGACTGGGGACCATGTCAGAAGACTGTCTTCCCATGCTTTGACATTTTGGTTTCTGCTATATTACATCCTGGCCAGAAATATTCTAAGGATTTTATGCTTTTTTGTTGTTTTTTTTTCTCCTTGTAATAACTAACTAGTCCTGATGGAACACGAAAACAAGACGAGATGTACGTGTTTTTCAGTTAAAGATGCAAATTTTAACTTTGCATCTTTAAGGTACTCAGGTTTTGTGTGAGAGATAGAAGCTGTAGGCTGTGGTATTCTTATGTGGTTACATCACATTTTAGGAAGTGTGCTGGAAGGATGTAGATTAGCTTGTTGATTTGTTATTCAGTTTTGGTTGTTCCGTCAGCATTTCATTGTTCCAGTAAGACAGATGTGGGCTGAATTTTGAAGACTCTCGGACATATCTTCTCACGTATTGTTGATAGAGAAACCCTCTGAAAGGCTGGAGATCAGTTTCTAATCCAACCAGTTCAGAACTTGAAAACTGTGCTAAATTTGGCTCTTGAAACCATAAGGCCTAAAGCCTTCTAAATGTGCCCTCTCACCACAGAGCACATGTACAAGTCTTCTCTGGTTTGTCATCTAAATTTTCAAAGCCATCTTTGCTATTAGGTAGCAGATGTGTTTAAATGGAATACAATTTCAGGAAGATACAGTTGTGCTACCTTGTGAGTTGGCATTGCTGATTTATACTTGGGTAAATACACTTTCATGGGTGTAGCTAAAAACCCATGGAGACAGTTGTATGCCCCCTTGCAAGACCAATTGTGTTTGAGGGTGACATAGTCAGCTGTCTCTGTAGCATTTGTGAAAACCCTGATGACATGAGGCTGTTTTCTGTGGTGGGAACTAGAAGCACAAGAGACTTTAGCAGCTGTAAATTCTGCCAGTTTTTGAAAATTTCCACAAAGCAGTCTCTGCACCTTGCGTCAGATACCATGCACAGATAAGAATGTTTGAGAGTCATCTGCGCGTTAGTGCTGTCTGATATCTCTACGTGCTGAAGAAACAGGAGGCTTAGAGCTCTTCTTGCTGTACAGTTAAAATGCTGGCCTTGTGATCAGGATAATAAAAACACAGTCAAAGTCTTATTTTCGGAGGAGCTAAGTGCTTCCAGTTTCCACGGCCTTCTGTTGGAAATTGAAAGAGAAGGAAGACAACAAAATAAACACTATAGACCTCAAGAATGCATCTTTTAAAATGTTCAGAGATTTGGTTGGGAAGATCATGCTCTGGGCAGATGTAAGGGAGAGGCTGCTAAAAAAGAGAAGACAATATGGAGAAAGTAGAGGATTGCTGAAGATGAGTATACAAGCATGGCACTGGCATATAGGATTGAAACACAAAAGCAAGAGCAAAATGAAGCAACATGAACAACTTGCATAAAGACTACTAAGAAACACTTCTGCAGGTAAACTCAGAGTAAAAGAAATCCCAGAGAAATGGCTGAACAGAAAGGGGAAATGCTACTCAGGAAGACATGTGCTGTTTTTTGACCCAGGGGCTTCAGGAACCAGCTGCAGGCAGGTAACCAGCACAACAAACACCACACCAAAGCAGTATGATTTGCACCTAGGATGAGGGGAAAGGGCATGAAGAAGCCAACTATATTCACATTAACTGGTATTGAGGAATTATAGCCCAGAATACTTGGAGAATTACCCGATACAATTTCAGAACCATTTATGGTTCTCTCAAGAAAGTTGGGGTATCAAAGAAGAGGGCAAATATAATACTTCTTTTTCTCTCTTTTTAAAGAAGAGTCAGAGCATTACAGAGCTCAGCTTATTTCAGTTCCTAAAAAAATACTGGAAAAATTAGTCAAGCCATTATTCATAAGTACTGAGAGGAAAAAATCATGGCTCTCTGAAGAACAAACTGTGTCAAACCATCTAATTTCATCATTTGATGAGGTAATTCTTACCACACTGACAGGAAGAAGCAGTAAATGCCATGTATCTTGATTTTCATAGACTTTTGGCAGAGCTTTATGTAAGCGAGAAATATGGTGAGATGAGAAGTGAGTTTCAAACTGGTTGGCAACAAGGCTGAGTAGTTACAGACAATTTGCTGTCAAAATAGAAGGATAAAGTGATTTTGAGTTCCACAGGAGTCTGGTCTGGCCTAGCACTGATCATTACTTTCATTAATAACTTGTGAATAGAGTCTGCTTTTCAAACCTCCACAGAGCCCTGAGTGGGAGGGACTGCAGGCATTTTGGATAGGATTTAATTGGTAGAAACTGAACAAACTGTAGAACTGGTCATATACAAAATCAGTAAAGTACGAGCTTCACCAGCTGTGCAGGAACAGTCTGCAGCACAGGTACACAGTGAGAAACAGCAGGTTTGCAGTGGAAAAGAAAAGATTTGTGAGGATCTGCATCAGTAGCGCCTTCAGCTAGAGCAGCAAGTGGTGTTTGGGGCACTGTGTAGCCAGAAAGCTGTCCTCAGCTGGAAGGAGATGAGAGGAGTGCAGTAAGATCAGTCAGAAGTCTGGAAAGGATTGAAGGGGGTGTGTTGACTCAGAGAAGAGGAGACTGGGGAGAGAATACCAGTTGTTGAATACACAAAAGGTTGCTGCAAAGAGAAAGGAAATCACATGTCCTTCAGGTCTGTCATAGGCAAGGCAAGTACTGATGGGATTGCACTGCAGCAAGTCAGACTGTAGTATTAGGAAGAACCCTCTAAAGGCAAGAGTACCCCAGCAGAGCAGCAGACTGACCACAGGTTTCCATCTCTAGTGCTGGACTCTTTTAATGGTGGTTAACTGGAGTGGTTTGTATAAGTCCTGTTGTACAAGTCCTGTTTCGAATCATGATCCCCTCACACCCCTTTTCTTTAGCCATTGGAAAGTGTGTAACACTTCACAGTGAGCAGATACAGCACTTGTAAAGCCTTGTGAATCTTTTGGAGGTGAGGTCTGTTCACCTTACTGCAAGATTGTAAATGTAGGGAGGATATTTGCACACAGCATCCTGTCACTCATGGCACAAATGACCTGGTTTTCTTTGAAAGACTTCGTGTGAAAGGAGGATCCTTGACTGACAGGTAAAATTAACATATTACATATCACATATCACATGTGGTTTTGAGCATCATACCAATTGTTCGCTACCTTGTCGAACCCATTAAATTTATACTAAGGACTGTTTTGGAATTTTTTATTCCAGAACAATCTATCCAGGGAAGGAAACCCTGCTAAAATATATGATCAGGTTGATGGTGGCCCTTCAATGAAATTATTCACACTTTTACCAGCAAATCATGCGTTAATGTTCTCATGAATTACTGTGGTGTTTGGAAAATTATTGCATATTATTATAAATCAAACGGCAAGTGGCAGAAATCAAAAGGGCAAGCTTGCTAGCCAAACACTGCTTGTTCACAAACACTCATGGCTCATGTGTCTGGAAGTTTCTTTTATGGGAAAAAGCTTTATTTGAAGATTTCCTGTACTCCTGGGCTTCAGTTCCATAAAATCCAGCAAAACAGCTGTTGTTGTGGTATTTTTGTGTTATTCCTGCTTGCAGGCTCAGCTGAGACTGGGATGTGTACAGAATAACACAAGAATGGGAGCACACAGATGCAAGGCATCTGACACTACCACATTCAGCCGAGTCACCCAGGAGAAAAGGTTGGCCAATGGCCTCACAGTCACTGTGGGATCACAGGATGTCCCTTATGTACAGAAATTTTTTCCCAGAAAGGGAGGCACTACTTGAAGCAATATATGAATTATTATGTGTAGTGCTTATTCGGAACAAAAAATGCCCATCCCAACCCAAGAGGTAGTCTTAAACTCGCACGTAACCTGTGATAGGAAGCTTTAGGAATAGAAGCAAGGAGAGCCTTAGCAAAGCCAGACAACTCAGCTATTTATGATTTAGTGACCTAAAAGGGTTTGCTCTGCTTTTTTATGCCCCCAGTGGTTTCCTAAATGAATTCCTAAATTTTGCCCAGACTACAGATACAGTGTCTTCAGTTTACAGCTCTATAGTCCCTGCTTCTCTTGCAGCTGGTACTATCTTTCAGAAAAACCTGTGATTTTTCAAGACCATGTCCCTGGAAACGTTCTGAGAGGTTTTCTGGGAAGTTGCCCATGATTGTGTTGTCACATGACACACAAGGCTCTGCAGTTGTCATCAGCAATATAATATGCATCCTCTTCTTGGTGCATAGAGAACACCCCTGTCTCTCCGGTCTCCTCCATTTATCTCTGTTTTCTAATTCCCTTCTACCTTTCTGCACCGTACCAGACTGTGCAGCATAGGACACTTTTTTCCAGCCACTGCCCTGTCTCTCTCTCCCTTTATGGATGTTTATTTTATTTGCCTCATACCCTTTCCTCTAGACTTTGCAGAGGCCTTAGAAAAGGGATGCATCTGTACCAGATTCTGTGGTTTCTTTTGCAAAGGACAGCCTGTCCCTAAGTCCAGCCAGATCCTTGCAGATGTTTATTCCAACTGCCAAACTCTTAGGGGTTTGCCCACTTAATATCTAGCGAGTGTGCTGGAGTTGTTTGCAGAATGCCATGGTAACAGAGGAAAACACTGCTGTGTCATTTCATGGTAAGGAACAGTCTGGGGAGCTGGGCCTGAAAGTCTCAGTGGTCCTCACTCTCTCTTCTTCTGTTTCTCACAGCCCTTCAGGCAAGGATGTTTCTGTGTCAAGAACTGGCCAGTCCAGAGGAACACACTCTGTGCCAGGTCACCTAGACATAATTGCAGTACAAGATAATCATAGGTAGCAGATGTATTTTGGTGAATCTGCAGCTTCTGGAAGCTATATGGAAACAATATTGCCCTATGGCAATGCCAAGGAAGATTCTTCTCAGTGACTAATGTGATGAAAATGATTCCTAAATCTGCAAGGCATAAATGTAATTCACTGGCTTTTATCTACAAAGTTAATTAATCAAATGTCTTTTAAAAGAGTGGGATTGTGCTACTAAGGTGAAAAATTAAAATCCCACAGGAAATGATCCCTGTTCTTCCTGTCTTTTCGATACTGCACCAAACAACAGCAATAACTTTACCAGAGGAACGAATGCTTGTCAGAGTGCAGCAGAGATCTTCAAGGTACTATTTTCTACCAGTTTTGGTTTAGATACAGTGTGACCTTTTCTCACTATTCTGTGCTACCTCTGAGTTGAGTGTACTGCTGTGTCACACTACAATATCACCAGTCTCATGGTGCAAGGACACCTTTTAACACCTTAGTGGTTTGAGTCACAGCACCACAACAGCAAAGAACATATCCTTTAGTGCTGTGAACATGTACCATTCTTCATATGTCTTTAGTGTATTATTGTCAGTTCAGGTTTGTTTCACTGTAGTGCATTTTGAAGCCACTGAATTTTATCTGTAAGACAGAGACAAATACACACTGCTTAGAAAACCTGCTCTGTACTGTATTTCTCATAATTAAAAACAGATAAGTTATGACATACACCTTGTTTCAGGTTTGCGATGAGTTTTGTACAAGGATTCAATCCCATGTTTATTTTATCTGGACAGATGATTTCTCTGTACAAATTACCACTATTAGTTTCCTGTAACATCTCTTTAGTAAATCCAGTAATTCTTCTTGCCATTAGACTGCAAGGGATCCTCGCTTAGAGGTTCACCCTCTCTCAGGACTGTAATGAGCATCAAGCTTGAAGGTATGAATGATTTTGAGCAGCACAAAGGCGCTATTTTCTAACCTGCATCCCACAGAATAATCACTACTAGAGTACAGCCCTCAAACCACGCAGTGTAGGATGGGGCTTTGGAAGCTGACAGAGTCTCAGAAGTCAGTCTTCAGTTTCAGGAGTCAAGTTTTTATTTTATTTGCTGTTACCTGGATGTATCTGAGTGTGCATTTTCTCTTTAATATAAATATCCTCAACGGCCTGTCTGCCTAGCACAGATTACTTCTGATTTGAAAATGAATCTAACCCATCCCACAGCAAATCCCTAGACACTGTGTTCTTGTGCAACTGGAAAACCCCAACGAAGCAATATAAACTCTGTGATAATAACAAGTAATGACCATGGCTTAATGAAGGGTGGCAAAGCTGCTCTGGGGGGATATGTAATGGATGTGGCTGTTCTGGTAGCTTGATCTTGTGCTAATTCTCTTCCCTTCATGTTTGTTCATCCCTATTTTGTTGTATAGATAAAGCCAGGAATTGCTTCAGTGTGGGGAAGAAGGCCAGCATCCAGCTGATATGCTTGGACTGGACTGCTGTGCCAGCCTGGCCTCAGCTCTCCTTTCCTTTGGAATGAGACAAAAAGCAGGTCTTTACCCCTGTATGAAGAAATTAGCTTTTCTCTTGCATACCTTTGAGCTGGAGCACTGCTTTTGAAGTATTGGTGTCCTGTTTAATTCGGTATTTCAGTTGCTGTGTGCAATAGGCTTCTCACTAAGGGAGCTGAACAACTGAAAGGAGTCTCTTATGTGTTTTTTAAAGTACCACTGTAAAACAGTGAGGCTAGAAATCAGGACCCAGAACACACATGCACTCCGACTAATAGGCCTTAAATACCAGAGCTAGAAAACAAGACAAAACTGAAAAAAGACCAAGTGGTCTCTCCTTGTCCTCTTCATTTTAATTTTACTGTTCCTTGTCCTTACCCAAAAGTAACCATTTAGGGAAGGCAAGTGTTTTCTGCCTCTCCTTGCTTTTGAGAGTAGTGCCTTCCAACCAAATCAGCAGCAGTGGAAATGCAGCTTTCTTGGAATTCAAAGATATCTCAGTAAAGAGCACATACCAGCCTCTGTGAAGGGCCTTGTTTCAGACCAAGAGCAAATAGCCAGTGTCACACAAATCTGCATAGTGATTGAACGCTGGAAAACATAACTGGATTTTTTTTCCTTAGTCATAAAAGGTTAGACTTGTCTAAAATTGCCTTCTTTGTATGATGTTTTAAGATGGCGAATTGAACCCAGAAGGCAGATTTTATGTATTAAACAGTGAAAACACAAGCAACTTTTCATTTTAGAAATCTTTCTTGAGAGTAGCCTTTCCTGTTTAATACTGAAGAATTACACTTCAGAAGTAGGTGATCTTTGCTGCCATGTCTCCATTCAAACATGATAATAAGCAACAATCTTTCCAGGCTTATTATTTTTTTTTTTTTAAATAATGTAATACCTTTTATAAACCTTGCAGAAGTTTTTACTGCAGATTTAAAAAGCTCATCCTTTGCTCCTGCATTCTCCTTGTAGTATCATCTTTATCAGAGTGCAAAACACACATATTTATTTATTTCTCTTGTATTTCTCTTCTTTGATTTATTGACCTAAGAAAGGTCCAGGTCAACAAACATTCACTAACCGTCCCCTCCCAACTCCATTTCCTGAAATCCTTTCCCAGCTGGGAACAAGAATGAACTCATGGAGTTCTACTCCAGCAGCACACCAAGGAAGAAAACAAATTTGCCATTTGTGCTACACTTAACTATGTATTGCCTCAGGTAATTAGTTATCTTTCCCTGTCTATGCATGTACTATTTTAGATATGTACTTACAAAATCTAAGGCAAGCATCACTCAGATCTCTGACTTGTTGATGCTCTGTAGATTTCAACTTCTTGAATATTTAAGGAAAGAAGGATGACTTCATGGTTAAAGTACAAGTCTAGGAGTCAAGAGGTCTGGATTCTATTTCTGTGCTATGCTACAGGCTTCCTGTACACCCTTGGACCACTCACATGACCCCTTTCCATTTTTGTACCCATCTTTATACCCATTTTTATTCCCCCTCAACTAAATGGGGAATAATCGTTGCTTCATATATGCTGCTATGAGGCTTAATTCATGTTTCTCTGAATGTGTTTCAGGTTCCTTAGAAGAAAAGCACTTCAGAAATAGAACCTCATCTCAGATTTAATATTGCTTGAGCTGTCTGGCTTAAATGTAACCTCACCCAAAGGGGATGGTATTTGTAAATGTCATCCTTAAAATGAAAAATCTGTTCTCTTTTTTTCTGTGCCTCCATGCTTTCCCCATTTCCCTTCTTTCTCTTCCAACAAGCTGCAGCATTTTTAAAATACCTCCTCATCCCCAGGGCTACCCAACTGATCACAACCTGGATATGGGGTTTGTTTTACAGAGAGATGTGCATGCACTTAGTGGCAGTGTTGTTTTCTCTGTCTCTGAGCAGGCAAACAACTCTGCAGAAAGAATAGAACATATCTGTATTTGATTTAAACAAGCATTTGGAACAAGCAGAGCATTTCAGGGAAATGATTGGTCTTTAGTTTCATTTAAAACAAAAGGATTCCTGGACTCCTACATTTCTGTGGACTTCAGGCTTTTTAATCATCTCTAGAGGGTTTCTGAAGGTGCAGAGATGAGATACTATGCTGCTGTTGGACATGAGTGTTTCAGTTAATGAGTGATTACTGAATGTTCCATTACTGAAATAGCATAATACAAAATTTAGGATGTTTGCATGTGTAGAGGAGAAGAGAGTGCTTTGTGGGAGCTGCATGTGTTGTCTAAGTCTGATAAACTAACCAGCAGCTTTTATTATTGCGATAATTGTTTAGTTAGTGTTTGTGCCAAGGCCATCTCAGTCAAAGTGCGATCCTGCCCAAAGGCTCCATCAGTTTGAAGGCTGGGAAAGGACTGCAGATCCTCATGAGTTGTGAAATCCAGACCCTGATTCTGAGCGTGGTGGCATGTGCAAGCTGCACGTCCCAAAGGCAGAGCTGTGTCACCCTCACAGCGACTGCTCAGGCTGACCTTATGGAGTAAAGGCTGATGGATAGCAGGGTGACCCTGCTGGGCTGTTGTGCAGCCCCCAGGATGCAAAAATAGTGTCAGGAGCATGTGGGAGAGAAAGGCCTTTGCACCCAAAACACAAAGCACCCTGATTGCTCTGGACCACTTGACTAGCCCAGAGGACTCTAACAGTGATGCACTGGTGAAGTCACTATATAGTTGCTCACTTGTTCCCCTGAAAGCCCCATTGTGCATGGCTCGGGAAGCGGATCCTTGCATTTCGTCTGCACACATACAGCAGTCAGTGCTTTCAAAAGGCAGTCGGTTCCCTGAGCTGTGTGACATAACCACTGACTTTCAAATTTGTAGGATCCTTCTGTTAAATAACGGAGTGACTACTGAGCCTCTCGGTGTACTTGGGGGGGGCATCATTGCTGTAAATCTTTGTCAAAGATTGTGTTTCAAGCAGAATAAGCATAAAGAAGAGGGAGGAGTTTGACATGTGAAGAAAAGAGTAGGAGCAAGGTCCTGTCTGTAGGTGTAAACGCTGGTGCTAAGAAAGACTTGACAGTTGTTTAAGAGAGCTGGAGGAGCCTTCATCAGGAATGAGAAAAGAAGAAGAGAGGAGAAAGGTTTGAAAGATTGAGAGCCATGAAAACAAGAAGAAGAAGTTGGAGTTTGCTCCAAAAGGGAGAGGAAATAGGAGGGAAGGGAAGGAGGAAGCCAGGATGAAGAGAGGACACAAATTTTCTGGGGAGTGCCAGGGTGTGACAAGTTCAGGGTCCCATATTCCCATGCACTGGGTGCCAAGTATCAACTATCAGTGGTTTATATGAGGGGAGGCCAGTTATCAGATGAAGAACCTTTGCTTACTGCCCATTCTCTCCTTTTCTCTGTCAGTGAGCAAGAGGAGGTGTTGAGGCACTCACATTATGCATGCTGTGGATAAAAGCTGTCCTCTAACCATTCAGTGTTTTCAGGGGACACAGGGCTCCTTTATCAGTAACTTTAGGAAGTTGCATTGATCGGTCGATAATTTATTAAAAGGCCAAATGGGTAAATTTATGGTTGGTAAATTTATGGCCCGCCATAAATTGTCTCATACCAAACATTTTCATTTTCCAGCCAGTGTTCTCCTGAGGGTTAAAACATACAGCTCTCAAAATGACAGACTTGGAAGAGCCTGGGAAAGCAGTGATATTGCAAAAACTATGCTCTCCTCCTACACCTTCAGTACATTCTCCTCATTGCCACAAACTGTCCCCAGGAACACTTGATCTGAATTAACTACAAGCTCTGCAATATTTTAAAGATCTCTTTAGGCTGTTTCCTGCCCTCCCTGTGCTCCCTTACTTGGGCAGATATCCCAGTGTAGGTCCATGGGAGTTTTGTTTGAGACATCTGTTCAGATTTCTCTTTCTTCCTTTTTCTTTTCAGCCAGAATTTTGCTCCTTTCCTCTTATTCCTTATTATTCTCCCCTTGCTGCTTAGTGCAAAGTGAGGAGACAAAATGACTAGATGATACAAAGAGACAAAGAAACCTGTCAGAAAGGAACAGTAAGGGCTAGGAATAATGGGAATGACTGGAAACCGGTAAAAATTCATTTCCTAATACCTCCCAGCAGTGCTGGACACAGATGGTTTGGTGCATACACTTTGAGTTTGGCTATCCAATTTTGGTCCCAAAAAACACAACCCTTTTGCTTGTAAATGCAATTACCAGGTCAAAACTAGTTTAATTAAGTGTGATGGGAAAGGCAATCTGTTGACTGGGCAGCTGCCCCTTGCATTATTTCAGGTCAGGAAGGTTTGGTCTTAAAGCAATACTAGGTATGAATTAGATTTCTGCAAGTGTGAGGTACCTCTTTAGTGTCCTCCCAGAAGGCCTTTGTGTGTCATCGACTCACTGCATCAACTCAGTGGGTTAAACAGTCACTCAAAAAGAAATGGCAGACAAAATGAAAATACAGTTAATTCTTCTTGATGATTTGAACCACCCAGAAAAACTTGCTTTCCTCATCAGAAGAGACATGTTGCAGCTTTTTAGCCAAGAAGCAGCTGAAAGTCAGAAATGTAGCTATGCTTATTTCTTTTTTCTGTGTTGAGTTACATGTCTTTGTGTAGACATGAAAGTGGATGTATACAATTTTTTTCTCATTTAAACATATCTAGCAGCCATTTGGTTTTATTTTCCAAGATGGATCTAGTTTTATTTCCTTTTTCTATTTCAACATGAGATATTCTGAACTAGCTTCTCGTGGCAAATATTCTACTTCATGTTTGTCCTGCAAAGTAAGTGTTGCTTAAATATTTTAGGGATTCAGTTGCTTCACTTAGGAATTTCTGTCTCCATGACAACCCTTCTGTGCTTTGTAATACCTTCGGTGAACACAGTGGAACTGACTATTATTTATTTCAGACTATGTTACATTTAGCAGTGGAGACACAATGGGAAATTCAATAAAAAGCAAAACACTGAAAGAGCTAATTCACACCACTTTCTTTAAAAGGAATTTTCAAAATGACCACATCCCTTACTGTATTGGAAGCCCAGTAATGTTAAAAATGCCAGGTTTTTGTCTCAAAAGGTTCTGTTCTTGTTCTTATCTCTCCGCTGTGTCCTGATACAGACAGGCTGCAGAGTCTGGCCTTCAGTGTTGTCTCCACGATCATTATTGTTCTGTGATAGAAAGTTAACTTCCTATTGGAAATGCTTCCCAAGCAGTTTTTTTTCCCAAGCATTCAAACCAACTGCTCCCATACTGCAAAAAAACAGTGATGGGATGGTGGATCCTGCCTGGGATGGTGGATCTGCCACATCATGGAAGGTGTGTCAGGGTCACACAGTTCTTGTGAATCTCAAAAAAGATCCCATACTTCCATCATTTAGAAACTTCAGTTATGCAAATAGTATCCTGTATATGGAATTTCAGTTGTCTGATTTCTAGCTGTGTTGGCATTCCAATAATGAGATATGACTTAAAGTAATTTGGCTAGATTTTTTTCCACTCCATCCTTAGGCACATTTGTGCCTTTCTTTTTCTTTCTGATGCTGTCCCGTATCCACCTCAATTTTCTAGTTTATAACTGCTTCATGTGTGGAGTGGCTCACCTGCACATCTGCCAGATGTCAGACTTGTGGCAGTTATACTTTGCATAAGCTCTTTGTGAATAAAGCTCTTGTGAACAGTGGCCTGACTTCTGGGTGCACCTGGAGGTGCATCAAAACAAGGCCTTATTTCATTCACTGTTTAATGCCAGGGTGTTTTTAAATCAGACCACACAAGGGGCTTAAAGTTGGCCATGCCATATCCCCAGTCCCTAAGGAGAGGTTTGCTGTGTAACGTCTTAGTGCTTTAATACCTTTGAAGAGCAGCAATAATGGGCAAATACTCTGTTGCTGACCTGCTGCTGTATCATACTGGAACTTTCTCAGGGAAATTAGGAGCCAGGAACTACGTGTGGCCCAGCCATTTTGATAACATATCCATATAGCAATGTTGTTTGATATTAAAAGTATCAACTATCTGAGAAATCTTCCCCTTTTCCTTTTTCCCCCCTCTGCTTTGAAAATGAAGGCACATTTGGAGCCTAAAACTTCATGCTGAATCCAAAAAGCAGAACACTATGCATGTGGATGTTTTCTGTTGTCTAAGACAGCCTCTTATTCTTAATACATAATGTTGTTTCATAAAATCCACTGAGATGGAGCCCCAGAAGTCTTCCATGCTCTTCTGAGTCCTCATATCTTGATTTCTAAAGCCACTCAGCTCTGTCTCCTCTTATTCATCAAACACTGGTGCTCTGTCATGAGAAAACTGCTACAGTTTATAGTATTAATGACTCCAGGTGGTGCTACCTTGAATATAAAAGCAATCTAATTAGGCCACCTTCTGGCTGAATCTGCTTTAGTTTTTGACTCCAGAGAGACAAGGAAGACAAGTGAGCACGTGTATACAATACTGACTAAAAGAGTAGACGTTTCTGAACACATGGTTTTAGGTTCTACTGCCTCCTTTCTCTTTTGTTTTTGTTGTTTCCTTGTGCTTAAGCATCTATGGAAAATCTTGGTGTAATATGATACAGCACTTAGGGCAAGAAGGATGATTATAAATGGCTCCTGCCTCACTTCTGGATCCAACAGATGTTACTACGAGGTTTGATTCTCCCTGATTTTATAATTTGATTTTAATGGCTAGATACCATTGGAGCATGGAAGTCCTACAGACAATAGTGTCCTTTTACATTCAGAAACATCTGTTAGCTAAGTGCTCTCGTAGAGCCTGAACTCTAAATGAGCAGTGTTTGAACAGCAGCATTTATAACCTGGCAGACAGCATTCTCAGGAGAAACAAAGTCTAATATGTCTTTTCTCCTTTGGTAGAGCTCTTTTCTTTCCCCTGTCCTTCATGTTTCTCTTTGTATCATCCACTACTTCAGGAGATATGAAGTTTGAGTGCCTTTTCTAAGGGCTTAATGCAGCCTGAGGACCAAATGTGCGATTCAAATAATGGTGCTTTGCTGTTCTCTTGAAGCAGGGGATAGAACTGGCGCCGCTCAGAGTAATATTTTGGGCTGTCACTATTTGATCAAAGACCTTGGACTGGATCTGCCAGTGTTAATGCTTTTAGGATGGATGACTCCTTTACTTTAGAAGGAGTTTCCAGTAACCGAGGGCAACACATAACATCTTTGAAATTTCTGTATTTACAGAGCAGTGAACTCTCCATGGTAGTGCATTTCAAGGCCCCTCCAGGGAAGAAACAGCTTACAGAGCTCATTGGCACATCCCTCCTTTTCCTTTCTAATTGTGCTTCTTCCAGTTTGGTCTTGTTTCTGTAGATGTCTACAGCTTTCCACAGCACGCAGCTTGGGGAACAAGCCTGAACTCAAACCCAGTGAACAAAGCCAGTTTACTCATAGCCATAGGCTGTAAGGAAGAAGTTTTAGAAATCCCTGAGTTCTTCAGGGTTGGAACCACAGTTGCGTATATTTTATACCTTAAGTGCTGCACAATAAGTGGGCTTTATAAAACAGCGTATCGCATGTACTGTTAATGCCTGCAGATTAAAACAGCTGCCGGGCAGCAAAAATGTGGCATGGAGAAAAATCAGGCGGACACTCAAATCTGCAGCTTGAGTTAATTCTCTGCTTGGGGCCTGTGAATCTTAAGGGAAATTCAAACAAAAAATCTTACAGGGATTTGGAAATTAAAATCACGGTGATTCTTCTCAACCTGTGTTTTGCTTTAAGGGCAGCTGCTTTTACTCAAGACTTGAGGAAAACTTGCCTGATTTTCCAATTATATTGGTCTAATAAAAGTCATTACTGCTCCTTAAAAACACTGCCTCATGTAATATGTAGTTAGGTCATAACAAAACCACTACCACGTGTGCTTGGAATGTAGCCATTTAACACTTTGTTCTTTGTGTTCAGAGTATCTCAGTGAAACAGCAACAGTTACAGCTTTCCAGGGAAGTTAGCAAGTACTGGGAAGGATCGTTTGCTTCTGATAAACCAGCCAGCTGCCCACTTACTTTTCAAGTAATTCATTGCATTCATTTGCCAGATTTCAGGACTTTTTAGGGTATTTATAAAGAGAATAATTGGACTTATTTGTAAAATTATCTATTTTGTAAAATTATCTATTTAACCATTAGTTAATGTAATTATACTGACTGAAATTTAAGTTCCAAAGAGAAGTATATGTTCCCTGGAGCTAATTCTGAAAAATACATGTAAAAGTTTCCACAAAGATCCAACAAATTTAACTTCTCTGTCATCATGCTCAGAATCATTCCTTAGTATCACCTGCCCTCGGTATTGACAAAAAAAATGTTGCTTCTCACTTGGCAATATATAGGTACATTTGGCAAACAAAACACACTATAAGCTCTACAAGGTATAAAACACACACATGCACAAAAAAAAAAGTTAGTTCTCCAGAAGAGATGACCTCTGCAAAACTTCATCTCCATTTATGTCACATATGAATGTGTTGCTATTACACATTGTTTTGCCTCTGATTGTCACTGGCACTTAGTCCATAGGCAGTTCCCAAAGTATCAATATTCAGTGTTCTCCCTTGCTTCTCAACATATTAAATCAATCTGCTCCTACCCACCTTCCTGAGACAAAAGTTATTTCATCTATGGCTGACATACATTTCCCAGATAACGTTTTAATGTGGACCCACTGGTCATGACTTTCATAAACTTGATTTACTGCCTGGTTTATTGACCTCACTTTGCAAAGCTTTGCCTCCCTTCGTAACAGCTGTGAACACATTGCCATAACAGGAGTTTGCCTTCTGTACACCAGCAATTTGCCTTTTCATGTTCTGAAATCTCCAGGGAAACCCTGGGGGTATTAATCTTTAGTTCTTGGGAGCCTACCTCATACTTAAGACCTTGGGCATCTTAGTGAAAATGTAACTAAGGAAATAATTTAGGATAACTCAGCAATGTTCACTAAACCACCAACAATACAAATTATATTTTCCAAGCAAATTGTTTCTTGAGAGTAATATCCTTGGTCTCCAAATGAGTAGGAATTTAAAGCAGATAGGAGTGTATTTGCGGACATACAGGCTATGTGCGATGCCACCTTTGACTAGTTTGCTCATGCCAATCTGAACCTTCACATTCTCCTATGTCAATAGGTTTCTATTCCACATGCCCGTTGGAAGAAAGAGCTACTGAAATTTCTGCACTGAACTCAAGAGCTCACTGAGTATATATCTATATATTTGTAAACTCGCACTGTATGTGTGGAAATGGCAGTAGGAGTTTAGTGCATTTGCAGGGAAATAGAGAGCTGGCAGCTAGGGAATGAAGGGAAATGGGATTGCAAGGGGCAGGAGGAAATGACTAAGAACTGTAGCAGAGGTGAGATCACACTAGTACACAGGCTGAGCAGTAGAAGCACAGAAAAGCAAATCAAAGGTATAGAGGATGTGGGAAGATAAGGAGAAGTCCACAGGACGTACAGAAGTAGAAGGCAGAGAAAATTCTTGTAGTTTAAATAGTTTTTATTTTTGAAAAGCACTTCTGCTTGTTGAAAGTTTTAGGAGAAGGAAACCAAGGTAAAGCTGCAAGAATGCATAGACAAAGGGGAAAAATGGACTGGAAAAAGTCTCTTGTAATGCCAGTAGACTGTAGAACTAAGTAGCTTCTACATAAAAAAGAAAGAGAAGACTGGATATCAGGGACAAATTTCACATCCAGTAGTGTCTCTGGTAAGATCTCCTCTTCTGAAGAAAGGCCATGACTTGGTCCTAGATAACCAAAGTTAATCAAAACGAGGAAAGACAAACATGGATATTATTGGTTTGGAATCAATATGAAGAAGCTTGCAAACAAAGGTTTAGTGCCAGATGCAGTGGAAGAGTGTCAGGGGCAGAGCGAGGGGCAAACATCACCGATGCAGCAGCTTCACAGACTGCAGTCCCCTGCCTGCTGCTCACTCCATTCACCAGCACGCTGAGCAGCCCTTGAGCAGAAGTTCCCAAACTTCTTTTCTGTTGCTTCTTTATCAGCATTTTGATAAGCTGGTTTATTGGCACTCCTGAACTGAAGAGTGTTTCCATGAAGTGCCTCTTTCCATGTAACTAAAGGTTACAGCCTTCCTCTGCTGTGGAATTGGCAGATGGACTTTCAAAGGCCAATTAAAAGAAATATCTTGGAAGCATATGAGACCACTTCTTCTTATCCAAGCCCTTATCCCAGCCCTACTGTTCTGTCACATGCTTAGCAGGACTACTCATGCAGAGTGCAATGTCTCCTGGTTTGGTTTGCAGGGTAATACATTCTAAGGTGATAATATTTAACTGGGTCATGGCAAAAGGTTTGTGGTTGCAAAAAAATATTTAATTATTCATATTCTATCAGGGAAGAAAAAGCCATATAATATTGGATTATGCATATTTTATCATCAAATTGTACAAGTGAGCTATTAAACTGCATACAATTCATGCAAGTCTTTGTTTTATAGATTAGTTTTACAAAGCATTTTGTGTTCCTGCTGAACATAAACACCCTCTCATATCTCCACCTACTACAACCAAGTATTCTCCTGATTAATTCATGAAGTGTATAAAATTCAAAAGGAGCTAGGGAGAAGAAATATGTTTTTAAGCCCTCTCCTAGCTTTGGCAGAGCAAACTGTCTGTGTTCAAGTCAGGGAAGCAGATTCCTCGGTCATATTCCTTTGACACAGTGTGCACTGTTCTTTCATTAACATCATGTCTGGTCCTTTGCAACACAAAGTAGTTCCGCAGCTACACAGGGGCTGTGGTGGTGGCTCTCAGAGGTTATCATCATCTAGGCTGATGCTAGAAATGGAGGAAGCATCAGGACAAAATCAGCCTCACTGGAACCTTCATGCACAACTAGGTGAAATTCCAAACTTCTGCTCTTCCCAGCTGGCACCCAGTAGTCCCAGCAGGGACACTGGCATCCCTCAGTACTCTGGTTCCCAAGAACCAGCCCAGGCATCGTGCCAAGGCAAGTTCTGTAGGAACTCTCCTGGCTGCTACTACAGTCACCTACAGCCACACCATGGCAGAGGGGAAGGACATTCAGGCTCCCCCTAGGCAGGTGGGTAGAGCACCACAGCACACTGAGCTTCCTGAGTGCTCATTGCTCTGTCCTCTCTGGGGCTTTTGCCTCACAATCCCTCTGCCTCGGAGCATGTTGGGTGGCTGCAAGTTAATGCCCAGGCATAGAAAATAGCCCTGAGACTTCAAGGATGGGAAAGCAGAAACTGAAAACTTCCCTGGGAGCAAGGATAGCTGCTTCACATTCACTTTATGACTAAATATAGTATCATCTCAAACAGGTGTTCTTTTATCCATGGATGTCTTCCAGGGCCCAGAGCAAGGGATGCTCCATGTGGAGTGCACTGTTTTCACAAAACCGACTAGCACTGGCTGAGCCTGGTGACCACAGGCATTCAGCAGCCAGAACAGTAATCCCAGTATTTCTGACCAACCCACTGAAGGGAAGTACCAGCAGAAATGAGGGGAAAGCCCACTCTCCTGAGGCTTTGCAGGCTCCAAATTGCTGGCTGTCTCACAAAGGGCTGAGTATTGCACTCAGCCAAACAAACACTCCTTGGAATTTCACTGCTTATTGGACAGCTCTTGGAAAACCTCTGTCTGAAGAAGAAGATGGAAAAGCAGTCCCCAAAACAGTTTTCTGTGTGTACCTCGTTCTGTATATCTGTTTTTCTGGTAGGCTGTATGTGTAGTGCAACAGTAGATCATCAAGGTAAGCAGTATTGCTTTGGAAAGTATCTGGGCAACAATATTGGGGTATCTTTATACTGTCTACAGTCTGGCAGGAATGAGAAGGAGACAAGGAAAGGTTGGTTCAAGATGCTAGCTGTTGGACTCTCACCTACACATTGATTTCTGCGAAGAACTAGGTACCTGTGCTCTTGGACTAATGATAAGCTGGGCTTACTGAATGTTTTCAGAGCTCAGTTCAAAGCAGGTGTCATTCTGCTAAAGTAAGGAGGCATTTAAAAAGAATTCACATGCCAGAATTATTGGTATTGTTATCCTTTGCCCCCGGCGGCTCCAGGTGCTCTTAATTCTCACCGTAGTGCTAAATAATCAATTCCTTCAGAAAAAAAAAACCCTGATAAATAAAGGTTGAGTATGGTCGCCTCATAATTTTTGGCAATGTCCCTTTAACTCAGGTGTCAGCTGGAGGGGTTCTTGCCACTGTTTCTTCTGTTACTCTCTTAAAATCCCACTAGATACCATAGCAACAGCTGGATCACATGCTCCTCAGTGTGCTCTCTGTAAGCAGTTGTGAACAATGCTGGCTAATAAGTCTCAGCAAGTGCTGGACAGGAAAAGGACTGAATTCAGCCTCTACATTTTTTTTAATAACTCCCAGTAAAGGCTTTCCATCATTTCTTATGACACAGGTAAATCCAGATCTGAATGAAAACCAGACTCAAGTTACTCCCTCGCTTAATCAAAAGACCATCAAGGTGGCCAGTATTATACAGCCATTTTTTCTCCTGTGTAAGGAATTCATGGAAATCTGAGGCTGAAATACATTTCCATATTCAAATGTATTTGCAGTGCCTGGATAAATACTATGTCTGCTTTGTTGATGGGTTAGTCCTGCTACTAAATTAATTACATCTTTTATCTTTTTTTAATCTTCATCCATAGAAGGAAATCAGAACTATTCATATGTCAACTAATGATCCATATTCAATTATGCTCTAATTATTTTCTATACATGTGGCATTTTGAATAATACAGGTCAGTTTTTTAAATCACAGAATAAAGCTTCTCACATGTCAAATGAACATTTAATAATGCCATCGCTTAGAGGAAGTGTTCATAATCCTTTTCCTCAACTAATGCGGAAAATCTATGTACAGCCTTATTTATGTTCACATTTAGGCAAGCAAAAAATGATAATTCTCTCCTTTAATCTGATTTCTGCTTCCAACTATCTCCCATAAATTCCTCCCATATAGCACCAAACCATATGCAGTCTCAGCTGTGTCGTATTCCCTAGGTTCAAAACCGAATTGCAATGCATAGAGTCTGTAGCTATGTCAGACATTGTGTAATCGATCTGTACTTTAATTATGGGTTCTTACAAGGACAAATAAATCATACCTCCTTGCAGCATGATGGAAGAGCTAAAATCCAGAACGGGGAAAGAGAATATTAAATTTATTTGGTTATACAACTAGATTGAGGTTTAGTAAGAAATCAATGCTAATACTTCTGATGAAAATCTAGAGTAGATTCTGTGATTTGTAAAATTTTCAGTGTCTCTGAAATTGCAGGTGCCTGTGGAATTCTTAGATTGATACTTGTTTATAGTGTCTGCATCAATTTGGATGCAAAAACTGAAGGGATCTAATTATTTTCCTTCTGTTTTACAAAGTTGCTTTTCATTGCATGCCATTCAGGGAGGAAATCTTAAGCAGTAATATCTGCTTATGATTTTAGCTCTCTTTTCTATATGAAGACTAATGAAAATGTGTGTGTGTGTGTGCCTTACAGAGGGTCAGCTTCTGCCATCCCCTTGGAGGTGATGTAGGAAATTTTGCTGATTACTGGATGTGCTCACTGGTAAGGTCAGAGTAAGGGAAACAGTCTCCAGTCAGGTAAAATGACAGCCCACTCTCCAAAGCCTGAGATCATCGCACAGCACACTGCCTGACAGGCACCTGCATGCATGGCTTCCACACGTCTAGAACAGGCTCTGAGCTGTGTAAAGAGGCACTGGTGCCTAAACAGGGTGGGCACGAAGGGTGGAAGGAACACGGGATATTAATAGCATCATAATGTTTACTTGGTTGGGCAGATGAAGGTTTAGATGGGATTGTATCTGGCATTCACAGAGTCTGTGTCTGAGCCTCTCCCACGTGTGTCCCTGGGAGAACATAAATGGGGGCATAAATGGAAGGGACCTTCCTAGCAGGCAGAGAGGATAAACCGAAGGCACGGAGTATCCTCATGCTCAGAGCAGCTCAGGTGCACTGCCGGTCTCCTCCTGGACTGCCTGATACTGCCATAGGCTGCTGTGCAGCTCCTCACAGCAAACAGTCTGGAGAGGGATCCACACTGTCTGTCCTCAGGACAAATAACCCAGGCCAGGTGGGCCAAGGGTGTTTGTCCTGCTGCTGCGGGAAGACACAAGTCTTTGGTCCCCAGACTGTTGGTCCAGCATTTCTCACAGGAACAGCAGAGGAAGTTGGAATGGGGACAGTGCTCTATGAAAAACTAGAGCAGTTCAGGCTAGGAAGATGGGCTGTTCCATATAAGCTGGAACAGCTGTTAGCCCCTGCCCTGCCACCAGGGACTGGTCTTCCCTGCCAAACCACCCAGCTCCAGGGAGGATGCAGGCGCAGGCCTGTAAATTGATACTGCGCTTAAATGATTACAGGCTCTTCACCTTCAGCCCAACTGCAGCTGACTTGAGGAAAAGCAAGTCCAGAAATATAGTTCTATCTGTTTAAGGGTTGCTGAATAACTGGGCTAGTTAAACAAGGCTAAATTAGAAATTACCAGGCATTGCCCTGGGGATGGTCTTATAAGCCATGAGTGAAGGAAATAGGCAAGTAATCATCAGCAGCTCCTAGAAGGATGAATTGCATGCAGATAGGTTTAAACTCAGGGATAACAGTTGTGTTTATAAATGGAAGCAACTGACTTTGATGTTTTATCTGTAGTCATTGCACACAAGCATTTTTGCTCAAAACTCCTAGACAGACTACATATGTTATGTTTGTGAAAGGGCAAAATCATTCTTAAAGCATAACCATAATCACAAAGAGATTGTTTCATCTTGGATCTGTTTACTGACCTTTCACCACCATAAAATCCTTTTTTACTGTGTTCTGTGGCACAAGAAATTCCCGAGAACTGTAATGTGTGCAATTAACAGAGGGTCAGCTTTGTAGCTAGTTTAAATCACGGTGGCTACAGCTTGCAGATATAGCTACTTACGTCAACTGAGTGTCTGGCCCCAAGAATGTAAAATAAGATCTGCTCTGCAGAATGAGACCACTGTTACTGAGGACCCCATGACTAGCCTTTGAATGGTGAGCAAATGCATAGTTAATAGGATTTTGCTATTAGTGAATTTGATCTGATACTTATTTTATTCCAAAGCAACCTGGCAGATATTTAGCATCAACAAATCCAAGACTGTAAGAGCATTTCCTACCTATTGCGAACATTTTCCCAAGCGCACTGTCACGCCCCAGAGTTCAGGAGCGCTGGGCACAGGAGCCTACGAGCAGCCAGGCTGCAGGCAGTGTCACAGGGTGGCCCTGGGCAGCCTCGCCCTGTCGAGGGTGCGCTGCAGTTGAGGCTGCCACTTCAGCTCTGGCACCATCACACTCCTCACAAATGTGAAATGCAAACAAGAAAAAACAAGGTGTACCTCTTCATTTCTTGACGAGTACTTAAAATAGAAATACTCTGACCTATTTTTTTTAGCGCTACTCCTGTCTTGATGTTCCTGCGTAGAAAAAAGCCGCGTGTCTCTCTTTGCAGCAGCCCTCTTCTCCAAGGCCTAGGGCTGGATTCAGCCGGGCAGCCCTGTCCTGGGGAATAGCCACCCAGCCGCACTGCAAGCAGGGGTTATTTGACAATGGCTCAGAGCAACACTTTTCAAACCTTGAAGAGCACACCACCTCAAACAATTGTCACTGCTTGCTTTGCTCTTTTCATGCTCTCTCCTAGCTTGGCACTGTAAGAATAAAAAGCCTCTTTCAGAAGATAATGCACAGTCTGTGTTGCTCACCCTTCCTGTAATTTACAGGAGTTAAGGACACCAGTGAGGTTCAAGAATAACAGGCATTTCTGCCGCATTCGAAGATACCTTGGCAAAGTCCTCTGATAGATTAGAAGAAAAAGTAAACAGTTTTAATCAATCCCTGGGCACCATCACCCACGTCTGGCTTAGAATGTCAGTGAAGCCAGTCTTGAAGGGGGCTTTGCCTGTACAGTGGCTGGTGCCTCTGTGCCTCAGGGCAATAGAGCAGAGAAAGGAAACCCCATGGGGGCAAATGCCTGAGGGTCAGTGCTTAGAGGGCAAGAGCCTGTCCCAGGAGCACCCTCGATGCTGGCTGTGGGTGGGCACAGCTCTCTCCTCATGTGACGGCCTGAGGACTGGGTACAGCATCCAGCAGAGCAGAGCATCTCCCATGTTTTATGGAGCCTCTGTTCTTCCCACCAGCTGCTGCATTCCCTCACACACAGTGCTTTCCTTGTTCCTCTGAAGCAAGGACAAGCCTTTCCTGCTGCCTCCTCTCACTAATGGTGAAAAATCCACAGGCCAACACTATAACACTTGTCATTACAAGATGGGAGCTTTTCTCATGACTGAACTTCTTTACCTCTCTCTCGTCTTAGAGACAGGAAGAAAGCTGCCCCGATACCTCATCTGATGATGTGACGACCTGAACTATCATCACAGGGCAGATGTTTTCTGCAGCAGCTGGGGAAAAGTAATTAGTACCGCAGACCAATCCTGCATTGTCTGTTCCTCAGCAACAGAGGCCTTAGGCTTTGGTTGCCTGAGCAGCAATATGAAAAAGTGGTGTAGTCTGAGGGATCTATTACACTAACCTGAATTTTGCTTGCAGCACAGTTTGATCATTCAGCTGATTGAGAACACCCATCTTTGACCCCGCTTGCTTCTCAGTTAATGTCTTCTGCTTCTCCTTGGTACCAACATGGGTAAAACAGAAGCCTTTGGGAGGGGAAAACAGAGCTTCTTCATCCTCTGTGCAGGCTGTGGTAGCTGGACTCAGAGGGCAGCTCCTTCCCAGAATGGAGATTTTACTTTGCTCTTCTTGGGCTACAGCTGCTGCTGAGCAAACTTTTCTCTTCTTCTCTTATTTGCATAGCAGATTGCAAACTTTTCAGGCTACTTCAAATAGCAGTCTGGTTGAACATGAAATCCTTGCCACGAAGTGGTCTGTTATTTGACAGATGAATAGCATCACTGCTAAAGTTTTAAAAGGAATAATAAATCTTCCGCCCTCTGTGTCTGTGGAACTCACAGCTGTTTTTCAGGAGAGAGACAGATTTATGTAGAAAACTAATGTGCATGTAAATCTCTTCCCCATACATGCTGCCTCTGCCTGTGTTGAATCTTGGCCTTGGTATGTCATAATATCGAAAACTTTAGCATTGACTGAAGTGACTGCCCACTGTGAAGCCAGTCCTCTGTTGGTCTCTCTGAATTGGGAAAGGAATAAAAACTAATTCAGAGATAGCATGACAATCAATAACAGATTCATATTGATTAAATTCAGAAACATTCATACTGAAAGGTTGCAGAATGTTCCTCTCTCTTCATAACTCTTAATACGTATGACAGAAGGATTCTGTATCTTTGTGGGATCTTCCAGAGGTCCTTGTAATTCTACAGACTCTCATCTCGCTTAGTTGAATATTGCCCCTTGTCTTGAGAAGAAGCATAAACCTGACATTGTTGTAAAGACTTATCCTTACCCCATAGAGAACTTCCATTATATGTGATACAGAAGCTGCTCCAGGTTTACACACAGGGTTTCAAAATTCTAGAACAGATTGTAGGGCTAAGAGAAGCAACTTCATGATAGAGCACAGCTCTAGTAAAAAAAAAGGAATTACTGAGCCACATAAGGGTATAAATGCAGAGACTAAGAGGCAAACTGTCTGAATCTGGTGGTTACTGGCAGCCTGAATGTGGTCCTGTATGGTATCACGCTGTCATCACCCTGTCCACGAGGTTTGCCTTGGAAGGGCTGCCACTCCCTGCTTCTGTAAAAGCAGAGAGGGGAAGGACTGGGTCTGTCTCCTACTGCCCATCAGCATCCAGCTTCTCAAACCAGGGGCTGCCAGCACTGCAGCAGAGCTCAGGAGTGGATGAAACAGGATGCACCTGAAAGCATGTGCACTCTCTAGGAAGACCATGGAAATCTAGAAGCCAGTGACTTTAGTCTTGGGTGTCTGGCAAGGATGGCAAAAGGTGAGAGCTGTCATGCAGTGTGACTGCAATTTCTCCAGCCATGCAGAAGCTGTCCATTCATGGGACAGCACCATCATGAGTGCCGATTGAGGGGATGAAATTTCTTCCAGTTCAACAAGACCTGTTGTCTATTCACTTTTACTTTTTCCCAGAGAGTTTTCTTCTGTGCTGAATGAATCCAGATGCAGTGCTCACTCAGACTAATACCTTGAATGTAAGATTCATTTCATTTTCAAGAAAGCCATCACTATAGGCAGCCTATTTTCCAGTGTCAGCACATCCCAAGAATGGCAGATACCTGCAGCTGGCTCACCAGTCCCTAGCACTGCCAAATCAAAAACTACGCCCAACTCTAAATACACTGCAAATTACTCTGGACCTGAGACCACACAGTATTCACTGTCTCAAACACCAAGCAAGAAAGCAACTCCACAAAAGCATCCTTTAGCATTGGCATGCTGATTTAAACACCGCAAGGCAAAGAAGCTGGGAACTAAAATTAAGATGGGTAGGGCACAGAAGAGTCCTGCTCTGCTTCTTGCTTCGAATTGCTTCCAAAAAAAGAGAGGGAAGAGATGACTTTTATCTTGTTTGTTTGTTTGGGTTTTTTTTGTTTTCACAATATTACATAGAAAAAACTAATCCCTTTCATTTAGCAAATCCATTTTGTTTCTGGGAGGGTTAAATCCTGCTTGACTCAAACAAATGAGTAATCCAATTGGCTTCAGTGTGACAACTCCCAAAAGGCAAACAGGATTTGACTCCCTCCAGAATGTAGTACACAGAATGTAGATTTTTGAATGAGCTATTTGAAATGCTGGATACTTTGTGTGCTAGCTCGGGTGCTGCCCTATAAACCCATGATGACTGTGTCAGCCAGTTTTTCTTGTGTTGAAGGTTTAAATGGCTTCCTATGGCTCTAAATTTTAAAAAAAGCCTCTAACTAGAAATCATAAATTTGACCAGGTCGGTTTTGTAAGATGGAGAGAAGAGGGAGGAGAAGAAAGCAGTCTCTGAAACCAGCAGTTAGGGCTAATTTAGTGGATATTTTAATTTCGTGAGAACCACATAATCTCCTAGGATTCTAGCAAAACTGTAAGCGCTGTATCTCTAACATGAGAGACCAAGAGTGATTGAGCCACACTGCATAAACTTCCCTAGTTTGCTGACACCAGGGGCTTTCTCAGCTCCTCGCTGACTGAATTTCTATGCACTTACTAAGCCCTTTCACAAGAAAGCAGACATTTGAGCTTGCATTTGTCTCACGTTTGCTACTGACAGTGCAGGCTGTTTTCAGAGTAACCTGAATTTCTTTTCTTTGACACCTCCAGTGTGAAAGAAGTGTTAACAAAGGACAATTAGACACCTCCCAGCACCCACCTGCAATGCCTGCACCACTACAGGAGTGAGCTCCCTTGACAAAAATATTCACACTGGCAGGAGACAGATCAAGAAGGTAGTCAACAGTCCATATGCATGAAACCCATCCAAGGAAAAAAGTTTCAATGATATAACTATGAGAGCTGAAAAATGTGGAAAATCACTCATTGGCTACTTAAAACCGTCAGCTGTGTAGAGGCACTGAGTCCAAATAGCAAGAAAGAGGAGAGCAAATCGCAACAAGTACTGTGCCAAACACATTTTATGTTGATTTTATTATGCCAAAAGACAGACTTAGTGCCATGAGACAGAACTCACGTGCCCTAAGATCCTCTTTCCTTGCCCTGATCCCTCAAATTGCTGTCTCTCACTGACCCATATCCCTTAACAGGCAGCAGAGTGCAGGCAACTTGCATTTTTAGAAGAATATTTGCACTCTTTTTTTTTTATGTTGTTAAAATAAAGCCTGCAGAAGGAGAGGGGGAGAAGAGAAAGTTGTTATATAAGGAGTGTGAGGATAGGGAGTTGTGATTAGGCTTGTACTCTGGGCTGCAAAATAAATAATCAAAGAAAATGAGTATGTTAGTGCTTACACCAGGACTGAACAGAGCTCAAGGTTTTGTTTCCTGGGCACTTCTTCCCTGGTGATACAGAGGGTGTCATGGGCTCAGCTGCTCTGTGGTAATCCATCTGTGTAACAGCGCTGGGTGCAGTGCATCTCACTGGGAGGGAGGGCATTGCAGACCAGCACTGTCGTTTTTAACACGTGCTGTTCATTTCTAAATTCAAGCATTGTATTTTAAAGAAAAGTCTTAGGATGGGCCTCGAACGAAAATGCTGGATGTGAACGCCTCCTGTCTGCTGTACAAAGTTTGATTTTGGATCACTTTGGAGCAAAGGACTCTGTTCCAGTGCTCTGCCCAGGCCGTGAGGGTGACAGCAACTATAGCCCTATGGCAGGAGGAGGGCACTGGGGCCAATCTTGTATCCTGCCCTTGGCAGAATAAAATGCTGGAAATTTAGGGCAGGTTTGCAGGCTGTACTGGTCTCTCCAGAGAAATTTCACAGGCAGAACCCTGCAATCCACGAATTTTTGAAGAAAACTGTTGCACACCTTCTTAAATTACTTCCAAGTACTTTGATTTCAGTAATGAATGGCTTAATTTTGGTAAATATGAAACAGACTCCCAAGCCTTCAAAGAGTAAAGATGACTGGAAAAGAAGACAGAAGTAATCCATGAGCTAATTTGCTCTTTTGCCCAACTAAGATGAGTCTATTTTCCTAAGATTTTTTTTTCCTCTGGTCTAGTCAACTGTCCTAATTAATAGATTGCAGTAGAAAAAAACCCACAAAATTAAAATAATCCAGATCTCATGGTATGATCTGAAGTGCTTTCCAGTTCCCGTGTGTGAAATTTGCCTCCCACCAACATGTGGAAGCCCTCAGAGCTTGGCTCCTGCAGGGGCTGTGTCAGCACAGAGGTGGACTGGGGAAGGTGAAGCTGTACAAAGCTGTACAAACCTCATCCATGTGAGTCTCCCAGATTTCGGGGGGCTCTGTGTCACATGGAGGACATTACCAAACCACCTTCTGGGAAATTACTGCCTCAAATCTTGTGCATTGGAACTAGGTATTCCAAATCCCCTACTTATCCCTACAAATCTTTTTCTTTAATCTTATAAAAAGATTTAAAATTTTTGTCTTAAAGGCCATAAAAGACAAAACATTACTCAGCTGCCCTCTCCTGAAATCCTGTTGATATGGAGTGGAGTGAGATACCGGGCTGAGGGTGGTTTAAAGGGGAAGGGTCAAGGCAGGAGATTTACAGTTACAACCAAGATTGCTTTAAGGTTAAAAACCACTTTGAGAACTGCAGTGTAACATAGGAAGAGTGAAACAGGGTTGTAACCACAAACCCAGCTAGACAACCAGGCTGCACTAAGAGAAATTTCAGTCCGGTAGAAAACTATTGATTTCTTTCCTGTGAAAAACAGAGGCAAATGTTTCAGTAAAAACTTCCCTCTTTTCAATAAATACAAGTCTCAAATTGTGGGTTTTTTCCAATGTCAACTATCAGTAAGTGCTATAAACACATACAAGAACAAATACAGTTAGAGGAACAAAAACCAATCTTTTTTCTAGGAGATACCATGAGTTCAGCTGAGATGTCTGAGCACATTTGATGGCCAGTGGTGCTGCTGAATTCATAATCCTTTCCAGATAACTCTTTGAAGAAAGAAAGCTTAACCCCATTTGACCTATGCTTACTCAGGGTGTCTCTTCCACTTCAGCAGCTTGAGCCACATACAAAGGGGCTTGTTTTTGCAATGGTTTTGATAGATTTTCAGGGAAACAAATGTGCCTGATTCTGAGAGAGGGCTGATGTGGTTTGTACCTCTGGAAGCTGACTTGCAGTTCGTTAACCCTAGTTGCAGCTGTTGAAATCTGTTGTGCCAAAATAATGAAATGCAGCCCTGATTTCCTTTCTTCTGGGTCAGGTCTTGACAGCGAGTGACGTTCTCAGCTCTGGGAGCAGCTGGGGTCACTGGCTCTCAGCGAATTAGGCTCTCTGTCTCCTATGGAAAGTCTTTGGTCTGCTGTGGTTGTTGCTTTGATTTTCTAGTGATGTGTATTTTTATACATGTCTGTAAAAACAAACACAGTTTACCCTACTGCCACAAAGATCCCTTGCGATCTCTTGTCAACAATGTCAAGCCAGTGTTACACTCAAGCCCAGGAATGACTCATTTTTTACAACTGTGGTTCTCTGAGAACATTACAAAGGCTACAGCGGAATGGTTTAATTCAGAAGTATTTCCTGCATCACCATCAGTGGCTTATTTTTCCTGGGTCTCCATTTCCTTTGCTTTTCCAATATTTTGGGTGTTCTATATTTAGCCAGTTCACTGAAGCACATGTGGGTAACTGAACTAAGTGCTTATACAAAAGCTTTTCCCCTTGAATTTCTGCCTTCATAGTAGAACCCCCTGTAATTTTACTGTCTTGTTACTCCCACTCATCCCTGCTGAATACAGCTGTATAAGATTTTAGCAGTGCACATTGCGTTTTTAATTTACTGTGTGCCTCTCCCCCAAACGAGAAGCAGATGACATCTGCTACCAGAGTGACTCAGCATGAGAAGAACTGCAATCGCAACCCATCAGCCTGTGCTAAATAACCCGACCCATTTATACTTCAAAAGTCAGTCAAATCTAAATGCCAGGTACTAGATTAGGGTGTGGGTGGGTGGGGATTGGAATGAGCCTGGGAGAGGTGAGGGAAGGGACAGACGGTGTCCTTGAACTACACGGGCAAGCACCGGAATAGGGACCGATGTGGCAGTGCTGCCTGGACCCCTACCCTGCAGTCCTGGCCAGGGGCTGTGCTGATTTGTAGCCCACCTGAATGAAAATAGCAGGCAAAGGTATTACTGCAGTTGCAGGGGAGAGAGAGATACGCAGGGGCAGACCGGGGGAGCCTGTATGAACCTGCCTTCTGCTGCAGGAAGAACAAGAGAAGGTAAAATGACTGGTTTCACAGGTGGCTCAGACAGGATGGCCTGAGGGCAGTAGAAGCTCGCAGGGAGCAGTTGCTTGCTTTATCTCCAGCAGTATTTTGAGAGGGAGAAGAGAGGGCACAATCCTGCACAGGTTTTGGCATATGAACAGAAGACGTTAGGTGGCCAGCAGTTAATCCAGTGAAAAGGTGCTTCCCTGCCTTTTAACAACAGGGCTTCATTTCCAAGTGGACAAGATCTTTGAAGGAGTAAGAGATTAACAATCTCATGCTTCTTGGTCTGCCTGATCAAGTGTAATTTTCCAGTAGTGCTTATCAGTGTCCAGGCTTGTTTTTCATAGGAATGTAATGTTTTTACAAGGTCATGTTTGGTGGCTAAGCCTCAAAAGGACCATATGGGTGAAGATGTCATTGATTTTAGCATATCCACTGGAAGGTGCTGATTGTTTAGAAGGCTGTTACAGGGGAGCTGGGCTTAGCACTGCTTTTTTTGAGTATATGACAACATTGTCATATACTTGTCACATTTTCCTTCAGAGTAGAAAGAGCTTTCCATGAATCTCTAAGCTAAGCCTCTCCCTGCAAAAGATTTCCTTATTCAGAGATGTGGAAACTAAACCAAGAAATGATTCAGTGATTTTTCCCAAGTTCTCAGAATGATCTGGAACCTATTTCATGTCTCTGGTGGAAGATGTCAGGTTTTGCGGCTGAACCTAGTGCAGGAGTTCTTTACCCTTTCTGTGACCTAGATGTTATGTTACAGCTTGGTATTTCCATGTCCCCATCTTTTTAAAGCAATCAAGATGAGTTCTCAGTTTGCAGTGACAGTGTTTGGAAGAATTAATGACTGAGGTGAAATGCCCAGGAGCTCCTGCGGGAGTGAAAGCATAAAGAATTTTAAGGTTGAAAAGGCACTTCAGTCAAAAGGCACTTTGTCCTCTAGTAATGTGAATACAGTTTCAGGAGTCTCTTTTTTTAGGAGCAAAGGATTCTAGATTACTTTTCCCTGAGATCGTTTGTGGAGCTCTTTGGAAGTCCTCATGGCTTTGACTGTACAGCGTTCAATGTGTGAGTGAGAAGATGTGGAGCCAGCTGGCATTCATTCCAGAAATACATGGGCACTGGACTTAGCCAGGGCCACGCCTGGGAATGTCTCAGTTCTTCCACTGCAACGATGCAAAAACACAGACCATTTCTTCCTCAGAGCTGGTTAGTTCAATCTGGCAAGCAGTTTTGTGCTTTAAAGGTCCTTACCCTACAAAGGTGTCTGAGTCTTTGTGCAGACTCAGTCAGAGAATGCTCTGGAAAAGGTGGGCTCTTGGCCACGACGTACGAGACAAAAAGACAGCCACAAAGAGGGTTTTAATTTCAAAATGCCACATCACGTGCATTATGAAATGATAAAAAAAAGCTGCAGCTGCTCTGCTAATAATTCTCTACATGCTTTAAAATGAAACACTTTATGAACTTGCTATCTTTCCAAGACATCCTTTATCACAATCTCCGAGCAGCCTCAAGCTAGCTACATTATCATATCAATAAACCAAGTGTCCGTCTTGCTGTCTCTTCCGTACAGAGAGCCTTTATGAACACTAGCAGCGCCTCTGAAGTCAACTAAGCCACTTGCATGCATAAAAATGTTTGCAGTGAAATTTCAAGGGTTAGTCCCAGCTTTCATTTTGTTTGATTATGCTCCATGGACATATGCATTCAGCCATTTCCCAGTCCTTATCTGACAAGCATCCACCACTCTAGTTACATGGGAGGGAATAAAGAAAAGAGCAAACTCCAACATGAGTATGCTTCAAAGGCAGGGAACAGTGCTATCTGCAGAGAAACACATACACACAGCCTGCTGCCCATAAGGAGCAGGATGAAAAGACTAAAGCAGCACAGAGGGAAAAAATAACACAGAGAAGGCCGGCTCTGTCTTGAGGCATGGTTTCAGTTGTCATGTCTACTGTAGTATAGATGATGCACCTTATTTTCATTAGGATGAAGCAAAGATGAGCTGCCAGACAGTGCCTTTAGATCCTGAATGCACTCTCCAAACACAACACAAATACAGAATAACAGGTGCAGCCGTTCAAAGTGTACGGTGTGAGTACCCTGTGGTTTCATTGCCTGCTCTGATGCAGCTCTAATGTCTGAGCCCGTGTCATCAGGGACTGGAAGGGATGGTAGCAACTGCCCAGCCCTTCCAAACAGTATATAAGGACAACTGAGGACAATAAGTGTGCCAGAGCTCTAAGGTGCCCATCGGATCATTGAAACTTGAGATCTTTAACAAAGAGCAGAGTAGAAATACAAACTGTGTTAATTCAGTAGTGTACCACAAAAACACTGTGGGAGCTGTATTGTAAGTGATCAATACTTAATGTCCCAGTCAGCGCTTCATGGTTTTGGAAATATCATCTTAAAGGTACAAAGCACTCAAAAGATTAAAAATAATCTTTACATATCCTGCTAAGATAAATGGGGGATGTTTGCACTGGGTTGATCCTGTTCTGTTACTCTCAGGCCGTAACACACAAGACAGTGCTCTATTGTCTTACACTTCAAAAACCATCTTCCCCACCAAAACAGGAATAATTTTCATTTGAAATGAGCAACCCCATCACCATTTTAAGGTGGAAAAAAAAAGAAGTCACGCCACACATTCCTTTTTCGTCAAATAACAACTTCCTGTATTTATCTCTGAAGTAGCTGATCTGCTGGGGAATAAACTGTACATCAGCACTGGAAGGCCAGTCATTAGGCACACATGAACTGATCACATTAACACATAATTAGCACATAATTTTCTGGAAATCCCATGTGGCTTCAATCATATCATTACCAACAACAGCACATCGTATCATCCAAAAAGAGCAGGTCAAGCCCTGACCTTTTTCTACCATACATGTTCTGATAATAGTAGATATTATTTTTGGCTAGAAATAGATTTGTGGTGTAATTTATGACTGAGCTTATTCATTTTTTTTTCTTAAGAGTGAGTGTTCTCTTTGATGATCTCGGTGGTGATGTCTGCTATCTTGCTGCTGTGGCCGACAGTAACATAACAAAGCCAACTAGATCACCAGCTCAGTCTTACAACCGAGTAAGAGTCTGGCATTTTACCAGCTCAAACACTGCTGCACTGGCTGCAGGGCCCAGGAAAAAAATGCAAATATTTCATCTGTGTAGACAGCTATACAAATAGCAGGGCAGACAAGGCAGCCTCATCTGGGAAGACAAAAGATGTGTGTGATGACCTCCTTCCTTGAAGTTAAACAAGTAAAATCTTATCCTAGGTCATTGTCACAAGTTCCTCTCCCCTGTGAATGTGCTCTAAGGGCAATGCACTATATTTGCAACTTGGCAGCGTGACAAGAGCCCGGAGAGGATGTTCTGTGGTCGGGTCTCACTGCGCCCTGTCTGTGTGCCTGCTGTGTGTGTGTGGTCAAGGTGCCTGGGGCTGACTGAGGACACAAGGCAGCAAACGCCAATTCAAGCTGCCACATTTTCTTCCAGTTTTTCTTTGCTCCTCCACCAGCATCTTTGGTGCTGCCATTCCATGTTGCCATTCCACTGTTTGCTCTGTTTCCCCTGGTGCCCTGCTTTTCTTGCACTCTGTTTTTTCTTGAGGGAGCTCTAAAGTTTGTCAGGAAAAGTGGAAGCTGCCTCCTCTCTGCTGAATGTCCAGAATCTTGGTCATTCTCGCTTTTTGGCACGGTAGACTTGGATGTTGGGGTGTGATAGAGGTTTCTTTGCCCATTTCTGTCTATCAAGTCTGGCACAATGAGCAGTCTGAGCTGAGATATTTTTGGCTGACAGTGTCCCAACATGCAGTGCATGGCGCAATTTACTTGGCTTTGCTTCTTACCACAGAAATTAACAAAATCCATGCAATGCTTCTTGCCTGTCAGGAAGCTCTACTCTGCATTAATCTCTCATTTGGGAGACAGGCTATGTGACTGACAAGATTAATCTTAGCCACAGATAACACTTCCTGTCTTTAAATAGTTTCAGTAGATAAATAACTTCTATAATGAAACACTATCCCACAGTGGGGTTTTGGTCTAAGCCAGGAACTTCTGAGTTTTAATTCTGGCTTTCAGACAAAATCTCTTTGTGGATAAAAGTAAGTAAAAGCCTGGTTCTGGTTTAGTTTGGGGGTTTTTTTCAGAGAAGGTATGCCCTCAGCTTTTTTCACACTCCTCAAGAGTTCCAGCTCTTCAGCACCTACAGATGCATCCCTGCTTCTCTTGCCACCTCTTTTCCTATAACGTAGTCATAGAATTTTCCCTGCAGTTGTATTGAAAGGATAAATTACTCAATGACAGAAAGATTTCTGAAGATGCAGGTCATGGCTTGAGGCAGATTCAGTCATGCACAGTGCTCAGAGGTTGCTCTAGGGAGCCTGCATTGTCATCATGGTCCCCATCAGTACTCAGTCTTTACCTGGAAAATTTACCCAGCAGACCTCCTTCTTGAATCTGGGTCACACAGACATTCAGTACTGCTCACAGGTAAGGTCTGGTCCAAAGCCCGTTAAAATCAGCAAGAGCCTTTCCTAAGTTGGAGTTGGAGTCAGGGCTTTGCAGGATACATGAGCTCCAGCCTTCTTCACCTCTGGATAGCACAGTGATCATCTAACACACAGCTGCCTTCAGAGAGCCTGTTTACACAACTGGGGAAGTCTTGGCCTCTAGAACATAAAGAACTTTACCATGGGCACTGTCCAAATGGTGTTTAAAAAATAGTATTCAGACTCCTGCGATCTCTCTGCAGTACTTGTTATTTAAATCCTTTTTCAAACCACACAAATAGAGCACGCATTGTAGGGATTTTCCTGCATTTTCTTCTAACAGACAAATCAGGCTGAGAGGGCTGTGACCACCACATCTTGGGGCTGGGGCAGAAATAAATGGAAATAGCAGATGTTGTGTGTAGGAATCTCATGCTTGCGGGGGCATTTCAAAATAAGGACTGCAATGAGATGAATTCTTTGAAAGAACTTGAATTTGTCTAAGGGATTTTTACTTTCTACCATGCAAAATAAATGGGCTACATGCTGGAAGTTCATACTAAATATAGCTGTGCAGATGCAAGAGCATTACTGAGACTCTAGAAAAGCTGTCACTGCAATTTTAACTTTCAACTATTTACAGATGACAATGTCCACATCCCCATGGCTGCTGCTAGGCCCTGAGCTGGCTACACAGCACTGCAGAGACTTGCCTGTGATTTTCCTGGTACCCTACAGTACCTTATTAAACACAGGACAAATTATTAAGCAAAAACTGGGTTTCTGCATCCATAAAGGCTGGCCACTGTGAGCAGAGCTGTGTGTGAGCTCTGATTAATGTTTGAAGTAATAACCCATCATTCTTCCCTAATGGTGAGAAGTGGTGGCTGGCAAAGTAGTGCTGTGGCCACTAGCACTGTCTTTTAACACACCAGGTGACAAACAAAAAGATGAAACCACGTTCCACTCTCTGGCATAATGATTTTTCCTGGTGCAAATGCAGACACAAGGATCTCAAGAACTGAAGGGAAGTGATCTTCGATCTTTTTTCAGAGAAAAGTGGTAAATAAGAACCATTACTTTCCCTCTGTTCTCTCAAGAGGAGCCAGTCACTGTAGTAAATGGCTATACCTGTTGTTAAATACTGTCGTACTTTGTCATGACTCCTGTTTAGCTCACCTGTTTAGCCTCCCAGGCCGAGCAGTGAGCAGCAAATAAAGTTTCTGTTTCATGGATTAGACATAGGGAAAGTCTTCTACCTGTGTTTACTGTTGGCTAGGCATTTACTGGAAAAGGGCTTGGGCAATGTGATTAAATGTCTATGCCAGTTCAGTTCTACCTGTGAGCAGCTGTTAGAGGTGCTTTCCCACACACCCTCAGCCTTCCCCCACTTGGAAGTCCAGACAGCAGGTCTTCAGGGCACTGGGGCTCCAGGCACTTATCTCTTCTCAGAGGACAATGGTACCTCTGCCCAGGATGGAAACTGCATAGCTAATTTTTCTGTATTTTTGCTTTGTTTTGTTTTAAACCAAATAGACCAGATAGCAAAATCCTCATTTTGTTAACAACTGCTTTCAAATTGAATGAAAATGCTGACTGTTAGAGCTAATATGCATGAAGAACATTATTGTCAGAAGGGTTTCCAAGTAGAGTTCTCAAATCAGATTTCTCTGCTTGCAGTCCAGACTACAGCGAAGGTATCTCAGTATATGGGTTATGTTTTTGGAGGGAGTGGGAGGTCAGCATAGGAATCATTTATCTTAGTTAACTCTAATCTCTATCATTAGATCAGGCATCCTACTTAAGAACAGGCTTTAGATACTCTCAGTTAATATTTAACCCTAGTTGATGAAATTCAAGCTCCAAATGTCATATTTAAACTCCTAAATATAAATGGCCTGATTCTCCAGGGTATTAAGAGCATGCAATACCTATTGATTTCAGTGAGAAATGTGGGTGCCTGTCAACCATTTTGGAAAACCAGGCCATTGCATTTAGTCACTGATTCAGAGATTCCTAACTCTAAGCAGCCAGGTTTGAGACCTTTTCTAGCTTCATGCAGTTCTGCTTCAGCTTTAGTAGAAATGATTCCATGAAGTGGAATCCTTAAGTACCCTTTGCTTACTTCCTTCCAGCCCTATCTTGCACACTGCGTTAAGTATTCATTTAAGGGTGATTTTGAAGAAGCAAACAATAAAACCACATAAATTTAAAATAATATTTAAAATGCAGAACAAATAATTTCATAAATATTTAGAAAAAAGTTCCTTACAGAGAGCGGCCTCATTTTTATACAACAATTACTACTGAGACAGAAAGGAATTTGTGCTGTAAAACTGTTCTCTTTAGTGCAGATGACACATTTGAGTGGGAAAGGCAAACTTAATACATAGCAAAGCTGAATACAAACACTGGGTTCCAGCCACATTTGAACTGTATCACAAGATAAATAACATTAGAAAATTAAAAATGAGCACTGCTTCTCCTCTCTAGTCTAGATTTATTGTGCTCATCCTACATGACGCTTGATCAGAAAGGAACAGGAATGCATGTAGCTGGAGACTGTGCCAGGTCAGTGCTAGATTGAATGTACCAACTGTTCAAACACAGTCCTACTGCAGGGACAACTAATACAAAGCAAAACAAATATGCTTTAACCCATGTAGCTTACACTAGCTCAGCATTAAATACAGTGACCAAAATACTTTCCTCCTTGGACGCTCATATATTAGAGCTATAAACGCTGCCAAAATTTCCTTTCTCTGATTGATACTCATCTAATGGCACAGGCTTTTAGTGGACTTAAACTTAATCTTAGACTTTCAGAGAGAATTAGCAGCATGTGTTGCTTGCATACATCTCCTTGCCATCTGTGGATTCTTTAGGTTCAAAAGAGGCAGCAAATATATCAACACTTAGGGAACCGTTTGGATCTTGAAATCTTAAAGTGGGAAGCATTTATAGGAAGTTGCAAATAGTCTGAAACTTCGCACTGTGCTTGATGCAGATTAAAATGTCCAAAAAACAAGTCAACAGAAACATGAAATTAATTAGCCATACCTTTCAGAGAGCAAGGGTAAGATAGGGAGGGAGCAGGTGGGGTTAGGGAAGTTTTGGAGACCTAAGGATGTAGCAGAGGGAGAATTGTCTATTTTGAAAGACGAAGGCCATTCGTTTCCAGGGGATAGGTCTGAGCTTCAATACTTTCAGTACATAAACTGTTCTGCACACAACTTTCTGACCAGCAGTAATTTAGGCTCTGGGTACATTCTTGTGGGGAAGAGAAGTTATACTGAGAGTCTCCTGTCACATACTGAAGGGTGGAACTGCACAGGAGCAGTCAGGTGATGAGGGAGTAGGTAACAGCAGCCCTGCTGTCAGCTGCTTAACTCTGCGCAGTACCAGGTTACTCAGGGAAATCTAGAACTACAGTGATGTGGGCTTGGCATGCTGAGAATCTGGTTGCAATTTGACACTTGTATTTAGTGGCAGGGTTTCTATTTAGCTAGCTAAAATTGTTTACAATGGTGTAAGAATAGCTCAGAACAGATCATACGCCCGTTTTTCTGACTTTGCAGACACAACCATAATGTTTTAAACACAAGTGTTGGGCTCAGTGTCCTGTCTTTGACAATGTACACAACAAACCCATGACGTAGTCATAGCTGGATCCTAAGTAAACCTGTACAATAAACATGACCAAGCAAACAGAAGACAAGGACCATATGGGGTGCTGCTGGGGCTGATCTCTGATTGATTGTAAAACAAAAACTAAAGTGAGCACCACTCATAAACTATTTAAAGGAGACACAGCTGCAGTCATCCCTAGCCTGGTGCAGCTGCACAGACCCTACTCACCACCTTTTTTTGGCTGTGGTAGATTTTCTCAGGAAGCAGGCAGTGCATTAAGAGCCTTGCCACATCCAGTGCCCTGTGAGCCCTGCCACATCCTCCTGCAGCTGCAAAGGGCCTGGCACTCCCCTGGCACTCAAAGTTCCATTTCTGGCTAAGACTGGAGCACAGCCCATCCCTTTGAATGTTCTCCCATGCATTTGCAAATCACCAGGAGTAATTCCCTGAAAGAGCAGACTTCTTTTGTACCATTTATTGTTTGTACTGTTGCAGAACTCAGGCTCCTGTGCAAAAATTTTGTTCTGGTGGAGGAGGATGGATGGGGCTACCTGTCTGTAGCTGCTGACACAGCCCTGTGTGGGAACTGTCACTGTCCAGGTACCTCAAGAGCTGAGGGTCTCCAGGCTGGCCACTTTAACCAGAGCTGCTGTCCACTGTGTCCAAGGGCACCAGGTGTGCTGTGAGCACACCAGCTGTCAGAGCAGCCAGTCTGTCGTACAGCTGAAGCAGCCTGGATCCGTGGGATTTGCTGCCTGCTGCCCGAGTCAGAATTGGCACTGCAGGCAGCAGTATGGGTGTGGTAAACCAGGTCCTGCCTCTACTCTCAGTGCTCTTTATTCACACATATGTGACAGGGAACATATGTTTTACTAAAGAGCTGACACGAGTTTTGACACAATACAAAAAGTGGAAGAATATCCTGTAGAGGAAATGGGAAAGGAAGGACGAGAATAGCAAAAATAAAACCAGGCAGTTGCACACGTAGATTTTGTGAACTGTAAGCATTGCCAGATTGCTACTTTGAGACATTTATGTTCTTACCGGTTGCTTTAGTGGTGTTATCAACTTTACAGATGTCAAAATGGAGTGCATATGGAAGAGACTGTGCAGTGGCTTCATGTATTTGTCCAGAGAGTTTACTTGAGGCCACAAAGAAAATATCTAGTAGTTACAGGAGGGCAACTGGTCAGTAGAAGAGGAAGAGATGGTTAGACTTTGATGAGCTTTAAAAGGATTTGAAACTTATGTGAAGAGTGTGCAAATTGCTTAACACAAATGGACCTCTGGGGGGATCTGGAAGAAGAAGCAGGGCAGTGGAATAACCCAGTATATGTACAGCTTGAGAAAGAGAAGTGCCATTAAGGTGGTTCGAAAGTGACTGGAAGAACTCACTGAGATTGCTAAACATGAACTGGCTACACTAGCTAAATGCAAAAGCATTGAGTTGCTGGGGGACAATGGGCTCTATCCTTTGAAGCTATTTTCACACTGTGATATCCAGTTTGTTACTGGTTGGTATATACAATAGATATTGCAAGGTTTTTTGTATCTGTTTTAAGCTTAGTTGTCAGGTAAATAATCAGGAAAATCATGGGGTTTAAATCTAATTTCACGAATAACTTTTAAATATAAATGTATAGATTTTTTCTGATTTAAAATCTGTCAATTTAGTGTAGGTTTATGAGCTTTCCAGTCACATTTATAAAAAGGCATTTAATAAGAAGGCAGCATCCAGTTATAACTGTAGTGTGATTTACAGAAAACATACCTGAGACAATATGATAACCACTCAAAAGAATCCACTAGGTCCTCTCTTTCTCTACATATACAATACAAATGAAAAATGAGTTTGAAGATTCAAACAGAAGACAAAGTACCTTTCACCAAGACAGTATAATTTTGGAGGATTTCCCTCATAACCAGAACCAACCTGTGAAACTTTATGCCTGTCAGTTCTTTCCTCAGAAAGCTTGTCCACACAGACTCAGAAATAATCCTCTAATGAGCAATATAAGTGTGGTAGAGTAAGATGGAGGGGGATTTTATTTTCAGCTTTCTTAGCACCATATGTTCACTTAATCCCACTCTTCATTTAGTTAAAGGTAATCCCTGAGTACTTGAGAACAAATTACATGCAAACATACATTATGTGTATGGGTGCATCTGCATATAACACTGCACATGTCTAAGACTAAGAGAAATAACACTGATAGCTGAGGCAGTTGAATTTTCCTGTATGGATGCTCCCACATCATCTCCCTCGAAAGTACATATTAAGATTCAAGAAGGAAATTTTGTCTGAAAGAATTACTATTGAGGATTGCTTGGATTTTTGCTCATCAAATCTTGAATAAAAATCATCAGAGATATTTTGAAGTGCCATTTAATTTTTCCTACCTCTTCACTAAAATTAATCAAAAAATCATGACAGCTCTTTCTGATAAGTCTAGTAACATCATACAGACCACACTAAACATGCCAAAATGTTTATTTTCCACTTTTCACTTCAGAATGGGAGTTTTAAAATAAATTGTAAAACATTCAAAGTACAATGATAAAAATGCTGAAAATTACTGGTGAGAAATCTGCTGTCCAGTTATCTACAGCTGTTCAAAAAAAGAATCTGAAACTTCCCACAACTATTTTCAGTCGCTCACTGGAAGAACAACTGTACCAGTTCAAACTACTTCTTTTAAAAACTATGAAAAGTCCAGCCAATGTCACTTTGCAGTCAAGACAGAAATTCCAGGAAATCCTAATGTATAATTTACAAGATATATGTCAAATATTTCACATATGCACAAAAATGGCAGGAAAAAACATAGTTCTGCTCTGTAAAGATTAGGTACAGTTAAATAACACAGAACTTCTGGAGAAAGCTGTACTTTCTAGCTGGTCTTGCAACTTGATTAGTGCCAGCTGGCTCCTGAAATGAAAAAAAGAGTTCACTTGAGCAGGTCACTTTCCAGAATGAGATCTGAGGACAAGACGTGGCTGAAGATACTTGGGAAAGAACAGTTAGCAGTAAGTGGAAAAACAAACTCAGTGCCAGCACTACCAGAGATGTGTCTATCCCTGCAGCTCCCGAAACTGTGTGACAGTGCTGCAGTACATACACACAAAGCTTTCTCCTGTAATTATGGCCAGTGAATAAATGGGTTTGACAGAATTTCCCTCTGTAACAAAAAAGGGAATAAACATAGTCTTTTGGATTTTCACAGTGCAGCAGCAGAAGATCCAAAATTCAGTTCTCTCTCAGGCAGCAATGTGACTGATAACTCTGTTTTATTGCACACTGATAAAATCTCTTACACTTTAAGAATTATTAAATCAGATCTAGCAGGTAATTATTCTGTAATGAGCGTTAACTGCATATAAGGTGTTTGGTCTTGAAGGACCTTTCAACACCTTCAATATTTACATTAAAATTCTCTTTTTCCAGCTCAGTAACAAAAGGCTTCAGAAGTGGTGTGAGATGAAAGAACATTTTCAGTGTAAAATGAGAAATGTTGTCATAGAGGAAGTAAAAATAGATTAAAAGCAATCTGAAAGGTAAAGGACTACTTGTTGCTTCTTTTATGCCTTACTCTGTAATGTTAACATAAATAACACGAAATCCAAAGACCTTCAGAGAAGTGCTTTCCAGCCTGACCCAGAGAAATGCCTAAGGCTGGCCTCTGGATTATCCTGACGCTCTTCCAGTTTGGTATCAAGCACAGCCTTTATATCTAAAGACTCAGTGAGGTTGTATCAAAAAGGTCATTGCAAGAAGAGAAGAACTTTTCAGGACAAATTTCAGTCACAAAGTAGAAGTAGCAAGTAGAATCAAATCCAACTTCTTTTCCAACTCCACTCTGCCGCTCACCTCCCTCAGTATTTCAAACATATTGTGGACTTGATTTTTTTATGTAAAGCAATGGTTCTCAAGACTGCAAAACTGGTAGACTTCTGTCATCTCCCTGTGATGTTCGTAACCAAACCTTTGCCATTGCATTATAGCAAATGGTATCTTTTAATGTTTTTGAAGTGCTGTATGATGCTTAAAATTCTAGTGTTGTTTGAATTAATGTGTGGAAAACAATCACTTTGTATTTTAAGTGAATTACATACCAGAACATCATAATTTTTATGAATGAGTAATCTCATAATTTTCAGAGACATCACTCAAAGAAATCAAAGAAAGGCTGTCTTTATTTGAAGGGTTGTTTGCAAAATTGTTGCCATAGCTTTGGCCTGATTTTTAGACCAGGCTTATCCTGCAATTACTTCTCCAGAAGCTGATGTCCTCCACATTAGCATTTGTTTACATTTGTTTACCTTGCTATTGTTGGCGCCTCATTCCAGTTTGTGTCACCCTTTTTTTTTTTATTGTTAATGGCCATTTTTCAATTCACCTTCAGCACTGCGATTTTTTTTCTTGGTTTTAAAAGTATGATCACATGAAAAGTCTTGGCTTCTCCTGTCTTCAAGAAGGTGATGAAAAACCTTGCTTTATGAATGGCCAGTGCAACCGCTGTGATTGGGACCCACAGCGACGTTATTTTCTCTCGTAATCATATTAAGTCAGATATAGGAAAAAGAAGGGCAACTAGAGAGTATTAATAGATCTTGGGGGAGTGAAAGATCTTCTTCTGCAGAAAATCATTAATTTATTTGCCTTTCAGTAAGAATCTCTAGAAATAGAAGCATTTTATGTTATTTTTTTCCCAAAGAAATAAAAATACCTAGATGCTAATTGCACTTTGGAGAAGGGAAATTAATAAAGACAACTGCGCCATTCCCCATTAGTGGAGATGCCTGCAGTTAACCTGCCTCAAGCACTTTCAGTATCACCGAATCCCTTGGGTGGGATTTTCCAAAGTGCCAGCATTAGCTCATCCCTGCTCCCATTAAAATCAATTACTGACTCCAGCCTGGGAGGAGAGTCCAGAGAGTCCCTGTGGTGCCCTCTATGGTGGAAGATCCTAATCTTTGTGTGTGCTCTTCCTTCCCTATTTTTATGTGCATGGCTGCACAGGTGCTCAGATACATTCATGAGGGCCGGGATTTTCCTCAGAGGACCTAAAAAGGAGCCAGAAAATCAGCTGTGCGGAACAAAGAGTAATGGAGGGTAATACCAACCATGGAGGCAAGGGGAGTTTCACATGAGAGGAAACTTCATCAAGTGCCTAGTGAAGTCAGCTAACTGCAGCCTCTATGCCCCAGTTCATGGAGCAAAACCTCCCAGAATACGTTTTCAGTACTACTTCACACAGTATATTGATTCTGTGGAATCCCATTGTCATGGGCAGTCATCAAGGCAAAGAGTTTAGTAGAATTAAAAAAGGATTTAAGAAGCTTTGTGAGCAAAGACAATATTTGCAGCTGTATGCACTAGATTACAACAATGCAGGGGACAAACAAGCTTTCTGCTTCAGCAGCATAAGCTGATTGCTTTGAGGGTCAAGAAGAAATGTTTTTTTGGCATGTGTTAGCCATGCTGATTTATTGAGCTGTGTGATGGGATGGTTTGAGTCTTCACTAAAAGGAGCGATAATGATAATGAATGCTATAGGTAGATTACTTGCTAGACTGTAATGCTGGCACTCCCACAAAAAGGATATCAGTAATAATTTTGTGATGAAATCTCCCCCCAAGCAAGGGACTGATTTGGCACTGACGAGAGCAGAATTCAGATCTTGGCTGTGAAAAAGGTTTCCTTTCTGACTGTAGGGGGTGGCTTATTCTCTCATCACCTGAGAAATGGGAAGACAATGAATGCTTCTCTAGTTTTTAGAGGTGGAATGAAGGGAAGGTGCATAAAGAAAAGAGTGTGCAGAGTTTTATCCACAGCCTTTATGTGTTTTGAATTCAAAGCTGTCATCTCACTGTAATTCAGGAGTACTTTAGCTGGAATTAGTCAAGATTTTTCTGATTTACACTGATTAAATGAGTTCAGAAAATGATGTTTTCATTCCACAGTTTGTGGTGCTCCTCTGAACTTGTTCCCACATACAAATAGCAGCAGTGTTCCCTAAGAACAGTAGCCGGGAAAACTTAGTGGTCTTAACCTGGAACATGAGCAGTTTCTGCAATGGATTATGGATCATGCTGCCTGGCTTGAAACCCCAGGAGCTCCTGATCAAATCTGCATTTCTATTACGGGCTACTGTTGTCATTACACCAGTTGCTGCAAGGTCAGATTCCCCTTCAAGACATTCTTGTTTAGGAACAGCAGATAAGATCTGAGAAAAGATGTTTTTAATGTATAGGCTGGATGAGCTGAATTATTTATGTTAATGGCTATGGGTGCTATACCTGTTGCTGAGAAATACTGTAATACTTGGTCGTGACTCCCATTTGGAAATGCCATTATAGAGAGCTGAGCAGCGATAGATACAGTATAGGCTGAGCAAGCTATTGATGAACAGAAAAGGGATTTTAACGATTTTGTACCTTGAACACTGTAGTTGGCAAAAAAAATGATAAAGAAGCAGGTGAAAAGAGTCAGACTGCTCTGTTAGAGCTGGCAGGGGTCACAGGCACTCAAGATTCCATCAAACCATGATGGGATAGCTGCATATATAGAGATGTGCCTATATACACACATATATATATATATATAGTTTTGATTGATAGGTCTTCACCAAAATATGAAATTTCTACTGCACAAGTCATTGAGCTTTCTTAGGTGTAACAAGGCAATCAAGATGGGAGGTTTGTTGTTACTTTTTTGAATTTTGAACCCTCATATTTCCAGCCTTTGCCTGGTGTGTCCTTTATGGAGATTGTCACCAATGTCTAATGATCCAAAAGTCTATGTAACCTTTGTTTATTTATGTTTTCTTATTCTGAATTATTTAAATATAAAAAAAAAAAGATGTTTGAAGTATTCAAAATTAAGCTCTGCTGCCAACAGTGCTTAGCTATACTTAAAATGGAGATTGATAGATTGGAGACTGGAAATTTAGGGAGAAGGTAGGGTCAACAACCATGGAATTATTGCCCTGATTAAAAACAATGATCCATTTTATCCTTTGTTATTCGGATGCAGATATACATTTAAACTGACCTATTAACATACTCAGAAGGCTTCACTATTTTTATTAATTCTTTAGCTGTTAATTTTATTGGCAGATGTATGACTAAATCCCCTGTACTACTTTGAAAACCTTACCCAATGCCTGCTGCAGGTATGTACCATTTCCCTGGCCTGGGGGATGATTTTGCATTAGTAACTTAGGTATATAATTGGGTCGTGGTTCTGTAGGAAGCACACAGATCCAATCTGGTCCTGAAGCTTAAAATGGTCTGACTCTGACCTCTACCCTACATTAAATTAACTGTGTTGGCTATTGTCTGCTCAGACTCAGGGCGATTTAGCAAGCTTGATATGAAGAAACAACATTTCCAGATGCCAAAAGCAGAATTTGCCTTAGTCAACTGCAGTGTCTTCTTCCTCTTGATAGAATTTCATAGTTGAGGGTGTGAAGCTTTGCACATTTCATGGCTGTGCAGTTCCTGAGCTACAGTGGTGCAGAATGTGACCTGGCAGTGCTTCTGTGCTGGATTAGATGAAGCTGGAGCTGCCACAGAGCTACAGAAGGAACCTGGCCATGGCACACCCAAGTTGCTCCTTGTATTGCCCGTACACTCACTGTGCTTTCTCCGTCCATCTTGAGTCTGCTTCTCAGGAGGTGTTGTCATTCTAATCCCTTCAGGGCCATGGAGGATCAGTAGGAAAGTATGGTGGGATTAATACAAGCTGAAGACATGGCCTAAACCTGCTGATAACATCAGATTCATAGTCACTGCCAGATCACTCTCACTGCTGATATGCAGCAAGTGCAGAACAGCACTGAAAATTGAAGCACTTATCACTTTTATCAAATAATGTGAGGCCAGACATTTATTACTTGTGCAACACTTGAACAAATTATGAAGCAATGTATCAATAATAGTCTAGTACTTGGAATGCTTGGATTAAAAATACTTTATTTGCAATTCCATAAGGCTACTGTTGTCTCTTAGTGATGAATGCATGTGTTTTTAGTTCACATTGAGAATTTGTATACTTCTGCATCTGAAACTTTGATCTCAGCTTGTCTGGGGAGTTGTTAATTGGCAACATTTCATTATGTTGCCCAGAATTTGGAAGTGATTATGTGCTAAGGTGAATATACATAGCAAAGACTTTTTGCTAAATATGTTAGAATTATACATGTGAACTTTGTCTTTAAATTACTTCATTGTATGTACACATGAAAATCCTATTTTAAAAGCTTCCTCTTCACGTTGCTGGTGACCTAGCTTGTAACCCCGTCGGTAAATTAGTATTTACAGAAGTACAACAACTAGCATCACTTTGCATAATTGTTCTCATTTATGGAAAACACTGTGCTTTAGCCGACTGAAGTTTTCTCCCTGTCTGATGCTGACAGATAAAACCTAATGCAAACATGGCTATGCTGTGTCAGGACACAGCGGCGGTTCCAGCACGGGGAGAGGCACGTTCCCGGCGGGAGGCAGCGCGGATGGCACCTCTCCCGCGCTGGAGCTGGGAGCCCCAGCAGCCCACGCAATGAACTGTGTTCAAGCGAATCTCCTCTCCCATGGCATTACTTGCAGTAGCAACCAATGCGTTTTATCCCATTTTGTGAACGTTTTAAAGAATGGCGATCTCGGCCCTGAAGCTGCGGGAGGATGAGACACAGGGGCCAACTCCCGGCCGGGGCACAGCGTGGACGAGGCGGCGCCGTCCGGGGCTGGTCCGAAGACAGCGGGACACACGACCGGGGATTTCGGGAGGATTCCCAGGATTTGGTAACTGGCTGCCTACAGAAACACTTGGTGATCGGAATGGGGAGCGTCCCCCGGCGCCTGTAGCTGCGGACAGAACCGCAGCCGCAACTGCCTGGGGCGCGGCCACCGCCCGCCGAGAGCGCGCTGGACGCCGCCCGGTGCGGGCGGCCCCGGGGATCGGCCCGCAGGGATGGGCCCCGCAGGGATCGGCCCGCAGGGATGGGCCCCTCAGTGGCCGGCCCGCAGGGATCGGCCCCGCAGGGATGGGCCCCTCAGTGGCCTGCCCCGCTCCCCGCTCCCGCCGCGGCCCCGGCCCTGCCGGCGCTGCCCCTGCCGGCGGCGGCCCCGGGGGCGGGGCGAGGCGCGGCCCGCGCCGGAAGTGAGGGGGGGGCGCGGGCG